>VRYO01002775.1:8800030-8995030 GCA_009812075.1 Sialia sialis | reverse complement strand
GCTTCTCTGACTGGCAAATTAACAGGGATTTTTTCAGGATGCACTTGTAGGATTTGAACATATTTCTCTACTGGAAAAGTTATTTCATGGAAATAAAAATCTGAAGATAGCTGCACCTTTTTATCCAGTGCTGGATTTTAAAGAACTTAATAGCCTCTCAGTATTTTTAATGCCTGTGATATTACACAGCTAACAAATAATTTCAGAATTCAGTTACCACAATTAGGAATTTGAAGCAGGTGGCTCAATAATGGGCCTTTTTCATTTCATTTATTAGAAGGGGGAGGAAAAAGCCCAGCAACGCAGAGCTTCATTTATTTTCATCAGCTCCACAGTAAGAGCATGGCAATTTGCAACACCAGAATCATTTCAAGTACAGCTTTGCATACATCATTCATTTCTTTAGTTTTAAAAGCTTCTTATCGTTCAACCAAAATTTGAAAAGATAATTTCCTGTCTAAAGTCCAATCTGGTCTGAGCATCCTGGCTGCTTTTTTAACACTATGTTGTCTTTCTTGGTAAGCAGATGGAGTGTCGGTGTTACCGCTGCGTGACCCCCAGGTGAGTGTGACTTTGCCTGTGTGTGCCTGTGCCTAACACATCCGCAAGCACGAGCTGTGCGCGATACCCAATTTCCAGCAAGAAGTTTGCCTCACCGGCAGGTTCGCTAGGAAGGGAGTTTAATTGAGTTTCGCTTCAGTCCCAAGGCAGGCAGCAGAAGCAGCCGGCTCGCAGCGCCGCAGCAGGGCAGCGCTCGGCAGGGCTCCGGAGCATCCTCGCCATGGCACGGCTCTGTGCCACAGCTCTCCGGAGCATCCTCGCCATGGCACGGCTCTGTGCCACAGCTCTCCGGAGCATCCTCGCCATGGCACGGCTCTGTGCCAGAGCTCTCCGGGCTGGGGCTGGCTGTGGGGCTGGCTGTGCGGGGCTCGCAGCTCGCACACAGCCCCGCTGCCCTCCAGAGACCGCAGCTCCGGATGCGCTGTCGGCCCGGGAGTCACCCTGCCGGCTTCTCCATCACACGATGTGTTTACGTTGCTTTGAGAACAACAAAGCTCCCTTGTTCTTGTGCCAGAATAAAGGAGTTTCACACTACGTGAAGGTGGCTCGATTTCTGCATCTATCGTGAGGGGTCTGGGCAATGGCTAAGGAAGACATGAAGGAAATGTGGCAATAGACTAAGGCCAGGTGACAGCCGTGCACTAGCAGATTGCTCAGGTTTAAGCCGAACAGAGGCCTTAAAGTGGCCCCAGGGGCTGCCAGGGGTAGGATTTGCACACCCAGAGTGTCTCACAATTTAGATTCAATGCTGCAGCCACAAATGCTGAGTGGGATACTGCTGTCTGCTGTCCATTTGAGAACATTCACCTCCTTCCATCCACAGGAATGCATATCAGAAACCTCCCTCTGATAAAGAATATAGGCAGAAACTTTGTTTGGAAGCAGTGTCTCTGAAGACTTTGAAGCCCCCCTGCACTGTACCATGGGCCCTGCGAAGCTGAACCAGCTTGTGTTTGCTACTGGGCTAAGTGCCCAACAAAGAGCCCCTAACCATGGCAGAGAGAATCTGTTACACACGATACCATATTAAGCAATTAACAGGGTTGTGGGGCTGAGCCGAGTGCCTATCCTCTGCAGTTTAATCATCTCTCTGTTTGCAAGGTTTCTAGCAAATAAGACATACATGTTCCTCACATTAGCACATCAACAGTGTCTATGGGAAAGGCAGAGACACAAGGAGCACTGCTGATCTGCTCAGGAACAGGGTCATATTGGGCACTACTAATCAGAGAAGGTGCAGCTTCTCAGCTGACTGCTCCTGTTCTGATTGCACAGTCAGCTGCCTGCAGACAGGATGCCTTCCCTGTAAGACCTTGTCCAAACATGTTCAGCTCCATGCGGAAATTTTGCAATTCTTTATATGAATATGTACTTGACAGTAAGCTTTACTGAAAAGATTCTCTTTCACCCAGGTGTTACTGCTTTTTAACTAGGTAAGGAATATTGGTGATAATTTAAAATCAAATAAAAAATAAAAAAGGAAGATATGATTCTTAGCCCTTAGAAAGTCTCTTCTGCAGAGGCATGGGAGGGCTACTCAGCTGCAGAGCACAGCCTTCAGGGCTGTTTGAACCAGCAGCCTCCACACAGCTCCACCTGCCCGTGCAGTGGCAGGGTGCCTCACCCCATCTCAGATTCTGCAGCCCCAGGGACCAGTTGCCCGCCCTTGGATCTCCTCCATGCAGCCACTCCTCCCACTGCTGGCACAGTGATCTGCTCTTTGACAGGAGCTCAACAACCCTGTGTTAAATTGTCCTTTCCCATGCTGGAGGGAACATGAACCCCCCGATGTTTCACTTTAGATTGACACAGTCCACAGTTAACATCACCCCAGGATACTGGATGCTACTTCAGTGTAGTTCATTGCAATATTAGGGGTAACGGCAGGATTACACTGAAATGGAAATAGTGCAACTATGAAACATGGGGACTGGATCAGTCCATTTACATTAAGGTGTCTATGAATACCTTACATGCTGAATATTCAGAATAAAGTGAATTAACTAGAGAGGCAAACTCAGGTAAACTGACTCACTCTGTGTGCAGCCTGCACAAAGAGGCGATAGGGAGCCTCAGATAGGGAAAGATGCTGCAGAGGTTGAAGGAAGACTGCCCAGTGAGTGGAGCACAATTGTAAAAGAAATGGATACTACAGACTTGTCTGACCGAGCCTCAGTCTGAAGGAAACATTGAAGCACCCCGGGCCTTTTATTCCCCATGCATAAATGGAGATGATTTTATCAGTCATCTAATGAAATTATTATTGAGTGTAAGTGAAATAGGGAGATATGTGTCTAAGATAGATGAATGGACAGATGGTTTACAGTCTCATCCTGCCCACCTGCTGCAGAACACAGCTAAGCCTACTACAACCATGTTATTTGTGAAGCACAGGAACTGCTGGTCCAAAAAACCCCCAGCGAAAAATGCAGTGACAGCAGTAATGAAGGCAGCTCTCACATTTCCACTACAGTTCATATTTCCTACTAGCTAACAATTACTTCAAAAACATATAGCTATGTTAATTTTTGTCAGACAAAAACTTGAATTCCTGATGTGATCTATGCTACTGGTCTCTTCCAAACACTGGATGCCTCAGTAAGAAAACAGACATCAAGATTCTACATTGTGGCATGGAGTACACCTGCTCCATCATCTGGACATGGAACTAACTTGCTCACTTTAGAAAGGGAAACATTGACTAGTGCTTAGTTTGTTTCCAGAACAGAACACTTTTCATTCTTTATGACATCCTAAAGTAGCTATAGCCAGATTCTGCAATGATCTATTTGACAGTAGGGAGTCCCATGAAGTCTACCATAGTTCTTACTGACTTACATGTCATAAATTTTACTAGAATGATAGAAGACTCACATTGCTTTTGTGATCAATGAAGCATTTCCTTATTAACCAGGGACACCAGCCCTGTCCTTTCTGAAGTTAGTGAGAAATAATATTGCTTCTTATACACTTGACTATTGCTTCCAGTGCATCAGTAATGAGTTAAATATTGGTATTAAGATTGTTTATTTTGTTGGATGGTTTGCTGGTTGCTAGAACCTGGAATGTCATTTCTGGCTATTATTCTGTTGTTATTCTTTCCCCTCAAAATTTAGGAAGAGGAATGTCGTTACAGCCTTAAATTTATCACTAAAAGCTGATGCATGTCAGTGCAATGGAAAGAGGCTGGTTTTATTTAGGCATTCAGAAATTGATATCTAATTAAATTTTGAAATGAAATGTTAAAAGCAGTGGGTGACAGACTGTCTGTAGGCGTGTCCCTGAGGTGCTCCCTATTTTATTTATTAATAATCTTTCTTCATTGCCCACACTAAGCCAAGCTCTACCAACTAGTGCTATAGCATAGTTATTCAGCATTTAATTTCTCACAATCTTAAAAACACTAAAAATAATTAAAAATTCCTACGATATTTAACTAGTTGCTCATTTAAGCCGTCAATGGTTGGTTCTCTCCTGTGTACAGATACTTATCTCTACCTATTTAAAGTAATAAAGTATTGTGATTTTGCTATCACAAGATTCTGGCATTGACAAAAGTGATATGATATAGGGTAAACTAATGAACTCAAACTAGTATTACAAGAATATGCAGGTGACCAAATACTGACATCTGATTTTAACCATTCTACTTGGAAAAGCATAGATGAGTAAAGAACTGACTTGAGGGCAGATATGCAGCCTCAAACCAGAATTTTAACTTTTACTTTTTGTAATTTTTCATTGTTTCTTTTTTCCCCATCTCCCTTCTCTATTAAATCAATGTCAAGAGACCACTTCTGTCTGACATTAAATGAATAGAAATGTTCATTACCTTTAGGTCTTTGCAATTATCACAAAACAGATATTTGATATTTTCTTATTGCCTTTTTGATGTTTGTTTGCTTGGGTCTTTTTGGGCAGGAGGGTGTTGCTTTGTTTTCAGACTTGTTTCTTTTTTGGTTTTTTTGTAATCACTGATACATCTCTGAAATACAGAAAGGCACTGGAGAAATGCATTAACAAGAACATGCAGTAGTCTTTTCAGCCTGTGCCACTGGATGGCTCAATGTGTCACAAAAGAAATCTCTGTTAGCAGTGTAAGTTAGATTCAGTTATTCAGTTTGTAAAGAAGCTACTTCTCAAGGAGGATCTGAATATATTTTGGTAAAGGTATGAAAATCAGAGCAACCATGATGGTCATGTTATTGCAAACCGTGAAGTTTCCTTTAACTACAATTCTGTACTATCATTTTCAAAGCCTCCCATAAAAGATGGATATAAATTCTTCTCTGTGGAGAGCAAAATTGGCTCTGGGTGGCTGAGTTTGCTTTTTGATACTGAGGATCAACCACAGTAGGTAAACACTAACTTGGTGGCTCAAAATATGCCTATTCATGGACCTGGTAAGAAACATTGTTCTGGCTGCTCCTTACCACAGGTTTAAACAGGGACCAAGTCAGGTATATTGGAGCATGTTGGAGCATGTGACTGTGTGTGAAATTAAACCATAAAGTAGAGACACACTTCAGAATGGTTCCCTGCTCAGACAAACTCTAACAGTTTGCTGCTCCTCAGTCTGCAATACTGCCTTCAAAACAGAGAGATAAGGCTATTTTTGTTATTTGTATCCTGTTTTTCTCTAGGAAATGTACTGAAATAGCCAAATTCTTTGCAGTTGCTGGCATAAGTTGGCAATTACTGTTTTTTTTACCAGTCTTGATACAGGTCAATAGCTCAAATCCAGCCCAAGATTAGAAACTAAAACCACCTATGTTTCAGGTCCCTGAGCTGTCCAGTCCTATGTGTTTTGGTTAGTAATGATTGCAGGAAAAAGAAACCAAACTCACCCTTTCATGTCCTCTGTCATGGATCTTGAAAAATATGATGCAGCTTGTTAATAATGCAAGACTTTATTTAAGATATACTTGTACCAGCCTGAAATTTGAACCGCTCTTTGAACGATGATGTATTAAATTTTTTGCATTATAAGTACACTTTTGGAGCTGCTCTGTTTTTTGTGATAACTGTGTTGGATTCTGAGTCATAAAGGTTATAAAACAAATACAATAGACTATATTCTGCCACAGAGGTGGCATAGTTCAGCATGACTGAGTCACTGCTCTGAAGGAAGACAGCACTGATTTTATGCAGGGTATTGCAAGTCAAGCCTGAAGTGCATTGGCAGAGCTGCATTGTAGCAGGCAAAAAGCTGCTCTCCTAATACACTCCCGATTTTACTCGCACAATTCACGTTTTTCCAGATGCTCATCACATAACATTCTAAACTACACTTTGATGCAAGTGGCCCTGGATCATTTCAAGCGATGAAAAGTGAACCAGTAAAATTCTGAACCATTATAAATGGTCAACTTGGCAGGTGCCAAGAGTAGCATGTGTGACTGTACTAAACAAACTTGGCTTGGAAACTTGAATTTGGCAAGTATCTTCTACCTGCTGCCTTGTCTGCTTCAGTTTCTCTCTTTCCTCAGCTGGAAAAATCTTACTTACTAGAGTAGTAGAGATCTTCCAAGAGTCATGTTTTCTTTTTCTTACTCCTGCCTCTGCTTATCCTTTGCTTTATAATCTGTCCTGATTTGAAAAGGTTTTCCAGTTGGCCATGTCTTCTCTCCAGTTTTGTTCTCCTTGCCCTCGTCTGTCTGGACTCTCTGCCCTCTTTGTGTTTTATCTATTTCCCAGCAACTTTTGTGCCCAGAACACCAGGTGCAATTCTTTTCTCCTTGCCACCAGACCAAACCCCTCAGCTGCCCACTCCTACCTGCTGTCATCTCTGTCACTCATCTGTTAAATCCCCAGGCTTCTTTTATTCCTAGGCAAATGTCCCTTCTGGTTCTTTCTTGGAACACCTCCTATGGGTTTTCTGAATATTTCTGTGTGTATATTTGTCATGATAGCTCTGATTATTTTGGTGTTATTTCCTCTGTTAGTATACAGTAGGGCACAAGACTTTTAATGTTCTGTTTTGTTTAATGTTCCATTTTGTTTATTAGTACCCTGAAAGGTTTTGCATCTCATTATTGATATGAAATATAAATTCATAATGCATCAAAGGTGAATAAAACACTATTAGATCATACCTTCAATGATCCATGTTAAATCCAGGATCATATTGCCCTGGTAAAAATGACCACATAAGGGCAGGTAGGTTGATTTGCACTATGCTATGTTGTTAATTTGAAAAAAAACACCTTCATCTAAAAATGGTGTTTTACAAGGAACTTTTCATCTGCTTCATAATAAACTGCACTCCATACCTTATTCTTAGCTTTCCATTGGGGGAAAAATAAACCAACAACCTTGAGGCTTTGAGTTATATTTGTCATTCTATGAAGAAAATTATCCATATGTCCTTCCAGTCTTTTATGCTTTCCATCTTTTGAGTGTTTAGTAACTAAAGATTATTATACATAATAAATTAGAATCTTAATCAGTAATAAAACTTCAAATACTTCCACCCAGTGTATTATACCTGTAATGTGAATTAATTGTTCACAACTGGCTTGTTCTAAACACCAGGTACAAAAGTTTTCCAGGATATCCCTAGGAAGGTACGCACCTACACATGCATATCTCTTCCTTCCATTCACCTTTCTGATTCTAGGATGATATAATGGTTTTATTATTTCCACCAGATGCTCTGGCAATTCAGAGATGTGACGAACAACATTTGCAGAAAAAGGTTATGCATCCTATCTGACCAACTGCTTACAGAAATGGCAAACTTCCATGCATGTGATTTCCCCTTTCAATCTTCTTATATGAGAAAATTTTCTTGCATCTCATGCTAAACATCCCCAAATATAACCTTGCTCTCTTTCATATGACACAAAAATTGGTCACCAAACAATTACATTTTGAACTTTATCTAAACAACAGAAAAAAGATATCAGTGCTGAAGTGGCGGCAAGTGCATCTTTAGCTGGTTATATAGATTATATTGTGTGGGGTTTTAAAAAATATTTCTGGAACAGTTGTGTTTGTTTTTTGATGCCTGGAGTGTGAGTGCTGAGTGCCATCCCATGGGGTCTGGATTAAGAGTGAGAGGCAATGCAGCATCTATGTTGAATAGGTACTCCATGATAGCTGACTACAGGAAGGGAGCTTTTCATCCCCAAACAAGTGCTTGAATAACATTCTACATGAGCAGGAGAGAGAGACAGCATGTGCACTTTGGGATAATTCAGCTCTGTCTGCATGCAGGTCGAGCAAAAAGCACCAATAATTTCATTCCTGAGCCAGGCAGGACTGTCCCTCTGCTTAGAAGGCTGTCTCATGCACAAACAATACAAAGCCAAGTAAACAGCAAGCACTCAGGAAACATTCTCAAATAAATAACTTAATAAAAAGGGTAAAACACCTCACCAGACAATCCACTCCTTTTAAAAGTGGTTGTACCCTCTCAAGTTTTTACAACTAGCAATGCAGGAGAAGCAGGCTCTATTTTGGGGCTCTGCAGATAAATTATGTATTAAAAATATGCTCCTACTTTAATGATCATTCTCAAAAGGCTCTTTGAAAATGAAGAAAAAGCAAAGTTTACTTTGGTCAAGGAGACGGGACACAATTCTAAGAAGTATTCAAGAATAAGTTATATAAAATTCATGAAGCTGGAATATTTACTCTTTTACCCATCAATTTTGACCCAGCTAACTTACTTTCATCAGGAGAGATGGAATGCTTTATACTTATAGCCTTCCTAGCAGTCAATATAGCAGCCAATGTAGCCAGTGGTGATGAGATGCTGTAGTTTTCACAAGCTTTCATTAGGTTTGCTGTGAAATGCCATGTTCTCATATTAGTCATCCTCTCTGCTTTATATCTTACAAGATGCATTTCAAACTGTTTTTAAAGTACATTATTATTCAGCTGTTCACCAAATAGACCAATATACATTATAATATGTTTACGAGGTGGCAGTCTTACAATTCAACAATTTAAAACTTACATTCCATCTGACATAGCTACAAAATTGTTGCAAATGGCTGTGCTTGCTTTTTGGAGCAAGTAGTTCTAGATGAAAAGGTTGATGGCTTCAATTTGATTATTAGCAAGTAAAAGAACACTGATAGAAATATTGCAGTCAGTATGTTGATATTCCAGGGAGAATGAAAAATGTTTAGTGAACAGTTTAGAATACTGTCAGTATACAGTGTCATAAAAACTGCTGAACTTGCTTCTTTATTTATATCACTGATGTAGGGCTAATACCATTTAAATATCTTCAAAGCCACGTCATTACTGAGAAAATTAGCTGTTTCAACAATAGATGGTAAACACTTTCTTCTTAGTATGCTGCAACCAAATATGAACTATAGGCACCTGGAGAGGAATAAAGCTTGGTCTGTCCTGTCAAAAAGCAGCCAGTCTGCAGCAAATGTGGAACTCCTCACCTCCACCATGAGATATGCCAGGTCATCTTTTGAATGTGTGGATGGAGTCAGGTTCAAGTATGTAAAGGGAAAGGAGGTGGAGGAATGGAAGGAAAAGGCAGGAAAGAAATTTAACCTATTGTCCCAACATCAAATCATAAAACAGAGACCACATCAAATTATTTCAAATTTTTCTCTGCCCTGCTAATTTCACTGTTGCAGAAAACAAAACTGATTATCATGTTTTCCTAGTTGCTACTACTATATTAATTAATTCAATGCTTTCAGCAGATGTCTGCATGAAAATACTGCAACTCAGTTTGAAGAAACAGATCTTAAAAACAGAGGTCTTAGGAGGTGAGATAATACTCAAGTAAAACAGTAGTTCTCTGAATAACAGGGCCAGTGCCTGCGATAGGGAAAATAAGCAAATGAGACCCCGAGGACAGAAAGAAGATGGAGAGAAGGAGCAGAGTTACAGTGAAGTAACTCCTGAAGTCTTGGTTGGAAAAGTGCAGAGATTGTGTGTGAAGCTAAATGTGTGCTTCTGCATCTTCTTAAAACCTTGCACGACTCTTCAGTGAAAAACGTGTTTGCAACTTTCCCCACCTACCATTGGAAAGAAAGCAATTATTAATTTATTATTTATTACTCGTCCTAGGTTATCGAAACACATTTGCATCAAGTTATTCTAGTGGAATACCTGTCTACAAATATCCGAACAAGTGGCCTTTAAAGCAAAGAGCGCTGGTCACACAGAAGATCCCTGTGCTAACGGTACTGCACACCGAAAAGGCAGCACTGTCAGTGGGACTGCAAACATGCTCCATCCTCACCTGCCTCCGTGTAGCCAGAGGAAACTCTCCTGTCTCCCTTCCACTCATCCTGAGCCTGTGCTACTGCCAGCACATGTGACAACAGTTGCCAATTGTGACAGTTGTTTTTGTGAAGGGGGACATCTGTCTACATAAAATCAGGCTGGGGTCTGCAAACTCATTCACAGAGGACATGAAATAGTCATCAGATGGTAAAAATTACCTTTTTGGTTAAAACACAAACTGCTGTCCCAAAAGTGAGAGAAACTCTATCTGACTAATGCTCACCTGAGCCAGGCTGAAGTTTATAACATATGTGTTCAGGGGAACCCTTGTAATTGCTGACAGATGGATCTCCATCTGAAGAGCCCTCCACCTCTACTTGCATCTCTCATGTTCTGAAATGTTAACAAAAATTACCTTCTCCACCATACATCAAAAAACAGGAACATGAAATTATTGAAAAAGGTATCAATATATACTATAGGTGTCTTATCAATGAGCTGTTTTCAAATGCCAATGAAATTGGCTTTGTGGCTTTTCACAGATGGGGCTGTCTCAGAAGAATATCAACATCAGCCCAAGTCCCTCCTTGGCATCCCCTTTCTTCTCTGATTGTTTCTCTAAATCTTTTTCTGTAAGCCTGAAAGCAAAAAAGTTCTCTATACAGTTGGTTCCAATGAAAAAAATTAAAGCTATATATTTTTAAGCAAAAATAAAAATGACACGGACAACATTTAAACATTTAAAGCACAAGAACAGTGCATGGGCAGGCAGTTGTATTAACTCCAGACAATCTACCTTATGCAACACATTTCCAGGGTAAATGCATTAGCAGTTCAATGTTTCTTTAATTTTTGCACAGAAGCATGTTTTTTTTGTCAGATCAGATTTTGTAACATAATATCAATCTTGCCATACCTATGTCCTAGATGGGCTGTAGGGATTCTGCTATAATTATGTCAAAAAATGAAATATTTCAAAATCTGATTGACAGCTTGATTACAATAATGCATGTGATTAAATTCAGGGCGAGCTGGAGTAATGAAGGAGGGAATGTCAGTGGTAATTAACTGTATTTTTGTTAAATTTTGTTGAGCATTTCTTGCTCTTAGGTTATAGTACATTGAAACCAATGAGACACCTAGTGGTAGCATTTTTTTAGAGTTGCTTAGTGCCACTAGAGATTGGGGAAAACCAGTTCTTATGCAAATCATATCTTCTGTTACATGTCAAGTAAATTTTATGTAGATTAGCATGGCCACTATGCCGTACAGTGGCATGACAGGAAGGATTCCATGCTATGCTCAAGTACAGAATAGCAGTTCTGAAAGTACTTTTTCTTCTCCAGACAGCTACTTCTGTATAATAAAGCTGGCCAGAAGACAGACAAATATGAATTATAATGAACTGCAGTGGTTTATTTTTAATTTTCATTGTATTACATCTTCTTCCAAGCCAATGACTTCTGCCCCTTTTACTTCCTCAAAGAAAGTTTGTATGAGACAATTAATTCACCAAAAAACCTATTTCTATCAATATGGATTAACTTTTGATATTAAAAAAGGATAAACTGTGCTAATTTTCATTAGCTTTTTGCTGTTTTTTTCCCCTCTGAAAAACATGCTCCTCAGACAAAAACTGCTGTCTCCAATCTTTCATAAGATCTTAGGTGTTTTAGCATGTAGTTTAGAAGTAAAAATATTACCTAAATGATAGATTTTTAGTGCTCTCTCTCCCTCTCTCATGAAACTGATGGATAAATGCAGAGATGAGAAATTATTATTTCCTTGATTTAAATAATTTAAGTGCCACACAGTATAATAGACTCAAAACTGTGTACCCTCATGGGTCTGCTGATATCTGCTAACCTTGATATTTTGCCTGCACATCTCTTCCACAAGTTTTTCTGTCCTTTCAAATGTGTCCCTTACAACTGCAGAATCCATTCCAAGTCGATATTCTTCCCTTGACCCAGATTTTTTTCCCTTTTAACTGTCTGTAACCACTGACTTGTCAGAAACCAGGTTACCTATATTGCTCTATTTTGGGGAGTGAGGAGACAGGGTAGAACAACTAACAAAGCTTTTGAATTTATTTGGTATTTACTGACTGTAATATCTTTGAACAAGTGCTATGTTTTCCTCTGTATCTGAGCAAAATTTAATAAACTTTGCTTCTTGGCAAGGTATATATGATAAAAATACACAAATAAGATGCAATCTAATATAATAAAGTGAAAGATAAAAAATATATAAAGCTGGCATACTCATTTATTTTCTGTGAAAATAATTGAAGACATTGCTAGAGCAAGTAACAAGTACATGGTGATTCTCAACACACAAGTACATTTTCAAAAAGTGTGCAGAAAGATGCTATTTTTTCTAGCAAAACAGTTAATACTGCATTGTTTAAAAACCCACTGTAGAAAACATATGACAGATAAGTGACCTTGGAAGAGATAGTGATGTCTTTAAGCAGTGGAAAATATGGAACTGTAGATAGGGAGTACAAGGTACAGAGCTCTCCCTGTTTGCATCAAAAGAGGGTTTTAAAAAATAAAACCTCATTCTTTCATGCTTTTTGATAGAGCCTAATTACCTTAAGAAATCACTGTTTGATCAGTAAGTCCATGGCTAAGTATAGGCTCACTTCATTCAAGAGATCTATATCCTCTGAGCTACAAAGAATAGCAAATAATAAGTTTATAGAATTCTGGTTTCTTATTTAAATAGCATATAGTGACAACACTACTATTTAGCAGAGAAGTGTTTGGAGGTATGCTAATGACCACAAGAAAATTTCAAACCTCCATAATGTGCTTTAATCACCAGCTGGAGATCAAAAGCCACCATGTGATTTTATACAGCATGGGCAGCTTCCAGAACTGCCTTACATGGAAAGAGATCAATGGTAAAATTGGTAGATACAGCAAAGCTTTGCAATAAAAGCGTTTTATGTATCTTGTTCAAAGTATTTAAGTGCCTTTTAGATCACTGATTGAACCATAGACATTATAAAGTGGAACCTTTTAATACCAAAATAAATTTGCAGAGTAAAATTCCATTACAGGAAAAAGCATTGCACTGCAACAGGACAGATAATAATTCTTTCACATGTAATGGGATATATGAAATGTTTGATGATAAACAGAAGTTCTTCGCATTTGGATCCTATGCCCTGCTGCTCGTGCGCATGTGAGTGAAGTTACAGTGTAGGATATAGAGTGCACCCAGACAAAATGAATTTGTACCTATAAATATCACTCTAACTGGGATGGGGGAGACACTTCACAGTCAAGACAATTCAGTCATTTAAGTAGAGAAAAAATGCCCATGCATATGAGTTTGGACCTTGACCAAAGAAAACATAGAAATGTTTAGAAACTCATGAAAGTCCTTTAATTTGGATTAATTTAATGCACTTCAAACAAACTCTAGTCTTAGAAACTTCAACTTATTTAAAATGATTTCCTTTAACATCTTCAAATCATGCGTCTGTTAGCATCACAAAACTGCCAGAAAAAAGTGAAACTTCCAATAGATCTCACTGTGTAGCTTTTCTTCCACAGCATTTTCATCAGTTCTTCTAATGCTTCATCCCTCTTCTGTTGAATTACTGGGTACTCTGTAGAGACTGGGTCTCTTCTACTCCATATTCCATTCCTCTCTTTAACAAATTAACTACTTGGGGAATGAATACAGATGATATTTTAAAAGAGCTGCAAGATTTAAAAATCTTTTTCCTTCCTCAGCATCTTAATTTTGAATTTAAGATATTTTGAAAAGTACAATTAATAATGTCTTTTAAATTCATAATATAGAACTAAGAGTAAAGCAAACCAGGTCTTACCCTGAGATTTGTTACAAATTTCCTTTATCACTTCAAGCTAAACAAATTTTATTCAGCATCTCCATGTCTGATTCTTCATTTGTAATAAGAGGAAAATATTTATTTGCTCAAGTGATTCTTTATTAAGTTCTTTAGGAAGCTGACCCCAACAAAAACCAATATTGTACATTCTTTTGATGAGGAAAACTTAGATGACATCCTTATCTAACGGGGAACTGTTTAGATGGATGCGTAGTAACTACTCTGAGTAAATAAACAGACTCACCAAATGATGAAATGTTCCAGATAACAGTTTCTTATTCACTGCATTCTGAAAGAATTAATAAACAAAGTATTAAATTCCTTCCTAAAAATACAAAAATCAGTCTAACATAGCTAATTCATAAATTAGCTTAACTTGGCTAATTACTCTAACCTTTCCAGACACCTGGAATGATTGGCAAAACTAGTTCTGTTCCTATCTACCTTTTAACAGCACTCAGACACAATCAGGTGGTGTACTGGTCTCCTAAAATACACACAAGCTCTAAGGTTATTGAGTAGATAACTTTAAATTCTCTTGAAATATGTATTAATGAACAAACAAGACAACTCTGGAGTGCCATACTGATATTCTCAGAGAATAGTGATCACTCTTTTAAAGTTTAATAAATGCACACTAGATGAAAAAAGCCACAGCCTTAATTTAATTTATATAGCCTCTTCCCTCTGAGGAAAATAGTGTGAAATGTGAATGTGAGGACAAAAAGTAAGTTTACAGTGGACAGATTTTTTTCCCTTAGCGTCAGTATATTCGCACTGCAGGACAACAAGTGGATATGATGGGATGAATGATTCCTCGTACATCAGAGTAGGTGCATGGCAACAAAAGGTACTGAATCAAAAGCTTTTTCCTTGGAAAGTGATCATTCCTTTTCAGACAGTATATGGACTCTGACCACAAGGTTTTTAGGAAAACCTTTTGTGGTGTAACCATTCATGAGGTCTGCAACTTGAACAAAATCCTGTGATGATTTTTTGGTACGGTAGCCCAAATCTCTACTCTGATCTGTGATCCTCAACCCCCAGTCAGAACAACTGAATGCACGTGTACTTTTTTATCAAATATCTGTGGTGGCATACTGTCCCCATTCATCTTGGAACTGTCTGCTAAACTTTTTTTATTAATTTTTGTGGTTTTAATGCCTTGTGGGTAGTATGACGTGGTGTTTGAGCAATGTATGTACATGTTTATTCTCATTTTGCAAAGCAGAAAAATCAAGGTTGCAGAAAGAGAACATAAGCCATTTAATTATATAATTTTTAGAAGAATGGAAATGTGAAGAATATAATTTACTTCAGAACTTGAGTACTACATTCTATTAAATTTGGATTCATATGTAGAAATGGAATATTTATTAAATTTTTCAATTAATTTTCTCTATCATTATCTTTAAACAGTTTCACAATTCCAGTAATGCAACACTAAAGAGGATGGTACTGCAAGTGAAACTTTATCATGCCTAGTGGTGTTCTTAGTTCAAACAAACTTTTGGTCTTTCCTATGAAATGTAATACCCTAGAACATTCAGAACAGCTCAGATTCTTGAACATCTCTGGTACTATCTAGTATTTCAAAAATATGTTTCTATTATTCTTAATGTAGCCCAGGTGGTCAAGGAAATCTATGTAAGTATGGTCATGACAATCATACTACAGAATGATAGTTTTTTGTTTGAAGCTGTTTAGTTCCTCCAAAACTGGAGCATGTGAAGACAGTGGCCATGAAATCATAACGTCTTTTCAAAGGTTTGAAACACCCAGTAAATTAACAAAACAAAATCAATGCCCCTTTTCCTTTTTGTGCCTCATCCCCTAAATTCCTTCTCTCACTCCAGAGCTTGGCAGAATCAGGTGTGGATGTGTGGACATTTATACCTGACAATGAGAGGAGGAATCACTGTTCCTGGAGGTGTTTAAGGAAAGGTGGGACATGGCTTAGTGACCTGGTCCAGTTCACCTGCTGGTGCTGGGTCATAGTCTGGATTCGATGATCTTTTCTAATCTAACTGCTTCTGTGGTATCAGCTTGACAAAGGCCTTCCCCAACTTACTACATTGTAAGAAACCAAGGTTTCTTGTAACTCTCAAAATGTTTTCACTGAAAAGAGTTGTGAAGCACTGGAACAGGCTGCCCAGGCTAGTGGTGGAGTCATCACCCCTGGAAATGTTCCAGAACGTCTAGATGCGGCACTCGGGCACCGTTTTGCGCTGAACATGGGTCTTAAAGATCTTCTTCAACCCAAACGACACCATGACTGTAAAAGACTTCAGCTCTTGCTCCTCCTCGGGCTGCGGTGCCTGTTGGGAAGTGTAGTCCGTGTCGGGCCCTCCTGCGGCCACTTGCAGCCGCCATGGACTACACTTCCCAGGAGGTACCGCGGCCAGGGCGGTACGCAGGCCGAGGGCCGCGCTCGGGGGACCAATGGGTGCGGGCGATGCTGGGAGGTGGCGCCGGGGCGGGCGGGCCGCCTGGGGCCGCGGGCAGTGCGGGAATTTCGGACCGGGAGGAAGGAGCGGCGCCGGGCCCGCTCGCGCAGGAGGTACTTGGAGCTCAGCGGCTGCCTCGGGGTGCTGTTGTTTGGGGTTTTTTTTTAAGGAGGCGAGTTTCGGGGCACTGTTTTGCATCCGCTTCTCCGTGTAGAGCGTCCCCGACCCTTCTGGCGGATTGCAGGCGGTTTTCCCCGCTTCCCTCGCGGAGGAGGCCGGTGGTAGCGCCGGGGCCTGCCTGAACCTTGTTCCTCCCCAAGGGTAGGGAAGGCGCCTTCCCATCCCTCTCCTGACCCAACCCATGGCGCTGCAGGCATCTCCCTGGGCCGGCAGGGAGGGAGAGAACGGGAGCAGGTGGGGCAGAGCTCTCTCAGTTTCACCCTTGAGGTCTGGGGCCCGCCTTTCCGGGCTCTAAAGCTGCCTTCGGTGACAGCGGCCCAAGTTGTTTTCCTTCCTGTTTATTTATTTATTTTTTTTTTTTTAACACTAAGGCTGGGTGGAGAAGGCTGAGTAAAAGCTATGCTCTGTGCCACTTGTGAGGTTCGTGACCTTCAGAATTGTCTCGGTGTGGCATCACCTTGGTTGGGAGGCATTTCTGAGTTTTGCTTTTAAGTAAACTTTTTTTTTATTTTTTTATTTTTTTTTTTTTAATATAGGCCTACAAGTCATAAAAATCTGCGATTTTAGGATCAGAAAAGGCGTGGTGTGTAAGAATTGGGCTAAGCTGGTTTCTGTCATTTTTTGTGTTTTTTCTTCCTATTTCTTGCTATTTGACATTCTTGTTTAAGACTTCACCAGTCGCAGACAGGGTGAACTCTGTTGTTATCTTTGGTTTTCAATTTGTGCTTAAGCACTCTAAGAACTATGGGCTTTTATTAATTTATGGGCGCTTTTTATGGCTAAAAAAATACAAAAGCTGTCGCGAAACTCCTGTAACTACTGCTGTGTCAAAGGGCTTGTGCCTTCATCTGTAGGAATAAGCTGTCCACTAAATTCTTGGGGATAATCCCCAAGTGAGGCAGGATTCCTAATGAACTCCAGACCCGATGATTTTTATACAGTGTGCTAAGTTATTGAAAAGCCTTTAAGTGTCTCACTCACATGTATTAGGTATTTGCAGTTGGTATAGAAGTGAAATGATTTGGAGTGACGTGATTTGGCATCTTACAGTGCTCACTGGTTTTTATTGCAATAAATGAGTGATAATTAAGAATTTCAAGGGAACCTTAAATGACCCTAAAAGAAACTTAAAAAAAGGTAACATGTTCTTGAGAAGCAATTTAAAATTAGTAACACAGTAATTCCTCTTGTAAATGGCTGTTTCCTACCTCTGAGCAAGCTGCATTCTGGAATATTAAGTCATCTTGGTTTGTTTAGCAAAAAAGGAAGGAAGGCATTACCTTGGTTGTGATTACATATTTGTTAATAATTGTGGTCCACCAATGGCGTTTATTAATTTTGTCTAAAAAGAATTTTATTTTTTTATTTCTTGGGAGAGAACCTTAGTGCCTATTTTTCAATAAGTGCCATTAACTGGTCGGTATCTTAATCAGGAGCTTAGATTGGAGACCTTTCACAGACAGTGATCAACCAGTCACAGAATGTCCAATTTATGCAAGAAAGTCTTTGTTCACTGTCTACCTCACTTGGTGTGACAGGTCACTGACACATCAGTTATTTTTTGTGTGCTCCCTCTCATGAAACAGCTCTACAGTTTTCAGGAATCTTTTACTATTGTGTTCTTTCTTCCCCACTCCTTGAGCAAAAACATAGTTTTGTTTTCTCCTTCTTTTTTTTTTTTTTTTTTTTTTATTCATTTTTTTTTCTTTCCTTTTTTCAAACAGAGGAGAATTTCTTCCTTTGACTAATGAACAGTTTTCATGATACATAGATTTCAGGTCTTACTGGAACTACCTACTCATGTAGGAGCACAGGTCACCAGCATGCCTTCTCCGGGCTGACAATGAAAATACATCCTACTAAGATAAACAACTGTAAAAATTACAATTTCCAGAGAATAAAAGAGGAAGATCAGGAGGCAACCAGTTTGACTTGACACACAGCAGAAATTCCTTCAAAATAAATTTGTTTTGTATTCATTTCAGAGTTTTGTTGATAATGAATGGCAATAAGAATTGAGAAGTGGCTATTCATATTTATTCCAAGAGTTCAAGTATCGCTTAAGTAGCAACCATAGCAGACAACATTTGTAAACATAACACCACTGATATGCAGACAATTTTGCATCAATAGTGCTATTTCAAGAACAGTGTAATCTGTTTCTTCCAAGATGTTTTATTAGGTAGGAGCCTTTGTAGTACTAAGAGGCTTCTGGAGAGTTTAGACAAATAGACTTTTGTTATTCTTACTTCTTAGTAGAAAAATCTTTGTTTTGAGCACATTGTAGTGACATAAAATGCTGCTGTTTACAATCATGCACCTTGAAAATTGTTCTTGTCAGGCACCTTAGCTAAGTAGGGTCAGGTCTGACACTTAAATGATAGTACAGTACTTGACATCCATGGCAGTGTTTCCAAGGACTTTAGCATGATTGCAGGAACTAATGAATTAAACTTCACAATACCTGTGGATAGAAAATATTTCCCTTTGTTGATGGGAGGAAGAATTGAGAGGAATGTTGTAAGATTTTTTTTTTTTTTGGAGGGAGGGTAGTGGTGAATTTTTAAAGGTGATTTTAGGGAGAAGGAGATGGCTTTATTCCACTTGTGCAATGTACAGTAGATAGCTCTATATCATGTTTGTTGGTGCATAAGTTTCCTTTCAAACCCCTTGTGTTTACGTATTATGAATTGAACAGCAGATAGAATGATAGAATTTGCACTAAATTTTAACTGTCTTCTTTCATTTTTTAATTGCGGGATTTTATTTTCTGGTTCTATCTTTTCATGTAGAAAATTTCTGCTGTGTCCAGGTGTCTTTGGTTTCAATCAATAGAAGATATTTGAATGGGTTTATCCAAATAATTGTGAAAGCATGTGCAGCCATTGCTTTAATATTTCCTTGGGTAACAGCTTTTTTGCAAGAGAGTGAGTGCTTAGTACTGTGCATGCTGCCCATTGCAAGCGATCAGTGTTTGGCACCTATGGCCTGCTGATAGTTTGACCAACTTGTAAGTAGGCACAGTGCCATGTTAACAGATGGGTATGAATACAGACAGCCAGGAAACCATGTATGTGTATCTAGTGTATTTGTTAAGGGCAGGGTTCCCAGCTGGGGACGTTCAAACTTATGTCCATTTTGAATTTTTGCTTTTATGGATAAAGGGAAGTTGTCATTAACAATTTTTTTTTAAAATAAATACCTTCAGGCATACAATTATTGACCATGTTAAACAAAATAAGCGGGGGTGTGGAAGAAGAGGGAAGCACCAGCTCTTCCTTTGATACTCTTGAGGAGCTATTTTAAGTAAATTTAATTCCTTTTTAAGCAAGGCTGCTATCAAGAGTCTCACTGTGAATGTCAAAGATATGGAGTGTATCAATAGGTTTATTTCACAGGCTTGCTAGCCTTATTGTAAGATAAAAAAATTTCTTTTATGGCCAGCAATCTGTCCAGCATTCAAGCACCTAAGTGTGTCTGTCCAAGTCTTGCCCAAATTATTTGTAATAACTCAGAGATCAAGGGGGTGCAGTCCTTCAAGCCCTCTGCATGGTTCTTATACTGACAATAAATTGTTTCTTAGCTTAAGGACAAGTATGCTCATTTTGGATGTGTTTTTGGATCCTTTAGATGACAGTGTGTGTCATCTTGTCTCACATCTGAGTTACTGGGAAATGTTGCTGATTTTTGCACATTCTTGCTTTATGAGTCAGCTTTGGGGCTCCACACTTCCGGTTTATTTCATTAGCATTTCTAATAATTTCAATCTGCACTTTGTTTTAATCCATTTCCTCATTTAGATGTCCTGTGAAACTGCTTAAAGGTCTGCAGTGATCTTTCTGGCCTTCTCTTGTAAGTGATAGCAACATGCAGCCTTTTCTACTGTTCTGTTCTTTCTGACACTTCGATACCGCTGCTTTCACATTGATATGGTCTTACCTGAGCTGGCTGGAATTGTCTTTGGTGCTTGAAAATCTCATTTTTCTCCTGTAGAAAATCTGGAGGAAGGATCTTCCTCCCAGAGAGTAAACTATGTATCACCTTGAAGATTAAAAAAAAAAAAAAAAAGACAAAGGGATGTAGAAAGGAGATTCTTGAAGACACTGTGGATAATGATGTGGTGAAAGCTAGTCTTAAAATTTATGTGTAAGATGTGTCTTGATAGTAGGAAAGAAGATTACTGTATAGAAGTGGAAATATGGAAAAGTAATGCAGAATTAAAGCATCTTGTTTTGTGATAATGAGGAAGCTTGCATTGAGTGCAATGTGGTTATTGATAAATACCAATATCTTCCTGTGATGTATTTCATAAAAGTGTTTTGTTGAAGTTACTCGTTTAGATATAAGTAATAAATTCTGTGTGTATTCAGATGTGATCCCGCAACACAAAGATAATTCTCAAATTAATAGGGACCCTAAAAATGAAGAGCATTGGCCTGCAATGATGCACCTTCTTTTCTGTATTTATGCATATACTGAGTGTCTGTGGTGTCTGGAGACTTCTTGCTGCCAGAATCTATTACTCTCTGACTAGGTTATTTTAGGTGCTCCATGTATAAGGGATGTAATATTTAATATCAAATTTACTTCTTTGAAGATAGTTGATGCTATGTGAGATTTCTGATTTAGGAGAGTGATATAAAATATACTGAAAACAACACAATCGTAAGTTACACTTGGCAAAATATAGCAATTGCAATGCACAGTTCAGTCATGTTACTGATGTGATTCTCATGATTCTCTGCACTATGTTCACTGTCACAATGCTGGTGTCCCCAGCCACTGGGAAGGAATAGCCGGATTGTAACCAGCCCAAGCCCGTTGTTCTCTTCAAAGTTATTTTGCTAGTTATTTAGTTTCTGCATGCTTGTGTTGAACTCACTTCCCCCAAGCTGGCCTGGCTAATCTGGGGAGACATTTACACCTCCATTTGTTCCAGTCAGCAATTCTGAGCTCCACTCAACTGTCATTTAGCTGTTTTCCTAAAACAAATGCCACCCACCTGGCAGCACCCTTTGTGTTGAGCTCCTTGTGAGTTCCTTTGCAGTACTGCCAGAGCTTGGGCACATCACCATTCTCCATCTCCATGGAGTATTTTATCCACTATTGGGCTTTATCCTGTGACTTTCCGTTTCCAGGGGTTTGGTCAATTGAAACTATATAGCATTATTGGACAGAATAACATTTTCAGGCAACTTGGAAATTATTCTTGCCTTTAGTAAGTAGAGAAGTGGCTTCTCTCTTCAGATTCTAGTTGGGTGACAGACATCATTTGAGGAAGAAAATTTGCTGCAGACACCCAGTCAGAAAAGTTTTGTCGGAGGGGAAGTGCTTTTGGAACAATTGTCACAATTATGCAGTTTTCTATTTGAGAAATAAAGGAACATTAGAAATCAAAGAGGAAAACTGATGCTAAATAGCTGAGTTTGGAGTAGCTAGACAAATAGGAAAAAACTATTTTGCTACCCAGAAACTTCCCAGATTGTGTGTTAATATTGCTTCTTGCTTCCAGCAAAATAATAAAATCCTGCCAGTGAGAACGGTATCTCTTAGAAAATAAATGTGACTTGTTTGTATGACATTTATGTTTATAAGGCAGAGGGAAAGATCAGTTTTTTATAAAATAATTTATAGAATAAATAATTTCGTAAAATAATTTAGGCCTTTCACGTAAAGAGACCTGGTGCACTCTTTGATGTGTCGTGGCTGCATATTCAGTAACTTCTTTCAGTGCAGCAAAGTCTGAGTCTACTAAAAGCTCAAAAGATTTGCTCGCTCAAAACAAGGCCTTGTGCCAAGAAAGACTTGGAGGTGACGGTGGATGAGAAGCTGTACGTGAGCCATAAAGCAGCTCAGAAAACCAATTGTGTCCTGGGCTGCATCCAAAGCAGAGTGGGCAGCAGGGCAAGGGAGGGGACTGTGCCTGTCTGCTCTGTTCTGGTGAGACCCCACCTCTAGCACTGCATCCAGCTCTGGGGTCCCAGCACAGTAAGGACAGGGACCTGCTGCAGCGAGTCTAGAGGAGGAACACTTAAGATGATTAGAGGGATTGAACACTTCTATTATGAGAGTTTGAGGGAGTTGGCATTATTCACCCAGAGAAGTCTCCAGGAAGACATTTTTGCAGCCTTTCGGTACTAGCAGGGGGCCTGTAAGAAAGATGGGGACAAACTTTTTAGCAGGGCTTGTTATGATGAGACAAGGCACAATTGTTCTCACATGAAAAGGGTAGGTTTAGAACAGACAGAAGTTAGAAATTTTTACAGTCAGGCTGGTGAAATACTAGAACAGGTTATCCATGTAGGTGGTGGGTGCCCAATACCTGGGAGCATTAAAGTTCAGATTGGTCAGGGCTCTGAGCAGCTTGATCTGATTGAAGATGTCCCTGCTCATTGCAGAAGGACTAGATGACATTGAAAAGGTCCTTTGCAAGTCACATTCTGCAGAAAGAGGCATATTCCATATAGCAGTGGGCTGTTACGTTATTCCTGGAAATATTGCTTATCTGAAACCTGGGGTTGTGAGAAGGCATCAGTAGTAGTTTCACACTTGGGATCTCAAAGTAGGTAGTTATGTACTAGTTTTTGTGATGACATACTCAATACTACCCTGTAAACAATAACCAGACTTTCATTTTTTTTGCTTGCAATTATATAGGAGAAAAAATAAATAACTTTTTTTTTAACAGCTAAGAGGAATTCCTCATATTACTACTGAAGACTTGCAGTTTTTCAATATGCAAGTTTATCTCTAGGAAGACTGATGAGCTTTATTTCATAAGTTTACTTTTTTCTAAGTTTAGACCTGTGATTGGTTGTGATTGATTGAATGTGATGGATTCTGAGATTTTTTTAACATGTATTATACAGTCTTTTAATAGGTTTCTCTTGTAAAGATTTTTGCTGTCAAATATTTTTGTGACGCCTGGAAAAATTAGATGTTTCTCACTTTTAATTCATGCCGATGAAACTGCTTACTGCATTTCTTTTCAAGTATCTTTGTAGCAACAAATTATGACTTAAACCATTATTTTTTGTGTTTCTAACAGATTTCTATGTAAAACAAGTTAGATCAAGATGTAACCTATTTTTTTTTTTCATTTTTCCTTCACTTTCTCTAGGGAAAATGCCAAATAAGAAAACGACTGGAAAAAGAGCCCCTGCAAAAAGGAAACTTGCTGAAGTGTTTGCTGTGGGGGAGGTTCTAGCAGATACATCAAGAAAAGAATGGAAATTAGGTGTCCCTATAGGGCAGGGAGGCTTTGGACGCCTATACCTTGGTAAGTGTAGCTATCTTTGATAATTTTTAAAATGGAGAGTAGGTGATTATCCCTATTCAAAACAATGAAAAGTTGACCCTAAGTTAGAAATATGAAGTGTATTCATGTGATCTTTTCTAATAGAACCTTAGCTTGGGACATGATGTTGGGAAAAAATGACAGAAATAGACAAAAGGTCATTTTATGCACTAATCTTATGAGTTTCCAGTGGTAGATAATTGTTTTTAAAAATCAAAGTCTTTATTACTTTTTAGCCATGGAAAGGATATAGTTTAGTATTTATTTAAATTTGAATTTTGGTCTGGTTGAAAGACTGGATTTTTGCAGGAGTGTCTTTATAGTGATGAATTCAGAACTGAAACTATCAGTGCATATTATCTGGAGGCTACTGGTCAGCAAGTACTTGGACTGGTTTTGACTTTGGTATTGCTTTTATTTTTTCATTGCTTTGTGAACTTTTGCTATTGCATATACTTTCTATTTAATGTAACTAATGCTAAAAACAAATCAATGTATTGAACGCTACAGTTTAAAGCCTCAGTTCTGGTTTTAGTTTGCAATTCTGTTACAAGGAAAACTTCTTAAAGTGAAATGGTGCTTCATACTTAGTATCTCTTTCACTTGGACAGATGGACAGATAAGAGAGGTGTTGAGACTGTTCTGCTTCATTGCCCCTAGTCATTTTTCAAACAATTCGGAAAGTTAATTATGACCATTATAGTATAGTCTTCCTCATCTTGGGGAAAAGGTTGTGCTGGATTCATACTGAGTTGGAAAACAGGAAAAAAATCTGTCCTGTTTTTAAAATGAACAGACTGCAACATAAGTGGGTTAAGGAGAAAAACAGGACCAGTGGGTGGCTTTTTGCCAAAGAAGCTTTCAACTTCTTACTCAGCCTCACTCAATGAGCTGCTAAATTTACTTGAGTTCCAACTCACTCGAATTCCTGCTTTGTTCAAGCCAAAGCTTGCCCTCTGCTTCCCCATCATTTGCACAAAGCTATGACCCTGACTGTTCCTGTACTTTGTACTTGCCTAACTTGATGTTCTTCATATCTCTATCTTCTGTCACAAATACCAGCAACTTAGCAGCAACAGAAGGTCACTTTTGAATATGTGACATAGCAAAATGGAATTTATCTTTTTTTCTTTGTGCCCACAAATGTGTATATTTATAATAGTCCTAGAAAGCATAAGAAACACTATTGAATAGGAAAAAGTTATTGGATAAAAAAAGAGAATGCCTGCATTTAGTAAACTGCCTATAATCTTCAAACAGAAGGGAGAGTGCAAGAATGCAATATCTGTATACAGTAGCCTTCGCATATACTAAGGTTCATGTCAGCACCTAGTTATTTTGTTGTATGTTTGTCCATCCTGCATTTCCTCTTCTATTACTAATAAAAGCTTCCTTTTTAACAGCTGATGTTAATTCTTCAAAGTCAGTTGGCAGTGATGCCCCTTATGTTGCGAAAGTGGTAAGAGAGCATTTGAATCCTTACTTCACAACTTGAAAATATTTGTTCTAGAATCGAATGTGTAATTTAAAACATCTTCTGAAAATAATGCAATTGCAAAGTGCTGTTTAAAATAAAAGTGTGGGGATACAGAGGAATGCTGCTGTGAATTGGGACTTCTGTGTATGAGGAGCATCATAATTGAACATCAGTGGAGTTGAAAAAGATCCATGAAATGGATCAGATTCTCTTTTGTTTGCTTCCTATAAACAGCACAGCTATCACCAAATGAATGAAATCTGTCTAGCTTTTGGAGAATTTCTGTGATTCAGCAGTGAATCTCTGTGATCTGCTGCTCACCACTGGATGTTGATAAACTGACAGATAACTTGTGACTAGAAAGAGCAAAACTTTAATTCCTGAGGTCTCCACAAAGCTATTTAAATGTGTTTTTATAAACCACATACATGTTCTAATTTCTCTTGAACTAAAATAACATTGATATAATTTTTTAAACCTAATGAGTAGAGAGAAGAAAAAGCATTGTTGATTGCTCATTTTTAGCTCATTGTAGCAAATCAGAAAGTTGTTCTTATTACTTGGATTTGGCTATTTCTCTTCCTAAGGTATAAAGTATTTTTCCTTAAATTTTGCCAGAGTATTTTGTATGGATCTGATAAGATCTTACAAAGTCTTAGTAAAATATCAGGGGATATAGGAATAGTCATAGTAGATCCAGACCCCTAATTTTCTTGATGGCGCTTCTGTTCCTGCAATAAAAGTAAATGCCAGAAAACTGTACAAGAACTTCACAGTGTAAAAGAGAAAACTGTACAAGAACTTCACAGTGTAAAAGATGTGTTTTTCAGTGCAGTTCAGAACTGCACTGTTTTAATTTTTTTTTTTTAACTATATGAAATACCTTGCTGCAGTAGCCAATAACTTTGTGTATATGTTAGTGCTTTTAACATTCCTTCCTGGAACTATAAGGTTAGGTCAAATTAGAGTAAAATACATTTTGGCTAGTATGTGCCTTTAGTCTTGGTATTTACATCTGCTGACTAAAGGGAAATTCTAGAATATTGCTTTTGATACTGTTCAGACACCCCAAGGGTACAGTTTGTGATGACCCTCCCTCTGAAATGTTGTCCCTTGCTGAAAAAGCAGTACTTGCTAAGCAAATGTCAGACTGCCACACTTTCAACATGAACACGCTGCTGCTGCCTTAGGTGTTTCTGGGCAGGAATTCCAGGCAGAGCAGGAGCCCCAGCCTGCAGTTGTGTGGTGGCAACCTGTGTTATTGTGTTCAGCCTGTCCTCCTGAGGGTGAGGGTGTCCATTGTGCATCTGTTTTAGAGGCAGGTTACAGCAGAAATTTGCCTGGGAGAGGCAGTGGCTTCTAATTTCTGGCTCCTACTGAGTTTGGACTGATCAGGAAATGGCGCACCATTTAACTTCCGTGGAAGAATCTGGTTTGACTTGCTGGGAAAACCATCAGATATGCATTACTTTATGTTGTGTGTAATTGCTGTCACCCTCTTTAGCTGAGCTTGAAACCCATCTATCTTCTCTCCACTTTGGGCTCTTAGCATAAGAGTAGCCCAAACTTTTGGGCTGCTCCCATGCTAGATTCACTTTGTTTCAGTATTTTGTAAATACCTCCATTGCTTATATCCCAGATGACTACTAACTTTTAATTTGACTTTCATAATTTTGTCTTTATGGCAATAAAGAGTAGCCTCAGTCTTTGTGCTAGCCTCACAAATGACCCATAACATATTATTCCTCTACAGTCTGGTATAACACAATGACAGATAAGAGCCCATTTTCTGATGCCTGGGTGGATTCTAGTTTTTCCATCAGCTGAAGCAAAGTGGTTAACAGCTTTGAACAATTATTAGTGTTTAACAAAATATAGGCTTCTATAGTAATGTTCTTCAAATTAAGCTATTAAAGCAGGATGGAAATTGGCTTAGTCTTTGACATATCCTCATAGTATTGATGTCTGAGTAGTATGAAATGAATCACAGTTTTTATGAAGAAAAGAAATGCTTTTTAACATGTGGACCTTTCAGATGTCATTGTTCAGGAGTGGATGCAGGGTTTAATTATACTTCATTACATTGCTGACTGAAAAAGATCATTAAAACCCTACTTGAAGTTTGTTGGGTTTTGACATATACTCTATAATCTTTCATTATGTTATCTTTTTAAATAAGACTTTAATTTCAGTTTTATAAATCATGTATTTAGAATGACCCTGGGCATAAAGCTGTAGAAATTTGTGTTTGCGCTCCTTCTCTACTGTTATGTGTAAGGTTTTTTTGCATCACATATGCATTTATTTATCTGTAGGTAGAATTAATGATATTGTGAGAAAACACCTTTGTAGTCAACATAAAGATCTGGTTTATGGTTAAATCATTTATCTATTCTCCAAGTATGAAAATGTAGCAGAATTTTCTTTCTGATGAGAGAAATATACACATTTTTAGCACCAAGACATACATTTTTGTGGAATAATTTATTTATGAATAAATACTGTAAGAATTTTAAACACTTTTTTGCTGTATTTTAGTAGGAAAACAACACTGTTCAAATCTATGTAAATTAAATGAAAATTAAATATGGGAATTTATATTCTAATAAGTTAGATAATAGATAATGCTGCACAGGATCTGGTGAATAGGTCACAAGTAATGTGTGGTTGAGGTAACTGCAATCAAAGAATTAATCTATTTAACCACTGTCCTCTGCATATGTAATCTCTGTGTTGCTAATTTGTTGTCCATTGTGGATGAATAAACTAACTGTGAAAGTAAACGTGCAGGTACCAAAGTTAGTCCGTCTTTGGTTTTGTTTTTCCTGCTGGCTTCCCCTCACAGGGAAAGGCCAGAAAGCTGTCTTTTTATCAGGGCAGTGCTGCTGGAGAAAGTGAGGTGGAGACAGGCAGTAGCTTTGTAATCAAGTGGCAGGCCTAGGAGTGGTGCCCAGGCTGGGGGTATCTGCTCCCAGCATGTCCCGTTCCAGCTGAGTGTCAGAGCACAGCAAAGCCCGCGCTCAGGGGTGCTTTAGGCTCTGCATTGCTCCAGTGAGCTTGGACACCACTGAGCCTCTATTAGCTCAGTGCTACACTCTGGCCTGGAGCACTTTGCTGGATCGCTACATCTGCATTTTAAAGTTAAAATTAAACTAATTTAAGATTGATGTGTATCTAATATCATATGATTGTATTATTGTTGAAGTTCTTTGCCAGTAATTGCATATGTTTTGTTATTTTTTAAGTGTAGGATATTCTGAAACGGGTACAGTAATTTCACAATTATAAGCCGCACCTGATTATAAGCCGCACCTCCAGGTAGTCTGGTAGACCACAGGATTTGTCCATATATAAGCCGCACTTTTTTTTTTTTTTTTTTTTTTAAATAAAAGCGAGGATCCATGTGTAACAAAGTAACAAATCAGTAACAGACACAAATTGGTGTCAGGTGCTCAACCTGCAACAGTTTTCATAGACCAGAGAAGCCTTTAAAGGCAGCCCCAGGCATCCTCCTGGCCGGCTCTCACTTCTGGGTTGGCATTTCACTGGGATTTGTCCATAGATAAGCCGCACCTGAATATAAGCCGCACTGCTGAGGTAGGCTGGATTCTTTAATGAAAAAGGTGCGGCTTAGAATCGTGAAATTACTGTACTTTCACAGAGTTAGAATGAATTTGGATATATATGAGTAATTACACAAAAATATATTGCTTAAGCTCATCTCAAAATAATTTACTCAAAACTTACAAGAATTGAGATAATTTTTTTTTCTTTTTTCTTTACCAAGTTTTGGAAATGGAGACTCAAGATACTTGTCCATCTGCTGATCTTGTAGTATTTCAAATCTTTGATGTTTACCTAGGAATTTCTCTCTTGAACTTTACTTGTAATACATGGTTCCCATAGATTTCTCCCTTGAAAATGTAACTGAAATGTGTTAAATACAAGGTAGACTCTGAAATCAAAATACATGTAGCTCTTATAATTTAGAGAATTTTTAAAATCCTCTGTTATTTTGATCTTGGTCAACTAATGTATGAAGGGAAAAAAATGCCTAATGTTCAATAAGAATTTAACTTTTGTTAAGATTTTTTTTCCTTGAATAATTTCAGGCGTTATTTTAAAATCACTAAAAGCTACTACAACTGATGCAATCCAGCTGTAATGTAGAATCTGAGATACCATTATTTAATGTTCTCTGCTGAACTTCTGCTAATAATTGTTAATATTTATATCTATTTATTATATTTACATTTATTATCAGTTAATTTCTTATTCTTTAGTCTTTTGCTGTGGGACAGTATTTTTTGATACCCTTAATGTTAAGCCATTTATAATAAAAATAGCTTTTAGAGCTATATTTTTTTCATAATAAGATATTCTATTGAGTTTGCATCAGGTAGAGCATTTGAGGAAGAATATGTTTTTATAGGGTGATTGCTTCAGCTTTTAGTAATTATTAGGCATTAACACAGCAGTTTTTAACGAATTTTAAATTATCTTAAAGGAACCCAGCCAGAATGGACCTCTTTTTACTGAGTTAAAGTTCTACATGCGAGCTGCTAAGCCAGATGAAAGTAAGCAGTCTATTAAAATGCTTTTAATGAACTACAAGCATTTATGGAAATAGAGCCTGTAGAAGTAAAGATTGAACTTTGAGAATCTCTTTAGGTAATTTTCAAAATTATTTTTTAGTTACTGAAATTGAATTCAGATATATAGTAAATTAGAGGGTTTTGGTAAGAAGTTCTTTTGTAATTCTGTTGGTAGTATTGCCTACATTTAAACTTGAGTTGCAGCTCTGTCCCTACAATGGATAGGTGATTAACTTTCCTGTATACTTTGCCTATACATTTCCATAAAATAAGCAGCTCACAGGTATGCAGAAACTGTAAGCAATATGACTACTCCCTTTTTATGTAAGTCTTTACTCATGCAAATTAATGAACTTAACTTTATTTGTATTTTCAGTTCAGAAGTGGACTAAGTCCCATAAACTGAAATATTTAGGTGTACCAAGATATTGGGGTTCTGGCTTGCATGAAAGAAATGGAAACAGGTGAATATATCTTTTGTTGACATATATTGGAATTTATTTAATCTACAACAATCAGCTCTTTTAGCCTAAGATACTTTATAAGATGTATTTTGTGCTTATCTTCATGTTGTTCACTTCTGCTGCAAATTTTCGTGTGCATGGCAAGGGCGTGTTTAGGGACTGTATGAATAGATACATTTTGTCTGTAGTGTTTGTTACTCCTATTTGTTTTTGTGTCTTTATAATTGAGATTTCGCTTATTGTGAACATTGCTGTAAAACGATGCTATTTATGTATATGTGGTTTGAAGCTTTTTATATTTTAATTAAAACAAAGTCAATATCTAATGTACAAGTCCTGGAATAATATGACTAAAGTTTTTCTTGTGTTCACTCACAAATACTAAGGACTTACTGCTCTCTCAAATCTGTTCCATTTTCCCTAGGGGTGGGGCTTTTTCTGGCTTAATCTGTGAACTAGAATAATTGGTAGTCTCTTGTTAAATTTGTTTTAAGTCTAGAGATAGTTTTTAGTATTGTTCCATGCCAGGAAAGGATTTTGTTACTTGATCTTTAATGTTAGTGCATGCTTATGTAATAGTCCTCTTATCATTCTAGAACAGTTTGTCTGTAGCAGTGAATATCAGAACACCTCTGGCAAGTGAGAGATTTTTGTTGTTAACAATAGGTCAGAAAAGTTTGCAATAGATTTCAGTAAGGGAGCATTGTAAGTGAACATGCTAAATTACTTAGCCATTTATAAAAACTAAGAAATGTATTTCTGTAAATAGACAATGCTTGGTTTTACTTATAGTTAAAATAGGGATGTTTTCCTCTGTGAGTACTTGTTATTTTGTTACATAACTAGAATAAAGAACAGTTCTTTTGATGGATGAATATGTGAGTAGCTAATGTAAAAGAGGAAAGAATTTATATACAGCATTAAAAAGCGCTGTATTTTAGGTACTTCCCACAGTTTCTTTTGAGGGAGATGTATTCAATCACTAGTTAGTACAGTTAACATGCAGATAAAATACTTTCCCTAAGTACAATTCAGTAACTTAGCTGGTTTTTTTTGGTTTGTTTTTTTTATCCTTGATTTTAGCTATCGATTTATGATAATGGACAGATTTGGCAGGGATCTTCAGAAGATATATGAAGAGAATGCAAAGCAATTTTCCCATAAAACTGTACTACAGTTAGGCCTGAGAATAGTAAGTTTAAAAAAAATGCATTTTATTTTCTACATCTGTCTTCTCTCTGTAAATGTTCTCAGTCCCACTTTTGTGCCTAGCCCAGGTCCTCTGGTGGGCAGACCTGGGTACTGCATTTACATGACTTTTGTTTTGTTAGCTTGATATTCTGGAATATGTCCATGAGCATGAATATGTGCATGGAGACATCAAGGCTGCCAACCTCCTTCTGAGTTACAAGAACCCTAATCAGGTATTTATAATGCATTTTACTCCTCACGTTTTAAACCTTCTATTTGACAACAATGAAAATGCTTTGAACCTGTGAAATTTAGCAGAAGCTCATTTTTAAGAATGTGTATGGTAACATTATTTCTGCTTGACATTTATATCTAGTTAATATTCTACGATTTTTTAATGCATTTTGCTGGACAGTTATCAATTGACTATTTGGCCTAAATAGTATTCTAGAGAAATTCTTGAGAATAAAAAAAATTGACTCACAAATAGGTATTTTCAGGTGGAAGCCTAAAATTATATAGCACACTGGTAAATTATGTTTGCCTGTCTGCATTGTTACCTCTTTGCTTTGTTCAAGAAATCCATCAGATAAGTGTTCTGTTACTTGGAAAAATTGGTCTTTAAAGTGTTGATTGTTCCACTTGATTTACGGAAGTCTTTCATTTTTCTGCATTTTTAACTCTCGTTACTGTTCAAACAATGCATATTAGAGTTTCAAATTATGTATTTGTTCTTGCCCAAATGTTTTAGCTTGTGAAAGATGTAAAATATTAAGTAATTTCATTCTCTTAAAGTAACTGTGTTCTTAGTGAGAAGTAGTAGTATGTAGTATTGTTCAAATGGGTCAACTGACTTTAAATAGGATAGCACAATGAGTGTATTTATAACTCTGTGGACATTACTTATTTTTTTGGTGTTACCTGGGGCTTTATTTCTTTTTTTAATCTGATTTTACTGGTAATAACTATTGTATTGCATTTGCCTTCTGTAGCAGCAAGATCAGGCTGCTTTATGAAAAATACAACCTAACTGACATATTTTTTTCATATCATGTGTTAAGATTTAAAGTACTGGGAATCATTCAGAGTTGAACAACTCATGATTCTTAATACTTTCAAAGAAATTATGAGATAGTGGTTGTGAGTTGCATTTATTAGTTGTGTATTTTTTGTATTTATAGTTCTTTAACCTTAGAATACTTTGTGGAAAATGCTAGGTGTACTTGGTGGATTACGGACTTGCCTACCGATACTGTCCTGAAGGCGTTCACAAAGCATATAAAGAAGATCCTAAAAGGTGCCATGATGGAACTATTGAATATACCAGTATTGATGCACACAAGGGTGTGGGTAAGGATGTAAAACACAGCAATAGGCATTTTTATATCCTTTTTTATAAATAAAAGACTTAACAAAACTCAGTGCAGCAAATAAACAGTTTTCAGGTTTCTCATTCTAAAAAAAAAAATGTTTTTCCTTTTTTCTTTCTTTTTGTTTTTGATGTACTATGGCATTTTCTTTTCTGTTTACTAATTTTTACTAATTGGACTTGTAATGTAACTTATCTTAAGATCTCCTTAATTTATAAGGATAAGAGGTTCAGCATATTGCTTTTTATTAACCAAGTAGAAATGAAACAGTGCTTGTGAGATCTTGATAGAAAAGTAAGTCCTGGTTTTAGGACAAAAGTAGTTGCTGTTATCAGTATGAAAATATTTTTAATTTAACTCAAAACCTTTCCTTTTATTAATTAATTATGCCTATTGTTGCTGAACATCAAAAAGCAAAAAGTGAGAAAAGGTTGAATATGTAAATGACAATTTGTCTGATTAATTGTTGGAGATTTATAATGACTATCAATTTAATTTTCTTAATTCTTACATTTTGCTTTATTACCATAAGTGTTTTCTGCAAAAATAACAGTTTTTGAAAATGTTTATTTACTTGAGGATACTTAAAGCTGAACATAACCAAAGACAACTTGATCTGCCAATTTATACAAGTATAATCTGTGGTCACTTTACATGTGGATTGTTTTGGTGGGTTTTTTTTTTTGTGGTTGCTTATTTTTGGGTGGGGTTTTTTTGTGAAGGCTTAGGGGTCTGATCTCATACTGTCCTTTGTTTAGTTTTCAGGCCACATAAAATAATTCGGCATTGTAGAATATTTTTTGGTGGAGGTGAGATTTCAGCACTTTTATGTTTTCGTAGAAGGGAAGTGAAAACTATTTTGAACAGAAAGTCAATCACATCACTAACTTGTTCTATTTTTTCCACAACCTGAGTACTTAAAAAGCTTCCCAAATTGGGATAACTGCAGCTTGTCATGTCTTCGAATAGGAGAGATTGATAAAGGACTCGAAAATGAAATCATCCTTCCAGATGCAGGAACAATATTTTTTCCTCCCTAGCTTTCGTGCTAAAATAAAGACATAAGTAACAGATACAGTAGTGTTACATTGTTAGCATTGTCTTAACATATTTATAAATTTTTACTGTTGTTAAACTGTGTGTGCTTTATTAGCTGACGTTATGGTTGGTTTTTGTTGTGTGTACATATATATTTAGCACCATCGAGACGTGGTGATCTGGAGATCTTGGGTTACTGTATGATTCATTGGCTTAGTGGCCATCTACCATGGGAAGATAATTTGAAAGATCCAAATTTTGTCAGAGACTCAAAAATCAGGTGAGAAACTATTTATTTTCCTTCTCTTTTGAAAAGGAAAATATCTTTGTGTGGAAATGCTTTGAACTTTCAGTATGTTCCATTTCGGTGAGTAGCTATTGTTTTGTATACCCCCCATTTTCCTTTCATGTCTCGCATATCCTTGACTTGTAATTAAACTTCCCTCTTACTGTTCTGCTGTTTTGCATATTTGAGATGTTTATTTTTCCACTTCAATATTGGCACTTTAGAATTGCCATGGTGAAGCCAAAAGCACTCTTAGCAGGATGCAGGTTACCATCAGTCATGCTTTACAGGAAGAGAAGTGTGGAGTGCGAGTCTCTTTAACACCATGTTCTGATGCATGTGGCAGAAATGAAGGCTAAAGGAGAATCTTAAATGTCTTTGTGCATCATTCCAGCTAGAGCACTACTGTTACGGGATTTTAAAATTATTTTTCATTTTCCCCTCAGCCTCAATGTCAACAAGCCTTTGTCTTCCCCTCAGCCCAGATCAACCTTCTCTTGTCACATATTTAATATGAAGAGAGCTGTCCCAGTGCAGCAGTTTCTGTCTCATTAACAAGTATTTGTTATTTGGTTTCCTTAGCATTGATATGTGAGGGTTGAAAATGGACCACTTTTCTCAGTCTTTTACTTGCTTTTAAGAATCAAAAACTGTTTCAGGTGGCCTATCTGGCCCTTAGATTCTCAAATGTGCTGCACACCTAGAAATGGCTGCACTAAGTCATACCAGAGGTTTATGCAGTAGTGTTTCTTGTATCTGATAATGGCCCAAACTGGATACTTAAAAAGTTAATCAGAATAGGACAAGATTGAAAATTCAAAAGAAACAGTAGTTTTGGCTGATTTTGTTGTTTTTCAGATGTAGAGATAATATTTCCATTTTGATGGACAAATGCTTTCCTGGGAAAAATAAACCAGGTAAGAGGAGCTATTTTGAAATACTTGATTATTGAAATTTTTACCTATTATAATTTTTCCTTTCAATCAGGAACAACAAAGCGGCGTAAATTAGATTGCTGCTTAAGAGAAGTCTAGACTCTTCATTTTGGCCACTGTGTAAATTGATTTTTCACAGCTGAATTTTAGATATGTAAATTTAAGAAGTAACACAAGCTTGAAGTGTAGGTTGATCTTATTTGACAGAGGTGATTTGCTGAGTACATTATTTTATTTTTAAACTGACTCTATTAGAAATACACTTTTTTGGGATCTTAATATTTAGTTACTTCCAGCTATTGCTGGTGATCGGAAGTTTTCTCATTCAAGTGAGACTTGTTTGTTTTTTCAGTAGTCTAATGTTTCGTGTATTGTTTAGTATCTGTTTCAGTCTTGAACTGATAAAGTTCTGAGACAGCACTGAATTTCCTCTTCCACATTTTTAGATACAGACATAAGAAATACCATGTAAATAAGCATTCACTGGTGAAGATTGGTTTATTAGGTTTTTTTACGACTGACTGTTTTCTTCATTGCAATAAACATGTAAAAAACAGTGATGCTGTAATCATTGGGTAATGAACCTTGGTATAATTTTTTTTCTAAAATGTGTAGTAGTAAAGACATAATTATTATGAAATTATAAATAACAATTTCAAAAATAGCATAAGTAGTGCATGCATAATTTCTGTCTCTTTTGTAGTAAAAGTGAATGATTAAAATGTTTCCAAATAGTAATTAATTGGAGATGCCATTTCTTTAGATGAAATAACAAAATATATGGAAAAGGTGAAGCTACTCAGCTATGAAGAGAAACCTGTTTATCAGCATTTCCGAGAAATACTTCTGCAAGGTCTCAAGGCCATTGGACAAAAAGATGGTGTTCTTGACTTTGGCTTGGCAGAGAATGGAGACTTTCAAAGAAGTCCTGTGCAAAAGGTGTGTCATTTTTTATTGCATTTTGTTGAGCTAAGTAAGAGTTAGTGGTGTTGGAAGCAGGTGTCATAACTTAATCCAGTAGTAAATAATTAAATAGTGAAGTGTTTAAGTCCTAGTTGCACACATTATTTCTCTAATTCAACTTAACTAATTGTTAATAAAAGTTAATATAGAATGATGTTTATAGAGGTACTTTCATAGTGGACATTACCTTGGATAGCAAAATTTGTATACCTAGATATAATGACGTTTGAGCAGATGAGCATTTGGTTAATTTACTTATTTCTTTAAATTGGTAGAACTCCAGGTGGATCAAAGTAGGTTTTGTTTTGTATTAGTTTCTTTTCCATGACTAGTTCATAGTATATGTCAAGTATATAGCTTATGCCAAGTATTTGATTCTGGAATTCACATATTGATTTCACTGTGATCTAGTATGTTATTTTTGAGTCTTAACTATATTGGTAGGCTAGGGGTATTTTCTTCTTTGTATTTAAGAAGCTTTGAACTCTGGACTCGAATTCCAATTTGAATACAGCATTAAGGACTTCTTAAGTTTTAGGGAAAGTGTGTGTTAAAACAGGTATACCCATACAAAAAAGTGGTCACATAAGGGGGCAGTAAATATCATCTACTTCAGTCTGCATTTATTACTTCTTTATTTACATTTGTTAGTAGCAGGTGGACAGTTTATTGGTTCCTTTAGCATGAACTGGAACTGAGAATTATAATACAGGATAATAGTACAAATACATTGCCTGCTTACTGACATGATCAGCAGTATGTTAAAGATTGGGAAAAAAACAGGAAAAAAAAACTAACTGTAAGATTCTAAAGTCTTCTGGAGTTATATGTTCAGCTTTTCTTTTCTTTTTGCCCAGTAAGTAGTATTTTGGGTAAAATCATACAGCTGTGGTCTCTATACTAATACTTTCTGCTGAACTGAGTGTAAAGGTCCTTCCAAAAGAAGAGTTTGATAGTGTAAGTTCTGTTCCCCTTGTGGTTTGATATGGCTTGACACCCGTATTTGTCTTTAATAGCTGGCTGGTTTCTTGCTGAGTAAGTTGGCCTGCTGCAGAGCCAACATCTGTGACCTTTAATGTCCTTGTCCAGTAGAGATGTCTGGTGCTCATTTTCAGTGGAATAAAAACTTCAAAATCTGTTTTTTTTAGCCTGTATCAATCAAAACCATTCCCAAAGAGTGAGAGAATTCTTTTCCATAGGTTCTTGCCTCCTGATATTAAGCAGAAGTAGGCCTTTTCATTGGATTTCTTTTTTATATACAGTAATTTCACGATTATAAGCCGCACCTGAATATAAGCCGCACTTCTGGGTAGCTGGGAAGACCACGGGATTTGTCCATATATAAGCCGCACCTGAATATAAGCCTCATTTTTTTTAAGGGAGGCTCCATGTGCAACAAAGTAACGAGTTAGTAACAGAATCGGTGGACTTGATGCTGCATTGTGCCAACTACTGCTAGAGGGTCTGGACAGAATGGACATAATAACCTTGCTTTTGACCAAACACTAGGACAGATGACTCTTCCTTCTATGTTGGGTTTTGTAGGCCTTGTAGCAGCTGCAGGATAGGCTAGAGTAGAAGATGACTTAGTGTTTTAAAGATAAGCTGCAAATTCCAAACTTCATTAAAAACTAGTCTCTATAATGAAAATTTACCATTGATTTTTTTTTTTTTTTTTGCCTCGGAAAGCCAGGATCTTCTATCACATTCTCAATTTTGTTTGGCATGCTTAATGCCTGATTTGAAAAGGAAAAATGCAGTCTGGCATTCACCCTTGAAAAGATTGTGACCTCTGACACAAAATATCTTTGTTTTGGATCTACTGATCTTTTAATCACGGCTGGTCTTAATACACCTATTCTTAATTTCTTTTGGTACAATCTACTATAGTATATATTTTAAAAGCAGTATTATTTGACATTCTGAAGTTATGCTGTTTCATAGCTAGGAGATAATATTTCTAGCTTCTGTGTAAATTTGCTCATATAATGTGGGATTCTCCTGTGCTGCCATTCTCCTTCAACTGCCATGGTAGGCATTATATATTACATATAAGCATGGTTGTAGTGGAATCTCAGTCATTCTCCAGTATTGGTATCTGGGTAAAATCACGCATGTCTGCTGTATTAAAAGTTAGCATTTTATTTTCTATGTCATGGCTTAAGTTTCCCCAGATGTACAAGTAAATGAAACATAATCCATAGCTGTGCTTGAGGTTTTTCCTTTTGTTTGTTTTTTTTTCTGTGTAGAAAACATGCTAGTTTGTGAATGTGTTATTCACTAGTAGTTCTAGACAAACATGGAGCTAGCAGTACCATGTATTGAAGGAAGTATTTCAAGCTCTTGACTAAATTATTTAGAGCAAGGACCACATTTTACTGTTGTTCAGTGCTGAAGAGTGACTGGGAAATATTGGAAGTAAAGTAGCCTGGAAAAATACAGATCTTAGTGATTTGTGATTCCTTCTAATGCTCAGGTTCAGATGTGCAGGTGTTGCTTTTGTCAGATGAATGCTGCCTGATTTCTACTGCTATGTAATTTACCTGCATCGAGATTAAGAAACCACTTTTTAGTAAATAAGCTTGGAAACAAGATAAATGTATTTCGCTTTTGTGTAATATGTATTGAATATCTGTTTTCTGATGAGCATTTAAAATGTTTCCTAGTACAATTGGGAGGAATGCATTATCTCTCATATAAAAGCAGTACAGTGCTGAAATAGTCCTCCTTAATTTTGGTCAGAATGAACAAAAGTGTCTGTGTTTATTCCTGCCTAATGCATCACAAATCTGCTGACATGCTAACCTTGGAGTCTTGGCTGGCGGTAATCAGGCCTGTGCACCGGCAGGAAAGATGTACCTAATGCACTCCATCAGTGCAGTTTGCATATGGAAGTTCTCACAGGGGAGCTGCCCTGTGCCAGCTGAGGGTTACCTGCCCACTGCAGTTATTGTATGTAATTATCGAACCAATCTGTTCAGCCCAGCAGGGTTTAGATGGTAATCATGAAGCAACACTTTGGAAAGGAAAGATGTAATGCACTCTCCCCTTCTCCTGTGAGCTGTGTGAAGTTGTAGCCACTTTTAAAGCTGTATTAGTAAAGCTCTAGTGTCGCACAATTAAAAAATAAATAAAGAAAAATGAAAGGTAAAACTCCTCCAGTGTTCAGTGCTTTCATGTATGCCTGATGCAGGTCAGTTCATCTTTTGCAAAACTCATGGCTTCATTACAATGATTTTCCATAACTACTTCAGGAATACTTTGCATTTGTGTGATTAATTGTAATAAACAGATAATAAGAGTTCTATCCATTTAGAAGTTTTAAGATAATGTACCTTGAAAAGAGTTCAGATTTTTCCAAATACCTCTCTTTGCAACACAACCCATGGTTACTATTTAAAAAGAAAAAGTACTGTCAGTATTAGCTGCTTTTAAGCTGTGCAAAGAAAGCCTTAAGAAGTAAGGATGCAGATGAACTTGAATTTAATGTGGTGTAATTTTTTTAGAAAAATCCAATTAGTATGAACTTGGGATAAAATGTTTTTATGTGCTCTTTAAGTTTTTCAGATTGCTCCTTTTGTAACATTTATTCAGTGTAAGTTTAAAACCTCCCCCCAGGTTATGATCACACCACCTCATGCTTTCCTACATCAAAATTTCAACAACTAAAGTGATCTGCAGATTGGGGAACTGTCATTTTAAATTGTGTATGACTTAGTACCAGTATTCTTGTGTTAATACAGGAATGAATTTTCTCTATGACTGGAGGTATTTATAATATAAGGGAATGCCTTGTGAGGATATTGTCTACTATACATGATCTTTCCTGCTCTTGAGTTCAACTGCTATTTTTTTTTTTTCCAGAAGAAAAGAAAGGCAGCAGCTGCTGCCAGTGAGAGCACTGAGGTGGAAATGGAAGATACAGGAAGTCCAAAAAAAAAGAAAGCTGCTACTTCTAGTAAGTCAAAAGATTGTTCTGACAGTCACATGTAATGGTGTGACAGGATACCTTGGCTAAAGTCCAGACCCCCACACAGCCATTCACTGCCCTCCTCAGTGGGACAGGAGGAGAAAATAGGATGAGAAAAGCTATGAATTAAACCAAAGATGAGGAAATCTATTACTGTTTACTGTTTTGGGCAAACCAGACTCAACTCAGGGAAAATAAATGTAATATTGCAAATTTAAAATGAATTTGTATAGAAACAAATTTTAGAACACCTTTCCTTCCCCTTCCTCCAAGCTCAACCTAATTACTTCATCTTAAACTCAACCACTTTTCTTGTTCAGTGGAGGGATCCTGGAGAGTGCTGTGGTCTCTGCTGCTCCTTCACCCCTCTATTTTCCCCCTGCTCCAGTATGGGCACTCTCTTTTGAGTTGCAGTCTTTCAAGGAAAAGAAAAAATGCCCCAGTTTTTTCAGGAAATAGCCATTTTCTCCACGTTGGGCGGTCACATGAATTCCAGGGGATATGTCCTCCATTCTGGGTCCTTCCTGAGGTACAGGGAGTATGTGCTCTGTGCAATGGAGTACCACTTCCACCTCTGACTTTGGTGTCCTGTCTACTCTTTCCCACTCTTCTCCCTGCACTGCTACTCCCTTTCTACCTCTCCAGTTATTTTTTTTGTCCCTTCTTAAATCTTTCGACAGAGGTGCCACAAACAAATTTGGCTCAGCTTTGGCCTGCAGTGGGTTTATTTTGAAGCTTTGGCCTACAGTGGGATTGTACTGGAGCCAGCTGGAAGGAGCTGTCAGGCACAGGAGAGCAGCTGGCCTCTCCCCACAGAGGCTAGCCCTGAAGCTGACCTCAGCTTACCAAAACCCAGCCACATGGCAATAAAATACTCAATAGAATCTTTAGCTGTTCAAGTGCTTTTGGTCTTTTGCAATCTCTTTTTAGATTAACTTTATTAAATAAAGTTAAAATATTTCAACTTTCCATGTAAGAGAAGATTATGCTCCAGTTAAGTAGTGCCCAAAGCTGGTGGAATTGCTAGGTGATAAAAATTGATGGCTGAACCCTGTTAATTTGCCATTGTTCATTCTCTGCTCATTCTCATTTTTGTCCTCCTGTCTTGTCCAGTTCACTGTTAGAACATGCTGACTCCTCAGGATTCCTTTTCACAGAGTGTTGAAGCCAAGGGCTAACAGCAGCAGCTTCAAGGAAAGGATTAGCTATAAGGATAGAAAATGCTGAAGCTATTATTTCAATACAATTTGGCATAGTTTCAGTGCAGTATGGAAAAAGTCATGGACAGATAAAGTAGGATTATTGAAAATCCAATGTGAGAAATCTTCAGTAGATGTGTATAGGGTAAGCTGATGGTAAGTGTCCAGCCAAACTGCTTTATGGATCTGATCTTGTAATGCCTCTACGTAAATGTGAACTGAATTCGAGTAATAGCAAAGATATTTTTCCTAAAGAATTTTTGATTTATAATTTTAAGTAAAATACCAGATGTTGTCTGTGGTCAAACAGTCTAAAAATAATAGAGCAGTAAGACTGAAGTCTACCCCAAAACAAATCTCCTTGTTTAAAAATGATTTGCTGAAGGAGTATTGCAAGTATGGGAAACTGTAATCTTTCAAAAACAGTAATGATACTGGATTTACTCTGGTGTACTTACTCTAACTGTACAGCACAAAGGACGAGGAACAAAGCTAATGTAACTCCAGGAGGTGACTCTGCTTTGGTCATTTTCAGCTTTTTTGAATGCCTATTTACTTACTGACTTCAATTTATTATGAATTCTCTATTCTGTCAGTAGCTGAAAAAGTGTTAATTGGATTATGCTTTCTTTCAAAGCAATAAAATTATTTTATATGATGCTGACACAGTTTTAGCATTTTAGATATAATTTAAGACTTTGAAACAAAATTATATATGTGTATATATATTTTTCTGGTTATGATTTGATACACATGTGCAGAACATACTTTCTTTTCTTATAATATACTACTTTTTCCTGGGATTGTAGATTGAAGTTCTTGTAGAAGGAGATGAAAAATAACTTGAAGAATTGCAATCTGGGTGGTAACATCAGCTTTTTGTAAACAAGGAGTTTCTTTCAGACTAAGTTAAGGTATTTGGGAGGCTGTATAGATTTTCAACATAAGCTTAAAAGAGGAAAACTTTCTCTTGCCTAGTTCAGTAGAGTTACAGATGAAATGATTCTAGTTTCACCATTTTACACTACTCAATTTAATGAATACCAAGTAGAGGGAGTATATGAAATGCTTTCAGGTGAAATGTGATACAGGTACTTACTCATTTTGTTCTCTCCAAATTTGGAATTAAAAACTTTACCAAACTATTCCATGATTCATAAATCTGATTTGAAGGAAAGGGCAATTGTTTCATAATCTTTACTGATTGTGATGCTTTTATAGTTTGAAAAGGGCTGATTATTATAGAAATACTTAAAACTATGTTTCCAAATCTGACTAGTTTTGTGTTACCATGGACTTGGAGAAACTAATGTTTCTCCATTAAATGATTTTTCCTGTAACTAAAAAAAAAATCCCAAAGTTCAGTAAAATGGGTATTTTCTTGATAACTCTTGTACAATTTGAAGTTGAGTCATACAGGAATGCTTTAAAAGTTGTTGAAATTCTATTTTATTGCTTTCTAAGGTGCATAAATATATTGCAACGGTGGTTGCTCTTCAGGTATTCAAACATCTCATAAGTGTTTGAACAGAAAGTAGTGGCAAGTGGAGCAGTGCAGCCTCTTGCTTTTCAGCTCATCAGAATTAACCACATCTGACTATGCAATTTGTCTTGTCCAGTCCAAAAGATTAGTTGTCCCCAAAAGATCCTGATCAACTGTGTGGCATATTGAGTACCCTGAGGTGTTCAGTAGGAAGTCTACCAGTATTGAAATCTGCTGGGGCTGGGGAGCCCCCAGACTTGTAGGAAGAGGAAGAAAGAATGGCACTGAGAAAGGACACTCATCTGGAAATTCTTGCTTGTGCTGTCAGCTGCCCTTGGTTGTTCTCAGTGCAAGAGTGGCCACATCAGATGAAGTTGTTAAAGGCCTTTTCCTCCAATCCTGTCAGCCATCAGTGTTTCTAGAGCAGTCAAGTGACTATTTGGAAACAGAATTTCAGAAAGCCTTGAGAAACAAGCTGTGTTGGACTTTTAAAATATGTTGCATGAAATTTGGTGAGATTCTTAAATTGTTTTTTGCTTATATTAGCATGCTATCAGCTTTTTTTCCCTGACATAACAAACCCATAGGCTTTACAGGAAAGGGGAATTTTGCAAGGTATCCTTTATAAAGTAGTGTGGATGACGTTGAAGTATTATATTAGCCAATCCATCTCCACCAGGAAAAATTCTGTCTGAAGAGATGATTTCTATTTAAATGAGAAGCTTTTCCCCCCTCTGTTGCAGCTCCATTTTCAGTGTTAGCTGCCTTCACATACAGCAATAAAATGCAGAGGCTTATAAATGATGATACTGTTAAAACAGACTACCAAACTTTGGCATACTCTGTACATGTCCACCAATGCTCATGCAGAGGTGTAGTGCACAATGTAATAGGACTAATATGCTTATTTTTTATCAGCTTGGTGGGGTAGGCAGATAGTACAGGCATCCTCAGTGAAAATCTTAGAAATGCTGGATAAACAAGAGTCTCATGAGAATTTGTGAATAATCTAGGTTCAGTTCAAAGCTACAATAGAAATAAAACAACTACCCTGACAGGTATTTTTAAATCTCAGGGTTGATGAAGATTTGATTAGAGCAATACAGAAATTTTTTAGAATAGCATTTTTTTCTGTTCTGAATTTTTAAGACTGTTTTGGGGTTTATTAATTAGGACATGGAAAAAAAAAATACTAAATTAGATACAACAATGAAAGTGTTATATTTTAAAATATATTTTTAAGATAGTCAATACTACTAGCATCTGCCATGTTAAGGCCTTAATGGAGGTCTTTGGTTACTCTTGCAATATAAATAAAGAACTACATGAACAGCTCCAATATGAAAACAGTCTTACTGATGGATTAGTTAGAAAAACATTGCAAAATGGTGGTTTTATATTATTTCTCAATTAATAGGTACTTAGCTTTATGTTTATTTACCTTGCATGGCTTTGCTTAAATCACTATCTGGGTTATTGTCTTAAATATTTTTTCTTTATTCAAGTAAAATTTTTTTTACTTAATGACCACTTAAGTGCATTTTTGCATTTAGAGAATTATTGGCCTTGTCACCAAGCTTTATGATAAAGCAAATAATACTTTTTTGAGCTTCTTTATGGTGCAAATGCCCATATTACAATAGATTTTTTTTTTAATTTTTTTTTAAAATCTCTGTATCTTGTACCCTAAAAACCTTATTTTCTGTGAAACTTGGGCTGCTCAGTAGTTCTAATTGTGTAATACTTCTCTTCGTTCTTGTGGAGGATTTGGTGTTTACTACTAATCTGTTACAAACTCCAGGAGGAAGTAGATGCAAATTTTAAAACTGTATCCATCTCTGTGCTTAGTGACTGAAAGATCTGTTCTTTCTGTGCCCTTCTTAGCCTTCCATTACCTATCTCAGGAATGTTACAAGTTAAATGTTCTAGTACAGGAGTTATGTGTTCCAGTTTTCGAAGTTACAACATTGCAGCACATGTTTTTATCTCGAAATTACCAGAATGAGCTGGCTTTTGAGCAGAAAAATTCTGTTTTCAGTTGCCTGAAATACAGACAAACTCATTCTATATTTTGCATTAAGTATATTCAAACACACTACGAGGTGATCTGTCTTTTTATGGCCTGCCCCGAGATTGTTTGAGGATCTTCAAAAGCTATTTACATTAGAAAAGGTATGGTAGGAGGTGCTTTTAATTGTAAAGATTTTTAAGTATTGTGGATTGGAGGTTAAAATATGTTTGGTTTACATTTATCTTTGTGTCTCTTAATGAACTGTAGGGTTTTTCCGACAATTTGCCAGTGAGAAATTCAGTGAGAATTTCTTTAAACATGTGCCTCTAATCATAATAAAGAGAAAAAATTAGTGTCCAACATGTAAAATATGGGAGTGTTACTGTGTACTTCTGTGTGTGCTTGGAACACAGTTCTTTATTTAGTCTTCCTTTATATTTTAGGCTTATTTCTGTACAATATCTTCAGATAATTTCTAGCACTTAAAGATGTAAAATGTAAGTAATTTAGGTTCGCTTTTTACATTTCATGGGACTTTGTTTGCTGCTAATAAAAAGTATTAAATTAAAACAAAACACCTTGTAATGAAAATTTCTCCATGTGTAAGGTTTTGTATAGTGACTTTGCATGTAGAACTAAGTAATTTAAGAAAAGAAGTTATGCCCGCTTTTTTGGTTGTTCTTCTGTGACCTGAAGATGAATTGCAGTATGTTGAACAAGTATTGCAATTCAAACTCAGATGTAAAATTTGCAAGTGAAATTTTTCCACAGGAAAGAAAAATTGTACTGCAGTGACTCAGATTTTTACAGGGAACTAACCTTTTGCAAGATTGCAAGTAATGCTTTGAATTAAACTGCCTTCTTCCTGCAAATTGCTCTGCGGTGAAGAGGAAGGTTAATTTCAGACCCATGCTGCATGGGACGAGTGATTTCTGTTTATGTACAATTGTGTTTTGAAATATCTTCAGTGAAGCAATTTTGCAAATAGAAGTAAACCATTTTCAGTTTCATCTGGAACAATTTTATATTAAAATTTTTAAAAGAACACTCATACATTTGATGTTATCTGTAAGAAATACACAGGCATAAAGTCATAAATAATAGATTCTTGTGTTCTGATGTTTTTCCTTATGAGAATATGAAAAATATTTGCTTTTTTTGTTGCAGGAAAGGGAGTACTTGGCAAAACAGAGCAGCTAAAGCTAAGCCCCATCTCACAACTTCACTGACTTTTCTCTCTCATGCCCAGTACACAGTCATATATTTACTGAAATTCAAGTCCATATTTGCATTCTTCTGGTATCTCCTTTTTTTTCTGAGTCGTATTTCTGAATTCTTGTAGAAAAAGCTGCTGTGAGAACAGAAAAAGCCACCTAACCACAACTACTATTTGTTGCCCTTGCAATTTCTTCAACAGCTTTAGAGTACTGAAAAAGGCTTGTCTGAGAAGTATTATTCATCAGGTTTTTTCAGTTATGCAGGAGTTCCCTAGCTGAACTGGGAAAGAGCTTGTCAGAGGACTCTTCCTTAAAATAAGGAAGAGTCTTCTTAAAAGAAGACTTCATCTTCTTACAATCTTCTTGAAAGAAGATTTCATCTTTTATCTTCTTTAAAAGTGTTTCTTCATTGGCACCATATTCAGACTTCTCAAAGAGATTGGAGAATGTTGGTGTTTAACTCATTAAATGCTGCAGGCTGGACTAAGTTTCCATTTGATGTTTGCAGCTGGTTGCTGAATGTAAGTCTCCAGCTTCCAACACTATTTTCTTATTCCTTCCATATGTAAATAGCAAATGTGTAGGTTTCATTTTCTTGTTTCCTTTTTCAATCTGATGATTGTAGAACCCTTTTAAGGGACAGTTGAAGGAAAAGGTTTCCTAGAGAGCCATGGAGCAAAATGACTTGGTTATTTGATACCAACAAAGACAGCTGAAACAGACCTGAAGCACTTTTTGCAAGAGAAAAGGGATATTGTGAACAGGCAGAATTTTGAAGAACTGGCAGTTCTAAGTTTAGCTGCTTTTGAAACCTCAAGTATGTATTTATTACAGTAATTTCATACTGATAAGCTGCACCTATTTCATTGAAGAATTGAGCCGATCCTGGAAGTGTGGCTAATCACCAGGTACGGCTTATTTATAGACAAATGCCAGTGAAATGCCAACCTGGAAGTGAGGGCCGGCCGGGGAGGGAGCTGCCACAGAGCCGCTGCCGGGTGGGTGGCGAGCTGCTGCTGGCTTCGCGCAGCCAGCGAGGCAAGCCGCCTTCACCGTCTTCGTGCAGGCAAGCCGCCTTTGTGTGGCAATGCGGGGAGCTGCTACTGAGCAGGCAGGGAGCCGCGGCAGCCAGCGCTGGTGCCTGCGGCACGGGGAGGGCACCTGGGGCTGCTTTTAAAGGCTTCATCAGTCTGTGAAAACTGTTTGCAAATTGAGCACCTGGCAGCAAACCCCGCGATCCTGTGATTCTGTTACTAAGTCGTTACTTTGTCGCACATGGATCCTCGCTTAAAAAAAAAAAAAGTGTGGCTTATCACCTGGTGCGGCTTATTTATGGACAAATTCCGTGGTCTTCCCGGCTACCTCGATATGCGGCTTATAACCAGGTGTGGCTTATGAGTGTGAAATTACTGTACTTAACTTGGTAACAAGATTATACTTGGAAATAATTTATTGCACTGAGACCTGATGTAGTGGCATATGTAAAATTGTAGACTGGGACAGTCTCATTCCTGCCTTATCACTTCTCAGGTTAGCTGTGGCAATTTCACATATTTATATGTGGAATAATTTAATATAGGCATGTATTAAAGCAATGTCAGTCCTAACACTGTCCTGCTGTGGCATGCAGGGTGCCTACACAGAAATGATGATTAAGTTTCATCCATGTGGATACCACTTGAGAACATTTCTTTCAGAGAACTCCACTACATTATCCACCACTCCAGATTTACTGACCTTTTTGTCTGAAAGAGGTAAACATAGAGCAAAATGTGTTTGTAGGATTGTGCACACGTATGCATGGACTTTAGGTTGGGGGCTTTTTTTTGAGAAAGGAAACCTTGTACTGTCTGATCAATGTAGTCCACCACTTCTTTTGATGGTAGGTGTTTTATTCAGTGATGATGACTACAGATTTGGTTTAAGAGCTACAATTGCTGGAAGTCTTCAGCCCATTAGCTGGAGACTGGCATTAGCCTTTTTCAGGTATAGATTCAGCATATGGAAGTGATGCAGTTGGCTCACTTCTAGCATGTCTGGTGTTAGATATTTTTCACTTACCTGATGTTTGCTGGCAGTCTAAAATATCTATGTGGCTCTGTTTTCAAATATTCTAACCTATGATGTAACTTAGAAATCACGTAAATCCTACCTGGTTTTATCTGCTCAGTTGCTGTGTTTTCATATTTCCAAATCTCCCTGTCCTCCTTTTCATCAAAGAAGACAATTTAAACAGGAAAGTTGTGACTCTGTGTTTACCCAAGGAACTTCTGTAATTTTATTGAAACTTTTTTGAGTTGAGCACAGTTTTATTTCTTAGTTGTAAGACGTGTGTTTCTAAAACAGTGTACTATTGGAAGACAAGAAGGGACATATTCCATGAGATCTGCTCTATACACCAGTCTAATCAATTTATGTTGTTGATATTGATACATGCTAATATTTTATCTTAAAACCTGTATGATTATTCTAAAACTTCCCTAGTCAACACCACTTGTAATACTTGTCTATCCTTACTATTACAAAATACTTAATTAAGGGGAGTATTTTAATATTTTTATTACCGAATATGAATTTCCCTTAAGCTTAATAGTTGTGCTTGCGCTGTGGGCATGAAAATCACACTCATTTTATGCAGCAACAATTTGCACATTGTAGATCTTCCATTTTTCTTTTTTTTTACTCTCTTCAGATAAACTAAATTCAATATTTTCTTGTTGTTTTTGCTAGAAAGCTGGAAATCATTTTTTCCTCCCTATTTTTCTCAGACCTTTTTTGTAGCATAGAGCCCAGAACTGTAACAGTACTACTGGGTTTCTTTTGTAAAGCTTTGTTTTGCATTGTTCTCCGTCTCCTTGATTCACCCAAGTTTTCTTATTGAGCTTGAACAATCAGTGACTCCCACTGCTTAAAGGCTGTTGTCTTAAGCAAGCAGCTTCTTTCTTAAGGACTTCCATGAAACTCAGTTATACTTTTCTTTACCTGTGGATTGGGATTTATATATAGTTTTACAAGCAAGAACTGAAGTAGTTAGGCATGCTATCTTCAAAGAGGAATTTAGGATTAAGAAGAAAAAAAACCCTAAAAATTACATGATTAGGAGATGAAAAATATTTCATTTTTACTGCATATGCAAAAAGGTAGACATTTTTTTTGTGTGTAATATTTTTTTGTCAAAGTGACTGCAGTTGAATGCGATTCATGGAAATGAGCAGTGGTGTTTTTTCTTCCTTTTCCCTGGTAGTAGGCAGGCAAGAATCAAAGTGCAGGGAGGTTTTTATTATTGCTTTTAGGTATGGTCTCTTTGAACAACCTGCCTGCCAGGTTTACTAGGAACCTTATTTAGATGGGATTATTCTTTACCTTTGTTAGTAAAATATTGTCAAGTAGCTTGAATCTGTAGGCACAGTTGCACTGATAGCTGAGTTGATTTAACAGCTGACATTGCCAAACAGAAATCTTATCCTTTCTTTTTCACCTGTGCATTCCACTTCCCCTTCTATAAACTGCATTCAGAATGCCGTAAGATGCCACATTTCACTAAAATGTGAGAATACCAGAGCAAAATTTCATTGCTAAGTGTCCTAGTTTCAGCTGAGACAGAGTTAATTTTCTTTCTTGTAGCTGGTGCTGTGCTGCATTTTGGATTCAGTATGAGAATAATGTAGATAATACAGATGTTTTGGCTGTTGCTGAGCAGTGCTTACCCTAAGTCAAGGACTTTGCAGTTTCCTGTGCTCTGCCCATGAGGAGCTTCACAAGAAGCCAGGAGGGAGCATGGCCAGGACAGCTGATCCAAACTGGCCAAAGGCATATTCCATACCATGGAATGTCATAACTAGTATATGAAATGGGAGAGTTGGCTGGAAGGGGCTAGTTACTGCTGGGGAGTGGGCTGGGCATCAGTGAATGATGAGCTCTTGTACTGTGCATCACTTGTGGGTTGGGTTTTTTCACATGTGTGGTAATTCATCACTTTTGGTATTATTATATTTTACTTTATTGTAATTATTTAACTGTTCCTATTTCAACCTGTGAGGTTTTTTTCTTTTTCCATTTCTTCTCTACTTCCCGCTGGGAGGGGAGGGGGAGTGAATGAATAAATGAATGAACTTTGCGCAGTGAGTAGTTACTGTTAAACTGTGATCCTAGAGCTAGATGAGCTTAAAACAAGGTCCAAAAATGGCTTAATGCTGGAAAGCATTATAAAACTAAAAGCTGGTACATGGGGAGGAAGGAGGGGTGTAGATTTTGTTGAGGATTGAATTCTTTTGGTGAAGATGAGGTAAAAAAATGGCTCAACTCTGTGTGACAATACTCTGTGTCTGTGTGTCTGTGAAGTTGAGCTGTACATGTTCCTTAGGTGAAGTTCAATGCCCAGAAGTGCTTGTAGATTCTCCTCTGTTTATGGCATATTCCCCATCCCCACTTAAAGCTCAATGAATTATTTGAGCTATCCTTTTAAAAACCAAAAATATTTTCTTGAGTTCTGTTTTATTTTATTTAACATGAAGTGTTTTTGTTTTGTTTGAATTGCAGATGCAGTTGCTACCAGAACCCAGAAGATGACCTCACCAAAACCCAAGAAAAGCACAGCAACCAGAAAGCGAGTCCAGAAGTAAATAATATATATGGAGCAACAAATGAAGTTGCTCTGTGCCTCATTTCTGTGGTTTTTTTTTGGGTGGGTTATTTTTTGTTTTGTTTTTTTGTTGCTCCTTTTGTAGCACTAGAATCTTTTTCTTTCCTTTTTAAATAATGAATCCTGTAAGAAATGGACTGCTGTTTGTACCTGTTTTTGAAGAATAAATGTTTTATTAAAATATTTGCATAATTTATGTATACTTAAATACTAATGCAAAATTTTGCCAACTTTTGAAGTGGGGATGCATTTTTATTCTTTATATATATGAATTTATGTCTTACAGGCAAACTAAAAGAGAGTGCTTTTTTCCTGCTTTGTAATGTAGAGATGAAGCCTTATTTAATAGTTTCATTATGGATACTGTATAAGAAACAGCAGTGTTGCATCTGATTTCTTACTGTTTTGAGTAAATTCATATTGGTGGTCACTTAAATGTGCACTGAGATGAAGTCTGAAAAAGCAGAAATAGCTTTTAAGTATGTTTTAAGTATTCAAATTAAAAACAACATAAGGCAAAAAAATCATGTCTTTCCATTCTAGTTTGGATAAAATGCATTTAAACAATTCTTGGAAGACAGGTACTGAATTTTAGCCATTTTTTTTGCATAGTATTTGTGTTCCTATTGTTTTTCCAGTTATTCTCAGTTTCCTTGGAAAGAAGGTGATCAGAATTTCAGAGAAAGGGCCCATGGCAGAGAAAAGAACCGACCAAAAACCAATGCCTATTCTCAACCACCCCCTCAGGTTTTCTTTTTATATTAGTAAAAAGACTAGAATATAATTGTGAGTAACTTTATGCAGGATCTATTTCCAGTGAAATATTGTTTCTTGTCTGCTTCTCCTAGCAATAATGTAATCTTCCAAATTCTTTTGTAACCTTGGTTAGCTTTGAGTCTTCTCTTCAGTGTTGTAAGTCAAAAAATAGTGTTGAATTGCAGTGTGAAACACTGCTACTTTTCATATGTCTACTGCAACATACACATAATAAGGCATGAACGTCATTCTTATCAGGGCTACCAAAAGTTTGGCAAACCAAAAGGAGTCCAGTGAGAGTGTATTCATGTGGATGTCTAGCTTGCTCCATTGTATCATGTCTGAGTAGCAACTCATAAGATTAAATAAATATGTTGTAGCATGAAATGTTGAATGAATGAATGATGTTATGTTTTGTAATGAGGGAATCCGTTGTTTTGAAATAAAACTGGAATACCATATTTAAGAGGTGCTTTCTCATTTCTGTTGACTGTTAGGCTTGTTTTCCTGGGTATTAGCAAAGTGTGGCTAACAACTTTAAGTGTATCATTCTCTTCATTTCAGATGTAAAAATAGGATTGCTAAAGCCTCTCTCATGTTTAAAACTCCTCAGATCAAACTATCATTTTAATGATTTCATTTAATCATTTTGTTCAGAAAGTATATTACACTGTTCTGAAAAGCTATTGTCAGGAAAGCACACTGTATTCTCTTCCTTTTCACATACTCAAAGTTAATGTCATTCTTTTGTACTTCAGTTGTTTGACATTTTATTTTTTTAGTAACTTATTTACCAGTAAACTTCCTTTGATTACTTTTCAAGTTTTCAAGCACTGTCTTTTCTTTTGACACCAGCAAAGCCGAATGGAACAAGCAGTTATTTCCATATATTTGAAAAGAATATTTTGAGGTGTGAATTTCGTGAGCCACCCTTACCTCCTCCCACCCCAAAAATGTCCTGGAAAAAGATATCCTGGCAAATGTTCCGTCAAGGAAAAGGGTGCTTTTTATTCAAGGTGACTGTTGTTCCAGGGCTTGTCTCTGCTCACAAGGCACTGCAAAACACCACGCTCCAGCTCGCTGTAGCTGCAGTGGTGTTTAAAGTGTGGGACAGCCGGGAGGAGCGGAGGGGAAGGCTGTGCTCGTACCTGCAGCGCTGCCGTATGGATCACATACCGTGTGTGCTTGCACACACGTGCTCGCTCTGTTTTGCAGAGCACTGATGGGGAAGTGCAGCACTTCAGGAGAGGCAGAGAGTGCAGTCGGATTTTGTTGACATCCCCGTTTGAAAGTAAAGTCCGTAACACAAAAGAAGCAAGCTGCCTTTAGACTGCATTTACTGCTCTTGATAACTCCAGTTGTGTGTAAATATTAGAAAACAGCAGGGTACTGCATTCCAAGAATCACTTGAGCAGTGCCATGAAGACAAGTGTCCTTACTAGTATTGTAGTCATACTCCCAAGCTCTCCTGCTGTTTCTAATCTGTGCGTGCAGCCGTGAAAAAACTGGACTGACATTTACAGGCACAGCAGGGAGACACTTGAGCAGGGAATGTTAAAGACTCCGCTACCTATGTTTCAAAGTGGCCACCATACATGATAAATCTTCACAGGAGAACTAGTCAGCACTTCAGCTGATGGTGTAATGAGGATATTGATAATGAAGCACAGAATGCTTTTAGTGCTTGAACATTTTGCAGACAGATTGTTTATATTTTCCCCTAATCTAAAATATCTAGAGAGACAGTCAAATTCAGGATTGATATATTTTTTAGATGGTGCTGGTTTGATAATTTTTACAGGATTATATTCCAATAAGTTAATATAAAATAATAATTCCTGATATTTGCTGCAGCTAGCATTAAGAAGGGGGTCAGTTGCTTTCCTGAGTAGTTTGACAGACTTTTCTCACTGTTTTGTCCCAGTGAGCTGCCAGATTTTGGATGCCATAATACCAGTAATGCAATTAGGTTTTCTGCACGTTGTCTGGTTGACTTCTCAGTTAAGAGTTTCTTTCCCTTTGGGAATAAGACTAGACAGACTGTCATTTGCTATTACTAATTCTGCTTAGCATTATCACTGGAGCTTTTTTGTAATTAGCTATCTTAGTTGGCTCTTAAATTTTAATAGCCAATTGAAGCTACATTTTAGCCAAGTTCCATATCTAAATTGCATTCAGTCCATTAACAAAGTTGGTTAAAAGGCTATTAAAACAAAAGCCAATATATGGTGGTTAGCACTTACATCTTTGCAGCAGTAGCAGTACCAGCCTCCAATGAATATTCTCAAGAAATGGCACTTCCTTCTAGAAAGGAAGTGCACAAAGAATGATCAAAGTTTGTTTTGGAAACAAAGTCTGAATATGCAGAATACTTGTAGACAAAATAAATAAATTGAAGTGTATCTTTTCTGGAAAAAGGTGGGAGAGATTGTGGGGGGAGATGTAGAAGGGGGCAATTAATGGTTCTGCTCAGATTTGACAGGTTCTGGAAAAGCCAAATAAATGAAGGGATGTTTTTCTCCATTTCAGCTGATCAAAATTATTAGCAAAACCATCTGAAGCACCTTCTGGTGGAATTGTCATCTTGCTGAGTTTAGTTTGTAAAACATCCTGCCAGACATTAAAAAAACTGTAAGCATGCCAGCACATAGGCTCAGAGCACCACTTCTCTAATTGATAGACCCTATAATTTTCTTTTTTACTGAAAACCATGGCTGGATACCTCAGCCTCCCATGTAATTTAATATAGCATTAGTCTGAATTTTTTATCCCTAGCAGCATTTTTTTAAATTAGCTTTTTCTTCTCTTTGTTTTTCTTAAGGTGTAGACAGGAGATTAACTGCCTTTGGTTCATCCTGTGACTAATAATGCCTTTCTCAGATTTTCTGCTTAAAAAAAATCTTTACTTTTGGGAAGACGTCAGATATTAATGCTGTTATGGCTTTAACAGAGAGTCTACCAGATGCTGATGAGCTGTTTCAAGGATAGTTTGCAATGCCCTGTATAGGTGATGATAGGAGAATATCAGTATCTTCATTGTAAGAGGTGTGAGGCAGATATATATCAGTATAAACCAGTATATATCTGCTTTTACCAGCATATGTAGTGGGACGTCTAAATGAGAGTTTACATAGTGTACCAGTTCCATTGTAAAACGGAACAGAGCAGGTGCTCTTTGAGCAAGAGTCAGATCCTGTTGTCTATAGTGGCACTGCAACATCAAACTGACTGGAAAAGCTGTGTGGGAGTAAATACCAATTCCTTTACCTCCCATATTGTTTTGGGGGTGCTGGGCTCTTGCAATGCTGAGGTACTCAAAGGGAAAAGGAATCTGTTCTTTGTGAGCTGTGATTTTCATTATGTCCTTTCTGAAAGGCAGAGAGAAAGCAGATGTAATAGGATCAACCTTTTTGAAAGTCCTCGAGTCCTAGTTGGGATCTCAGTTAGCTTTACGCAACTTCATGCTGACTCAGGCATTTCTCTGATATTATCAAGATTCAGCAGCTGAAGATTTAGAAAGTTGATTCAATGAATTTGAGTTGTTTATCTCTGTGAATGGTACCTCTACAGCAACAGGTTTGGGGTTTAGAAAAAATGCAACAGCTCTAACTGGCTGCTACAATTTGGCTATTTTTCTCTACATGGATGTGCCATGTTTTTAAATATGAAGTCACAAACAGTATTGCGCTTGTATTTCTTTCTGGAGTATGTGTTTCATCTTTTTCTACTAAAACCTGTCAACTTCCAGACTGGTTCATGTCCTGCCCATGTAGTCTTCTGTGCCAGATTTTAATGCCCTTGCATTTAGTTCTGTGTTCAAATACCTGAAATTGTCAAATGGCCCTCAGGTTTCAGAGCTAGCTCAGCTGCTATAAGTAAAGCTTTTTCTCCCCCATGGAGAATGCTGCAACAAATCAAAATTGAGGTTTCACATTTTGTCAGGAGTACCCAAAAGAGTAAAAGAGTTGTGGAGTGAGTGTCATTTGACAGGAGAAAGATTGGCTCCCATATTTCTACCCCTTTTCTTGCAAGGTCAGCTTTCCAACCCTGCAGACCTTCGCTGCTGTGGTGAGCTTTCATGAGTATACTCAAAATAAAAGTGATGAGAACACAGTGAGACAGCTGTGAAGTATAGTAGAAGTGAAAAGAAAATATACATTTTTATGAACTTTCCTGAACTAATTCCTTTAGCCAGACCACTCCTGACAGGAAGAAGCTGGCACAGTGGGGATCTGCATCTGCAGCTTCTGAGAGAAGAAAAATTCTTCCTTGGCAAATGGAGCTAGAAACCCAGAAAATTAAGGATTAATATGTTCATTTATACAGAAGCAGTGAGAACACAATAACATGAAATATAACCAAGGAGGATGCATTTAAAAGACAAAAGAGCCCTGTAAGGGATGGTACTTAGCTTTGTTCAGAATGCAAACTCTAACATGCAGTTCTGGGAATTGGTGAATTGCACAGCTTAATGTTAAAAGAAATTACTTCATACCACAAGAAATACACGATCTCTGCCTTGCAAACCTGAAGGTACTTTCCTTTCTCTTTCTGCCAGGATAGGAGTGGAACACTGGATCTATTTGAAAGTAAGTAACCCTCCAGCTAATTTTGTCTATCTGCTGCTAAACCTGAACAAAAATAGTAATAAATTGAATTCCTTTCTGAAAAGAGATATATCTATAAGAAAATAATAATGCCTTTGTTCTTATATTCTCACTAATCTCTCATTGTGGAGCTGTTTCCTTTGGATTGGTGGATCTGCAGTGGCAAATGTGCAGTCCCTGACTCACTTCTAACAATATTTGGTGATAGCCACAGCAAAAAATATACAGCAAAGAGCCCCACATTTAAAAGACAATGTAGTGCTGAAAATACCTGGGTGTGGTGTAACAATTAGTTTCCTCTGTCACTGAGCGAGCTGATCATCAGAAATTTGTAGGCTTTGGGCTTTTTAATTGGTGTGGTCAAATGGGAAAGGAGGTGGAATTTGAAATTAATCTCTTATCCAGACCAGGTATTACCTGACAAATCTCTTTGGAGACTGACAACAGTTTTTGCCTTTATTATTCTCATATGTGAAATGATTTGTGTGTGGCAGTGACTTGTGTTGCTGATTGCTTGTTTCCCTTCCTCATGGCAAAGCCCTCCCGCAAACTATTTTGAAACTTGTCATCCATTTCTGGTGAAAGCACTGCCTAAGATTTTCTCTAAATCTGACTAGGATACTTTTCTTTCAGTGCATGGAAACTATTCTGTTTTGGGGGTAAATTCCAGTTGTTTACATTGAAAGCCTGACCTCTTTTATTAGAACCCAAAATCTTATTGAAGCCAGTAAGGGCTGCAGGTAACCACTACCTCTGAAAATCAAGTTTATGTTCCTTCAAAAGTGTATCCTTTGCCTGCTAGGAATCTAATGACATTTTTAGCTGTCAAGCACACTGCTGAATTATCTTCAAAGATTAGGTTAGGGATAGGAGCAAAATTGCAAGAGAGACCCTTAGAAGGAATGAGTAATTCAGAAGTGAAATTGCATGCTGCAAACCAGTAACTTGAGCTGAACCACACAACTTGTGCTTGAACTTGACATTCTTTGATTAACTAAGGGTACTGTGTCCAAGGTAATGAGGAACTGGAGGAGTGAGAAAAAGTGTATTTAAATGTGTATGTATTTTTGCTGGATTCTTCACAGTTTTTTTCATAATATCTGTTGCAAGCTCTTTCAGTATGTGGTTGTCTTCCTACCCCTCTTCAAAATACCTGCTGTACTAGAATATGAGAATTTGAGTGCCTGTGATAAAATGAGATTCCTTTTATTAGTTATTTTGTTTATTTCATGGCAATATGCTTCTTCCTTCTGCCTTTCAAGGGAGTATTTTGATTATTCAACAAGTATTTTAGCTTTATTAGGCTAATTATGTAGCCTCATTAGATTAATTATTAGCCTTAATGAAATTAATGTTGCCCTGAAGAGCACAGAAAATGAGGGGAGGTATGAGATACCTGGGGCACTGGCAGGCATTGGAGTAGGCCAGGGCACAACATTGTGCTAATAGCTGGAGAAATGGAATGGCTGTTCTGGACAGGCTCTCTTGCCCAGGCTGATGATTCAAGGTGTGGGCCTTTGCTACAAGTGTGGCTGCCTTGCTGCTTCCTCTTCATCATATCTGCCTGGTCAAAGCAAGACAGAGCCATCTGCCTTGGGTCTTTCCTTCATCTGTCTCTTTCAATCCTATGCATCTGATTTCTTCCCCATTTCAGCACAGACAATGCCATTTGCTGCACTGTTCTAATCAATCACTCTTGCAATGTTCAGAGCCCTGGGACCAGAAGTCTGAGTCCTGCACAGGTACTAGGGGACCCACTAGATCACTATAGGTCACCTGAGTTTCACAGCTTGGGAGAGGCTATAAGATTACATGGAACTTTTAAGGAAACACAAATAGTGCATGAGGGTTTCCTCTCTGTTCTCCCCTAAACTCTCTCCTTTTATTTCTTTTTTCCACTGCAGCATTTCCTCAGATCATAATAGGCTCTACAGGTATTGTTCTCTCCTTTCCATCCGTTTTCACTCTAGTTCTCTCCTACAGAAACATCTGATGACTCATCAGAGAAGCCTACACTTGCTGTGTTTCCACGTTATCATTTTGCCTTTGACAATCCTATTAGTTCTTCTGAAAGACCATCAAACTGGGAACGAAACGTACCAAGGAAGCAATTTCTTCTGGAAAAGAGTTTTATCTGATTGTATGATGTTCAGCCACCAGAGTATTCCTTTATGTCATAGGCATGGTAGTTTTCTGTGGGTAGGTCTCATCTAGGTATGGCTTCTCAGGAGTGCTTGAGTTTCTTAATATATTAATAGTCCCCAAGGGAGAGCCCCTACTTGTCCCTTGAAGTCTCAAGTATCTAGATTGAAAGATGAACAAAGAATTTTGTAAGGCATATCACATTCTGCTGGGAGTTTTTTTCCGTGAGGAAACGTGTCTGAATGCATGGATAGTCCGTATAGGTCAGCAGCAAGCAATGGAGTGTCCAAGTAAAAATTTCAAGTTATATTTCTAACTGCAAGACTTCTTCAGACAAATGCCAGGGAATATTATGCACTCAATAGCTAGTAGTAACGTTCTAGTAGAACAACAGTCAAACAGGGATCCAAACCTCTGGTGGCAAAGGAAATGGCATCATTTTCTGCCTTAGGAACGGCTGACTGCTCAAAAAATGGAGCTTTAACAGGAACAGCATTCATTAAATAAATGTCCATAATTAAAAAATTAATGTCTACTGAGAGATTTCCATTCTTTTGTTTCCTTTGTTGCAACCTGAAGATGATATCTTTGTCTGAACTGGTAAATTTCAAGCCCTGCCCCAGTTGATGCATTCCAGTAATGGGCAAGAACACACCTGCTCTTGTATCACAAGCAGTGACATGCTTCTAGTGTATGATCTGCTGGCAAGTTATTTAAGCCATCAGCCCACAAAAGACAATCCAACTTGCATAACTACACACTTTATGACAGAATTTGTGAGCATTGCCATATAACTATGTTTGTACAAGCTATAGTGTAGTTGTGGTCTGTTTCCTCCTCCTCCTGGTGACATCCCAGTGTCTGAAGGAGATTTTCATCAAGATAAAGGGTAGGGAACATATGATGGGTGGATGGGAAAGAGGAATTTTAGGAAAGCTGCTCCAGAGACACTTGTAAGTCTCAGTTCCATATACACTTAATAATCATCACTTCTGCCTTTGATACCATGGTGTATTACCCAATTTGCTGTCATTTATTGTCATAGGATGCTCTAGAAAGCTTTTCTATTCTGTCATAAGTTCTTCCAGGTCTTATTCCAGGATTTGGATTTCTTGCTTTGGGTTTCTCAAACATACAGGATGACTGCTGATTTTCTGCATTAAATTTTAGTGGTAGACTAATCCTGATAATTAATGAAGCACTATTAAATGTAGTAAGGGAGGCTTTTATAAGTCCAAGGATAAGGTTGGAAAAGTTAGAAAAGCAGGTTGAAGAGAATTGATGTCTCTCTGAATGGAGCACTTCCTTTTTGAAAGCCTGGGGTATTTTTTGTCTTTGTAGAGTATCAGCACAGTCTAAACACTGAAACAAGGTGGGTGAATAAAACTTCAACAGATCTTTGATCATTCAGACTCTGCAGAAATTCAGGGCAAGTCATTGCTGCCTAGTTCTGTTTTCAGAACAAAGGTTTTTAGAGCAGTCAAGTTCAGCAATTACTATTTTTGAAATTTTAAGGGATCACTAAGATACATTAATCTTTTTTTGCTTCCTCCTCATCAAAGTATTTGATTACCATTTGATGGTTGGAGGACATCACAGTCAGAAAGCCTTTGGCTCTCACTGCTGCATCCTTTGCAAAGCAGCAGCTGAGTTCAAGACCTGCCCCAGAATTCATGCCTGGTTTCTACCTCCTTTTGAGAGGTTGAGTGGTGTTAAGAGTTGTACATAGCTTAGAGAAGGCATACACGTAAGTGATACCAAATGGAATTGAACTATTTCTGAAATGTTGAGGGGTACCTCTGATGCAGAGCCCGGTTCTTTTAAGAATTAGGGCATGCTACTGCTCTGCAGTTCTTTGCTGTGCCAAAAGAGGACTAATCACTGGATTATTTATATAAAACTTGTATTAAGTTTATATTCATACTAATGATGAGGATAACAGGTGTAGAAATTTATTTTCTACTTTCAGAAATTCTTACAGTTGGTCTATTTAACCAAAGTTAAGGTACATTCTCTGATAGACTTTTATGTCCTTATCAACGAACCTGACATTATATTGATGAGATTAAAATATGAAGGGGAGGAATATGCAAGCTCAAATTCAGAAAAAGAGCTTTTTTCCCCCCCCTTAAATTATTTTGTCCTTCCTACCCTACAGAACATAAGCAAGCACTAGAAGAGAAAAATTGATCAACAGCAAACCAAATTATATAAAGAGAGACAATTTTTTTCACCTATCCTTTTTAGAAGGGTAATTGAAAGAGACAGAAGTCAACTAAATTTAGTACACTAAAACAGTATACAGTACTGTGAGTACTTCAACCTAATGGATCAAATATAGTTCTTTAAATCCTTCCCAATGCAATTCCAAGGAGAGGGAATTAAAAGAAACTTTATTTTCAGTGTTGTTAGTCAGTTAACTGTAAAATAATTTTCAAAGATAAAAAGATGTCCTCAATGCTTTATACTGTGTGGATTCAGGTTGGAATATTTTTGTTCTGCAAAGTCTCCATCATCTCTTTCCTTCCTTGTTCAGGCATTTAAAATCCACATTCAGACCTATCAAGTCTTATACTCAGAGAATGAGACTAATTTGGTTCATTCCTGTCTTGCATGTTTCTGTAGATGGGCTTAAAATCAATCAAAGAATAGATTTACATTTTAACTAAGCCAATCCAGTGGACAACTGGAGTCAGTAGCGCAGTCCCATTTGCTTTTGCTGCTCCCTGGTTAAGTGTCCCTGCCTCCTTTGCAGTGCTAATACTGTTGCTCATTGCAGTGAACTACCTGGGTTCTACAACCCTTTGTTAAAATAGGACATGGGACTCTTCTCCATTTGTTTTCTGAAGTAACGTATAAAGCCCCTTTTTAACTAAGAAATAATTCTATTTCCCTAGCTCATAATACTTTAATATCACCCATTACTGGGCTGGATGTAAATCAATCAGGTATTGGCCAAAAGTAGTTGTTGAACAGCTCTAAATACCTGTATTGTCCCAAGAGTTTCACATGCCTTTCTGAGAAATTCTCTTCTACCTTTGAACAATGGAGAATTAGCCAGGTATCCGATCAAGCTGCATTATTATGCCTCATCACTGATATTTTCTTATTTAGAATAATATATATATATATATACTTATTGAATATATATACCATGCATTAGGTCACATTAAGTCACATGTACAAGTCAATTATGATAAACAAACTCTTGGAAGGCCAAAAGAAGAAATGAAAAACCTACAATTACCTCAATTTTCCAACATTGCTTCTAGTAGTGAAGCCTCAGGCATCACCAGGCTTTGTCACAGCCTGGTGCCTGTGTCACATTTTGCTGTCTCCTTGCCACCAGTCTAGCAGGTCACAGGGTTAATTCCAGAATGTCCATTTCAAGCTATTAACTTTTTAATCAAAAGAAGTGTTAGTGTGGATTGTAATGAAGTGGTTTAGGGTAATTTCCAGGGCTGTCAAGATGCACATGCTACCCTGTGACTGCAAGAGACCTGCAGTAGAAGATGAATGATTGGCAGGGACAAGTTGGAACTAGTTGCTGCTAGGCTATCCTGTATAGGTTGTTGCATTATCATAAAGCCATACATCTACAATAGGTGGATTTGATTTTTCATGAAATGGATTACCAGTAAGTCTATGAGGTGATCATGACATTATATTTCACTGTAATGTTGAGTGGAAACAAAACTCACATCCTTTCTCACAAAAGCAGTGGCCTCCAGAAAGTCTCTTTGTGTTAGAAGGATAATGAGAGCCTTCAAAATTTTAGGCGCTCACCTGAAATGTGCATGTCTGAAGCTTTGTGTGGTATAATTATAAAGGGAAGGCATTCTTCCCAGTAGTATATTACCTGTTTGAGAGAAAGAGAAATTGCAAGGAATGTGGAGTGTAAAATGAGTTTTGATATTTTAAATAGTATTGATTAGGGCCTCTAAAGAATTCCGTGGGCAGCCTGATAATGCAGAAAGAGACAATAGAGAATTTTCTACATGCTGGCTTTGCAGAAACATGTTCTATATTTGATTGTTTCATTGAGTGCAGCAACAGAGTATGCAAACATTTGGGATCAATAATGGTTTTGTACATCTTTTTTCCAAAGATGCTAAGTTATTCTACAAGAACTGAGCATCAGTAGGAGAAGCTCATATGTCGGATCTAGGTACCCTCTTCCCTTTAAAGGGAAACAGGGGACCAGAAACACAGTTCAGCCTGCTCAGCATCACATGCTAAGTCAGGCTCTAAATTGCATATGAAATTCCCAGACAGCACATGTCTCTCCATCTCCTGGTCCTTCATGCAAGCCCAGAAGAGTGTTTGTTCTTGATTAATGGTCAAGCTAAAATATTTAGGTCCCATGTTACTGTCCTGTGAAGGCCTTGTGAAGTAAACCAACATCAGTCTATTCAGTCAAATTCAAGGAGCTATCTATCTGCAGTGGAAACTATACAGGTTCCTCTCTAAATTATTTTGTAAGTCACAAATGAGGAGTAGTGTGTGTTCTGGATTATTTCTGTAGTCCATTTGCTTTTAAATATGAAGGGTGGCAATGAACTAATCATCTGGTCAGTCCTGGGCTGGGAATTACATTAATCACCTTAAGATGGCAAATGTATGTGCTGCACCAACCAAGCATTCACGTGGCTGCCAATTTCCCAAAGCCCTGTAGCAGTTAAAATATAATTACCTGTGTGGACACGAGATGGTTCACTGAATAGGTTATATCATCACTATAATTATAATGCTACTACTCTGTAGGTATTATGGAGGGCAGAAGTTAGCACATTTCTGCCTTTTTATAGAGGGAAACTTCCTAATGCTTCCAGCAAGGAAGTCAATGTGCTATTGGGTTCAGTGCTTTTCTCTGCTGCTGAGACTGAATTTGTTTTTGAACTTTTCTCACCTGTCTTTAGGAAATGGTAAAACTCAGCCTGCTTCTGAGTTCTTTTCATTTTATAAACAAAGAATCCTATGAAAAAAAATTCTGACTGCTTAATTATTTGCAATATCTTGTGTGAGCTCCCCGACTACTTTCTTGAAACCTTCCACTTCATTCAAGTGGGCACACTAAACAAGCATAACTTTCTTTGCATTTTGAGGATCGGATCTTTTCAAAATGGTAGATACTCTTTTCATAGCAAGCTTCTAGTACATCATTAGTGAAAGAACAGAGCCTTTTGAAATAATTATTTACAAATTCTTATTTTCCTGGAAATTCCATGATTGCAATCAGGTCATCAGTTTGTAGGAAGAATTCTAAATATATACTCATAGAGGGCATTTTCTCAGAAAGGGAAATAACAATGCACAACCTAGTGTATTAGAGCAGTAAAAGTCTTCCACTGTTTTTACAAGTTTGGGTTAAATGTAAGGTATTTTGCAATGCTAGTAAAAGTAGCTGTGCTTCACTTCCTGAGGATAACAAGGAGAAATAAAAGTGGTGCCTCCATCTTCCAAAATTTTGGAGGTGAAATTAGTTTGTCCAAGTTTAGGACAAAATTGGGGGAAAACCTCCAAAGGAGTCCCCCTGAGAATAAACCCTCCACAATTCTACCCCCCTACCGGGCTTGGAAAGAATTTTTCCTCAGAGGGAAAAGTGGAAAAAACCTATTTATTAATGAACACAGGAAAACACTTCCCAGCACCAAGAAAACTATTCACCAAAGTGAGTGAGGATCGATGAACTCAGACAGTCGCTGCTAGGAAGGGCGAAAAGCTTATTTGGCAGACTCCAGAACAGTCTCTGCAGGTCCCCATCCGGAGCCAGTACAGATCTTGGAGTTGAGGGGAAGAAGAGAGGGGGAAGAAGAAAAAGAAACCAGCAGCAGCCAAGCAGCAGCAGCAGGGGCAGCAGCCAGGCAGAAGCCCAAGCATCAGCAGCTGGAGATGGTTTGAAACAATTGCTTAGATAATGTGAGGAATGCCCATGACCATGTCCAGCATTCCTAGATCCACTGTTGTTGAATCCAGCCTCTTCAAGATGACATTCCATCCTTTTTGTATTCAGTGCAATTAGATCATTACAGAAATGTGTTCTGTCTTCCTCTTAGTGCTTCTACAGCAGCCCAGAAGGAAGTTGACACTTCACATTACCTCGTGTTTTAATACCTTTATATGCAAAACCTCCACTGCTTGTTGCCTACTGGAAGCCAGCTGTGGCCTCCCATCAGAAGCTGTGTATCAGGTTTCAAGAGCAGGTCAATGTGGGCTGGTAAAACCAGTAGAGCTACATATTACTGTGTGTGGTAGCACATAGAAAGGAGCAGTCATGCAAGGTGAGAATAATTGTTTTCAGAAATAGACTTCTAAGATCCAGCTACCAGGTACTCACAGGCTGGGGTGTATCCCTGCCTTTGGTTTTGCTCAAGGACAGAGCAAAGCATGGGAGAAGGACACATGAGGAGAAGGTTTGGGGGTGGGATGTGGGACAAAAGACTGAAACTAAGGATAAATTGTGCTCCAAAGCTAGTAGTGGACTTTCTGATACTCCATGCTCCAACTCCTCAGTGGGGTTTGCCAAAATTCATGCACAGCAAGGGCACAGTTAAGTCATGCAAGAGGCTGCCCTGCCTGGCATGGCCATGGCACACAAGGCTGAAGTTGGAGGGTGGGACAAGCCTGCAGCTCAGGTTTGTCATCATCTGCAAGGCAATGTGGGCTGCAGGAAGGCCAGGAGACTGTGAGACCTGGGGTGGCACTGAGGGATGACAGCTGTATGTCCAGTCAGACAGCTGTGGGGTCCCCAGGGGAGTGCACCTCCTGGGATCTGGTGATTTGAATGATTACAGTGAAGCTCAGTCAGGAATTTGTGGTTGGAGGAAAAAGTTTGTTTTCAATACACAGAAGAGATTCTCTTCATGTCAGATGCAGCTTCTACTTACCTCCACCTGCAAGTCCATAAAGACACTTGAAACTTCCCAGCTCATGCTCCATAAACACACACGAGACCTACCCCACAGTTCTGGCTGACAGACTGCCAAAGCTTTTAAAACTTTATGAAGTTATAAACATATAAAAACTATATATGTAGACTGGAAACAATCCAAATTCTAGAAGCAGCTGAGAAGGCACATGGTAAACACACAGTCAGTAACTTTTATGTAACATGGAAGCTACTGGTTTGCTTCAGAACTGCAGAGCTCTGATCACAATGGATTTGGAAAGCTGGCTGCTGTGGCTTAAGGCAGATCTATTTTGTGCTGGAGAAGTGATTTCCCAGGGATTCGAGGGAGAAGTACTATTCTGCTTCAGCTAAAAGTGTCTCTATGCCTCTGACTGCCTTATGGAGCCAGCTACACTAAATGCACAAAATGCCCAGTTGTCATCCAGGGTACAACTGGATCTGAGCAGAGTCAATGCATTGTCATTTTCTCCCACCATGCTAAATCTCTTCAAATTACAATTTCTTTTCCCTTATACTTTCATGTTCTGCAGCTGCTTGTAAACCTATGTGCTGTACCCAGTTCAAGCTGCCTTCTCCACAAAGAGCAGTCACAAAAATGTAGCTGTGGGCTTTTATCCTCATAAACACGTTTCAGCCATGGGTGCCTCTGTTAGAAGCTACTTGTTGGGCATTGAGCCTTCTGTGCCTCATTTCAGACAAGTGGCCTGCTTATTTAGAAAAATCTTTTAGATTTTAGCATATTCAGGTTTTACAGCCAAGACTTGCAGCCACTTAAAACCACAACCATTTTTAGCCATTCTGTGGCAACAATGAAGTAAGTAGGTAGTAAGTAGAAAAGGAGATAGAAACTATTTTCAAAATTAAAAGATCCTTCAAGGAAGAGAGGTCTCACTGTTCCATCAGAAGAAGGGAGGCTCAGTGCTGGCTTGCCCAAGACCTGGGCGTCATCGGTTCCCCTGGATGTGATCACAGGAGCCTCTCATAGCCTTGTGTACTTGTCATTATTTGAAGGTTTATTTGAAAAAGAGTATTTATGCTCTCAGTTATACTTTTCAGCTTCTTGCTTCTCTGTTGCATTACCTCTGAAAGAGTTAACATGAGAATGAGCTACAAAGCCAGGAGACTGATGAGAAAACGGGACCTGAAGGCTGGGAAGGGCTGTGGTCCATTACAAGGGGCTGGGCAGAGTATGTGCACTGCCAGCTGGGTCAGTCAGCTGAGAATACAATTTCAGAGGCCCCGAGCCTGACAGAGTAACCTGTGGCTCATCACCCCTGCTCCCCTGTTGCCCTTTGGTGGGGTCAGTGCAGCTGGAGCATTTGGGGGGTGTGGGTTCAGCAGTGAGCGGGCTGAGCCAGTGCAGCCCGGCTCCTTCCCGCCTTGTCCTGCGCACATCCATGGAAGGGCTCTGAGAGCCCTCTGCTCTCACAGGAGCTGCTGCCCTGCCATCAGCCCAGGACATTGCAGGAGAGCCAGACCAACTGCTGAGCCCATGGCCAGCCTCGGCTGCTCACCTGTCCCTCGACAAACTCTGCTGTTCTTGAGGTAGTTCAGTGAGTTTTTCTCCTTTTGTCTTCAAGTGTCTTCAGAAGATAATTACATGGAGCTGGGGCCATTTGCTCAAGTTACTTTTAATTCCCATGGTGGTTGTAATGAAGTGTGTACTGCACATCCATTTTACTAAAGTAGTGTATAAGGACACACTTGACTGGCTTTTCCTCTTCAATTGAGAAAGGACAGATCATTAAGAAAACAGGACCGCTACGTTATTGGTGCCTTCAAACAGATCCCCCGGCCTGACTCCTTTGGAAGAGATGCAGACTGAGTCCGAGACATATGGAGGCTTTAGTAAAGAGCTTTAAAATGCTTCCTCCCCCAAGGCTGGTGCTGCTCCCAGCATCATTGCAGGTTTTATCTCAAAGCAGATAGGCTTAATAGTGAATGGGAGAAATGTCCATTAGAAGAAACAAGGTAGAAACACCCTGCACCAGTGAACAAAACCATTTCTGAAGATTTCCACTTTACAGTAATGCTGGCAGGTGCTTTTCCCACATGGTTCTGTTGGGGGTTGGAGATTTGTGTGTTTAGGTGCTGGCTGGTCTGCCTCATGCTGAGTGCCTGAGGTGCTGTCAGAGGACAGATATTTTCAAGTTCAAATCCTCCTTTCCCAGTTCTTGACTTCACAGAAGTTGCAGCACATACACAGATGCATGTTCATTTATTATTTCCTGAAAAATTGCCTCCTTGGGGCTGCTCTCCATAGAAACACTATCCTGTAGTCTCTCACAGAGGAACTGATGACAGGGATTTAAATCAAGCCCTTCCTGTATGTCAACAGAGTACATAACTCCCCAGCCAGAGTGCATTTTGAAGCTGAGATTACTTTGGAGCTTTCAAGCTAGATATATTTTATATAAGTAATTGCACAGTCTGTGTTTAAGATACGCACTCAAGTTTCTGTCTTTGATCTAAGAAATGCTTATTTCCCAAAGTGGAACAGTGTCAATAGGAAATATTCATACTTCTAATATTGCTTCAGGGCTGGGGTGCTGTCCTGGGAGACTAAAAATAGGGCTGTTCTGTTCCAAGTGATCTCCCTAAATATTGAAATTTGTGAACAAAAGTCAGAGGTGAAAAAAGGGAAAGTTGACATTGGCAGCTTTGAAATGATTTAGACTTGCATTTTCTCTTAAAAAATCCCCAACAAGTTACACTAATTCTTTTCAATGCAAACAAAATACAACGGTTTATCTTTACCACATAAAACACAAATATGTTTTTGTACTGGATCAATTTAATTTTCTTCTTTTATTTTAGTGAATAATATTCTTAAATACACTTGTAGAGGTCTATGCAGAGATTTGTTGAGCAGGAACCTGTTCCCACTTTTACAGTGCTTTGATCACTGGACTTGGCATTGTCTGTCAAAACTTTGATTAACATGACAAGATTATGATGAATTTTTGTCCATGTTGAATAACCCAACATCCTTTGCTAGTATGAAGGGGGATTATGTTTTTTTTTTGTTTTTTTTTTCATATCTGCAGGTGGATACAGACACAAGAAAGGATAGAGTTAAGTTCCTAACAGGTGTTAATTATTTCCCTTTGTATTGTCCTGCCATCCTTCATTTCTTCCACCAAGTTTCCTAACGCCAGGGTATAGTGGAATGAATGTGTTACTTTAGAATAACTGGGATTGAAACTCTTGCTTCTAGGATCAGGGACATCACTTAAACATGACAGTGTCCCACCACTGATATGTTTTTTTTCACTCTTCTGCAATTCAAGGGAACCTTGGGGTCCTCCTATGTAAAGGACCAATGTAAACTCTGAATAGCCACTAAAAATAAACCCATCTGCTATTTGTTATTTTATAGCTGAATATGGTAGCAACTTCAGAGTTGTGAAAAGAGAAGACATCCTTAGTTGTCTGTGAAGAGCATTTGCAGACTAAGGAGTCAGCAAGCACTGATAGGATATTTAGAATCATGCAGTGCTCTGCTATGTTTTCATACTAAGGAAAATGTATTCTCCTGTAGGAATTACTGTGTTCAGTCCTTTGCCCTGTGTTAAGCAGATAGTACCTCAGTTGTTAGGGGTCCTTCATCTCTTAAAGAATGTTAGCCAAATCTTCCACACGGAGTTAAAACAAATGCCATTAGTGTATTAAAGCATTGGAGCGTTTCACAAAAAAACCCAAAAAAACTCCTTTTGAACTCTAGATTATAATGAAGAGATCATATAGAAAAGAGAAAAGAGAAAATCAGTTAATTTTGCAGTGAGAGTAAAACATATTCTTTGAACTCCCTGAGGCAGGTTTTCCTGTGGTGAGACCTCAGGAGGAATAGTAAGCAGAAAATTATTCCTGTGATGTTTAGGCTTGTTGTTTGCTCCTTTGCAATGTGACACATAAACTGGTGGACAATGATGTTTATTTTCTATTAGGTGTTGCTAACAAAGCATCCACACTTCTTTGAGAACTTAAAGTGAACTCCAATTCTGTGTTGTTATGCTCAGGAGTCAGTGCTGATTTCTTCTTTGCATTCCTCTATGACAGCCTTAAATGCCTTTATTTTGCCATGATGCAGGATTGGTATCAGTCTATTTTCTCTCCTTTCTCACTGTATCTCAACTTGTATTGAGCTTTTGGTGGGCTCACCTCATGCTTCCCTTAGTATCACATTTAAGGCGTCCAGATGGGGTGACAGAATGGAATAAGACACCAGCCCTCCATCTGTTAAAAAGAAAAAAAAAAAGAAGAAAGAAAAAAAAAAAGAAATTAAATACAAGGTTTTATTGTTCTTTAAGTAAGAACAGATACAGTCTGTATGTCAAGGCCAAACTATATGCTATTAAATCTATCCTTTGAAGTCTTCCATTGGGCTGACCAAGGACAGATGGTAAACTGTTATCTGTTGATATGGGATTAGGTCAAGTCGAAGTTCAAGACTGAGGGTAACAGTGAGAGTCTCAGTTCAGTTGTGAAATGTATTAGTTTATTTAACAAATACCACATAGCCAGCATCTTTGCTACTGTTCTGCTAGTTTAAAAATTGGGAGATATGTATACCCAAGGATCTCCACACTTTTAGAAGTTTAACATGGCAAATATATCTGTTGTAACTTAGTAGATGAATAACAATAAAATATTTATTCTTTTGGAGGAGAAAAGCTTTTAGATTTAAGATGTACCAGCCAAAAATATACTGCAATTCTTTTTTTTTGTTGTTGTTGTTTTGTTTTATTTTTACCTGGCTCATATATTTGCATCATTTGCCTTTGTGTTTCTAGTTTCTTTGCATATTCACCAGCTCCAAAATATTCTCACTGGAGAAACTGATTGCTAGTATCGGATGTAGGGAAGCCTGTAGCAGCATTCCAATTCTTACACTTTATTTTCGCACCCAAATAATGAACGAAGACTATTGACCGTGAAGCTGAAGTGCTGCATACATGTCAGGCTGTCTATTCTTCAAATTTGGCAGAGGAAATGGGCTTGTCTTAAAAACAATCTAACCAAACATGTTTAGAAATAGCTTTTGCCGAACTGGCTGATGTTGGCCATATGACACATGCAATGGACATTAGACATAATTTGGAAGCAAGCAAAGCAGTTAAGTGTGTGCCAGTGAACAAGCTGAGACAAAATGAACTTTCAAGATCGGGTCATAATCTTACACAATAATTCTGTGTCAAACTCATGGTTTAACGATGTGCATGGTTTGTATAAGTTAAGGACTGATGGGATGAGCCTTTGCTAGCAAAGCTTGAGCAAAAAATGCTCAAAATAACTTCCTAAAGAACAGCTTTTCTTTATAGATCTATTTTTTTTTTTTTTGCCTTCCCCATGACTCCTTTAGAAATTCAGTGAAAAGGAAACTCTTCTCTATAAAGTGTGTTCAGACAGAAAAGAAGCGCTATAGTCATGAACCCTGATAGTGCAGCGTTCTCTACAGTCACAGGAGGAAAGGCTGCTATTGCAGCATTGGAATTATTTTTCAGGTATATAAATTGTGAAGTTAAAACAATCTAAGGTTTTCCTAATACTGTTCAGTATATTACGGGTACATATTGACTTCTCCATATGACATTTGTTCTTTTATGTACTTATTACATATGTTAATGTGTCATGTGAATAAGTAAATATTGCCAGAAAAACAGGACTTTTGAAGTTGTGACACTTTGTGCTTCATCACTTGACATTCAACAGCTCTTCTTAATTTTTACAGTTGGGATGATGTGTAGCTGACTGTAGCGTTATTCTGTGTTACTAACACATCCAAACTAAAAAAAGAGACAACCCTATAACTGTTTCTGGTTCACTCTCAGCTCAAAGAGGTTTCTGTCTGTAGGCTCAGGACTCAATTCCCATTTAAACAAACTTTTAAGCTTGGCTGAAGATGCTGGGAAAATCACTTCATACTATTTTTCCTGTTCCCTGGACTTGGTCTGGCTGAAACTGCTGTTCTTTCCTGTCACAAGGAGTGCTGTAGCTCCCTGAGTACTGCTGAACTTCAGGGCTCAAATGTGGCAGTGTCTGGTCTGCAGAATCCTTTACTCTGCTTCTTTCTGCCCTTGCTTCTCTGTGCTGAGCTAGCAACCCCCGTGCAGAGCGACCCTGGGCAAGTTCCAGCAGCAGCAGATGGACAAGGCACAGCACAGCCCTACAGGCCTTCTTCTTAGGGATCCACAATACAGGCATTTTTTAGCTTCAAGCTTCAGCTACAGGACTGATCAATCTAGAAAAATCACCTATGCAGACCGGATGTTTCCCTACCAGGTACATGTATCTGATTCAGGGAATGGGGTAGAAAATACCCATTAAAAGCTTGTTGAGCATTTCTGTGAGCATTTTCTCACCTCACTGTAAGCTTCACACAATGACCATAGACTACAAAAGTGGAAAACTGTAACACCAGATGGAAAGAGTCTAGGATCTGCTTTCCGGACATGTTTAAAAGTCACTCAGGAGAAGCAAAACATTTTCATTTCAGAATGTTGGTCTTTTCCACTTTCTTTTTGATTAGCCATTTATAGTGCTTACCTTAACTAAGACCCGTGTCTGTACTCACTACTTGAACAGGAAGAAGCTTTCGTTATACTTGGCAATATAAAGGAATGTAAATAATCAAAACCAAACTTCATTTGCTCAGTATATTTTGGTTTCCAAATGTGTTCAAAATATGATAATTTCTACACTGTTTGAGGTCCTACTTGCAGGTTCCTGCTGCAATTTCATTTTCCCTTTTCCCCTCTATTTTCCTCTCTGCTCATTCTTTTGGTTTCAAAATTCCATGGTTACTGCAGCATCATTTATTTGAGTCTAGTTAGTTCCCCAAGACTTTGGTTAGTATTCTTGGGTTTTTTGAGGTAAATAATGAGCAGTTTTGACCTCTATCCTGAAGCTGGAAATTTCTCGGGAGATCCTTCCCTTCACTTCTGACCAGTCCCAGATCTGCATATAAACCTATACATGCATATTTCCTAATCCACTCTGTCTTCAGCATTTCTCTTGGACATTAATGTGTCTTCTCAAGGGGCCTGGACAATTCCCAGAGCCTGATGTGCTTCCTGTGATGCAGAGGAAGATATTGTCCCTGTAGGGAGAGAGGGGTGCAGGTCAGAAAGGTGTAACACCCTAATACTTGTGAGAGTCTTTGGGCATGTCCCCATACTCTGTTGTACTCATCATGAACTGCTCCTTGTGTGTTTGCTCTGAGATGGGCCCCATGCAAACAGCAATGTCAATATTTTAAAGCAGATTAGAGTTCATGGGTGAAAACTGAAAATTAGGCTTCTTGTTGTAATTTTTCCTCCACAAACAGCAGCAGCAATTGCATTATTTTGTAAAAGGCTAGGATATAATAAGTATAAATGGTACACTCTAAAAAAAAATTTAAAAAATCTGTTCTGCAATATCCAGGGGCCATGGCTGTCAAGGGCCAACACAGCCATCAAGAAAGTCTAAAATTAAAACAGACAAGTTGCCAATGCATAAAACTGCCATCATCATGTTCACTTCCCAGTTTGTTTCAATGACCATCCCATCTGTGAAACATATTTCTGTGGGACAGTTAAGGGTTGCAAGCATAAACCAGCCCATTCCAGTGAATGCTACAACCCAGGTGTCGCTCTTGCTTGAAAAATGCCCGGGTGGCCCCACTGCCAAGGATATAACCACAGATAATACAATCCAGAAATCCCTTTCCAAAGCAGTGAGTAATTGAAATTTATGTACTTGCATAACTCATTTACTGCTCTGAGAGCAACGAATCCAAGGTTGCCAGCTCCAGCCATAGGGGTTGTTCCCTGATCCAAGAGTTCTGTGACTTTATTGTTTGAATGGGAGAGCTGGGGCTGGTGACTGGCACTGCTGTTTAGAGGCTGGAATGTATAGCTGGGGACATGCTGGATGAGAGGTAAGGACACAAACTGCTCTCCTTGGCAGCAAGAAAAATACCTCAGCAGGAGTGATTTAAGTGGGCAGGGGTTTGAATCCAAGGCCTGAGGCCAATCTGATAGGCTCTGTTTTCTCAAATGGCAAGTCTCTCATTTGCCTCATTTCTAGCAATGCAGTAGCACCCTCAGATTCTTTTCTATTTCAAATCCAAACTTAAAGGCTTCCAAGGTCAGTTCTGGTTCTATGCACTATTGTGACTGGGATTTGGGAAGCAAGCTTGGGATACTCAGAATGATATCACGCTGGAAAAATTCCTTACCTCTGGGAAATCTGTTTTCCCTCTTGCTGCCGTCATACATTGAGCTGAGTCATAACTACCTAGAACTTCTGAAGAGGCAAATCTGGTAGCAAAATAAAGGGAGTTTTTTTCTGTGAAGGGTCTGTGAAGCTCTTAAGTGACTAATGCTATAGAAATACTAAATATTATTGTGGATAATTAAATTATTTGACACAAAGGTTTGTTTCAATAAGCCTGTGCTCTTGTGTGGGGCAATGAAGCAGGGACACAATCTCAGTGCCTGAACTCCAGGGCTGACTTTGCTTTCTCTCTTCCAAAGCAGTCACCTTCTCTTCCTTTTTACTATCTGTCATGATAGTTCTTCCTTTCTTTCAGAGAGATGAAGGAGTTCTGTATAGACTATTATGCTCCTAATATTGCATATATTAGACAAAAGGTACAACATACGATCACCAACTTGCTTACTTCAGTGGTAAAATCTGAGAGTAGCACTTCAGTTTTGTAAATATTGAGACATCTGACATGCAGCCACAAAGTTTCTGGCATCTCTTCATTCTTTAAAACAAAATGAAATAGCACAGTCTTTTAAGAGGAGAATGGGTTTTTACACATAGATAAAAATTAAATTTTCACATTTAGACAAAAAATATTTTTTCTTTTCTCTTGAGTGGGAGAAAATCACTGACTGCTATTACTTATGGTGACAAACTTCTCATACATTGAAATTGATACCAAGAGGTTTTGCAATCTGAATTGGGGCTATTCTTAGTCCCAAAAAGCTCTGTGTGCTCTACAGATGGTGGAGAAATTAAATTTCATGGCAGCCTTTTTTAATCAAGGAAAACGGGGCATGGAAAGGTCAGTCAACCTGCTCTTGACAGTGGGGAGACCGTAAGTTCTACACACTTCTTGTTATCTGACTTCATTTTTTTTCTGCACAAACAACTGTCCTACATCTTGCCCTGAATCCTGGGTCAAACAGATCTATAGTGTGAGGATTGCAATAAACCCTGTAACAACATTTTCTCATCTTCCTTCTCTGGTGGTGAGAGAGACACTGACCGAGCTGAATATATAACTTCCTCTGTCCTTTTAACCACAGGCCTGACCTTCTTCATAAAAGTTTCTATGTTATGATAGTCTTGTCAGGATTTACTGGTTGTGCTTATTATTAATTAAGAGGTACTAAGTTTAAAAAGTCATTAGAAATCAAATCACAAAGGATAAGTTAAAAACCTTTCCCTGAACTTTGACATGCCCCTGTATTACATCTAAACCCACACCAACAAAAAGAGACATTAATAAAATCATTATATATTTGAAGAGCAACACCTAGCCCATGTAAAGTTTATGGCTACAAATGAATACGTGTCAGGGAGCACCATCAAGTCCATTAGGCCAAAGATTTCACTGTTGCTATTAATTTAGAGGGGATGAAACTTGTGTGTTGTCATGATGGACAGTAGCATAAAAAATTTAAAAGAGGGATGAAAGACCCTTTCTCCTTTTTCAACTTGGCCTTACAAACCATATACATTTCTAGGCAAGTATGAATAAAAATAAAACTTGCTGCCATGATTTATTCATTCATAAATATATATTTTTTCTTTTAATCACTGGAAATCTATTCCAGTGCATGTAAAGTCTTAATGAGACCTAGCAACATTATGAGTGCTGGGAGCACTCACCCTTCAGCCTCTTGCCTGCAAATGCTCTCAAGGCATGCATATATCTCATTATGGCCGAACGCCCTGTCATGTGTTATTCCTTACTTAGTGACAATTTGTCATTGTCACCCTTGACATGTCACTCTGCTGCAGAAGGATTTGACTTCAGCGAAAAATGTGACAATCAGATGAGAGGATTTTGTAATCTATACTGAAATATGGGGCTGAGAGAGACTAATTTTATTCAAAAACAATCCTAATATAACATAAATGGGAAGAAATGTTTGCATTTAAGGATTTTTTAAGGTTTCCTTCCTTTGCCTTTTCCCAGCCCCTGTGCCCCCACTTCAATTATGCCCTAGAATAATGCTTTTATTTTTGAAGAATGGAGCCTTATGTCTTAATACCATGCATTTTCAATTAAGTGCACTAAGATCTGTGGATATAACTATTACTTAAACTGTAAGTAATGGTTACATGTAAAAATTAGGGAAACATATTGTGCTTTAGATAAATTACATCCAGATTACTTCTTATTATAAATGGGGTAGAAAATGGATTTTTAGCTCTGGCTGGCCAAAGAGCCAGCATTTGTATCTACTTCATTTGTTTAAATATATTTCAAGCCAGATTGAAATCCATATTGCCTGACATTAATTGAGTACTGAAGCATCAGTGTACTCAAGTTTCATAAACCACTGATGAGTGAGTTTCCACAGGCTTCATTTAAAAATATACTGTCCCTTTTATATTAAAATTATATTCCATTTATAGTGTAATTCTTAAAGCCCACCATTAAATGGTATAAATCTTAATAAGATGAATGCAAATATGATATTTGTGCTGTTGAGTTGACATCTTGTTTGCTAAGAAAATTATATTCTGTAGTCTGTATTTATTAACATCTTCTTCTGTATGATATTGTAGGCAAAATGGTTTTCTTTTGAAAAGCAGAATGGAGATAAGGGCAGGGTGGGCTGTGAGATGGACTGTTCCTGAAGGTCACTTACTTAGGTACCTCATCCTGGACAGGATATTCCATTCCTGGGCATCTTTTGACAATCAATCCTATCAGGTTGCCCAGTAATTTATTGGCTTTGTGGCACTGACAAATAGTCAATCATTCCAGTGGTAGCCTATAGAAAGTAAGGTTTGAGCTCATGTTTCCAGAGGTGAAAGTCTAGGGCAATTTAACCCATTTTTCACACTTGTAATTATCAGAAAAGCAGGCATTATTTGAACAAGATTCTGGATTCTGAATTTCACAAAGAAGGTGCTAGGCTATGATTTTTTCTTCAAGTTTCATCAAATTTTTCTGCATAAGATGAATGAATGAATAAGTTACTAACTAACTAACTGAAGACACCCTCATCAAGCAGCTTTTACTGGCTGAACCAAGTGTCCTATGGCCTTCATCAAGCTGCGCTCTCTCTGAGGTAGGGAATGACTGCTTTTAAGTGAGCACATTATGAAGTGCCATCTGCAATGTGCCATCCTCCTGGATATTTTTATCAGGACTAACATAGCTGTCAGGATGTCATGGAATGAATGTCGGATAATTTGTACACTTGATTTTTTGGTGATTTTTTCATAAAGCTCTTCCATACTATTATTATAATGATAAAGGCAGCTTTCTGCTTAAAGTGCATTTGCTGCTTTCTCAATGCTCTTAAGTTTTTTTCTTTAAAATCTTTAACATTACAAATTTTGTTTAATAATACAAACATTGTGAGGGAACACAGTATGCATTGAATAATCAAGGCTTCTGTGAGGAGTATGGTGAGTGTGGATTTTTACAAGTTCTGTAATTTATCTCCTTCATTTATTGCATCCAGAACCAGGAGCAACTTATCATTATTTGTTAAAACCAGAGAACATGGTAGATCTTTAATTCACATCCCAGGAAAACCAGTATTTTTTATTTGAGCACTTTTTGTTTCAATTCACCATCTGCAAGACATGGGAAATCCTAGCTACCTCACAGAAGAGTTAATGGAAATGCACTGGGGTGGCTGCAGGCATTCAGATAAGAGGTGGGTGAGCATGAAAGCACCAGGTAAATCTCTAAACCATGGCCAGCAACTTTTGCTCTTTTTGTCACCTTTCTTTTCATGCTGAGCTGTGTACTCCAGTCCTCTCCCATGGACTAGCTTGACAATTATTCCCTATTTTGTTGTGCTAAGTCATCTCTTTATGCTAGGTAAAATAATTTTCCTTCTCATGGCTTGCCCCCTGTTGATTCATCAATTTAGTTGTCTAAGTGGGACCTCCTTCTTTTCATAATGGTGAGATATAACTTCAGCAAAATTTTCACTGGAATTATCTTGGAGTCATTTCAGTTTTCTGTGTCACATATTTTCAGGCCAATCTGAGCCAATGTATTGGATCATCACAATCAAGGACTAAAGCTTAACTCTCCTGTACCCTAACTCTTAGTCTGGCTCAGAACTGCACATATGCTTCTCAGTTTGGGAAGTGTTTTGAAATAAATGGGCCACTGCTGCTCCCAATGGACCATCCAGAGAAGAAAGAGCGCAGTTTTGAATTCTCAGGCAAAGCAGGGGCCTCTGCTCTCACAAGAATCCCAACAAAATCAACTTTAGTTCTTAGTCCACAAGTGTCATGTTGGTAGGTGCTGTTGAGGTCATGACGATGGAAACTAAGCATCTTAGGATGATAAATTCACGTTTTACACTGTTTTCCCAACCTGGGGACACTATTTTCAGTCCCAGATGTCATTTTGGGCTCATTGTCTTAAGGGGTTTTAACTCTGAATAGTGTCCCAGTGTCCTTTGCACCCTTTCATTTGCCTATGGATCAAGGGTATATAGGTGAGACAACTGGGGACTGAAACAGAATGAGGCCAATAACTTAACATTAACAATTAACATTAAAACTGAACAAACTTAGGAACTTGTTCCTAAGAGGTTTGGCTCAGGTGTTTGGGTGTTAGTCAATTTAGCACACTGAAATACAGAAACTAGGCCAGAAATGAGAACAACAAAAACAAAGCAACAAAGGAGGTATTTCTTTGCTGAGTTGGTGCTCCTCTGGACTCACTCCAACAGGTACATGTCCTTCTTATGTTGGGGCTCCAAAGATGGACACAGTACTGCAGATGAGGCCTCAGAAGAGGAGAGGGGGAGAATCACCTGCCTGGACCGGCTAGTCACGCTTACAGTAATTTCACGAATATAAGCCGCACCTTTTTCATTGAAGACTCCAGCCTACCCCAGTGGTGTGGCTTATATTCAGGTGCGGCTTATCTATGGACAAATCCCAGCAAAATGCCAACCCGGAAGTGAGAGCTGGCCAAGCAGAGTGGCAAGTGGGAGCCGCCGGGAGCATGGGACTGCCCGGAACGGGGACTGCGAATGTGCGGGCCTGCCCCTGTGCCACCGGGAAGTGCCGGGACCGTGGGATGGCCGGGAACGGGAGCTGCGCAAGGGCGGGCCGGCCCCTGCCGCTGGGAAGCCGGGCTGTGTGGGGCCGGGCCAGAGCACCCCGCCCCCTCTGCCGTGTGCAGTTAAAAAAAAAAAAAAAAAAAAAAGTGCGGCTTATATTCGGGTGCAGCTTATATATGGACAAATCCCGTGGTCTTCCCAGCTACCCAGAAGTGTGGCTTATATTCAGGTGCGGCTTATAATCGTGAAATTACTGTATGTTGCTGCAGCCCAGGACACAATTGGCTTTCTGGGCTCCAAACATGCAGTGTCCAGCCTCTCATCCACCAGCATCCCCAAGTCCCTCTCCTCAGCGCTGCTCTCCATTCACTGCTGCCCAGCCTGTATTTGTGCTTGGAACGACCCTGACCCAGGCTCAAGGCCTTGCACTCAGCCTTGTTGAACCATGAGGTTTGCACAGGCCCAGGTCTCAGTCCTGTCCAGGCCCCTCTGGATGGAATCTCTTCTCTCCATTGCATCAATGGCAGCACACAGATCGGTGGCATTGGTAAACTTGCTAAAGGTGCGTTTGATCCCACTGTCCATGTCACCAACAAAGATGTTAAACAGCACATCTCCTGGCAGATGGATGAATTAAATCAGCAAGCTGCAAACATGCAGAAAAACGTTAGGTGACCTGTAGTAGAAGGAGCAGCAAAAGACAAAAAGAAAGAGGGCAGTGTTTGTGTTTTTGGGCTGTTGTTTGATTTGGCTTATTTTGAGCAGCTCTCAAACAACAATTTAGGAACCAGGACAAAAGTGTTAAGAACCAGAGCAATGTATTCTTAAGATCTTAGAGATGTTGATAACCTCTACCTAGACTCCCTTTCTCGTTAGGAGACACTTTCCTGACCTCAGCGATGAGTAGCATTCCATTCTGTATGGTCAGCCTAGGTCTTTCCTTCTCTATAACTAATTGTACCTCTCTGCACTCAACTGGACCTTATTTATGGAGAAGGACCTCAAATTAGCCTTATCAGAATCAGAACCTGAAAGCTATCGGCTGGAGGGAATTATTTAGTGGAATGAATTTCAGAGTTAATCTGTTCATAGAAATGTACCAAATCACAGCCTGGAGCTAATGCCATTTCTGCTCCCTCTCACCCCCTCCAATATCTGCTTCCCTTAGCATGCTCCTTTAAACTTATTGTTTTGTAACAAGAACTAAATTTAGATATTTCAGGAGAGCCAAGTCTCTGATCCTCATGATCTTCTAGTAGCTGGTGTTTTTGACATTGGGCTCCCACAAAAAACCTGTTGCTCTGAACTGCTATCTCCAGAGACTAAATACAGTGCCGGGGCCACTATGCCTGTCTCTCCCTTGGCAGAGAACTTGGTAATTGTTTTCCTTTTACTAAAAGCTTTCTCTCTGGAAACAAATTGCATTCTCATAGAACAATTTTCACAGAGTTTTTTCAGTTTTGTTTGGTTTTTATTTAAATTTTCAATTTTAAAAATTTTACATTGATTTTTCGAAAGGTCGAAAAAGTTTTTCAGCAGTGAGTAGAGAGAAATCTCAGGTGCTACTGAATGATGGTGTTGTGGATGAAGAATGGACACACTGTTTGCTTTCAGGTTTTAATTTTTTTTTTTGTTTGTTTTTGTTTTTTTGGTGGGGTTTTTTTTGTTTTTTGTTTTTTGTTTTTTTTTTTGGTTGTTGGTTTTTTTTCCTCTACCATAACTTTGCAAACATGGCTCTGTTTTGCATTTTGCAGGAAACCAAATTTTTCTTCCCCTTGATATGCTTTTCCAATTGAAACAGAGAATCAGTCAGCAAAGAAGGCATCCTAGAACCATGCCAGGAGCCTAAATCTCAGAAATTCAGGTAAGCAACAAGGGAAACTTTTAATTTCCTGTACTAGACATGTGCAAATATATATCTGTTGCTGAGCCATTTACTTTGAGCCTGTGCAGACTTTATATATTTTATCTCTGCTTGCTTCAGTAAATTCACAGAATCAACTACTAAATACACTTTTTTTGGGCTATTTCATCAGAACTTTTTGAAACTGAAGTTTGAGCAAGTGTACTAGAAAGCTCAGAAAATATATTTTTGAGCATGTAAAATAGTAACAGCTTGCATCGGTTTCCTTACTTAAAAACCTACTTTTACTTTGGAAAGCTGACTTTTTAGCAGAGTTGTCTGTGTATTTTTGTGGTTAAATAATTGTTCTTTTGTAAGATTTGGCTTGTCACAAGTGTTCAGAAAGTAGAATTCACTTTCCTCAGAAAGGAATCATTTCAGCTCTGTCTTTTCACATTGCTGCTGAAATGAGTGAATTTATCATCTTCTTTTTTAAATCCACCCTCCCAATCTCTCAGAAAGAGCTGTTACACAATTCCTGCAGTGGCTTAAACTTCATAGGAACTTGTGGTTACTCTTTAACCCTGCAGCTACTTTGAACTCTGAGATACAATCAAGGTTAATTTCAGTATCCTAACGCCTTGAAACTGATACTCAAGGATAAAGAAATCAGTTGTCCTGGTCACAACAGAGCACAAAGTCAACTATTAGTGTCACATGCAAGCTGGTCTTTGCATATGGACAGAATTGCATTAGGGGAAAATTAAATGCTATCAGTTTAGGCCAGGGGCTTTGCAAAGCAGATAGCCTTTAGAGCTATTGTGGTTTTTAAACGTCAGGTTAATTGAGAACTGCTGTATATTTAATAGGGGGGCCTTTGGGATATGACTACAAGGACTCTTTGTTGTTCGGCAGCACATTAGACAGACACTGCACTTCTGAAATGGTCATAAAAATCCCAGGAGGCATAACCATTAATGGGACACTAAGCTCCAATTAAGGGCATGGCCCAAAAGACCAAGGTGAAAAACATGGTCCTCAGCATCTGTCTCAAAGGATCTCTGATCCAGTTGCTTGATTTCAGCTGCAGAAACATAATTGCAAATAACAAAATATTTACTCTGAAAAATCTCCCATATTTCTTGTTGTCTAGAATATAAATATGAAAAAAGAGAAAAACCAAAGGTCTTACAAATTACATTCTCTAAGTTACTTAAAACAAAACCAGAACTGCATATCACTGCCAACAGTTCTGATCCCTTGTCTCTTCATAGGATTTCATGACAGTATCAGTCCATCCCTCTAAACTTCATCTTACATATTTTTAATATAAAATTGAGTACCTCTGCAAGTTTATATTCAGAAACTGCAAAGGACTTTCCTCTGTGACCCTGCTTAAGTTTCATTTCTGTTTTTTGGTGCTTTTTTGGTTGTGTTTGTTTGTTTTAATTCTCTGAGTTCCAAGAGACACAGCTACCCAGTTTAGTCACTGTGCTGGTAACTTTATAAATGAATTACTGAGTCTTATGGCCTTCTTCTGGTCAAAGACTGTGATTCTCCCACAGATACACATAGATTTTCTGGAACGCCATAAATGTACATTTGCAGAAAACACTGGGTCCTTAGAGTCCAGCTGAAAATGACTGGCATGTCCTGGACATTTCAGCCTTGATTACTTCAATTACCTTGGCAATTACATTAGTAAGTAAATAATTTGTGTCTCCATGTGAATATCTTCCACTGTTTTATTCTGCTTACAATGCAAACTTTTCACTGAAATTGCCCAGAGATAACCTAGTCATTTTCCATCTAGACAGACCATCTGAGTGGGATGTTAATTAATATGACACTATGGAATTCAGTTTAGTGAAGTACCACAAAAAAGGAAATTAATTTCAATCATTGACAAACTTGTCAATTTAGCTGTATTGATTTTTTGATACCTCGGCAGCACATGGCAAAGTTCATACATTGTAAAATACATCATTATTATTGGCTCACTCTGCTGGATGTAAGTGGGCTGTTATTATTTTTTTTTTTTCAAGAAATTGACATTCTTTAAGTGTATAAAAATGCAAAATCATGTAAGGGGCTTTTATTACTATTTTTAATGTAACATCAATTTTCTATCTTTAATGGTGAACTCTCAGTCAGAGAGCTATTTCCAGATCCCAAAAGACATTTGGTCTCAAAGCAATGTGAAAACAACAGTTCTGTGGGTTGGCAAAGTTTAGCAGAATAAACAGCTGATGAGTCTGGCCATTAGCAGCTGCTGGCCATGAGCTTCCTGGTGGGAGCTGGTATTCTTCAGAGGTTCTGGGTCCTCCTGGGGTTGGAGTGACTGTGGGACCCTGGGATGAAAGATGTTGCTAAATTCGAGAGTGCGGATCCCTCTCCAGTTGCCTCTCCCAGGGCAGTGATGTCAAAGCGCTCTCTAAAAGAGCAAAGATCAATTGCAGAGTGCTCAGCCTCTACAGTGTTTTAGAAGTCAGTGTCCAGCACTGTATTTTGCTTTTGTCACACTTCTGTGATAGAAAATCAAGAAAGCAATTGTTGTTCTGCTGACTCCAGCTCCAGCAAAAATAAGTTGGAGGTGTTCTGATTAAGTTTCTGATTTTGGTCTGTCTCTTCAGAGCTATAGAACTGCAGAAAACCTGTATTTGGCTTGTGCCTGTAAGTTTCCTGGTTTTTAAATGCAATACTCTCATATTCCCACCTGAGGTCATTAGCCACAAGGTAGGTTAAAAAAAAGTTTGAAGGATGGATGTGGCTGCATACAAACCCAGGCAATCTGCACTCATATTTATGCTGATGCTTCTGAAATTCATCGTGTTACTCTGTTAAAACTCAGGTCTACAGAATGTAGTGCTTGTCTAAATTTTCAGATAGAATTTTTATACTGAGGAGTGCCTGTAATAGAGGAGGGAAAGCATGTATTTCTGATGGAATCCAATTGCTTTGCATTTCAGCCTATGAGACAGATAGTAATATTGAGGTTTGATTTTGTTTTGTTGGATGATTTGTTTTTTTTTTATTCCTTAGTGTCCCTAAACTTGTTTCAAAGTCAGTAAAAGACACATGAACTTCTGAGACAGCAATAAGATGTGGGAGAGGAAGGAAAAATAATTAAAAAAGCTAAATCCTAAACACTTGAGGTTGAAAAGATTTTTTCCAGCATTAAGTTTATAGTAATGGAATCAATCTTCCCTATAGGAGAATGCATTTAGTTATTGTCAAGCACTATTTCATGAATTTTAGTCCTTCAGGGAATTGCAATCTTTCTCCATACAACACATCGATTCAAAAAAAACCAAAATACACATTTCTGTGGACTTCGATTTCAGAACCTTCTTATTTGGTCAAAATTTAAATTTGTCAACATTTGCCATAGAAATATTGGAGTTTTTCCATTCATAAATTAGAGATTTTTAGCTAAAAATATCAGTAAAGAAATAAACTCTGACAGAATCTCTAAATTTAAATCTGCTTATCTGAGCTGAAATTATTCAGACCAGTTTTCACAGTAGTCAGAAGCATGATAGTGGAGTTGCCTTTTCTCTCTAAACGTTTATTGCCTTCAAGGCTGGAATTTCCAAGCTGCTCTGTGTGACCACCCAATGTTCAGCCTACCAGCTCAGGATGGAGTTGAACACTCAGTTGCTCATTTAAGCCCGGTTTTAACAATTCCTTCAATGAAGAGAGAAACTGAGGCAGAAATGGGCAGTGATTCGTTCCATCTTCTTGCACATAATGAAAGTAACAGATTACCCATTTTCAGTCTTGGGCTTACAGTGTTTTTACAAGATAATGTGCAATGCTGTATGTTGTCCTTAATAAGGAAGAATGTTTGCTGTCTCATTCCTTGGTAGGGGTGTTGAGACTCAGCTGTGACAGGAGCAGCAGTAGTTTCTTTAGTTGGCACAGCTACATTTGACAGGGATCATGAATCAGAGCCCTGGGGTGACGGAATTTTCCAAGAGGGAAGGACTGCTGGGTGAACACTTCTTTGGCACTGTGTGAATCACTGCTTTTGTGTTAATATAATTAGGTGCCTACAATTAGTCAGTCTAAGGACATAATCTATCTATCGATCCACATAGCAGATTGGGCTGCAGGTCCTCAGATGTTACTTCATTACAAGGCTCTAATTACCTCCCTTAGTTTTCCCTTCAGGACAATACTGGTAGGGATACCTGTCAGGAATGTTGTGAGGAGTTTGCAAGGAGCCTTTCAGACAAAATGCTGTGTGAGTACATGGGCCTGGACTGCTGCTGGTGTCTGAGTGCCTGATTCCTGCTGAAACACTACTGAGCACACGCACGTCTCTGGGGTGCTCAGCATTAGTCACCAGCTAAGGATGGAAAAAGAGGAGAATTGGTTCAGCCTGATCCCATGGGTCTCCTCTATCAGACCTTCAGGTATGATGCAGCTTTCTGGAGAGGCTAGAAGAATAAGGCTTTGTTCCTTTTCCTCACAAACAGCAGAGGGAGGAGAGGACAACCAGTTGAGTTCTCTTCTGTGGTTGCTGATGTGAGAGCAGGGCAGAGTTTGGCCTGGAGGATTTAGACACTACTTTTAAATCTGCCCAGCAGCTTTATTAGCTAGCTCTGGGGCCATTTTGCTGCGGTGGATTCAAGCCTGAGAAGGCACCCTGGCAAGATTTCCAGCTGAAGTTCTCACTACTGCATTAGGGACTCATGCAGAGCCTGGGTGAAGTTTGTTGTCAGGATCAGGGCCAAGACGTTATTAAAAAACACAGGAAAAAAGATTGTGTGTAAGGGTACAATCAGCTGTGCATGACTGAGATGAGTTTCATGATGTGAAGCTGTACTCAGTACTAAGGCATATTTAAAGTAAGCACCAGGTACTGCATTTGGCCTTCCAGCTATTAAACACCACCACAAAACAGTCAGCAGAGCAATGTCATCTAGATCACTTTGACACAATTGCAATCCACAATTAACAGGCAATGAAGGACTTCCTAAAAGCACATGTTTGACACCCTGCTTTGTCATGGGTTTTTGTACTATTGCAGGGATTAAAAAAAATTAAATTAACTTTGTGCCAGTGCATATCATATTTGGACAAGGGACTAGATGAAATGATTAGAATAATAGCCTTAGAAAAGATCACATTTCCCTACTGTGCCAGTGTATTTGACTGCATACAGCAACCCTTTTAGGCCACTGTTCACAGTGAATTGTAACAACTTCCTGCAAAGATCTAAGTTCTGCATCTTTTGAATGGCAAATTATTAGAACTAGGTCAGGCCTAAGAAGAAATAGCCATCTTTATTAACCAGAAATAACCAGCTTTATTAATATGAACTTCACTTTTAGGGTAGTTCACATGAATAAAGCTCTGCTAATAAAAAAATACAAAATTACCTGATTTTAATTAACATCCCTCAACAAAGAAGGGATGCATCCTATATCATTGCTAAACACTACAGGTAAACTGTTACCTGGCTTAAGGAAATCTCTGAGCCATTCTCTGTGAGGTTCATAATTAGTTCTCTCCTTTTAAATCAACTGAGCAGTGGAAACTAGAAAATCTTGAACAAAAGAACATTTACATATCAATTTTCCTAAAAGAGTATTTTGTAGAGTGAGAAGTATGTTTATGAGATTCAGAAAAACTGAAGCAGCCAGTAGTATACTAAATATGTAGCTACATTTGCTAGCAAACATCGTTCTTGTTTGACTAAATTATACCTGTATCTCTCCAATGTTTTTTGTAATCTTAATAGTTATGCTTGCTGTATTTTGGGTCAGAGCTGTGTTATACAGCAGGAGCTCTATGTAATATTCACATCAGACCATGGAGGCCTATGGTCATCTCGTCCTTATTTCCTTTATTACCCCCTTTGCTCCAGAAAATCTTTTCTTTATCTTCCTTTTCATTTGAGCTCCCTGTATGTGCATGTCTTTGTTGAGGCCTTCATGTCATTTTACTTCTGCTGTACAATGTCTCTAACTGCCTTGATTTGCTAAAACAGAATAATTTTTTTCAAAAGAAAATGAGAAAAATTATAAATTCATAGTTTTGTGGGATTAGACTTCCTTTAGACTTCTTTGAAAATTTAGCTCATCTAAGAACTAAATTCAGATGATCACTGTGTTCTCTCTTGAACTCAGATGACTGTGACAGGCCACTCATCACAGATTAGCGTCCTAGTTAGAACAAATATCTTCTGGACCTACTGCTCACTGTTAATTACCTATGTGGTGCATTAGAAGCTCACAGCAGGTTCCCTTAGGAAGTTAACACACATGGGGTGCTTTGGGAAAGCAGTATCATGTCATAGTCTAAGTCTGATCAAGCTAACCACTTCCATTCAGGCTGCCCATTCCTCCAAGCTGTGTGTTCAGAGCATTTGATCAAAGCACCTGTATAGATAATCTTGGAAATATTTTCTGACCTTAATGATTCTATGATTTTTTAAAAAGAAGTCAATTTGTTCTAAATATCAGCTGAAAACAGCAGAACGGTTAGAAAATACAGTAATTTCATTATTATAAGCCTACCCCAGTAGTGTGGCTTATATTCAGATGCAGCTTATCTGTGGACAAATCCCAGTGAAATACCAACCCAGAAGTGAGAACTGGCCAGGGAGGGCGCCTGGGGCTGCCTTTAAAGGCTTGGCTGGTCTATGAAAACTGTTGCAACTTGAGCACCTGACACCAAACCCAGCTGGCAGCAATTCTGTTGCTAATTTGTTACTCTGTTACACATGGGTCCCCGCTTTAAAAAACAAAACAAAAAAAAAGCAGCTAATATTCAGGTGCGGCTTATATATGGACAAATCTCGTGCTCTGCCCAGGTACCGGGAGGTGTGGCTTATAATCAGGTGCATCTTATAATTGTGAAATTACTGTACTGTTAGATTTCTATAGAATTTCCAGCCAAGGAGTATTTTGAGATTGTACTTGGGTCCAGTAAATGCACACACACTCACAGGCACACACAACAAAAAAGATTTTTGTTTCAAAATAATCTTCATTACATGAGGATTATCATAATTGTCATTTCAATTGACTGATTTTAGTCTTTAAAAGAGGGTATAATAGCATTCACTGTCTGAGACTGAATTACTGTCATTATGTTAAAGGTGCACTTTATCACTTAGCTTTTCTCCATTAGAAACGCTCACAGACACACTCTACTTTCTGCTGCTACAAAATCTTCAAAACACAATATAACAAAGTTTTGTATCCAGACACTTTGTTACTAAAACTTTAGAACAAAGGGTTACCAAAGGCAATCTGCCATTGTTAATACAACCTCAGCACTAAAAGATAGAGAGGATAATTTTGCAATAAGTTTCTGAATTCCTGCAGAAGAATGCAAACTTCATTGAGATTAAAAAGGCATTTTGTATATCTTTTGCCAGGAGGGAAGATGCAGAGTTGCTCTTCTGCTCAGAGCAAACTTATTAAAGTAAAAGCAGATCAAGCAAATATCAGCCCAAATGAGAGAAGTAGCCATGCCATGCTATCCCAGACTTGTCAAACTTTTCTCGGTGATGTTTAGATGAAAATCCAGACTTTGCCATGATATTAACCTGCCAGTGTATAAATGACATTTATCATTTCTGCAATCTCTTTTGATCTGATATCTTAAGATTCTTCATATGTAGAAGTTTTCAACACATTGCCCTGTCATCTTAATACATATGGGACCTCTTTTACCTCTGCAGGCACAGAAGAACCAAGTCTGGATATGTCACTACGGCACAACACTTGGGCAGAGCTCTGTTGAAGTAAATGTCACTGTGCCTGGAGTAAGAGGCAATAGAGAGGCATGAAGGTATTAACATCAGATCTAGAGAGATCAAGGGTAAGAATTTGCCTGAGGAGCAAAGCTTTTTCTTTAGGGGAAGAAGGTAGCCTCAATTCAGAGATGCTCAAAAAGGGACAGTTTAAAGAATCTGCTTTTCAGAGGCTGTGGTCAGCATAATTATACAGTGCTACTTGAACAGTTAATTTCCCAAAAATCTTTTTAAAAGCTTGGGCTAAGTTCTAGAGCACTAAAAAACTCTGCAAGTTTTTTTGTAAGTGGCAGCACTTCAACAGTTCCTCTGACCTGCCCTGGACTATACAACTTGGTGCTCTGTCTGCTTTATTCAGGCTCCTGAGCTTTGGGAACTACATGCCTTTCTCTTGAAAATCTGAATATTGGGGGAGGTTTGAAACTTGTCACCCTAATCACCTCTGAACATTTCAGCCTACATTCTCCCACCCCTTTATGGGATTTTTTCCTGTTGCAATGTTTTCTTCCTCCTTCAAAGTGATTATTAACAGATTTTTCTAAAATGCCCAGAGCAGCACACTTAGGTCAGAAAACAGAAGCTAGCATGTTTTTGTCTGCCAGCTTCCTCCCTTACTTATCTTATAACATTTCCCTTATGTATCCCCAGGTCATGCACAGGTCTGGTTCCAACATTGCTTTGTGAGGCAATGAGTAGGTTCTTGCCTAGAAACAGATTTACAGTACAAAGGTTTGAGAGATAGATATTCTCTTATTTAATTTTTTTTTTGATCAAAAGACTCTGCATAGAAAGAAAACATGGGCACATAGAAATATCTATGTCATAAGAAGAGTTTGTGGCATTATAGGAAATGTTTATCCAGTGATTTTTAAAAATGTTCAATTATGGGACTATAAAATATCAACAACAAAAATTAATACCCTAATTGTATTTAAGACATTTAGAGAAATAATACTAGACTGTGGTGTTTTGTGCATAAGAAATTATTTTTCTTTAAATTATGTGACTCAAATGAACAAAAATAACAAAAAAGGCTACCCTTACTTTGTCAAGGTGTTTTACTTGGTGTCACATTTAGCTCAGCTAACCTGGTGGCTAAATGAACATTGCATGGTTCGGGGTTTGAATGCAGTCAGAGAAGTGTTCAGGTCTTGGCACACTGAACCACACTATGCTGTCTGAACCTGAAAATTTGGGCTGGAAACCTAGCAAGAGGCTTTTCCCAGTGAGAGTTGCTGCTTATAGACTTTTCTCACGACCTTTTCAGGTTGTAAGGGCTTTTATTTTTTTTTTTCCCTGCATTACAGGAAATCATTTATAGGACAGGCAGATGGGAGCAAAACTCAGCTTATGTAAGACTTGTGAGACTTCAGAAAGATACTAGAATCAAATGTAGTAACAGGATTTCCAGAGGGAAATTTCCTTTTACCTAAATCATCTACCAAACTACCAAATTTCTGGCAGCAAATGAAGCTTTCTTTCTAGAGGAACAGCCAGACATTCTTGCTTCTGCTTTTCAGAAGTTACTTATTTCTATAATACTGGAACTGACCCTCAAATTTTTTGCAGTTAGGCAGGGAAAAATCACTGAATCTTCAATGACTAATGAGCTGGGACTTTTACTCTAAATGTAGATCTCAGTCTAGTAGGAAAAGTAAGGGAATGCAAAAGCACATCTGGTAATTGGAAAGATGAAAAAAGTAATAATAAAGTGCTCATTTTGAGGCAACAATGATGAAGACAATGGATGATAGCCAAGCAGGCCATATGCACTTGGCTAACAGAATTAATCATGGACTATGCAATGCAAAGCAAGAAAGACAAGTACAATAAAACACTTAAAGACAAGAATGGATTTTAATTTTAGGAGAAGTATAAAACAATATGATAATAGTGGTAGCCAAGTTTGTTCTGTGATTGTAAACCCAAACAGGACACAAATTAAAGCTATAAATAATATTTAATCTGCTATACCAATACCTGTTAAAAAGTAATAATGACGAAAAATGATTAGATTTAATCAAATGAGGAGTTCTGTTTCTAGTATATTCCGAAGGGCTGAGGCAATTCTAAAATTTTCAGATATGCAGTCAGGTTTGGAAATGAAAAAGAAATATTACAAGTTTCCAACACAGTTTAGCAAAGGCAATATCTGAAAATGCAAGCTAGTGCTTAAATTTCTATTAGTAAGGGAAGACATATTATTTGAGCCTTGTGATTAGCAGTGTAAAATTCTCATAAAGCAATTTTGTAAATATCCCATCTTGAAGCCATTTTGCAGCATCATCAGCCACTAAGCCTCCATCTACAGCACCTAAGGGATCGTGTATTCTGTCGCTTGCAGTTATATTTTTCTGTTACATTTCTATATACTTGTATTTCAAATTGTCCAAACAGTTTGTGTATTACAAGACCTCACCCAAGTACAGGCTCTGTAGGTTTAGGAATTTTAGGGGATAGTTCAAGGCTTTCTGCTGGGCCAGAAAAGACTGTAATGAGAGGTGCTGAGCACCCTCTTCTCCCATTGCATCACCATATCCTTTGGCCTTTATGGAGAAGAAACAAAAGTCTTACTGATGCTAATAAAAAGTACAACAAAATAACCAACACTCTCTGTAGGTAGCACTACAATAGGAGATTGCTGTATGGTTTTCTGAAGTGCATGACAAGATTTCTTACGTCTTTAATACAAGCTGCAAAAAATCCCCTCGTGGTCACAAATTAGTGATTATTAATTTGAACAAAATCAGGTATGGTTTTGACTGTGCTCTAAGCACTCAGATGAGTTTAAAAAGGAGAACGAGTACCTGAATGTAGGAACATGAATAGAATAGAATAGAATAGAATAGAATAGAATAGAATAGAATAGAATAGAATAGAATAGAATTAGAATAGAATTAGAATAGATTGGAATCATTTAGGTTGGACCCTTCACCAGCTCCACTGCCCTTCTCTGGACATGTTCTAGCACCCAGATTTCTTTTTTGTCTTGTCCTGAGGGGACAAGAACTGAACTCCGGATTCGAGTTGTGGCCTCACCAGTGCCAAGTACAGTGGTATAATCACTGCCCTGGTCCTGCTGGCTATGCCATTGGCCTTGTTGGCCACCTGGGCACTGCTGGCTCATGTTCAGCTGGTATTGACCAGCACTCCCAGGTGCTTTTCCATCAAGAATCTTTTCGGCCACTCTGCCCCCAGCCTGTAGAGCTGTAGGGGTTTGCTGTTGACCCACGGGTAGGATGTGGTCCTTGGACTGGTTGAAAAGCACACCACTGGCTTTGGCCCATTGATCCAGCTTGTCCAGATCCCTCTGCATAGCCTGCCTACCCTCCATAAGGGTTGTTGTTCTTCCGAACAACATTCCAGCCCAATTTTGGGTCGTCTGCAAACTGATTGAGGGTGCCCCCATCTCCTTGTCCAGATCATCAGTAAAGATATTAGGCAGGGCTGAGCCCTTGGGAATATCAGGGGTGACCAGGCACCAGGGGATGTAGCACCAACCATCACCACTCTCTGGTCCGAACAAAGACTCTACCATCCAAGCCATGAGCAGAGGTTTCTCCAGGATAATGGTGTGGGAAAGGGTATCAAAGACTTTACTAAAGTTGAGGTAGAAAACATGCACAGATTTTCCCTCATTCACTAAGCAAGTCACCTTGTCATAGAAGGACATCAGGTTGGTCAAGGAAGACCTGTTTTTCCTAAACCCATACTGGTTGGGCCTGATCCTCTTGTTGTCCTGTATGTCTTGTGTGATGATCTACTCCTGGCAGCAAGGATCAGATTGACAGGCCTGTAGTGTCCCGGACCCTCCTTCTGGGCCTTTGTTGATGGATGTTGTCACATTTGCCAATTTCCAGTCACCTGGTGCCTCCACAGCTAACCAAGACTGCTGGTAAATGATGGAAAGTGGCTCAGCAAGCACTTTCACCAGTTCTGTCAGTAACCTTGGGCAGATCCCATCTAGCCCCATGGACTTGTGTGTTTCTAAGTGGTGTAGCAAGTCACCAACCACCTTTCCTTGAATTTCGGTGCTTCATTCTGCCCCCCCATCCCTGTCTTCCAGCTTGGTACCCTCACAAGTAGTCTTACTTTGAAAGACCAAGGCAAAGAATTCATTAAGTGCCTGAGCCTTTCCCCCATATCCAATAAAGGACAGTGATTCTTAGTCCTCCTTTTGTTGCAGAAGTATTTATAGAAACATTTTCAATTGTCTTTTATGGCAATAACCAGATTAAGGTCTAGCTGGGCTTTAGTTCTAATTTTCAGTCTGCATAACCTCACAGTATCCCTGTAGTCCTTGTAGGCCTGCCCCTTCCAAAGGACATTAAACTCTCCTGTTTTTCCTGAGCTCCAGCCACTCTCTGAATGAAAAGTACCTCTCTGTTCATTCAGGCTGGTTTTCTTCACAGCTAGCTGCTCTTTTGGCACTTGAGGACAACCTGATCTTGTGCCTTCAGCATTTCCTTCTTGAAGAATGAAGAGCCTTCCTGAATCCTTTGCCCTTCAGGACTGACTCCTAAGGAACTCCCTCAACCAGCCTCCTAAACACATCAGTCTCCCCTTTGCAAGTCCAAGGTAGCAGTTCTGACCCTCTTCCTTTCTTCTCCAGGAATGAAACACTCTTATAATTTTGTGTTTGTTATGTGCTTCAACCACCACATCACCCAGCAGCCCTCCTCTGTTCACAATCCACAGGTCCAGACAGGAGCCTTCCCTGGCTGGCGAAGAACTTGAGAGTAATTAATGATTTGCATAAAAATAATAGCAAAGAAAGAAATAACTGCAAAAGATGAAAGGTGAGGTTGACAGTCAAGTTACATCAATGTATTTGCATGACAGGCTAACACTATTTCAGATGTAAATAAAACGATGGAACACAAATTCTTCTAGAAATATTATTTCTGTCTCTACAAAAAGAATACAATTGCTAAATAAAATTGTGGAATGTGACAGTACAAAATGTATTTCTTAGGGCTTTTTATTTGTTTCCAGTGTTTTGTCTAATCATACTGTGCATGTATTTCCCTAAAACCTAAAATTTTTAACAGTGTAAGTTTTGCAAACATGCAGGTCCATGATAAACATGTTTACTTCTTCTAACCTAAACAATCATAGTCTGAATTTTTTATATGATGGTAACATCTTTTTTTGAGATGAGGTTTACGTTAGAGGTATGTATGTTCACGTTTATGCAGGTTTGTGCTTATTCAACTGGTCAAATCGCTTTTTACATCCCTGACTATTTCCTTTGCTTGCTGTGGCTCTATGGATTATGGTGAGGGCAAACATGATCAGCTGGAGACAGCTCATAGTTGAACTTGGGCAGGAAGCCAACCATGTTGTCAGCAGATGTTTTGCTGTATGTGGGTCACTAGGAATAATCCAAGTATATTTTCCCCCCTTTGCATCACTGTAAAGACCCTCAAGCTGACAACGAGAAGCACAGCTCTTCTACCCTAAATTATTTGTTATTTAAATACAGTAAATTGTTAGTCTCCTTTGGGGTTTGTGTAGCAAGCTGAACAACTGTTGTGTCAGAAAGGTGCACATGGTGTGTATGCAGCTCTGCCATGGTAGCACACTGACCTGGATTGAAAACATTTACATTTTGTTGAGAGCCTTGGAGTTGTATAAACCTGAGTGGACCTGGAGTCTTTGCTTGTCTATTCACAATGTCAGTCTCTTCTACTGGAAAGTAATTTCTCTGATTATTTTAGCCAGGTCCTGTTGCAATAACTTGCAAAAAGCATTTTGAGAAGCCCTCTTCTATCTTGCATGCCCACCCTTCTTTTTGCACCTGTATCTGTCAGGAGCATACATACATTCATATATATTTACATTAATACACACACACACACACACATATGTATATTCAAATCATATATATATGTAGATCTTTTTCTGGTGTGCTGCCTAGATGTGATTATGGGAAAGAGAATGGGAGTTCTCTACAACTGGTGCCCCAGCCTCTGCACAGGATATTTTATAGCCCTTTCCATTCACTCTGAGTAAAGAATCTAAACTGTGCAGTTTTTGGACACTCATAATAATAAAAATTTCTATCTTGTACACTTGGATCTCTTCGCTATGCATGTTCATGAAGGAAGTGGAGGAAAGATTCTGATTTGTACTGAAGTGTTCTGGTAAAACAGGAAACCAGTCTTGAGGGAAATTTTATTTCTTGAAGGTTTTTTCAAAAGCCATATGGGATTATTACTCCAGTGGTTTCATCACTATGAAATGCTGAGACTTACACTGTGGCCATTAGCTGAGAAGCAGGTTTTAGTGTGAACAAGTGCATGATCCTGCTTATGCTATGATCTGAAGTAGACGACAGCTGCCTTCAAAGCCCCACATCATCAGGTGGTGGGATCTGGGCACTGCCCCAGGGGGCACATCACATCTCAGGGTGTTAGCAGTCATCATGAGGGCTGTGACTCCTCTATTTGCAACAGGAATGCTTTGTAGGAATCTTGCCTGGGCACTAGCAGGACTGGAACATTAAACTCTCCCATCCCTAGGAGGAAAAGGAAAGTTTTTATTGGAAAGAACTTTAGCAGCTGTCCTGCTTGCTGAACAGCATGGAGGTAGGCAACCATGTCAGACACAATTAGTGCTCCTTTTGTAATAACCCCTTTTTACAGACAACCAGTGAAGTGAATTATCAGCCTGCTAAGCCAGATGTAACTTACTCAGACCTAGGCAATGCTTTGTTTTGTGGGTTCCCTCCAGCTCTGTTGCACCAGGGAGAAGCTGCTGGAGAAGTTAGCATTCCATGCTGATGTGCTGGTCACCCCTCTGTAGGGAGAGGCTGTGGAAGGAGACAGAAGGACTATGTGGGGAAAACTCAATTCTCTTGCCCATGGTGATGTGAAGGGTGAGAGGATGGCAGAAGATATTGGAAGAGCTTTTTTGTACTCTTTGCTCATGCTCCTCTTCTCACTCTGAAGTTCCATTCCTTCCCAGACAAGCTGCTCTTCCAGCTGATAAAAAATATAACCCACCAGTCAGGTGGGGTGTCTTTTTGTCAGTTGTGAGGCAGTTGTCACCCCATCATTTCCCATTCTGAGTGTAATGCAGGCTGTGAGAATGAAATTTCCAACATTATGGTGCTGTTACTGCTCTGTATGTGTAGAGAAATTGGAGGATTAAGAGCAAGAATGACTGAAGTGGAAGACCCTTGTATAAAAATGACAGATGCCCTGGTTTAAAAGGTGACAATTTGCTTATGCAGTGAAATGGTTCTGTCAAGGCATCAGGAAATTTGGGAACTTGAGTGTAGAGAAGGAAGCCTTTGAAAATGCAGTCTGCCTTGAGCTTCTGAAGTAGCCTCCGAGCTCCAGAACTGATGTTTTGTAATTTTGCCTTATCATCTGCTTGGGTTTATCATGGTGGTAATAGGGATAATGACAGAGAGTCAGTCATTTCCACTTAGATGCCAGTTTTTAAGTAATAATAAGCTCACAGCGGGTTCGATTTGGTCTGTGCTGAGAGTACCTGGGGTTATTTTCCCTTTGCTTTCTCATGCTAAATTATCTCAGCCCACCAGGGCCAAGCTGATTTTCTTGCTGTAAAAACAGAGAAGACGAACGTGCAGCACTGCACTGTGCTGTACACTTAGCTGCTTACTCCTTTGTTGTTTTCTTCATGTTATTTAGGAAGAGAAAATTCTCTGAGCCACCCATTATGGTTCAAATCCAGGTCATAAAAAATAGTGTAAAATAATAGTGGACTGTCTCCCCTAGCCCTCTCGCCCCATGCATCTCTCCCCTGTATTGCAGTCCCTAATGGGAACATTTAAAACCAGTGCTTATGATAATGCCCTTGTTCCCATGGACACCACAGCACTGCAGAACCAAGATTAATGGAGGACCATTGAGACTGGTCCTAAAAGATTGTCCCTCTTGTGTATTATGGTCTGTCATGCTGCATCCATTAACAGAGGAGCGGAGGGTCCTCATCGTGTTGGTATCACTGGGACCAAACCGAGCTACTGCAAGATGGCATTTCCATAGCACATCAACAGATCATTTCACCACTGCTTAAGGCATCGTAAATTGGACTTATAGCTCAGCTGCTGGCATAAATAAGTCCCTTTGATAGTTAGTGGAAGACGTTATGACACTCCAGGGTACAGGAGGGGACATTGGCACTGTCATTTTTTTTCTCTAGCCCTGGCACCCTGGTGCCTCTGATCTTTCTGAAGATTCAGGGCACGCGCTCTTCATTACGGTTTGGGCACCAGGGACTTGTTTTTTTTGCAAGATTAATGAGCGCCACGGAAATTCTCCAGCGCATCTCGATAATTAAGTCTTTGTTTATCAAAAAACAAGTTATATTAGGAGCAGAAAATTCGCAGTAATTATTCATAATTCTAACAATTCAAGTATAGCTACCTCATTTGCCTGGGTAATTCTGCTTTTTAATTTCTTGCATACATTTGCATATTAATTTTGCCCGTCGGCTGCAGCAGGCTTTGACAGTTTGTTACTATGTGATGGTTTTCACAGGGGTGCGACTCAGTTGGGTGGCATTTCAACTGGGTGCAATGATAAATTATGAATTTTCTAATTTGCTGCATAATGAAGTAACCCCTTCCAACCCAATTAAAAAAAAAAAAAAAAAAAGCAAAAATGGTGTCTTTTAAATAATATTTCCCAGGTATTTCATCTCTCCATTTTTGTTGTTGTTTTGCAAGCTTTTTTTTTTTCACTTAAAAAGCAGATGACTGCATTTGCAGCCTTTCAGAGTGACTGTGCCTTTCCATACATCAAACATGATTCATGATTCATGTATCCCCAGACTATATTCATGCTGTAAATTGGCCACTCCTCAACCCTCAGGGCAATCACGGATGATAGCAAAGAAGTCCTAGTTTCTTCTCTGATGTCCAATTTGGGCTGTAGTGATCTGTGTGTATGAGTCTGTCTGTCTGTCTGTCAGGGAGCAGGGATTTCAAATGAGGGAAATAAATGATGTGTGTTTGGTTTACACACTTGCTTGGGAGGCTGTACTGTTGTAAATTAACTGCTAAACTACTGTGTGGGTTTCCTTCTAATTTCTTGAAATGGTTGTAGAAATAAATATACATGTATTTGTTACTTCAGCATTGTAAAAAAGGATCTTTGGAGACTTAATTTGTGGGTGACAGATAAGGGATTTTAGTTCAGTGTTGGTAAGTGTGTTCAGTACATTTGGTAATTTTATGCTCATAATGCAGCACTTAGAAAGCACAAGTATTGCCGGGTAAAATTTGTGGTGTTTCATTATACAACTGCAGACGGGCAAAACAGTTTAGAAATACTGTAGGCCTGATGCCATCCTGACTTCAAGGAATCTGAAATAACCCAGCCAATCTGTTTAGCATGATGCAAATATTGTAATTACACAATTATACTGCATTTTTAATACAGAACAATTTCTATACATTTTGTTGTCTCTTAAAATTCTGCATTATTAAGAAAAGCCACGATTTTATCCATCTCCGCCACAACCACATAGCAGTAGATCATGAAAGATTTTGACATTAATACCCCACAATCAAGCAGCAGAGAGCACACAACGTTAATGCAAAAAAACCCCACAAAGTGCAGATTACATAACTAATTCTGCACATCCCCGCCAGGCAAGCGAGGAGCCGTCCACACTCCCCTCGCCCAGCCTGGCACTGCACAAAGCCCCTGCACCACCTTGCAGGAGCACAGCGGAGCTGCAAAGTGCCTTTCAGCCCTGTCAACATTATTGTAGCACGCAGCACACAATGTGAGCCTGGCACAACTGGGCAGCGCGGAGCCCGGTGATATTATAGCATAATCACACAGCTCAAATCCTGCCTGCAGTACAGCGCGAGCAGCAGCAGCGCTGAGCACAATGCAGCGCTGTCATAACATATATTAAAGGCGTTCAGCACAGCCACAGAGTGGTGGCATGTTCCATGTTTGTACATAAAAGCAGAGCAGGCTGTACTCGGCACACAGATGGTGCAGTGCTCTCACCACAGCTGTATGCCCACCCCAAAACGGGCATGAGCACCTACAGCCAGCCTCAGTGCGGGAAGCAGCACCACAACACAGAATTAACTCCTCTGGTGCAAAATACAGACCCACAGCACTAGTTCATAAAAGACCTCAAATAAATGCCCGACATGTACACTCGTTACTTCATGATTTAATTGTGGTGTACACGCAGCCACAAAACACTTTGCCTCATACAGTCCTAAAAGTGATACAACTTTCCTCAAATCTACCGAAGTAATTTGAAAGAGAACACCTTGTTACTTATTTGTATTAATCACGAGAAAAATTCCTTTCATGATCTTTTGCTAGGGGAAAGTGCAGCTTTGTCAAAATTAAGCTTTTCCATAGTAATATCTTGGTTTAATGACATTTTGACAGATGAGGGGGTAGGTTTCTTGTGGTTTTTTGAATGTTAACCAATCAGTTAGGATTTTTTCATTTTTTCATACCTTCTTTTCTTTGAATTTTTGTATGATTAAGAAGGTTTCTTAACATATCAAAATTGTACAAATCAGTATTATTTTAATATTCATGGTTAACCTCAAATTTCCCCCCAAATTCAACTTTTTGGTGAATGCAGTTGCTTGATTCTGAATAGGAACAACATTTTTATTAATATTTTTTATTTAATATGTGAGAGATGGAGTCCTGTCTCTGTCTTTTTATGAAGGTAAGTGCAAGTTCTTGCAAGTGCCTAGGTGAAGCTAATAGTGGTCCAGCAAGCCATAGAATTCCCCAACACCACAATTAGCGCAGCAAGGACAAAATGCCGGATATTTAGCTGCTGTGATGGTGCTGACATTATATATGGCACATCCTCAAAACCAAGTCCCCCCTGCATAGTCTTTGACTGAGAGGTGTCAGTGTGGAGGGTGCCTGCAGCTCGGGCTGCCCCATGTGGGAGCAGAGTGGTGCCCCACAGTGTGAGGCAGGTGGAGTGCAGCACTGGGGACAGCCAGCGTGAGCCCAAATGTTGCTGTAAGGCAGCGTCACTTGTTTTCTGGTGTCTGCTGGGCAAAACATTGCCATTGCATAAAGGGAAGAGACTGATCATTAAATGTATGCTAATGACATGAGTCTGACTGAAAGCATCAGTATACTCCAGTAAAGTGCACAGTTAGTACATGGCAATTAATATTTATCTAATCTGATTTATACGAGGGCTTTCTATAATGCCCGCCGCTGCATCATCTATGCTGTGATCAAATGCACCAGACACACATAGCAAAGCATCTTCCCAGACTTCAGTCTCCTCCCTTCCCTCATTCTCTTTCACTTTGTTATTTATTATTATTCAAATTTATACATCACTAAACAAAAGAGCACTCATCCCAAGCCACTGATAAACTCTTAAAAATACATCTCATAAAATGAGCAGACTCCATAATTATCCATGGATAAAAATGCAACAGCAACCATGTGACTACACTAAATTTAATCAAAATTATTAACAAATCACCACAGAGTTCCTTCCAACCATTTCTTTGCTCATCTTTTGCCAATGAGCTACACAGAAAAGCGTGGTTTTGCACTGACACCTGAAGGTTGTTTTGAATCAAAAATCAAATGTATTTGAAGTGATAGATCCTATCTGGGAAATACCCTTTCCTTTTACTACCTGTGCTGATTTCTTTGGGAGACAGCAGTGATAGCACAAGTGTATTGAACTAGTTCATGTATCAGTTTGTGTGTAACAGTATGGCAGGGCTACTGTGTGAGCTCGAGTGCTACTGGGTGACTCAAAAAGAACAAATAAAATTTTAAAAGTTTTAATTCTTGAGTGAAGCCATGGCCTTCAATGGTCATTTAAGAGAAGAGGGAAATTTAAAGCCAGCCTCATATCTTCAGTTGGAGAGTAGAACCTTTCTGATGGAGATTCTGTGTCTGCTTGGTTGTTTCAACAGCTACAGTGAGGGGGACATGGAAACATCAGTGGCATTCTGTTCTGGAGAGGGGCACTTGTACACACATTCTGACCTCCAACCCTTTGTGACAGAGATTTATTTTCTGTTGAGTATCTTCAGAAGAGACTAACGAACCAGCCAGGACAGATCTGCATGTGCTTCTGGAGGAGGAGGAATGGTGTAAAACTAAACTATGTAAAAAGCCTTTGAGGCAGAAATCTCCCCACAGTGGTTCTGGTGGACTTTGTATGATAGCAAATGCTGTATTGGGGTGGTCCTGGACATACTACTCTTTGAGAGTGGTCCATGTAGGGGATTATCCTGAGATCCAGGGAAATATTCTGAACTTTTCTGAGCTTTTCTTTAGCATTGTAGAGGTAACTGCATTGCCTTAATCTTTTGCTGATTTAATGAATTACTTTTTCTCCTCTTGTGGAGAAGGGTTAGTGGGTTTGACATTCACTTAAACTCATTCCCTACCACTTCCTGACCTGAAATCTGTTTTCAAAATTGGCTGCGAGGTGAGCCTAGTTTAGGGATTTAACTCTGTAGGCCAGTCTTTCATGGACCATTTCCTTTCCCTATACCTTAAGCCTCTGTGTTTGACTAATACAAATGTTTCACTGTTTGGTTCACTGTAGGTATTCCAAATAAGCCAGGCTTTTTATAGAAAGTTAAATACATTATATTCCCTTTATATATTCCCATTATTTGAGAAGTGACAGATTGTTCTGCTAGTGTTTCTTCCTTCAAGATTCTGTGTTGCACAGCTCTACTTTTGAGAAGACCAACACCAGGACACCAGGGCTGCTGGCTTGCAGGCAGTAAGACAGGGCTTCTTGTCAGTCCTTTCATGGAAGTCAGCTGTTACTCATCTATTAGGTTTTCTTAATAGTGGGGAATATTTTGCCTGGGAAAAAAAATCCATACATTATTAATGTAAAAAAAGATTCAGAATGATGTACCACTGAAAACTGACTCAGACTCCTGAATTGTTAATAATAATAAAGATCAGCAGGATGTGTAACCCATCCACTTGTCTTGTTATGTTGCTCCTATATTCAGCTGCAGAGGTGTACATATAAAAATTGCTTCCCTACTAAAACCAGGTAGAGAAACTTGTCCCTCCATTATGGAAAGCAGAAGGTAATATATTTATTACAAGATATAGATTACTGAAAACTTGGTGCCTAAATGTACTTCTATAGCAATACTACTTCTTTAAGATAATTTTTAAATTATTTTATAGTTACTGATTGACTATTCTAATCTAGATTCTGAAAACTCTGTCTCAAATGGAAATGTAGATGAGGGGTAAGAACAAGATTATTTTTGTTGCTGTAGAAAACCTCAACCTTTTTTATTACATCCTTTCTAAAGTCAAAATTCTCAAAAGTCAGTGACATTTCAGAGGGTCTTTGCCCAAAGAAACAAAACCTTGTACATTATTCCCTGAGTATTGTCATATCTGTAGTTTCAGCCTGGTTTGTCACTTTCCTTTGAGTTGGCAACTATTACTGATTTTAATTGCTGTTCTTCTGGCTATAGTAGGCAGAGTGAGCACACAAATGATAGAATGGCCTGGGTTGGAAGGGTTACTAAACATCATCTAGTTCCAACCCTCCAAACTTCCTCCAGACCAGTTGCTCAAAGTTCCATCCAGCCTGGTCTTGAAAACTTCCAGGGACGAAGCAATTTCAGCTTCTCTGGAAAAGCTGTTCTAGTGCCATATCATCCTCAGAGTACAGAATTTCTTCCTAATATCTGACCTAAACCTCTTTCAGTGTGAAGCCATTCCCTCTTGTCCTGTATTTAAATGCTCTTGTAAATAGTCTCTATCTTTCCTGTAGGTTTCCTTTAGGTTCTGCAAGGCTGGAGTTGGGTCACCCTGAAGCCTTCTCTTCTCCAGGCTGAACAGTCCCAATTCTCTCAGCCTTTCCTCATAGGGGATGTGCTCTATCCCCCTAATGAACTTTGTGGCCCTCCTCTGGACTCACTCTGACTACTGAGTTTTGCTCTGTGTGTTTCTGTTGCTAGGTGTACCACTCATCTGCATGAAATATTTTTTATTCCCTAAAAAACTTGCTTCAGAATTGTTAAAATAAAAAGGATATCAACTAATAAGCTGTGGTAAAATGTAATTAGCAAATCAGACTGGACTAACATTTTTCCTCATTTTTGTACAAATATTTTTAATTTAGCTTTTTGCTTTCTAAATTAAGCATGTGTATTTAAAAAACAAACAAACAACAAAAAAACCCCTAAAAATGAAAAAAAAAAAAAATTGGTTTGAATTGCCAAAATAAATCATTTAGTTGAAAAATAATTTGCCATACAAGTATCTTGAAAGAATAAACCCTTCCACCACATTTATTAGTAAAACAATATTTGTAAATCATCTTTATTATGGCAGTGACTATATGTTAATTATAATCAATAATAATTAACAGATAGTTAATAATAATAATAATTATATAAAGGACTGAAAACTTTCTTAAAATGATTGGCTGAAAAATATGCAAGACATCAACTTCAGAACCTAAAGCTATAAATACATAAGGGAATAGTTATTTAACATGTGCTGTAATTTGCACTATTTAAATCTAATATTAGAGCTGTGGCTTTTTAATGTCAAATCTGGAGTGCTTCAGCAATGTTAGATATAAATGGTCATTCTGCTGAAATAGATTGTGCTGTATAAGAATGCCATGTAGATTTAATCCATGTTAACTGAGATCTTTCTCATTATATGCATAGGATAAAGAAAAATGTTTTCATTTCCTCACATTCAGTAAGGACAAACTATTTTTAAGTTTCTGTACTTATCTGCAGAGACTGGTAATACACAATGAAGTTTGCCTAAAAGGATGATGTGCATTGACTTGACTTTCCCAGTTAATGGGCGCAGTTAAGTTGGTTTTTTGTAACAGGGAAGAAAAATTCAATAATATAATGTTCAATATTAGATTATTCAAAATAATTTTGTGTCATTTAGGGGAACCACTAATGTAGAATTAAGGGAGGAAAAGGGAAATCATAATAACTGTTCAAATAATTTTAGCCTGAGAAGGAAATAGATTTGACTGCAGTGCCCAACCCCCCCAACTGTATTTGTGTACACTGGTTCAGAGTTTAAGATTCAGATAACACTCAGTATTCAAATTTGTCATAAGCCATATGTGCAGGTGAGAAATTGCAACATTTTGAACTGTTTAAAATTTATTTTATTTGAAACTGTGCTTCAAAACCAGAACAGTCCTGCTAACATTCTAAACGTCACTTGACTCTTTAATAGTATTTCTAGGGATATTTTGAGCAGAGCTAATTTTAAGTACAGGCGGTTAGCTCTAGAGTTGGGGCCCCTTTTCAGCTAAACAACTTGTGTCACGTTTACATCAAACTTGATTATGATATTTGTTTTTAGTAGGAAGTCATGGACATATCATTGCTTAATTTTATTTTGCTTATAATTAGGATGGCACACACAGCACTCAAAAAGAGAAGAAAGTGCAACATTTTAAGTGTGTGCTTCTGTGACAGTGCTTTGTATTGATATATTAGTGTATAAAAAAGAATTGAGTACAGGGTAGCAACGGACAGTACTAGACGGCTGTTTTTATATAAGATATAAACCTAAGCCCATATTTCAGCACCCTGGGGTTTGCTTATTTCCCTTTCTCATATTCTTGATGGCCAGTTCTGGAGGTAATTGTGAACCAAGAAAGTTTTGTGCTGAGGTTAGGTCTCAATGGGAAGCAGGGCTGCTGGGGTCTAGACAATCCCCATCCTGTCTGTCTTCAGTGTATTATCTTCTTTTACCACCCAGCTTGCTAAAAGTTTTACAAGCCTATTGTTTCCTGGCCAATGATGTACTTTGGAATAACCTTTAATTTAGCAGCCTGTCTTTATCAGCCCACAGTGCTTTTTTGTTCTCCACAAAAGCAAACTAGTGTTCACTAACGCAAAAGCCGTGGCAATACTGAGGAGAGAAACCAAGAAAAACAAAACTGATTAGGACAAGATTTGCTTTCAGAGAACCTATTTCTGTCACAAGGGGATGGATAAATAAAATAATGTTTCAATAATTTATGCAGTGCACACAGGGAAAACATTGGAAATGTGAAATAAAAACGACATGTAAAGAACAACTGAAGTTGAAACCGCTTTAATCAGATCAGGTAATAATTCTAAAAGAAACGGAAATATGACTCCTGTTTTCAGCTCATGGATAGCAAAAGACTTTTGGTTAAGTATCCCCCTCCCAGGAGTTCACTGCAGTCTTGTTCTTCTCACTGCAGTGTGGCCATGACCTAGATAGGAACTGTCCTTGTCCCCAAGGGGCAGCATGAAGCCCCTTGCAAAGTTGTCAGCCTGAAGCTGGAGGAATCGGGCACCTGGCAGCCAACCCTCAGCTCAAGATGCATTTTGGGAACACAGTTAGTGCCTTGCTTGCTCTGTGCCTCAGTTTCCCTGCCTGTAAGTGCAGGGGTTTGTCTGCTCCCTTGGGGAATCATGAAGTGTAAGGAGTACAGAGATCATGCTTGGCAACTTTTAAACCATTGGTCTCCCTGCTGAGTGATGAGCACTTCTGCCTCCTTTTCTCTCCTTGAGCTCTGCACATCCTTTTGGCCACAACATTTGCCCTCAGATTCTCATGTCGGCTCAAAATGAAAAGAGAAGTTGCTATGGCATCAGCTTAGCGCTCGCAGAGAAGGCAGAGCAAAGCGAGCAGGGCAGCCCTGGAGATGCTGGGGCCAGGGAGGGAAGGCAGCAGGAGGCTGGGGGTGACCCTGGGGACCAGCACCTGCAGTCACACAGCCACTCTGTGCAGGGCTCTGCCGGTCCCTCGACACAAAGCCCGAGCGCTGGGCTCCTGCAGGATTTTTGTGGAGGCATGCTATTGTTTTGCCAGAATTCTTTGTGCTGGCTGCTTGCTTTTGTTGGCCTGCTGGAGGCAGGGGCAGGGCACAGTGTCACAGCCCTGACACAGGCGGGGGTGGCAGCGTGGGGCGCTGGGGGCCGTGTTGGCTCAGAAAGGTCGGGTCCCCAAGGGCTGGGACAGGGAAGATGCTGGCATGTCACTGGGTGATGCTGCTGAAGAAGTTGAAGCCTCTTTTTCTCTCTGCCTCTGCTTCTCTTTCCCCTCCATTCCTGCCTGCCCACCCCCACCCCTCCCCAGCAGCCCTTTGTCGACACTTGATCATTTACATCAAGTTGACATTCGCAGAGTTTACTCAGGGGTCTGTAATTGTATTCTTTCACCGGTTCTGCATTACCAACCATGAAAATGGAATCTTATCATCCTTGACCAATTTTTAATGTACAAAATGATTTGGCCGAGGTTCAAAGGGAGTCACAATTGAAATCAGGTGAATGATACATGTAGGGGTTTTTTTTTTTTTCAGTTTCTCCGTGCCTTGATTTGATTTTTCTCTTAGGCATACAGGGAGATGTAGCTTATTTTTATATGTGTGTGTTTGTACAAGCCATATAAATGCATGTATATACTCTGCACATATATTGAGGCACTATCCACCTATCTATATTTTGTGTACATATCACTCAAATTTACCTCTTTGCAATGCAATGGATGACAATGAAGTTTGCTCTAATCCCTAAAAAGCAATCAAAGAATTGGAACAGGGTTAAAGCCTGCTGATAGTGCACTGCGATTAATAGGACATTATTAAATAGCCCCCCTCCTTCAGCTCCCCTTCCCTCCACCCCCTCCCCCACCATCTTGCCAGATGAAAAGAGGCCTGGGAGACAAAATAAATAAATAAATGAGGTTACATTTACATTATAAAGAATAGGGAAGAAAACAATAGGGAATCCTCCTCACTGAAAAGCATACCATTTCCAAAGGGACAGAGTCCTCAAAGTATGAGGGGGCGAAGGGGAGTTCCTGCTCTCAAATATCATTAGAATGTTTTTTATCTTTTGGCAGTTTCATATTGTGAATAATACGGACATTTAAAACTCAGTCAAGCTGCTTCTTTCAAGAGTACAGTTCCTTAAGATCAAGGAATCTATCAACTTACATAGCTCCCTTAGCTATCTTATCTAAGTGCCTCACAAACAGGAATGTATTTATCCTCACAATCCCTGGGCAGCGGGAAAATGTTCTTGTCTGCATTTTATAGATCGAGGAGAATGACAACGAGGTTTTGGGCCTCAATACTGGTTTTGGAGGGCCTGGCCTGAGGCATCTAGGACTTTCTACCTTTCCTCTTCTGTAGGGGTTACTCCCTGCATCCCTGCCCTGATGGTAGACATCTTACCTGTAGTGCTGAATTAAATGAATAGTTTCTGAAAACTATACTGTAGAAATACCAAGTTTGACATTCCTGAGTCTCTGACCATTTTTCAGGACAAGCGACTTCTAGAGGTCACCTGAGAGAGCAGGTGGCTATGCTGGGAACTGAACCTGCTTTTTCCAATCACAGGATGCTGTTTCCTAAGACTTTTGGTAAGAAAGGGAATCCGTACTTGGAATATTGAAAGAATCAGCAGGAGGGGCTTTTTGGTAAATGCTCAGGATACACAAATGATCTAATTGCTTTATCCATTAATCCATTGTGGGAATAGGAAAGATCTGGTGTGTTGTCACTGAGATGTGTGTACAGCTTCCACTCAGGCAAATTTTTAATAGACAATAAAGCCAAAGTGGTTCCAAGATCCCTTAGGGTTAATATTTGGTGATGGGGCAATGGTATTACTGGTAAGAAAGTATATCTTTGGTGGGAATTTGTACTGCTGAAGTAACTGGTAAAACATTCAGCATTCCAGGTTGCTGGTCTGGTGATATCCAAGTCAAATGTCAGTTCTGGGAAGAAAATGTAACCTGTAAGTGTGCTATGTGCTATGAAGTAAACCTTGTGGCTGAATTCTCATAAGATTAAGTGTGCTGTGTGCAATGTCCATTTGTCTTAATTGACAAGTTGAGATATTTGATGTTCTTAAATAGATTTGCAATTTTAATCATATTTGGATTCTAGAGAAACTTGCCCTGAAATATTTCATCACCATTAAAAAAAATTTGGTTCCTTTAAGCAATCATCAATTTCCCTAATTTTTGGTCAAACTCCAGAACTGGGAAAATTTCTGAAGTCACTGTCCTCATGCCCTTACTTTTGCTGTGGAATAAGAAGTGTAAAACTTGTGCTTCTAAAAGTAGCTTTGATTTAAACTGCGATCTTCTGATTAAAACATTATGGGAAAAATTAAAAAATTCCCTGTAAACTGTGTGTCTGTTAATGGTAATTTTAATGGCAAAATATAGACACTTCTAAAACACTCACACTGATTGAAGTGCTTCTTGCTCATTCCATACTCTATTTCTCATCTCAGTTATGTAGCTGTGAGTTTATATTAAAGGCTAGAAATTAGCCTGACCAGAACAAAATTATTGTTCATGTCCCAGATGTATTCAGATAGTGTTTTGATGTTTTATGGTGAACAGTGTTACTAAAAAGGATTTGCATACTCCCTTTGGAGTTGTTCTGGCAGGGTGGTTTTCCAGTCTGGAGTCAACACATTGCACACACAACTCAGAAAATGCAGTTATTTCTGTACTTCAGAAGTATTCTGTGACAGATCTAAAAATGTGATGATGGTTAAGCACTGGCTCAAAGATGACAAGAATCAAAGAAAGCTCTTCTATGCAAAGCTTTGTTTCCGTAGTCTGTGTTCTTGAAAAAGTGCATGGTAGTGACAGAAGTAGTAGGCTAAGCTACTCCTCTCATATATAAACTTTGCAATGAGGGAAATCAACAGAGCTGCAATTGTAAATAAGAGTTTCCTTGATGCAAAGAGAAAGGCAATGTTTTCTAAGGAATGGGAAACAAAATAACAAGTAATTCCTCCTTGGCATGGTGGACAATGCTTGTCATGACTGGTGATTGTCCTGACAAACATATTTGGGAACAGCTCCCTTTCTTCAAAGGAAAGCTTTGGATCCTGTTTATTTGTGGGGGGTGGGAAGGATATAGAAACATGATTGTGCAGCTTTTTAAATGTAATTTTCATGAACTAAAATAATGCTATTTCTGCTCAGCAAAAAGAGTACAAGAAAACAAAGATAGATACTCTAAGATACTGGGAAGGTGAGAAGTATTAATTTTCTATATTTCATAGCCTGGCACTGTATGTGCTATGTGACCTCACAGTGCCCATGTGTGCTGAAGTTTTGTTGAGCTTGTTACAGGCAAGAGACAAACTTGACACATCGGCAACGTGGCCATGACTGACTTCAACAAAATCATTGCCAGTGACCTGGGAAACTGAAAAGACAGTGCTGCTGGTGGCTGTCAGGATGATGGTGGCTCTGATTCTGGCAAAGCTGATGTGGGTTCCAGATTGCTGAGGTATTTGTACAAATATTTAGTTAATTGGCTCTTAAATTCTGATATTTAGGATCTAAGTATTATTAAAGACTTTAACTTTCTTTTGTCTTTGCTGTGGTACAAATTGTTGCAATGATATAAAAAATATTAACACTTCACTGTTTTAGGTATTATTTCAATATGATAACTTCTTCATTTAGCTTTACTGTAAAAATGATTATGTATATAGCATATCATAATTCAAGATGCTCTTCTGGTTTGGGTCACAGTGATATAGAGGATAGTAATATATGGCCTTTGTTAAAAAGGAATGAGGTGAAAATTTATAACAGGCCATAAGTATCATAATGAATACAATAAAGTCTGCTTTTAGCTGTTGATTTTTATTATTGTAGGATCACCTGTATCACAGGAGCATTCCTGACATTTGCCAGAGCTAGAAAGATTTATCCTTGGGCTAAAAGGAAATGCCACAGGCAGAAAGTGTGATAAATTGTGAGAGTTTTTCACAGTAGATTATTTAGAATTAATACTAAAAGAAAGGCAACAGAACAGAACAACTACAGCCTCCAACAAATCAGTTCTAGAACCAAAACATCATGACTATTTACCTAGCTACTTTTACTTTAGTTTGGAGGAGCTGTGAGTGAAAAAGAAGAGCTTGTTAATGAAATCTCAAAAAAAACCCAAAAAAAACCCCAAAAAAACAAAAAAAAAAAACCCAAAAAGGCAGAATTGCAGGTAATTAAATTATCTCCTTTGGGATACTAGAATTTCACAAGAGATGTGTTAATCTTTGAAGAAAAGGAAGCTTGAGAGTTATCCAGAAAGAAGTAATAAAACTCAAAGTAAAAGCTGGCGCAAACATTCTGATGCAGCTGATGGAAAACAGACAATTTCAAAAAAGTTGTTCTGTCTATAAACCTAAATTTTTTGGATGCCATTCAGCAATTTAGCATGGAGTAGTATCTAGAAACCAATTTAAAAACTGAGTTTTGTTCTCACAAAACATATATAAGCATAAGAAAGCATAAAAGCATTGGGGAAATAAAACTTTCAGAAAGGTTATCTTTGCATTAGGTAGGGTGTTTGATTTTTATATTTTCAATTATTTCATCATTAAACTGCATCTGCTGAGAGTCTTTCTAGAATTCCAGTTTGGATGTGAGATGGTTGAGTCAGCTCTATATATTGGATTCACAGCTGAGTTTCAGTTTCTGTAATGCAATTGCTTGGGGCTGTGAATACTTCCTGTTGGGTTTTTGTGGAAGGGTGAAAAAAAGGTGTTTCTAGCCCTGTTTCAGCTTCTTGCCTAAATCAGAATTGGTGCTTGGATTGACTACAAAGGCATGAAGGCAAAGCAACCCAGCAAAATGTAATCAAGGTAGGGAGTTAAATCTTACTTTTCTGTTTCTACAATGGAAAAATACCTATCCATTTGGGAAAAAAATCAGAATCATTTTCAAAGAACATTTTGGGTATTCAAAAATTGCAGACCATGTGTGGGCTATGTCAGAAAACACAAGCTGCAGTCAGAAATTCTGCTGTTCTTATCCACAGTCAGGTATACAGTGTGTGTCTTCTCTACTGCTCTTTTTGAGGTTGTTCTGGTTGTGTATAGAAGCAGTCAGGACCTTAGGGAGGTTGTTCTTTTCATGCAGACAGAACATGGGCTGCATTCCTAGGGCAGCTGTATTTTATACAGTGGAGTAGGCAATTTCTTGCTGAGTTGAACCACACATATGTTACTTGCTATTGTCCATGAATAACTTTGGGAAAGATGTTCTAAGGCTAGCCACATCCCAATTCTTCCTTCTTTCATTCAATTTGCACTGAGACTGTTTAGTGCTATCATATATAGCATTCTCTTTGTGTAGGTTTACATAGCATATCTATTACTGGAATTTCATTGTATTAAGACAAATACATATTTAGGAAAATATTAGAATAATTTACAGTCTAAAATTTGGGATGTGGAAGTATTAATAAATAAACTGAGAAGCAGTTGAGTATCTGTGAAATGGGAAGCAATTTTCTGGGATATGAGAGAATTGTATCAGAGAAAGGCTATGGGCTGAGCTCCAAAACCGTCTACACAAAAAAAGTCTGATTAAACACCTTGCTAATATGTTCTTGGATTTTGACTTTCTATTGTTTCTCAAAGCCTTTTGTCAAATAGGTAAATTTCTTAAATTAAATTATTTGTCCAGAGCACTGGAGACCTGTTCCATTTCATCTCAGACTCAAGCTGAGTTATTTTCTGGCCCTTGTCAGGTCTAGAATTTTTCGGGCTTTAGTTACCTCTGTGCAAATCCTCTGCTAGCAGAAATCAATGGAGAAGACACTGGATTTCTACCTCTGTGGAGCAGAAAAGCCAATAGCTACATGCAGTGAGTAGTGTGCATTTACTGGCTTTTCTGAGTAGAGCCATGTCTGAAACACTCCAGGAGGACACAGTTAGGTGGAAGAGGAGCACCTCTCTCTATCCAGCCCCAGTCAAGCAAAGGTCTGCATGCCAAGAGTATAATTTTTTCTGCTTTTTATATTTTACTCATTATGTTGTGAGACACTGTCAAGTCAATCTAATATCAAACCAGAGGTTTTGTAAATCAATGATGTATAAAGCCTGCTAGCAATAGAAAAGAATCCATGACATTTAAAAAGCCTGGAGGAATCTTAATTTTAAAGAAGCAGCATAGATCTGCGTTGTTTGTTACTTGGACATCACTGTATATTCATGTGTAAAAAAAAGGCAAGGAACCTGATTAGAAGGAGGCACAATCAGTAAAAGGGAGATTGATCCACCCTTCCTTAATCTTTGAGTTATATACAAAAATTAAATAGAATGGGGAGATGTGACTTTGTTTTGATATTTCTATGCCTTTTGAATAAAACTGAGATATTTCTTTTTTTCTTTATATAAATAAGATTACTAGTCTTTATGTTGTCATGACTTTTCTTGCAAATATCTTCTACTTCTAGTGCATTTGCAAAATTCAAAACAATTTTTGGCCTCCAATTATTTAGAATGTTGAAGGCACTATTTGGAAAAGGAGGGAACTGATTAGAACTTCTATCTGGGGCTGATCAAGAAGGTTTGGAGGTCTTCCAAATGTGTTTGCTGTTTGGTCTTCATAATGTTGCTGTTAAATTAATCCTGAAACAGCTTGCAAGTCAAAGCAGTAGCATCCAATAGATTAGGGTATGTGATGCTGGGGCCAAACTTCATGACTACACAGGATAAATACCTAGTTAAAGTAACAACTCTCTTAAGTATCCACACTTGACTCTAGTGAGAACCTTAATGTACTTTAAAAGTGCTTGAAAGGAATTGGAGTTCAGCTCTCTCATGGATAGAGTACATTGCACCCTTCATTTAAAAACTTTTCATTTAAAAACTTTCATTTAAAAGACTTTTATGAACCCTTTCCCCTGTCAGCTTCCTTCTAGTTATCAAGCCCTTCCATTCTACTTTCACCATCTCTTTCCTTCCATACATTTGCCCAATCAAGTCATGTTCCTTTTCCTCTACCCACTTTTTCTCTGATCTCTTGAAGCTTGAAGCTGCTCACTCTGCCTCATTTAGAGAGGCCCAGGAACAAGTTGGTTTTTTGTCTACTTTCAGTACCTTCAGGTGTATTAAAATAGTTGAAAACACAAAGTGGAGGGGTGGCCAGCCAGAAAAGCTTCCATTTAATCAAAGCATATGGAGAAACTTACTTGGTTAAATGCAACAGTGACTGAATCTACTAGAGAGAAAATACTTCTAATAATTTTGCTTCTCAAGGAACCTACTGCTTCCAAGGAGATGCACAAAGATATCCGCATTTTATTGAATCCCACAAGTCAGTTATTTTGATGACACACAGTAAATTATCTGCATTTACCAAATGTTGAGAGAGTTCATAGAGAGACAGCAATAGTGCTTTATGTTGTTCTCCCTGTTCCTGTCTCTATAAACTGCCTCAGTGTTTATCCAGAAAATGCAGACCTCTCTGGACAGTTCTTTGTTTGGAGTTTTATCACTCTTAAATAAACTCTTCCGATTAGTAGATCTCAGTGACATCAGACTGTTGTACCATGTTCAATTGAAAGTGGCAAGCAAACGCTGTACAACTGCTTCTAAAATGCCTGGGAGCTATTTGAAAGCTTTAGCATGTTAGAGGGAGAAATGGCCTGGTTCTATCTCCTTCTTGAGGGAGGGAAGTAGGTGTTGAGAGGGAGAGAAAATTAACCTTCCTGTGCTCCAGAACTGCTTTGTCTACGTGTCCTTAGCCTTTGGTAAGCTACTAATTTTGGAGTGATTGAATTTCTGTGGATACCCCCTCTGTAATGTGATTATCAAAACAACCAACTAAATGCTAACTGACAGTGAGTTTGGTCAGGTCCTATTCATATTTAATTGGTTTTAAGAGGGTTTGGGTGTGCTAGTGCACTTGTTTGTGCTATAAAATAATGTTCTGTGTGTAAGAGAGACCTAGAGACGAAGGTAATAGTCTTAGGCACTTAAACAAATTTAGGAAAGGGCACTCTTATTCTCTGTTCTGAGAACTAAATGGCAGCCTGGTGCCAGCAGTAAGGAGTGACATTTATAGCATCTAACAGTTAGAAAACCTTCAGATAAGCTACCCTTGCATTTCCTGGTAGGAGTCCTTCTGGCAAGGAAGATCACATTTAGCAGGTTAAGAAACGATTTTTTTCAGTCTTTAATATAAAGGAAGCATGAATTTTGTCACTTTTAAATACTTTAAAATTATATTTAAATTATTTATTTAGAACATTGCTGGGGAATGCAGGTAATAAATCAGTGCTTTTTTTCACCAATAAAAAAGCCTGATGACTAGAATCATAGCCTACTCAAATTCATTGATCTCTCTTTGCACCATATTTTCAGGGTTTACCCTACAGTTGATTAAATCTATTAGAGAGCTACTTTTGCTTAGCTGCCTAAGTATTGTGGTTTTAGAATTTTGTGATGTGTCTGTAATTAATCCTGTGGTGGAGCTTTGGAAACTTTCCATGCATTATTCCACATGGCAAAAGGTAGCAAAGTTACTGTGGAACCTTGGCTATTTAAGAACTTTTTGATACTGCAGGACTTGTAACGTCATTTCATGCAGAAATGATGGAGCTAAATATTCCTTTGGCCTTACTGATAGCAAATTAAATAGCTTTTTTTCTGGGAGGTAATTAGTTGATACCTCCAGTGAAGTTGTAATTTATTTTGCAAGAGAAGCCTATAATTGGACATTGCTCCCACCCAATACTGAGCACAAGTGGATTTTTTTTGTCCTAGCAGTACACAACTCTTCTCAATGTAATGTTTTCCATATTGTAGAGCAGTCTTTAATTTCTATTTGAAATGTGGTTTTCTGTGGCCTGTGTGTGCAAAGCACTGCTTCACAGTCCAGAGGTGAAACCACCACTACTACACCACAAACCATTCTGGGACTACAGTGTATGACCTCAGAGGTCAGTAAGTGGAGAAAAATAGAGATGGAAAAGGGAAGATGGAGAGAATCACTTAAAAGAAAAAAGAGTAAAATAAATACCTAGAAGGTTCAGGAGGCTGTAGGCAATGAGACAACAGAATAACTGTCTGGCATATTTCAAAGGGAGTGTACTGGGTGTGTGTGGTCAGCTTCTGGAAGGGGGTGGGCTACAGGGCTGGCTTCTGTGGGAAGCTCTGAGCTGCTTCCCCCATGTCCAGGGAAGCCAGTGCCAGCTGGCCCCACCACTGGCTGAACCCATCTGTTGATGTTGGTAGTGCCTCTCAGATAACATATTTAAGAAGAGGAAGAATTTTCTGAACCTCTGCAAGTTCGGAGAGAGAGGAGTACATTGTGTGAGAAGAGCAGCTTTGCAGACCCTCAGGTCGGTGCAGAAGGAGAGGCAAGAGGTGCTCCACACATGGTGAGGCAGCTTTGCCCCTGTGGAGAACCACAGGGGAGCAGAGATGCACCAGCAGCCCTTGGAGGAGCCCACACTGGAGCAGGAGGGTGCCCAAAGGAGGTTGTGACCCTGTAGGAAGCCTGTCCTGGACTGGGGTCCCTGTCCTAATCTCGATCAAGGAAACCTCTGTCCAGCTGAGGAGGGCAGTGAGAGACCAGCTTTTGTGGGCACCTGGCATCCAGCCAGGGTCAACCCACCACAGAGGGATTATCAGGAATGATTGCAGTCTAGCAAAGCGCTATCTACTGAAAAACATTTTCTATCCTTGAACTATATTGTGCTTCTAACTCTTTATTCAGCAGATAGACTACTTCTTTGAAAAGATTTCTCTACACAGTTTTCTTTGTAGGCCTCCTAGACTGCAAAATACTCTGGCAAGAAAAGAAAATGAGGTCCCAATAGGGAAAATATTTAGTAATGGTTTGGATGAAGCCTGTGGTAATTAACTCTGGAGATCGGGCAGAAGTCTTTCTTGGGTTCCTTTCTTAACCAGCAGATTTGAGTTAGGGCTAACTGAAGGAGTTGAAATTGTCCTAACACTGTAAAATCTCAGCCATGTTCTGACTCGGTATTCTGGCAAGAAATAATTGTACCTTTTCTCCCCCCTGCGTTGTGACTTCAATTGCGAAGGGAATGTGGAGCATGCTCCAGCCAAGGTCTGGATCTGGATGCAAGGGCCTGCCATGAGGCACAGTTCACATAGTCCATAATACAATCAAGAAGGAATAGAAGTAGAGACATGCCTGATTCTCCTAATTGAATTACCATGTGTTAGATATTTATATTTCAATGAATGGTTTACGAACAGTGCAGTATTCTGGACTTGTGAAATAAGGAGTGACAGTTCTTAACAATAAAAATCTTTTGAAGACTTAAAGGCTGCATTCACTGAGGTTATTTTTTTTTTCTTTTTTCCTCCCTCTTTTCCCATTCCGACCCCACACCACCCCCTTAGCGGGCAAGAATCAAAACTTTTACTTTTCCCAGATTCACTTTGGAATAAATTCTTTAAAAAGGTAAGTTTTGTGAAACGTAAAGTACAAAGAATACCCAGGTAACTGAGTTTGGTTTATTTTGGGTTTTTTATAGATCAAATTTGAATGGGACACATGGTGTGTTTCATTCTGATTCTCTCAGTCGTTTTGTCCACATCATTAAACTGTCCAAAGATTTGCTTTTATGTGCTATTGAAAAGCCATGAGCTTAAATATAGTTGGAGTTTTGTTTTGGGACTGGAAAGCATTACTAGAGCTGTAGTCAGAAACCTCTCTCCCTCTGTCTTCCTTTAGCCAGTACAATCATTGTTTCAGAGACCTGTGTCTGAGATTAATATTTTATGCATGAAATGTTTTGTGTACAGTAGTGACATAATAAGAAGAGGCATTGTATTAGTTTGTGCATGAAGAAGAATTGATTACAGAAACAGGAAGTGTGTAAGGACTTGCCTTAAGATGCCATTTTTATTAACACCTAAGTTTATTATTTTTAGGCAAACATGGTTTATGCTTTTTAGTTTTTTATTTTAAATTTGCCAGGCCCTGTCTAAAGAGGTATCACCCCATTTATTTGTGTTCTTCATGCATATCTTGCACAGAAAATAGCCCATGTGGAAAGACAGCAAACAGATAGCTGCAGCTGTTGCCACTTATGCTCCACAGCACAATTTTAGAAATTAATGGTTTTTAATCCCAAAAATAATATAGATACAAAATGGTGTTATATTCCAAACTGCCAGGATGAAGTCCCTTGCTCTTATTTCATAAATATGTTTATAAGAGTCTGGATTAATCTCTCAGCTGCAAGAAAATCTTTAGAAATCAGCTGGGTTTTAAAGCTAAAGTTATTGACCTTTGGCAAATCATTGGTAGCCAGGGAAATACACTGAGGTATCTCTTTGTTGAAATATTTAAGACAATTGTAAGGCATCAGAGCTATTGTTAGATAAAGCTCCTTCTGGTCTTGCAATCTACTTCACTGGCTGAAGATAAATGCAAATGCTTTTGGCACTTTTGGGCTATTGTTAAAGTGCAGGAATAAAACATGCTTGTCTGACAATTGCAGGTTATTAAAGACTATTATATTGGTAATCCCTGGGAAATAGAGGTAAATCTCTCTTCAGTAGCAGCAATAGAATAACTTTTGTCTAAGATTTTGATTATTATGATTACTTTGTGGTTTAGTAAAACAATCTGGAAATTGTTCCTGACCTCAGATTCTCAAAAATCATGAGTCAAATCTCTTTACTCCCAAGACATGAAGCAAAATATTGTTCTACCTGTTTTCAAAGGCTGTATTTTCAAACTCTTTTTTCCAACTGGAGAGTTTTTGCTTTCTGAAAAATAATATCAGCCTAATTAGCATGAGCTATACTATAAGGAAAGTACTTAAAAATATTGATATAATGATAGAATCATAAGAATAGGATATTTACTACATAACTATTTTAATAGATTCCGAAATTAATCTCAAATGGATAAAGTTATTGACAACAAATGTATAAGTTACAGAAAAAAACACAATAAATTACAATTTTTTTTCAGCACTTTTGATCTCCCTCACTTCCAGGTGGAAATGAAGAGACATGCTGGTGCATGGTGTCTTTGAAAATCGGACTGCTGTTCATATCTCACCTTATTACCAAAGCAGGGTGACAGTGACGATGTATTGACAAATAAGATGCTTTCTATTCCATCCTTCTCTTCATGCTACATTAGTTTTACTCTCATCAGTAAATGTGTTATTAAAATAAGTGATATCCAAGATGACAGAGAAAGAGCTAGTGTAGGGGGCTTGATGTTGCCAGGGTCATACCAGTCCATTTGTTATTGAAGACGTATATCCATCTTCCCAGTTTTACCTCTTTAGACTCTTTTTTGTTGTTGTTTTTAACCTTTAAAAGTAGATAGGTTACCTACTCTGTGTACAGAAAGTTTGGCTAAGCTTTGATAACCTCAGCTGTCTTTTCTCTTTCATTACAGCTGCTGGCCACTGGCAGTGTAAGTATGTGCAGCCCTTTTCCCCCTCCAACCCCTTAGTTCTCAACAGTCGCCAGCATCTTGCTCTGCACCATCCTGGGAACTGGAAAACAGAGAGTAAAGATGTGTGAGAAAGCATCTGCAGCTTGAGACATAGTGGTGCAGTAAGGGATATTGCTCTGCAGGCAGCAAAGCACGCAGAAGTTGTCTCGTTCATTTAATATAGGACTGGGAAAATGCTTGGACTTCTGCTGCCTTCTGGTTCTCCTTGGATCACATGAGGGAGTCACATGGAGCAGTCAGAGCAATGGGGCTTCAAACTTGCTTGGATTTTTAGACAAAAGACAAAAACTAATGGCAACGTGAGGGAAACATTACATGCTCCATTCACTTTGAATCATGGCAAGATTATTTGGGTTTTTTGTGGCAAGTTAGGGAGGAATTGCTGTCTCCCAACTCAGGCTATGCAACACACAGAGTTTAAACATGTCCCATTAATCTGGACATGGCATGGAGGGCTGAGTGGACTAATGCAAACTGTCTTGAGGTCTGTCAGTGTACTCCTGCAATCTGCAACGCATTTCAAAATTATGAAATGCTTAAAGTCTGTGGATTTTTTTTTTAGTTTTAGGATGTTTTTAATAAAGCACTTTGTGACCAAGAGAAGATGCAGATGGTAAGTATTTGTGAAGAAGATAGACTTCCAAGAAAAAATTTCAATCTACACACATTGAAGGGTCTCAACCATTATGCTATCCTATCAAAACAGATGTGAGAGAAACTTTAGAAAATAATCAGATTCATAGGCTGTAATGAAATTAATTATGTAGTCTTTTACATGCAGGTGAACCAAGAACTCATATAACAGAAGGAGTAAAGTCAGGTTTTTGTTCTAACTGGCTGGGAAAAATTTACTATAACCTTTAGAAGCTTGGCCAGTTTGCCAGGGAAAATACAAGGCTGCATCATGTAAGATTTTTGAAGGCATCAAATTGGAAAAGTAAAAAAAAGGAAAAATGTAGGAAACATCATAATGGTCCTAGGAAAAGGCAATGAAAGCAAAATCAGTTGTATCTACAATACAGAGCTGGAGTGCAAGAAGGAAAACCAGAAAGCTGGGAAGTGTAGTAACGAGATGGGGAGTGTGTGAACACAACAAAAGAATGGAGAACTGAATTGTTGAGTACAAAAAAAAAAATCCATCCATTGCTACAATGAAGTTACTGGAAAAGTAATAATAGATTAGCATCAGGTTAAGATGAGATGAAGGGATGTAAATGATGGATGGGTGAGGAGAGCAGGAAGTTACAGCAGAACACAGAATTTGCCTCAGAGAAGGATGGAAAAAAGCACAGACACTGGCTGGAATGCAGGCATGAAATGGTCCCACTGCATTCGCTTGACATAGTGACAGAAGGTTTTTACAGATCATCATCTTGTCTCTCACTTACTGTAGCTCTAGTGTTCAGCTCTGGGAGTGACTTGGGAAATTTGTCCTAGTGATGCTCTTGTCAGTGTCTCCTCCTCCTTGCAGAGCTTCTCTTTGCCTGGTATTTACTTGTTCATCTTTCAGTGTGATGAAAATGAGTTGCATGAAGATGTGACTCAACAAAGCTAATGCAGGTTCTTAGGAGGCACATCTCAGCATATCATCAGAATGGGGCATTGACTCCTGCTGTCCTTGGCTTTGTCCACCATGTATTTTCCAGTTTGGATTGTTTTATGAGCAAGACAGTTGCTTTCCAACTTAATTACATGGACGTACCTTAACAGGGAGCTGTCAGGGCTTTTTAAGTGTTATTTAATCCTCACCTGAAGGAATATTTTAAATCATATCATATTATAATCAGCATGCACTTTGTGTTTGTGCACTAACTTGTGGTCTTGCATCAGTTCATCTGAAAATATTTTTTTAAACTTGTACTTCACTCTGGAGGTCACTTTATCTGCCCAAATTTTGCCTTACCTCATGCCTTTTCACAGATTTTTTTTGACTGGGCAATAGCTTTTAGTAACTCTCAGAAATGTTTTATGCCATTCTCCCACAGAATAGCCATCAGGTGGTGAGAGGAGGATGGTTGCTGTGACAATTCCAAATTCTTAAAGAATTTAAGTCGAGGAGAGACTGTTGCGACAACTTAGTCTAGGGTCCTACTGGTGATACATAGCATAAGTTGCAGAGCTTTATTGGATGATTCCTGAGTCAGAGAATATCCTTCAGCAAAACTGTCTGGTTAAACCTGTTTTGAGGATTATTGTGATGAGATCTTGTCATGACGCAGTATGCTTCAATATTCAATTGCTTTCAAAATTTGTATCTTATTTGTCTTTTGCATTTATCAGTGTCAATACATATTCTGCCGGGCATCTGATACCATTTTTTGTTTTCTGATTTTGGCTAATTTTACAATCAGAAGAATTCTTTTTCCTTTAGGCATACTTGTAATTTGACTGAAGCCCTCTATTATCCTTCTCCTTGCTAAGATCAGTACTCATATATTTCAACTCTAGAAGTAACATAGGATTCTATTTTCCCACTTTTTAAACTACCAACATTTTACATTCTGACATGTCACCTCCAAGACAAGTCCTCAGAACTATCTCTTGTATATTCTAAGTAGGTATTGTGTTAATTTAAATTTATGCTTTTTATTGGTGTGAGGGGCTCTAAAAGTTTTACTAGCAAGGTTTTTTGTTTCTCTGTTTGTGTTTATTTTTGTTTTTGTTTTGATTTAGTGGTTTTTTTTTTCCAACTTTGAGGAACAGGTCAAGGAAAAAAATCTAAGTACAGTAATTTCACAAATATAAGCCGCACCTTTTTCCTTGAAGAATCCAGCCTACCCCAGTGGTGCGGCTTATATTCAGGTACGGCTTATAATAGTGAAATTACTGTAGTTATAGAGAATTGTTTTTCTTTTTGGAAAAGGAAAACTAGGCCTGTGGATAATATATAATCAGCTACAGTAAGTTGTCTGCATTCTGCATGTGGCAACAGCATTTAATCTTTTGTAGAGAAAGAAAATACAATTAGAGTGTACTTAAACAACATCGATTTTTACCTCAGAGGCCAGTGCTCTTCAAAGTTGTAAAAGAATGCTGTTCCAGTGTAAGGTTTTGCACCTTCCCCTAGCATGTAGGAGCCTCTGTCAGAGAACTGAACCTGATTTGGAAATAAAACTTTTATTTTATTTGAGGGAGTAAATGTTTCAGTGACTGCAGGAGTTTTTGGTGACAACAGTACCCAAAAGAGTTCTCAAGCCTGGACCGGAGCATACAGACCAATAAAACATAGATTATGTTGTAATGACATATAGAGCATTTATTATTTCTTCTACAAAATCCTTTTGGAAGCAAAGCAATGAACCTTTTATTGAAAGAGGAGCCACTGATGCTGTCTATGGTGTTGATTTTGCCTGTATAGTGTTTTGAAGAAGAAACTTGTCCCATATCTTGGTGAGAGTGTTGTTGAAATATGTTGTCTGGTGGTAAAATCAGCTGTTTTGGCAATGAAGGCACAGGTGTAGTCTTTTTTATCTTTCTAATTACTGGAAGGAGGGAAGGTGAAGGTGTGTGTGGAACCCCTGTATTGAAGTCCAAGTTGCTTCCCAGTCATCAGAGATTCACAAGATATTTTTTCTGCGCTTGCAGAGTAAGTTATCTATTACAATTTTAAATTTTCCTTTTCCATGTTGCTGTTGATGTCTTTAAATAAAAAATTCCATCTGCCCTAGGCCCATATACTTCACTTTCTGTAGTGGCATTAGTATTACACAAGAAACTGTACAGTCCCACTGAATTATAACTGCCAAATACAGAACTCCAGTCCTACTGTTATCTTCCTACCATATTACAGCATGTGGAGAGGTCTTAAATCTAGAGGGATTGTTCATTTTCCTACAACAACCTTTTAATGCCCAGAATTATACTCTCTGACTGTGATGCTAAATAATTGCATAAGGAATTTGGGCAGGGAAACCTACTCTCAATTAAATTGGAAGGGGGCATGTCACATGAAAGATGAGGAAGAAGAGGTCCTTGAAGTATGTCACTGATTTCCTTATAGTTGATCTGACAGAGTTGGAGTCTGTTGATCTAAAACTCACCCTTTTCCATAGTGTGGAGAATGACAGATGTTCAGAGGGACCTAACAGGATTAACTTTTTTGCTCTGGGAGGCAGAAGATGTTATGATTTACTTATATTGCTGATTCAGTGTGCTTTGTTCAGAAGTTTGTAGCACATGCTGCAGCTGCTTTTCTGAACTAATGCCTGAATTTTATGTGCCTTTTCCCCACATCTCCCCCCCACAGCAGCAGTGGTTTATTTTGGCTGAGTCTGAAGGTTTCACACCTCTGCTCCAAGGCTATGCCTCCAGATCATATTGTTACCATTGGGATTGCTTTTTTCACTATCATTCATCTGTACTTCAGACAGTCATCTAGGACCAGCCTTGTACTTAAAAAAGCTCTGGCTTCTTGTTATTTTCTATAATGATGCGCAAGGCGGAGAACTTTATGGGGGCAGTAGAAATATAAATATCTTACCAATACAGGACAGTTAGGTCTTTTGGTTCCATAGTAATTGTCTGAGGAGCAACTTGAATTTCAAGTAGGTTTTGTATTTCATTGTGAATATTTCACATTCTTCTAAGAGACAGCCAGAATCTATAAAGGTCATGTACTGTTGCTGATTCTGTATCATTTGTCACAAAACAACCAGCTGCTAAGATCCCCCTATGACCAACATTACCTGGCAGCTCAGATAGTTTTGGGAGAGCCATGTAAAACGCAAAGGAGGATCAAGACAGGGGTGACACCGATGCTGGCAGAGTGTCAAAAGGCCTGTTCAGAGACATTGCCCTTGTCTCTGTTCTCCACAGCACCAGTCTGCAGCTCATATAAAAGTAATCATTGCATGAGAGGAAAAATCTTGTGCCACAGGTATGCAGCCTGGATACCTCTACTCCATCAACTTCCCTACTCCAACAACTCCAACCATCTGTTAAGCTAAAACCTCTACTTTCCTCTGTTGCCTAAGTAAATGTACTTTTTTCCTCTGCTGGAAATGTTTTTGAGTCTGAGGCAATAAAAATAAAAAAATATCATCATACTCAACAACTTACAAACAAATGAAAACACTCAAGAAATGATGGAAAAATAAAAATAAATTGAAACAAATCTTGTAAGCTCTACTTAAGGTAGAATATACTGCCAAAGATGCTCTCGACACTGTAATTCCTGTATATGTTACAATAAGAAGATGCTCTTTACCTTGGAGGCAACATAAATTCAGTGTGTTAATACACAGGATGCCAAGGCTAACGCTGCTTTTATTTAAATATTGTCCTGAACAAAACATACAGCCACAGTACGTTAACGGCATGTAAATCGTTGCTGGGCCATAGCTGCCTCAACCTATTTCTTACATTTCCTTTCTAACATTGTCAAACTTTTGTTTCATTTCTCCTCTTCTCTTGAATAAATGCTGTTTCCAGTGCACAGCTCCAAGCTACCTCTTTATTGCCAGTTCCAGACCTATGGTACCTGGAGTTAATCACCCTTCAGCTACATATTGTTAACTGTGATGTGCCTGCTACCTATAAAGGAAACTTTTTTATAATAGAAAATAAGATATATTCTACTGAATTGCTGGGGTGGGGGGAAGCCTTTGTTGAAAGAATGGGACTACAGCTATTTTTATTAGTATTATAAAGAAATCCATGCTCCATTGAGAGCACATGCTGCAATGTTAAATTGCAGGGAATGTAACATTTCCTGTGTTATCAAGACATTATTTGCAGCTTGTTTAATGAACTCAATTTCATTTTTATCTCTACTTTGTATTTAGATAAAGAAACAAATAAAGGAACAAAAATAGGAGATTTCTCTGGCAACATTTTTTGGAAAGGGGAAAAACGATATAGCAGTCTCGACCACAGATATCTTGGTCACATTGTCAGGATGGACAGCACAGTCTGTCATTCATTGCCCATGGCTGTGAATTGGGACACGAGCTGTTGATATGACACTAAACAGAGAATTACATTTTTCTACACTGTATGGAAAACATCGATGTATTCTTGTTCTCTGTGCCTCTGAACAGGAGAACAATGCTGATAGGAGCCCACCACTTTAAATCGTTGTTGTCTATTCAAAGCATTGACAATAGAAGGCAGTTGTGAACTGGCAAAAAAAAGAAAAATAATTCTACTGGAAATGACAGGAAACCATTTGGCATGCGGGGAACAGAAAGCAGGCTGGTTTTATTCAAACGATGGATGAATTCCTAAGGAGCTGTCAAGTTTGCTTTGGGGCTTGGAGTGTTTGTGGGGTGTCGTATTCTTTGCCCCCAGTTTGATTTCAGTTCTTTGGATACCACAGAAATAAACTGAAAACTCTGAGTTATATTTAGAAAAACAATAACTGCTTAGTATTATCCTTCAAAGAGAAAGGAACTCCTAATAAAGGTCCTGCCTCTGCATTGGGAATGGACATCTAGAGTTGTGTGTGGGGAGGGAGAGATGGTTTGGTTTTTATTTCCTTGTTTCAAATAAACCCCATAAAAGACCTAACACCTATAAGGGTATGTAACCTCCAGGCATGGAAAGACGTTTAGAAAATCAGTCAAGTTTTTCTGTGTATACAATGGTAAAAATGAATTTTCAAATTATTGTTATGCCTATTTAGAAATCATCTGGAAACTTAAAAACCCTGGTATATTTAGCTTCCACTCTCTGTCTTTGGACCACATAGGGGGATGCTCTACCTATTTATTTAAATCTCAGGTTCTTCAATCTACAGTTTATTTGTTTATTTATTTATTTATTTAGGCTCCCATTAGCCTTTTGACCATTTTCCCTCTCACCACCAGTTGTCCGCTGGAGAATCTTTGTGGGGAGCCCAGGCAGGTTGGAGGAAGCATTGCATTAATGTGGTTGCTGGCTGCAGCAAGGCTCAGCATGACCAAGTGTTTATCCATGGTTTTGTTGCTGTAATTCCCTAAGTCCTGTAATGTTCCACGACCTTTGGAGATGAGGAAGAAAACTGAAAAGACTACAGCAAGGAAAAAAATCCCCTTCTGATTGTAGAGATGGGTGAGGGAAGAACCAGATTTGATGAACCTTTGGCTACAGTTCTCTGGAGACATGTCTTAGGCAATGTGGAACATTCCATTTGGCATTCAGTAGACTGGAGTTGTTGGAAGTAACTTCCAGTCTGATCTCCAGGACTGTAAGCAGATAACCACAAAGTGGTCACCTGCCATGGAGATTTACCACAGTCAGAGAAATGCAGTTTGACATGCTGTAAGTGGCAACCTCTCCCTCCACACATAGCAATTTTGCTGTTGCACATAAAATTTAACTCAAAAACATAGCCTCTGCGTCAAAATTACAGTGAAAAATATCCAATTTTGTTATTGGACTTGAGAATCCTGAGATAGGACCCGTGGCCTCATGAGGGTCATGTGTGGTGAGGGTTCCCTTCCCTCAGAGACAGTGAGTTTTTATTTCTCACTGAATTCTTGAGACAGCGCCTGGTGATTTTATCACCCTGCCCTTTTTCAACCTTGTGCTCCAACTAGGAGCTAAATTTGGGCCTAGATACTTTGGTCCCGTGGCAACAGAGGAACTGCTTTGTTGACTTTTGTGGAGTAGAAAACTTGTGGAGCAAGCTGAGATGGGTGGCTGGAGATGCGTTTTCTTGGAGACAGGGAATTGAAGCAAGTATTTGATAGCGTCATGAAGTGTACCAAGTGACCCCATGCTTTTGGGATTTGGAGGAGATCTGTGTGTTCTGCCTGCACAGACAGTGCATGTCTCCCCAGCAGTGATTTATTGAAAACTGGGGAACACAGTTTACAGGAAACAGGATTATTCTACAATTGCTAAAAATCTGGCAAAAGAAAGAGGAATCTCTAATGATATCTCTGTATAAGCAAGTAATGTGACCTTAAATAAAGTAAAGCTACTATGTATTAAACTTATCCTGAAAAGTCTGTCCTTGCAATACAGATGTGCTGCTCAGCTTCTAGTCTGTATTATCCAGAAAACTCCCAGAAAACATTGTGTCCTCAGAGAATGAAATGTGTACATTTTAATTTCCTGCATTTCTAACAAGAAATCAGCTCTTTAGTCTTTGAGGGTGCAGGACTTGTACTGTTCATTTGCAAGGGAGAAGCAGAGCTCACAATCACATTTTTATCCACTCTTTTCTGGGTCAGTGCTGGATATCAAAGCTGACCATGATGTGCTCAGTTTGTTGCATCTGTACTCCTGATGGCACTGAGAAGCTTTCAGGCATCAATACCTTGTATAGTCATACCAAGGATTAAACAAATTGTGAGATTTGGAACTGGGGAGGAGGGTCCTTTTTGAGGATGAGATTGGCAGACCTGTTGAACATTTCTTTTTCTTGCTGTGACATGGTCCTTTCAATCCTCTTAAAGCTGTGGTGAAATCAGTTGAAGTAGAGATTTCTCTGGGATGGACCAGTGAGATTAATATTTTCACTGTTCATTAGTATTGTCACAGTCACGAGGCAACTTCAGACAATTTTTGTATTTCTGCAGCTGCAATAGGAATACTTTGGAGAACTTGAAAGTTGTTGCAAGACATGCAAATTCTTTACTGTGCTGCTGTTCCCCTATATAGAGGTTCTTGCATCTCATGACAGTGCTAGGAACAGAAGGAACAAGCTAGAGAGAGCATGCCTGTAGTCCCATACACACAGGTGGAAGAAGTGCTTTAAATACTTTGAATGTGAGCATACTTTCAGTATATGGGCAAATGCTGAAAAAAATTTTTAATACAAAAACACAGATTATTTTCCTTGAGTGGGCAAAACCCAAATTCTGAACAGTACTCCAAATATTTATTTGAGCAAAATGCACAAACTATGGAAAAGGATTCTGAGAAACCTCTGGATATCAGTCTATCCCTCACTGTCTGGGTAGTAGGGATTTGAGAAACTTAGAGTAGCTCTACAACTCCTTGTAAGTGGTATACATGTTGAATGACTGGAGGTGATATCCTCCCTCATGTTTGAATCAAGTCCAAATACTCCCCTGCTGATGGGAGCAGCAGTTGGACAGGCAAATTAGGAAATCACAGCATCTGAATTTAGGAAGATCAATTTATTGCTTCTCTTTTTATGAGAAGAGTAAAGTAGACATGGACAGAAATGACAAAAAAATTATTTTGCAAAGAAAGATATTAAAATATATGTTTCTGATCCTCTGGGGGAAAGAGAAGGAAATAAAATAATATTTTTGGTGGAATTCTTTTCCAGACCAAACTATTTATTAGAAACGTTTCATGTTCAATAGGTTTGTGAATACTCCTGCAAACGTAATTGCAGCTGATTGTGTCAATTTGTTGTGTTACTTGTGGGGAGAAAAGGTGTGTGGGAATAGAGTAAACACGTTGAAGATTAAATAGTATCTTCTATTCAAATGTATTTGAAATAGGGACACTGGTCACAATGGTAACAATGGCCATATTCAATTACTAGTTTCATAAATTTGGGAATAATCCAAATTGGTTGGAAATTTTGACTGCTTCTTTGACTTCTTCACAACTGCATTATTGACATTAAGTAGCATTTACCAGTTCTTGTCAGTCCTTGGAACAGCTTCTCTAATAAAAGGGATATAGCTGTAGATAACAGTGAAAAGTTATAATACTTTGAAGTCTGTTCCACAGGGCTTTGTTCTTTTCTTTGGTGGTGACTAGAGGAAGCAAGTGCAAGTTTGGGCTTTTTATTTTTTCTAAATGCAGTCTAATTGTGCCATGGTATTAAGACAGTACATCTTTAAATTTTCATATGAAAGTATGAGTTTGGTATGACAGAATATCAAAGTGAAAATTAATGTCCGCCACTTGTATATTGCCTAGACGTTACTTTAGAGAGAAAACAACAGGAGCGAGACGAAGCCATACATATGTTAAATTCACATCAGTAATAAAGATTAAGTAGAAGTTAATAGCATCCCAGTCATGCTTGTGGAGGTAATCTCCTTTCTGAAAATTCAAAATTAGATTTGGAGGATCGAAGCAAACAGGGGGTGAGACTTTGGCGTAATATTTTAATCAAATTGTCATGAATGACTGGATACAATTAAGAATTCTGTCAGTCACAGTGCTGAGCCCCTTTTGTTAGTCAGCTGTTGTGAGGGATGCAGTAGGGCATCGTGGGTAGAGATTAAACTTGACCTTTCCCAGGATCTTCATTTTTGACCCTCTGGCTAGGCTTTGCTTGTCAGATGGCTATTTTTTTCACTATTTATTTAATTATTTTTTTAAAAGAGATGGCAGTAAGAGTTGGGGGCACACAAAGATGGTCCCTCTTTTTCAGTTGGGTTTTTTTCCCCCCTTTTGCTAAATCCAGCAGACAAGGCTCAATAACAGCTCCCCGTCAGCTGCAAAGTGCCCATCTAAGCCTCTTTCCTTCATTACTCCTCTGATGTGTACTGTATGTCATTCCTTGGACAAATTTGCAGCTGAAGAGTTTCTGCCAAAGGCAATACAACTTAACGTGCAGAGAATTGTTTTCTATTCAATAAGATGTGCTCTAACATTGCTCCAGCAGGGTTGCTTGGCTTTTCAAGTCCTTTAGATAACTTGGGCTTCTCTCTAGAAATTTTAACTATATTTCTCAGGGGGATTTCTAAGAGTGCCTTTGGACAAACTTCTGTTACGAAGGAATTTTGTTCTGTGCACAAGTCCTCTTGCGATTAAGGCAGATTTAACTCTGAGATTAAAAATCAAATACTTTTTCTTTTCTGGTCAAGTTGAATAATACGTATTTTAATTGCTGTTTATGTAAAAGTATTCTGAGGTAAGGAACTTTATGCACTGATTGAAAATGGAAATATATTTCACTGGGAGAGTTTCTGTGAATTCATATTCTGTAGGACCAGACTAATAGGTGTTTGTCTAGCGGCTTATTGCAACAATTTGTTTTGTGGAATGCTTTGTGGCTCCAACTGAGACCGGACTGCTGCGTTAGTCATTTTAGGCATACCATTGGAGACAGCTTCTCTTCTCTGCTTTGGGATCTGTGCAATGTAAGTCTTTAGCTATGGTGCCACCAACCCCAAAACTTGCCTGAGAAGAGACTGTTTCAAATAAGCAAGCAAGCAAACAAACAAAACCCCAAAAATCAATAAAAGTGTATATTCTGAATTTAGTCTCATTAGCCCTCTTGTTTTTGAAAACCTCTATCACAATGTGACTTGGAAAAGGTAAAATGAGTGATTGAAAAGTCTCATTTAATGTCTCTTCCCAGTGGCTTTAACAGTGTTCAAGCATTGAAATAGTCTGTATGTGCTGTTGGAAAAACTGGGAAAAGAAAATAAAAATCGTGTTATTTCAACACCATGAATGGCTCCCCAAGGCATTAAAGTACATAAACACAACTACAAGAAATGCAAATATTAGAACCAGGGCTCACCACTCATTTATAAATGAAGATAAATCAGTTGTATGCAATAAACCGAGATTAACTTGATGCCTGAAGCGTGTTCTCTATTAGAGGTTTCCACATGCTCACACATAGGTGGGTTGTCATTTTTTTTCTTTTATTTTCTTCTTTTTCTGTTAAATAAAAAATGAATTTATTATTTAAAGCTGATCTGAGATGATTCTTTTATTTTCTATCTTCTTTTTTCTTTTCCTTCCCTGCATTTTTATACAGAGTGTTTAGTAAATAGTGAAGTGCTTTCGACATTGGGTGACAGTATGTAATCTACATTCCCTCTGTTTGTTTTACCTTTTGTTGCAGAAAGAATAAAGTCTGGGCAACTTGTGCTAGTACATCAGTTTCTTTGCGCTCCTCTGTACTGTAAGACCTAATTATATTTTAACACTGCATTTACTCTATTTACTTGGAGAATTATTTCAAATAAACTGACAGACCTATTGTGTTGCGACATCATAGCAACTATTTTTTGTTGTTGTCCCTTTGTTTTTGGGTCTTTTTGAGGGTTGTTTTAAAAAAAAACACAAAACAACCAAAACCACAGAAAACAAGCCCTTCTGTGAATTCAGCAATAGCACAAGAAATTGCATTAACAACATTTAAGCAAAGTGTTGAAAACATATCGAAATAAATGCTAGAGCACTTCAGGGGTTGATAGGAATATGCATCAAAATGCTTGGCATTTAATTTTTTTTTTCTTTCTTCGGGAATTTAGCCAGTGAAATATAGCTGCCAGTGTCTCAGGCCTGCGTGTGTTCTTCTGCAATATGCTCTCGATCAATCAGATTTGCATAACTAAACTGTCGGCAAGCCCGCTCGGCTGCCCAGGTGCAGGGCCATTTGCATATAGAACAGTGAGGAGGTCCCAAGAGTCACTTCAGACTCCAGTGACTGCTGAGCCCGCAGTCCACACCGCACTGGAAATGAAATTGGAATGACAAAAAAATGGTTGTGCTAGTCTGCAAGGGTGAAATATGCACTTGTGTTTCAAAGGTTGTGTAGAGATCACAAGACAGCATTCAGGCACGAGAATATGCACGAGCCTTCAGGAAAGTAAATGCTGTTGTATGTGTTTTGTTTCCCTTCCCCCAGCCACAATGTTATATACTTATTTATTTATATATGTGTGTGTGAGTGGATATATATGTATACACAAAACTGTTTATTTTTTCCTTTAAAGTTGTGTACCACATTTCACACATTCTGCAATGCTTAGGTATGAAGGAGGCAAAGAGTATGGGTGTGTTTTAACTGTATAGTTCATTCCAATTACATCTCCTGGGGGACAAAATATACATTAGAGACCTTTCCCTTGAGTTTATCTCTCTCTGGAATGTGCATCTACTTTTTCAACATGTTTGCCCAGGAGTCTGTCTCCTGCTTCCTGGACTATTTATTTCTCAATTAGAAGGGCTAAATGGTGAACGATTACCATAGTATCGATACAGCTGGAAATAGAATAAGAAAAAAATGGATTACAATACTGATTACTGAAAGCTCTTTATCTGAGGCTTGCCATAGGTACTGTTATCCCTGTTTTGCTTGTAGGAAACGGAAATGCAGAGTGCTGAAGTGATTTTCCTCTAGGAAGACAGCAATCTGTCTGGCACTCTGAAAGGAACGGATTTAGTGGCACTGTGAGAGATCTGGTACAAGATTCTCTGTTCTAGCCATTAAGAAAGGTGGCCTCCTCTTCCCCTTACCACATGTCAGTAATCATTGAAAGCAAAAAATACTCTTAGCTGTAGTGTCAGATGATGTTTTACCGAGGCAGTTTTTGGGGTGCAGTGGCCATATGGGGATGCATTGCCTCCTCACTGCAGAACCCATCCCAGCTCTGCCAAGGAAGAAACACTGCAGATTTGGCCCCTGCTGTACACAGTGTTTTGGTGGGGGAGGGCAGGAGACAAGGTGTCCCTCCTGGTTTGAATGTCAGTTGTTGTCAAGTTGGCACCCTGAGCTGTTTCCATGACAACAGCTTTTTGTGCTGGGGGACGAGGTCATGCACCTGTGATCTCGATGAAAAGGACAACGAGAGAATGTACATTATTTAAAGCTTTTATCTTCCAGTACGTGTTTGAGTACAACCTTGAAATTGCGTGACTAAAGGGCAAAGTATATTTCTATGCATAGGAGTGAGGCAAACCAAATTGGTTAGAAAGAGGTGTAAGGAAGATTGGGGGCATTTTGTAGCACGGACACTTCTCTAACTTTTCATGGATGGGTCCAGCTGCCTCATCAACTTCCCATCCTGTATATCAGCAAAAGTTTCCCTGGAGTGAAAGGAGTCCATCATTCTTGTGAGACTGAAAAGATGGGTGAACAATAGGCTTTCACTTGGTATTTTCCTAAAAGAGACTTGAATTAAGTTAGCCATTATGATTCTGCTTTGGTTGCCCTCCACAGTTCCTGTTGTGCGAAGGTCTGGTTGAACACTGGATGAAAAAAATAATTGTTGACCCAAAGAGCTTCCAGTCAGAGTGACTATGTGTCACTCTGCACCTTCATTTGTTAAGAATGCCTAGTTACTTCCAAAGCTTCACTTCAGGCTTCAGTTAGATGAGACCTGCTGGAAATAAATATAAACTGTATTTTACAAAAACAAGCTGGTTGCTCCTTACATTTTCCAAATGAAATGGAAATTTTTCTAAACAAAATTAACACCAACCAGAGTTAATTGGCTTTTTTTGGTAAGAGATTCTTGTTCTGTCACTATTCTTGGTGTTGTCAACTTAGTACTACTAAAATGAGTTTGATTAATTACAATTTTCTTCCTTTCAGAAATCCTGGAAAACATTGTTGAAGTATTTTCTCTCATGAGGAAATAAATGTATGGATGGCTCATTGTGAATGAAAAAGAAACCAGAAACACAATTCTGTAAGAGAATACTTTTATAAAAACATTAAATTAACTAACCCAAAATAAGTAAAAAATGAAAACCCAGCTAAATCAAATGGAAACACAAATTGTATTATTACCAGCAATAAAATATGGTTGTATTTTTATATGTGTGTATATTCTATATAGGTAAATCAACATGCTGACATTTTAACTTCAAATACTTGCATTTTTTGTCTGTGAGAGTCATCTCCTGCAAACATATTGAAAGAAAACCCATAGACCATCCCAAAAAGAGCAGGTGGTGCAATGAGAACAACTGAACAAATTTTTCTTTGGCTATTAAATCATCAACTTCAGAGATGATTTGGATTAGAATTTTCACAGCTCATATACATCAAGCATTTCTTTAAAATCAAAGCATTCAGGGTGGCTTTCAAATTTTTGCTGTTATGGAGATGAAACGGACTGCACCAAGGGAGTAGAAATAAAGCATCACAGAATGAGGAGAATCATTAGGACAGTAGATAGTCTGAGGAATGGTTACAATTGTTAGAAAAGGCCATTAAGGTTAGGTAGTGGAAGCAGGGATGACTGCAACCCAGATCTATCTATCCTTTCTTTGTGCTCTTGCAAGGCAAGTGATCCCTTCACTGCTATCCCAATGGATGACAGAGATTTCCTGCCACTACTTCCTCTTGTACTGACTGCCTTTTGCCCAATATGGAACTGCTGGAATCCATGGGATGTCAGGAGCAGGTTTGTGAGGCTGATGTGAGAAATATATGCATATGGATGGATGGAGCATCACAAGGATCCCTAGAGCTGTGAGGTGTGTCCTAGAGGACAAACCAACCTCCACCAGGCTAAAAAAAGGACAAGGCAAAGTAGTGGTGTCCCTGTGCTTGTCCCAGCACAGAGATGGCTGCAGGCTGTGGTAGTTACACATTTAAACTCTCAAATCCTCTCTTGATATGTGAGAGGAGACTCTCAGTGTGGCTCTCCCTCCCTCTCACCTCGGTGTAAGTCAGCTGCTGTGCTTTGTGCCATTGGGCTCAGGGATAGCTGAGCAGGGAAAACCACGCACAGTCACTGTTACTGGTGATATATGAGGGAGAGAGAGATCACTGTCACAGTATATCTGCTATTTTCAATCTAATTATTAGTCAGAACTTCATTTGTCAACTTAATCATTGCAGGCAGACACTGCAGAGGTGGGAAGTAGGGGAAAAAATCAAGAAAACAAACAAAAGAAGGTCCATTTGTGTCTCTCCGCATATTTTATTTGTTTCTTAGCTCAGTTTATTTCAATATTTCATACATGCCAAAGCTTAGATTAAAAAAAAATGATAAATGTGTGTAGCATTGTCATTAAGTATTGGTTGCAGAGGAACTGGTTTTGTCAAGTTCTTTCAGTAAAATTGTGCTGTAGCCTGCAAAACTACTCAGCTTCTCAGTGTTTCCAGTTTCTTTCAGTGTTAAGTAGATAAACATTTGCTCTTGTTTCTGCTGAGGGAAACAGTAGATTTTGTTGTTTGAATGCTTCTAGCTATGGCCAAACTGAAGGAAATTTTGGACAAAATAAGGAGAGACTCCATCTGGTTCATACAAGTCCATCATGGTCGTAGCTGTTTGGGAGTCTGTCACTGGATGGTGTTGCTCCTCCTCTCATGCAGTGGCAGTGAATGATGGTAGTGGTGGTATCAGATGGATGCTGGCTAGTCCCAGCAGACCCTGTGGAGTATGTGACCTGAACAAATTGCACCAACTCAAAGGCTGGCGAAAGAGTGGTGATTGTCATGAAATGCTGTGACCAACATCATTACAAAGGTGGTGGCAGAGCTGGGACTGGAGCTCCTTTCCTGTGCTCTGCTGCCTTAGTGAGAAAACTTTGCTGTAAGATCCTGACTGTGGCTGTGACCCTTTCAGACAGAGCACAGTCTGCCTTGTCATCAGCTGCTGAGCTCAAAGGACATGACTTTTGTGTTCTTGTGGATTTGCTTTGTGAAAACGCAATGGTGCATGTGTTAATTCAGGTCTTATAAAACGTGTGCTGATGATCTCTGGACTTGACTTTTTTTCCCCCCATAAATATATAGCTCATAACTTTTCATTTCTGCTAGGTATTTTTGGAACTGAACATTTGTTTTGTGAATATTGAAAAAGAATATAAGACAGCATGCAACCATTGTCAGAGCACATTCTTAAAGAGGGTGTGAATGTGTGTGCATGACCTTCTAACCAGATGGGTTGGAAGACCAAACTGCCTGGCTTCTGCTCTGGTGTGATGATTCGTGAGTCACACCAGCTCCCTCTGTGCCTCACCTCTTTCTTCCCTTTGTCCACCTCAACCATGGCTCTCCAGCAATGCTTTCTTTACAGCCTTGTGTGACCTGAACCATAATTTCATGCCAAAGTGCTCTTGTAGCATAATTATATGTAAAATTTTGCATGAGTATTATATATAATTTATAACATGGGGTCTTATGCAGGATTCATGTGGCTTTTAGGTAATATGTCCTGGTTTCTTAATTCAGCTTTACTGTCACTTGTGAAGCTTCTCTGACGCTTCTTTGTTTTGAATATTTCTGATGTGCCTGAAGTATTTTGGTACATGGTATTTAAATACAATAGGAATAATTAACAAAAATAGAATAGTGATCATGACAATGGCACTCTCATTCCCTTTCTCCTTCAGTCAGTTTTCTAGTAATTTTTCTAAGAATTTTCTGCTTTTATGTCTAAACCAAACCTGCTATCACAGAAAACTGTTGGTCAGAACTAATGAAAATGAGTTACTTAAATGAAATGTCACTTAAATGAAATGTTGCTTAAATGAAAATGAATTACTTAATAATTTCCCACTATGAATTCTTTGTATCTCGAAGGAACCCTTCATTAGGAGAGCTCACAGCTTTTGAAAGAGCAATGAATTTGTATGTCATTGCAACAGCCTGTTGAATGAAATTATTATGATGCCCATTTTACTGATGAGTAAACTGAGGGACAGAGAGAAGTAACCTGCCTGGGGCTATGTGGTAAATAAGGATTTGAAGATGTCTGACTTCTGGCTTCATCCACTTACTGTATTTTCTTTTTTTCCCAACAGTATTTTCTTTTTTTCCTTTGTGTGTGTGCATCTTATTTACTTAACTTTTTTTTTTTTTTAACAAGTTTCTTCTTGAAAATTAGTGTAAATTGAGCAATTACTCTCATCATTAGTACTGCCTAAGGTTCACCTTATATATATATGTGTGTGTAAAAATCCACATTCTAAATGCTGGAGCTACAATGCAGTTACAATTCAGGCCAAGCTGTTGTTTAGACTAAATTTTCTTGTTAGTTAGTTGTTGTGACTCTAGGAAAAGGTGACTGTTTATTTGGCATGTTCCAGCAATCTAATTGGAAAAGTGGAATTACCACTTAGAAGATGTGCAAGAGTGATGGGGATAGAGGATCTTTAAGTCATGAAGCTGAAATGAACTAAAGTTATATGTTGGAAAGTGCTGCCGTTGCTGCTGTGGAGAGAAGCTTTATTTGAAATTACAAAATGAAAATTACCGATCAATGCAGCCAGAATGGAATGATTGATACCTCAATTGCACTTCCAGAAAATGTAACATAGCATAAAGATACACTATTTACTTTCTTTTCAATTCCAAGTTTTTGCACATTATAATAACATATATAAGTGCACAAATGGGCTTTTCCAGACGGTGCAGTTGGGAGCAGAGATGAAAAGAGCTCCAAACTTCAGGCAGAGCTCAGCTGCAGTAATATTTACTTCTGGGAAAATGGTGAGATGAGTGGTGTCCTATGGCTGCAATTGTGTTTTCCTCCACTGCAAGAGGCTATGGAAGTAAGGGTCAGGAAAGCAGCATACCTGATGTGTTCATGGACTATGTTACCTGTGCAATGACAAGGTGCAGAAGGACTGCTCAGATTGTAGGACACATTAACAACTTTCCTACCCCTAGAGCACTTCCTGGGAAATACCTAAAAGTTCACAAGTTCACAGCTTAATTCTTCAACCATTAAGAGCTTTAGTTCATCTGCCTTTGTATCTCAGTATGTTTGTGCAATTTCCTGAAGTGGAATTCCTACAATGTATATTTTCTAACAATGACCTAAGGAAAAAAAAAATTTGCTCCTATTTTTTGATGGATATTTTGATGGATAAAGTACACAGTTTACATCATAGACATGAAGTGCTTGCCTCATTTTGCTTAATATCTAAAACCAGTATATAAATAAAAATCCATTCTAAAGCTTGAGCCACATTTCTGTCCTTGTGTTCTGCTTATTATTTATGATTTCCAGCTATAGCTAAGCTGCCTAAGAAATGTGTAATATTTACTTGCTTACAAATATCCAACAAGAAACTGCACAAAACTTAAAGAATCTATGTAAGAGTTACAATTTATTTTGGCTTTTGGAGAAGTCTTGTTTGTAAAACGTCTACACCTTTGCCTATATTTGACCTGCCATTTCTTCAAGGAAAGAAACATCCTGAGAAAATACGCAAAAATGTTATTTGCGAAACTGCTTGCTCATTTTTTTCAATTGAAAATCTCTCTAGATAGACAGGTCAAAATATTTGCGTAAATACTGTGATTTACAGGAATGCTTAACTCATTGTATTTCTGTAATCAAAAGAAAAGTCAAGTCCTGTGTGTGCTTATGTAACAGCAATAGCCTAATTCAGTTTTCTGTTAGACTTCTAACAAATTTTCACTGCTAGTATAATGGTAGTATAATGTGGAGTTTGGCCTTTTAATATCATGATAGCCTATTCATTGCCCTTCCCAGAAGCTAATTTTCTGTGACATCATAAGTGGTTGCTATGGATATGATTGCTGTGACACAAACATGATTAGTGATTAGGACATAAGACAAAAAATGCTGTGTGAAGATGAGGAGCTGTAGTTTGTTTTCATGCAAATGTCCCCAGTATAAAGTGTAGGATGAGGAATGCAGAAAATAGAATAAATAACTAAAATTGCCTCAATTAAATATTTTACCAAGTTTTCCCTGAAGCGTCAGCAGCTCTTTAAACATGCTGGTGATGGCCCATCACAAAGCCAGATGTTACCATTTATCAAGTAAAGTAAAGAGCTCCTCCTGCTTCCACAAATACAAACTGAATATGAAATCAAATGAGAAACTGCTTCACTAACACTGGAGAAGATATAATGTAACTTTTAAGCTATCCACAGGCTTGAGAATAAAAGAAGTGTCTGAAAGGAAAATGTTGGCATTACTTGATTCGTCTTGCAAAGGCAGAACTGCAGTTGTATATACAGACTTAAATCTCTAGATGGATTGCCTTGTCCCATCTCCCTGCCACCTTCTCTTCCTGTTCCATACACACATGGAAAAACCTAGGGAGCAAGCCTTCAGCTGGCTTCCTAAAGCCCAGTCTAGTAAGTGGGGACTCAGAACACAGAGTAAACACTTTCTTGCAAGCATACTTTCTCTTCCATGACAGTCTTAAACCTCGTGAGAAAAAAAGCACTAACAGCACCAATCCTCATGTTTTCTGAAATGATGTAAAGCGTGGAAATTCTGCTCACCCCAACTCTGGCTTATATGGTCAGGAAACAGCAGCAGTATAAGTATTCTGCTCTCATGGTATTTTACCTAGAAATGTATAATTTCAACTCAGGTGAGGACCTGGCAACGTAAGTGTTGTAGTGATGGACTGATATAACTCACTGACTTTAGGATTAAGTGTAGAGTCATTCAAAGGCTTCAGATCTTAAAAATGGCATGCATAAAATGACAGAAGATTAGTTTATGTAGGTGTAACAGTCCTCCAAAATACCTCCAAATTGGTTTAGAGGGAGAGGTGTAGGAAAACTGATGAAGCTGGAAAAAACAGATATACTTCTGTGAATATAAGTGCTTTTACAGGTCTGAAGGTTAAGCAGAAAACTTGAAAGTACATATTGAGGATAATTTTTTGGCTAACTTAATTAGGTTAACTCCAATTAGACAATTTAGAAGAAGGGCAGTTGAGAACTGTAGTGCACTAGGCGATATTAACAAGCAAGAGGTCATGAGATTGTTGGGTGTATGGAATTTTATTTTAATGTATTGAATTTTGAGGAGTTAGCTGGGATGGCAAATAAGAAAAATTATAAATGTCAGAAAACCAGTACTGCTTCCAAACTCATGATTTTAATATGGTATTGGATTAGATTTTAAGTTTACAGGCTGGGTTTTTTTGTTTTGTTTTTTTTTTTAAGCAATTTGTAGTTTTCCATTACATACAAAGCCTGAGAGATCAGGGTCTGAAAAGCTGTACTGTGAAAAATGTTATCTCACTGGAAGTTATTGTTTCTGTGCTTTGTGTGTTTCAGTGTTCACTCTGGTGCATAGTGATGAAGTCTATTATATTCTGGGATGAATAAAGGAGAGTTTTGTTGTGCAGTGTTAACTGTGGTGGCTACAGTGGTACCTTTGCATTTGTGCTGTGGCATTAGCTGGCTCCTGTCAGCGTTTGGCTTAATACCCTAACATGGACTACAGGGGTCATTTTTGTGAGTACACAGTACAGCTGTTTGTGCTGGGGTGGATGTGCTGGTGGATGTACTGCTGAAGTGGAGAAAATGAGTTCAATTTACCCCAGCTACACAAGGATATAACCACTGTGAGGTGCAGAGAGGAGCCCTTCTGTCCAGCGCTGCCACCAGCAGCGTTTTCTCCTCTGGAAACAGGACTGGCCTCCACCCCATCTGCAGCAGCTCCAAGAGGTCCATGCACAATTTCTGTCTCTCACAGCTTCCCCCCATTCTGGTGCCTGTTGTACAATTTGAGACCAATATGTTTCAGGAGGTGGTTGTGGAAGTGGGGGAGGGGGTCGCTAAATTATGGTTGCTGTGGGAACCATAACTTTGAATTTCTTGACATCTGTCCAATGACAATCTCAACATTAACGTTGCATTAACATAGTTTTTTTGCATTTAATTAAAAAAGATGATGGCCTGGAATCTGTTAAGGAATTTAAAGCCAACATTTAAACTGTTTGCTGGGAGCAGATATGTCAAAGCCTCTGCTCTGGAAATGCTCAAAAAACAGTCTGACAATGTACAATAGCCACAGAGATGAGAAATGAAAGCAAAATTTGTAACACCATTGCTTGTCTCCTTCTGGTGGCTTTGCCCATCATTCTTGTCTGAAGGAGACTGCTCTGAGTGAGTTTAAAACAACTTGGAAATGAAATAATTGTTTCCAGCTCCTCTGTATGCCATCCCCACTGCTGACCACTGACTCACTTGTGTGTGCAGGCTGAGTTTTCTGGGGGCTTGCTTCTCCAGCCTACGCTGCCATCCTGAAGCTTCCTAAGACATTATAACAGAAGCTTTTGCATGTATAAGATAGAGGCACAAGACAGTAGTGACTGCAGCATTCATCCCAGTTTCTGGACTCTTAAGAATGTGTCTGGGTTTCCCACATAAAATTCCAGTAGACTAGCTAATTGGTTTTAATTTTGAAGGTAATGCAAAAAAAAGTATCTATGACTGATGGGTGTCTCACCTTGAAAGGTCTGGGGGCACTAAGCTTTAGAACACTTTTTTGTACCTCATGTTATTTCACTAAGTTCAGCTATCAGACAAATAGACATATGGACTCTGCTAAAGTTAGGTGCTGTAGATAGGAGAAAGATGTTCATATGGCACCCGTGTTATTTAGCCTTCTCTCATAACAGAATACCATACTGTTAAAAATTGTCTATTTTTATGTAATTCTTCCACTTATATTGAGATAAAAAAATTATTAGTTTAAGGTTGGCTCACATCATCAGAGCTTCTAAATGCTGGCAACTTCCCTACAGTCTGTTGCAGGCAAGAACTGCCAGGGAAGTTGCTTGAACACAAGCAAAAATAGGTCTTCCTGCTGAGCCACCAGCCCAGCAACGTAAGAAAGAATTTAATACCATGGCCTTAAGAAAGTTTCCGTGTTCTTCACAGACAGTCATGCCTTTAGTAAGGTGATGGAAGGAGAATATAAAATCCCAGAGTTACTGCAAGCCTTGAAAAAGTTGTGAAAGAAGACTTGGCAGTTAGTATCTTTATGTAAAAGATTTTTGCATATAAATTGCATACGCATATGACATTTTAGCTCCAACTTTACATGTGTTTTGGAGGTTGGATGCAATCTTGTCCCTGCCTGTCTGTTTGCTTTTGCCATAACTGCATCAATATTAATCCCGTTAGTTTTTCCCTCTAGCTTTTTTCTTAATTCCCCTCTCTTCCAGTTTTGATTTAAAAACTAGTTGGTTCCTTTCATCCTAGGAATAAAACCTAGGCATCTCTTTTCTATTTTTAAATGAATTATTGTATATAAAGCATGTATATTTATTTTTTTTCTTTTGTAGTAGACACTCTAGTATTCATCTTGTGACAAGAAATGGCTAGAGAGTTGATAAAATGAAGAGATATTCCTTTACTGGAGACATTTTCTCTTCTTTAAAGGTAAAGAAACATTCCTTAACTATTATTACTATTCTATCTCCCTCTGCCCGTCTTCTTCCTCCCTCCCTTCATTATCATCAGAGAATCACAGACTTTACCAACTGTCTGCACACTGGATTTAAGAAATACCACTATTCTGAGCTCAGATTTGGATGGACTGTTTAAAATGACTCATAAATTAACTCATTTTCTTGTGTACAGTCTAGTCTCCCTCTATTTTTGTCTCTTTATTAATAGCCCCCTGGTGACTGTATTTAATTTTTGGGGTTTCTTGCTAACTGTTCTGAAAAACAGAATCTGGCTTATCTTTATAAGCCGTGTTTCTAAGATGCCATGAGATGGGACAGCTGCCCCTCATTGCCTGCATGGCTGAGGTGGTAGTGGGCAGAACAATCTATAGTTCTTCAGCTCCATGAAACATAATCAGAGCTATGAAATCCTCACACTCACCCCAAGCAGAAATTGCATGTTTCCACAGTATTAGCTGATGAAATAAGCAAGCCCTCTTTCCCTTCAGTTCTAGCAGCAGTGACTCATTTCAGTTAAGTCACTTTGACTTACCTTGCTCCTACAGTGGCAGAATTGAAGCACTCCAGGAAGTGGTAGCACATGAACTACATCTGTAGTGGAAGGGAGTTCTTATGCCAGAGGTCTCTCAACAAATGATTTGCAGAGCTGCACCTCATTGCAAAAGTACTTTCACTCTATCTATTTTTTTTATTATTTGAAATGGTTTGAATTTTTTGTTTGGTTGGATATTTTTCCCACACTACTGATTTGTTGCAGCTGTTTTAATGAAATGAAATTTGGAGAATGTTTGAGAGCAAGGCATTATCCTTAAAATCTCATACTTTCTAGGACATACAAAAAATTATCTGAATGTTTTAAAGTTAAAAATATGATTTTCTCACAATCATTCTCATTAATTTCCTGAAGTGGACACATTATATAATTAATAACATGCACCCATGGTCCAAAATAAATGTAATTTACAACTCGATGGTTACAGTTTGCCCATTTAATTTGATTCCTAAGCATATAAAACTTGCTTCCAGTTGAGTAAAAGAATGTAGTTGAACAGGGGCATCAAAAGCTATGACATCCCTGTTCAAATCATTTATAAACAGCAGAAGAATTTTAAGAACTGAATTACTACCTGAACTTCAAAAGACACCATGTATTTCTATTAATATAAAGAACAATTGCAAGCTGTTAGCCGTTAAGTTATTTGAAATTGAAATTCATCAAAAGGGTGGTGGAGGAGGAATATATCTGCACTCTAATGTGAATAAAGGATCTTCTGTGGCAGGTAAAATTATTTCTGAAATAAGAGAAGTTTAAATAAACTCTAAAGAAGACATGCAACTTTACCTTGCAGGTGCCTTTCTCCCAGCCTCAGCTCAAACTCTCAGCTTTCTTCCAACCAGATCCTAAACCCAACTTTAGATAAAAATTTCTGTTTCTACAGCCTGAGTACATTCCTTATCAAGAATTTTGTGAAACTCTTCAGCCACAAAAAATAATTAAAAAAAATTGTATACCATCCTGATGATTTTTTAAATTGAAAAACCTAACTCCATTAGAAATGCATAGTATTTTCTTCCTTAACATAGGAATTATTGGGTGGACAGAGTGGATGGGGGCTCTGTTACTCATCACCATGGAACTCCAGCCTGACTCTTTCTGCAGGTCTCATGTCTTTGCTGTGGAACACAGGGCTGATGTTTTCCTCTGTAAACAGATATGCTCTAATACATTACACTACTCAGCAGAAATCTCTAACATTATTTTTTTGCCTCTTTTTGGCAGGTTCAAAATATGAATAAGTGTAAATGCTCTGAATTGGAGTTCCTTTTGCAGTTTTTCTTTCATGGAGTTGTAGCAAGCAATGGATAAATTTGCTTTGTGTGTGAATGCCAGGAGCAGGGCTGGTATTTCAGAGTAACCAATGTCCCTGGGACTCAGGCAGTGATGTTGGGCTGAAAGGACAAATTGCTACATGCAATTTGGCAACCTATTTAAGGGGCAAAATAAGCAAGTTTTAGCATGATTATACACCAGATCTGTTTTACTAATTGCTATTTGAATAAAGACTGTTTTTTTCCAAAGCCCCTGGAGCCGTTATGCACAGCAAAGGAAAGTAATAATGAATGAAAGCTTGATATTCTACATATGAGCAGCAGATTGTGTAAATCCAGCCTTCCGATTCCGATATTAGCTAAACATGTTACTAATATTGCCACGCATTGATTCAGGATAAAATGCAGCAAAATGAGGCAGTTTGAAAAAGTCTTTCCTGTTCTATGTGGAGACATAACAAATTTAGCAATAGTGGTGTGATTAGGACATTTTAAAACCAAATTAATTAATTTTATTTTACTGACCATTTCTCTTTTCTTTCAAGTCCTGAAAACTCAAAGGTTTATTCATTCTCTAATTCTCTGTAGGATCAGCCTGTGATGGGGGAAATGATTCTGTTACATTAAGGAGGTTCAAGTGTATGGGTCTTCTTTCAGAAGGAGGGGAGAAAAAAAGAAGAAGCAAAGCAACTGAAATTCACATCAGCTTTTTTATTCATTCATTTAGATTTCTTCCAGATTGCCAGCTCTGGATGCAGGGTGAGATGAGAGTTCTGTGTCATGAAACTATGGTCACTTTGACTGATGAAGAAAATAATCAAAATTTATTTCAGGTTTGACACGGGACAAGTATCAAGCTAAAATCTTTTGTTTTACAATACAAGATCTGAAGTTGCATGTGAAAAGGAAAAGGAAACAGAGAAAGAAGCATAAAAAAGAGGAAGAGGGGAGGGGAGAAGGCAGTACTAAAACTGCAGTCTTAGTCCTCTAAACCCTTTTGCTTCTCTGATTGATACTTTTCAATTATACCTTCCCATTTCACTGACATTTGAAATGCTATTTTTTTTCTAGTGATAACTTCAAATGCTTAAGTTCCAACAGCACCGGTAACCCTGTTTAGCTGTAGTAGTAAATTGGTTCCTTGTACAACATAATGGCAGTGACAGCCTTTTGCTAGGGAAATGAGTTCTCCAATGGGACATGCCTATGATAAGACGTCCGGTTTTGAAATTGTATTTCTCTGTATCAGAATTAAATCTGGACTTTATATTTCTTTGCTGCCACTGCTCTGTAGCTGGTCCCTATACAGTACGACCAAAGACTGACAAGTAATGCTTACACAGGAACCCTTTCACTTAAATTGGATTTGTCCTTTTATGTTTCCTTCTATTATTAGCTATTAAAATCTCTCAAACCCTTTTTTTAAACAGTGATAGGGTTTGGCAAACCTGAAACTCACTGACTTGGAGGAGAAAAAAAGAAGTGTTCTACTATTAAGAGCAGTAATTTCCTTCCCTGGGTAAAATTAACTCGCATTTAGTAAAATACAGTATTGATTCCCTGTGTTATACGGTAAGATATACAGAGTATCTTCATTGTGTTGAGAAAGGTCAGGATTTGAATCTATTATACTGGCACAGCTAAAGGCCTTTTAAAAAGGATACCAAAGAAAAACACAAATCAGTGCCACTCCTGGGTATCTTTAGAAAATCCAAGCCTTCTTTCTTCTGTCTGTCATATTGCATTTCTTAGAGTCTTTAATGGTTAAAACAAAAGTAATGTGCCTCCTGTGATGCTTGATTTGCATTGGTACCTGACAGTACCATAAGTGTGTGCACTTAGTGTATTATTACTGTTTGCTGTAATGGAATAGCACAATGGAGGTCACTAGGAGATCATCAGTATATATAATTTCATTTTAACCTTAGGTTTACATTATCACTTAAATAACAAAATAATAATCAGTCTGTGGGAAAGGGCAATTCTTTTTCCATTTCTTGCAGTAAAAAAATTAACTCAATGTGATTCCTATATTAGTCTCAATACTGATACCAATTCCATCTTAATTTTCTTCAAAGAAACACCCTGGCAAACTTAGGAGAGAAACTGCTTGGAACTACAGAGATATTCAGAAAAAAAAACTAAATTAGACTTCAGCAATGTCCTTTGACTGATTTCTGATTTCATTTCAGTATGGGATGTATTCACAGTTGAAAATACAGACAAGGATGCTTTTTGACTAAGAGATACATGTCTTGAAAAGGCTATTGGTCTTGTACATATGCAGATTACCTATACAGCATTTATGTCTAATTTGGGAAGACTGCCATTTTTTGCCTTCAGTTGCCATCAAGGATTCATAACAGTAGTTAAGATGATACTTTTCCTTGGTGTGGTAAAAATTCCATTGAACCTATTAAATGATTACATTTTTATTTAACTGCATTTTATCAAATGATTAAATTTACTGTCTAAGAAGGATCTGGACCTTTAATTGATATAGTTTTTCTTTTTTAAAACATTGACCAGAATATAACTTTTACAGTCTCTGTCTGTGTTTTCTAAATGTCTTTAATAATCAGAAATGTTGAATACGGGAGGGCAAGTTAAATCCTGTCATTGAAACAGCAAACAGCTTTAGTCAAATGTATTGGCACAGAATTAAAAATGCATCAAGCATGTATTTGTCTTCTCGATGGGAAGCCCTTATTAATAGTTTGAAGAGGAGAAAGCTTAGCCTTATGCAACAAGCGCTGTAGTAGGTTGTTTTTTTTAAAAATATATTTTAATGTGTGAAATTGCAGGGTGCCAAGGTTGCCATTAAACCTCCTTTCTTATTCCAGTAATTTTCCCACTTAGATTCATTCTTTCCTTTCACAAAAAAGCACTTCAGAGTGGTCACAGCAGAAATGCAGTGATACTGAGCAGAGTGCAAGGTTAATTACTACTCCACTGTCAAAATATTGGACATAACTACAAGGACATGAGCGGCTCACTTCTCTGAGAAATCTCTCCCTTTCTCTCTTGTGAGCAGGGATTTTCTAAGGAAGTGTATGTATGTGCTTTATTCAGAATTTTAGTAGAAATGATTTATAGACAGGCTATTTTAGAAGAACCCACTTTTTTGATTCTGACCCAGCAGAGAAGAGTAGCACAAACCCATAAAAAAGATTGTATTCTCTCTAGACCTGTGGACATGACTCCTACCTCAGGGATCCCTTTGAAAATAAATCAGATGAATTGTCTGTGTTCAAAACTTTGTTTTGGCTTCTGACTCTGGACATTAAAAGGCAAGTGTTTGTCTTCAATGCTGCTACTCTTCCCTATTCAGCCAAGATGTGGGAGATTTGACAAACTTGGAAAATGGCTTCTTTGTATTTAGGAATAAACCATATCTAATTAAATTTTAGAATGAAATTAAGGGAAATCATCAAATCTGTGTGTGGCCTGGCAGGTGCCTCAGTCTCTGTTTACTAGCCGCGGGCTAGCAGGTTGGAGTCCCTTGAAGTCCGTACTGGAAACCAACAAAACAGAAAAAATGTGATTTTGTTATCTCATTCACAAATCTGATCAAACTGCTGTAATAATGAGTGTGTGAAAATCTTTCCTAGGCGTACAATTTCTAGCAAGAACGCTTCTTCTTATATGTTAACAGAGCAACCAAAGGCAAAATCTGACCAACACTGCTCTGGACTTCAGTCTCCTCTTGTGATCCAGCCCACTGATGCCCCTCAGCAGGGTTAAATAACTCTCTTGCTAGGAGGTCAAGATCAGTCCACTCCTATATTTCACCAAGAGCATCTTGTGTTGTCATTTCTCCTTTTTGACAGCCAGCCGATGTCACTTGATCGTATTATCAGGATCCTTTTGCTGACACTTCCTGGCAAGTGTGCTCTTTTCTCCACCTGTTGGTTCCAGCCCAGACCACTTCCACCACTTGACATAATGGCTGTGAAAGTTTTCCCATAGCAAGCCCAGACCTGGAAAACAGGTTCTTGTATTAACATCCTTCAGCAAACCTCTCAGCTTCAAGCATGGCATTTCTGATCAGGCAATAAAAAAATTTTGCATGGGCTGTGAGGTCTTGAAAGGCTGCGTTGTGTGTTTATTGAAAAGGAAAGATGTGACCCACTAAGGTGTGTCCAGAGTTTAATTGAACTCTTCATGCAGCTGGAATGGGAAATGGGCTGAATAAACAGAGATGAAGATGAAAACTGAAAGAATAAGTGTGAGAAATGTCTTGTGCTTTGCTATGCTTTCACACAACACACATGTTGCTACTACTATTTTAAAATTATGTGCTTATGACATTATAGTGTGAGTGAGAACAAAGCACTCTAAATTAACAGTGCAAGTAAAAATAGTTAACAAGCTGACCACACGCCTGCTAATAATCTCAATCAAATTTGGAAATTGCCATTAAAACGAAGACAAAACAAAACCATAAAATCCCCCTAAACCCTCAAACCATAACTATAATCTTATGCACACCTAATGCATCTTTCAGCCTGCTTGGAGACCTGAGGCTCTTCACACAAGTGTTGCTGTGAGCAGTCTCTTCACTGGGGGTTCTCATTTGGTAGACAACTGACTTTTGAGTCTGTAGGCTTTTGCTTTGTGCCGTTTAGAAGAATTTAGAGGTTAGGGAAGTAAGAAGAAGGGTGGGTTTTGAATAGTCTTTAAAGGCCTTGTGAGCTAAAATCACCACCTTAAGTTACACCCAAAATGAGCATGGCATCCTGCTTATCCTGGTAATCATATTTATTACAGGGTTTTTTGGACCACAAGAGCTTATGTGTGGTGGCATTCTGCATCAAGTTATATTCCTCTTTGGGATGTACCTTTTAAAATTGTTCATGGTTTTCCTGATGCATTATCCCCTTTGTGTTATTAATGGACAACCAAGGTATGGAGACTAAGAAATGTGCCATTGTCCAGGGCCTGATATTTATTAAAACCTGCCTTACCTGTCTTAATCAGCAGCTTGGATTTTAAACAGCTGGCTTTCTGAGTCTCTTCCAGTTGTGTACACATGGCATTTTCTTTTAGTTGAGGCTTATTGTCAAGTGGCTTTTTCTCCCCTGTACAAAAATCAATACAATTTGAATTTTTCTACCCAGACTGAATCCTTGGTAAATTGTTGTGGATGGTTATTGATTTCTTATATCTGTGAGGTTGTTTTTTTTTTTTTTTAATTTTTTTTTTTAACTAGCATTAAGGTAAACAGAAGTCTTATTGTGTACATTTTACAGGATAACACTTATCTAGACAAAAGAACACATAAGCACAGGGCTTACCAATAGGTAAGATGCAGCAAGTCGCTTCCAATAACACAAAATAAGAAGAACAAAACTTTTCCGTTGCTGAGCAGAATGGGAAGATTGCTTTCTTGTCACAAATTTTGATTGAATTGAGTCTGTGCTTTTGGAACTGGTTTACCGATAGAGCAAGAAACATCATTTAACTATTTCTTACACTTTCATGCCCACAGAAAACACAGCAGAGGCAGAAAAGAGGATTGTGACTCTTTCCTTACCCCACTGAATCTGGTGAGGGAAAGGATGAGAAACATATCTGTTTTAAAAAGCATCAGGTTGATTCTTCCTCTTTAGTTCTAAACTGCCTCCAGAATATAAAGGACACTCTCCTACTTCACTCTGAAGTGGAGCAGCCATTTCTAGAGCACAAGGAAATAGAAAGCTGAGGAATACTGCGGAGTTTGTGGAGTCCCCATCCATACAAAAACACACAAGTATTTCCAGTGAGGTTTCCAACTTCTGGGATCAAAATCTTTCAAGCAGGTATTGCAATTCCATACTGAGGTTAATAATAATAATAATAATAATAATAATAATAATAACAATAACGATAATGATAATAGTAATAATAATAATAATAACAATTACTTTGACAAAGTAGAATGAAGGGAAAGGTAATGAATTCCATCAGAAAAATTAATGGATAATGTGGGCTTCCTGGGACAAAGAACAGTCCTAGGGAAAATGTAACCCCAGAAGTGATATGAAATTGAGAACCCTGATTTTCAGTGACAAACATTCTGAACTCCAATATTTCACTTTCAAAAATGTTGATATTTAGCTTTTATAAGGCATGACTGTTTTAGGGTCATATCACAGCCCAGAACTACTGTGGGGAAAATTGGAGTTAATTATTGCTGAATGAGATGACAAATCATAATAGGAATCCACAGGACAATGTATTGAAATGTTTGTTGTTTCTTCTTTTTTTTTTTTTTTCTCTATCTCTCTCTCTCTCTCTTTTTTTTTGCATTCATTCTTTTCTGCTTCCCTGTGGAGTATTCAGTTCCTAGGGTGGCCTGAGGAGAGATCAGTGATGCTGTGCTTTGTAGTCTATTACAGCACAGCTGTTCATCAATTAGAATGGAGAAAATAATCCTGCTGTTTTAGAATAGCATGATGTGCCTTCTATGTTATCAGGCAAAATGCAAACTGGATACATGAAACCCATGCAGTGAGGCTGACGGTGTGAAGGGGAACCTCTGACTCAAAAAAGTTCTACTTTATTATTCTCATTTTCTCTCCTAGTTTAAACCTATAATTGCAAACTTGAGCACCCACTCTACCTTATGAAATGAAGGAGCACCCACAGTTGCCCTGCATGAGCCAGCAGAGCAATTAGTGAATCACAGGTCAAGAATAAAGCTCAGAAATGTGAATCTGCTATGCTTATATGGTGTCTGTTTGTACACTGCTTGCTTGCTTGCTTTTTTTTTTTTCTTCCTTTTCCATCAGGCTTTCTTTTCTTGTAATAGCAGAGGAATGTGTGCTGAAAAGCAGATAGTTAGTGCCACTTTGCCGCCATATGCTTTTATATTTGGAAATTTGCATAAACAGCAAAACATTAAAACAGGATTTATACCCCCCTCAAAAACAGAAAATATATGCAGAAGTTTCAAAAGGAAACCATGGGAGTTAAGTTAAAAAGCTCCAGCCCTAAATCCCATTAATTGGAAACAGTGTATTTTATTTGTATTCATAAAATCTATCTATTATGCAGACTGTCTAGTGTACAGCATACAGTTTTTATGAGAGCTAAGGAACTCTGCTCATGGGCAATGTTCTGGATTTCTGTTGTAATTCCTGATGTGTGGAGCAGACACCCAGAACAGCAACTGCATTAAAAACCTGAAGGTAGGAGAGAGAGATGGACCACGGCTGAAGCAGAATCAATCCTCTGTGCTCTACCACAAACACATGGGCACATGCCATTCTCAGTTGCATTCACACTTCATGGAAGCAAAAAAATATACCCTGAGATCCACTAAATCAGTCCTCAAGATCTAAAAGAGTGATACAAATTAAAATTTCCTTCTAGAGTTTGTGGTTTTCCACTCTGATTAATGCTCCTGCAGAGAAGACACACTGGTATTACAAAGAGCCTGCATCACACCTGCTTGTGGGCTGGTGCTGCAGGTCTGGCTTGAGCTGTGGGTGAGTGTTGGAATCCTTGAAACTGGGGATTTGGGATTTTCTGTGCTGACAGGCACTGACCCTCAAGAAAACACTGCTTTGGACCTGAGGCCTTGGAGAAGGTTTCCAAAACTGAATGATAGAACTAGAGTCACTGGTGTGCAGTTTACATTGAAGTGTGTAATATCACATGGTGGAAAATTTGGAATTTAAAGTTTTAGAACATAGCAGAATATAGAAGGTAAGATGGAGGTTTTGAGGTGGAGGTTTCTTTTTTCTTCATCTTCTTCTTCATGGGTCTAGGTGGTACTTTTTGTAATTGGATAGAAAATTCTGCATTGCAATTCATGGGTATTTGGTTATTGGGGTAAAAGTAAAAATAATTTAGGTGTCTGTTCTTAACTGGACAATTTGATCTTAAAAGGCCTTGTAGAGAGAGAGATACATCACCAGTTTTAGCTTGTTAGCTAGAAGTGCTGTAGCACTCCCTGTAGTATAGATAAGAATGAATAAACATCTGAGTCCCAACACGAAATGCCATCTCTCGAGCTTTTAATCCCAACTAGGCCAGAGGAAAAAAAAGGAAACAAAATGTGATAGGTGAGCAGCATTGGAAACCCAGTGAGACCAGCAGCTCCTGGCAAGGGCATGCTCTGGGGCTCTGAGTGGCAGCAAATCTTGAGGTTCTATTGTGATTGCTTCTCCCTTTTCCATTGCCTTCTTCCCCTCTGAACTGTATCACCAGGCCAGGCTCTCCTCTCCAGCCTGCACCCTTGCCTTCCTGTCTACATATGGACAGAAATAAATAAGAACATCCTGGACAAATTAATTAGGGAGGCGACCACCTCTGCTTGTCACAAGTGGCTAACAGCTGCAGGATATGCTCGGTTCATTGCATTGTGACATGAATTAAAGCCACCTATCTCCAGCTCCTGCTTTCAGATATGGTAAGTAAAAGTGGCCTTCTGCTTCTGAAGGGTGCAAACAGAGAGGTGACTTCAGCCAAGGGAAAGTCTCACTCTAGCTGAATTTTACCTAGAAACAAAATGGAAGATTTTGCCCTTCATACTTAAACCCATTTTATTAATTGGTAAGAGCTAATGTTCTGCCTTAACAATAAACTAAGGAGTACTTGGATATGGGCCTGTGGTGGTCTCTCTTTTAATAGGAAGGTCTCAGAAGAACACCTTTGTCAGAGAATATTCACTTGCCCAAATGCAGAAGCAGGGAGGCCCTTCTAGTCACAGTGTCCCCTGTCTGGGCACTGTAAATTGGCTTGGAAACTTTTATCATCTTGCACTATTTCAAGTACCTGAAATTTTCCTTTTCTTTCCCATCAGATTCAAATTTGAACTTACCATCTTGTTGCTCTTCTCACATGTGTAATTAGACCTGTGAATGCATTTATGGTTTTTTTTTGTTTCTTTCTTCCCAGTACTCCTGCTGTTGCATCTTTCACAAACATTTGTTTTCATTTCTCACTCTAGCAAGTGAACATACTCTTTAAAAGCAAGCATACTGGAACAGAGACTGCGCTTCATTCATTTACTTTGGCAACTAAAATGTAAGCTATTTATTATTCATAATGTCTTATGAACTACTGACTATTGCTGTATAGATGCAAAATGTAAGGAAATTGTAATATGAGACATTGAGTGATACAAGATCTTACTACAGTATTGCTTCTGCTCAGTCTTGGACCAGAAGTGGCTGAAAGGCAGCCATTTTAGGTGCAAATTAGACAGCATATAGACTAATAATGATAATTGGTAATAATAACAATTTTGAATGGTTAATCCATGCAATGCAGTTGCATTACTACTCTTTTTTAAAATAATCTTTTATTTGCCCTTTTGTGTCGGGGCCTGTGAACGGAATCCCAGATTTTCAGATGCAGTTGATATCTAGATGTGTCTACAAATTTTGTTTAGGAGTAATAACTGGCTTGTAAACAGCTACTTGAAAACCTGTGCTTTTCATATAGGCCAGCTTTTGTGCAATCCATAAAAATTCTCCATACTGCAGCTATAGCTTTGGTTTCAGCCATCCAAATCCCTTGTGTCCTCACATGGGACAAATGGTGCTCAGCTGGGCACCATATGCAGATGCAGCTCTTCATTTCCAGACCATCCTTGATATTGAGACAATAAAAAGTCAGAGAAGGATTTTGCAATTGCCTCCCAGTGTAGCTGGAGCCTCAGCTGTGTATGTGACAGTTTTACTTATCTTCCCTTTCTGGGTTGGCTCTTATGCCTCCAGTAGTAGAGAGTAAACATGAGAATGATGAAGAGGATTAGAAATGATTGCAAATGTGGAAACTCTACTTCTAGGTGATTCACTGTGAAACTTGTGTTTTATATTCATGCTGATGAAAACACACTTTATTCCTGGTAAAGTATGCTTTTCCTAAAATCTCCACTTATTTTCTTTTTTGTTCTTAAATTATAACTGCTCTACTTGCGGAATTATGATGTGGAGAAGGAAGAAGTTCAGGAAGCCTCTGCTCTTTCAGTGGAATGTAGAGGGTGGTATATGCAGGAAGTATTTATATATTCAAACCTCTGCCTCAATAAACAGAAGAAATCAATGTGTTACCTTAGGCTCTTGCTCTATTTCTTATACTCAAGTTTATTTAGAAAGGAGAGGCTTAATTCACAAATTAAATTAATTTGACAGTCCTTCATTAATTCCAAGTTAATGTCTGTCAAAGCTGCAGTATAGCAACAGTTCAGCATGACTGGCATCAACTGCTCAGAGAAAGCCCTGCACTGGAATAGCACATTGATTGAACTTGGACATTAAGACACATAGCTGAGAAGAATGTGAGAAGAGGGACAACACTGGTCCCTATAGATGGTACTGGTCCAGCTGTTCTCCTCAGTGAAAAAAAAAATTTCCTAGTTAAAATTTCCAAAAGTTTTGCAAAAATAAAAAAATAAAAGGTCTCTAGGAGTTGAGACACATTTGAATTTTATGTCAGCTATTTCTTAAATATGGAAAGATACTGGGTAAATTGAACAAACATAAGCCACTGAAATCTTACTAACCAGCTAAAACTTACCAAAGGATCCAGAATTCTTCAGTTTAAAGGCAGGTTTTTAAAAACACTGCAGTCCTGGGAGATCTGTGGATCTCTGAAACCAAGGATGCCTTTTCATAAGTATTTAATGATTGGAGACCAGCATTTGGAAATGCAAAATACTGTTATATTGGTAGAGAGAATGAACATTTACAACACCACCATTAAATGAGCTGTTAAAATCCCGTTATTTACAGGTAAGACAAACACTCGAAGTACTTAAATTTAATTGTTCTTATAAGTTGAACTTATGCTTAAGCACTTTCTGCAATCAAGGTGAAGAACCTGACCACAAGCTTTATAAATTCAAGGGAAATTTAACCACTCACAAAAAGCCGGAAAAATGGCTACCATATTTTCATGCATATGACACTTACCTCAGGCAGTTTGCATCCTCTTAAGTGTTGTGAGGCTTAAAAATACATTTTCAGATAACCTACACATACTTGGCTGCTTCTGAGCATGGGACCTGGAGAAAAGGTCTGTGGATCTGTGGTAAACCTGCCCTTGCTACACCCATGTACTTCTGCTGAGGCAGAATCTGTTTCCTTAACAGAAAATCTCTGGTTGAGATGTGGTACATTAATTACAGTTTTTGGGAGAAAATAAAGAAGGTAGAATGTGTGTGTAGATTTGCAGAAATTTGTTATTTATTTGTAACTGTAGGAGACCTCAGCTGTGTTTTTCACCTCAGCGTGGAAGCATTTTGATCAAAAGCCCAGTGCAACAGAGATAAAGAACTTGCATGACAGATACTTTTTGAAATGGAAGCAAAACATGTGGTATTTGTAGCCTGGCAATGCTGAAAAGAAATATGTAAGATTAAAACAAGCAAGTCCAAGTGTGTTTTCTCAGTAGATAGATATATACATATATACTTAATTTAATGCAGCAGCTTTGGTTGGTCTATTTCTCATTCCTCCCCCGCCCCCCCTTTTTTTAAAGCATATAAATTCCAACCATGTTTTGTGTGAAGGGTCTCAGTGCATACTGACATTGTGAGTGTCAGCTCCAGATCACTTTAATCAGAGAGTGGATATGCATGATAAAACGGATAAGGGACTTTAATCAAAAAATCCGCTGGTCTGGAAACGTGACGCACTCCGCCAAACACACTTCATCCCACTTTTCTTGTGCCACTGCCAAGATTTTTATTTCATGAATATGCATTGGACATGATATTACATTAAAATGTGACATTGTTGTGTAGTGGTAGGGATTTAGAATTAGAATAAATAAATAAATAAATAGACTTCTGTAAAGTTTTTGTAATTGAACATTAGTATCATGTTGTGATTTTACATACATTTATTCACCTACCTCCACCCTTTTCCTTCTCTCCAAATTTATTTTTGAATTGCATATTGCATTCATTCCTTTCTGCTTAATAAGAAAAACAACAGTAGCAGAAGGATGCTTTATTTAACTTTTACCTATAAGCATAATGTATAGTGTTCTCACCAAGGAATTCTATTTTTGCATACAAAATACATGTCTGTGGCTCTGTGGCTGGGGGCACTTTTGCTTTTACAGCCAGAAATGACTCCTTTGCACAGCGCCCACTCCAAAGTCTATTATTCTGTATGCAAAGGCTCCCTCTGAATTTCCCAGGATTTGGATCATGTACCTAATAAACTGCAAAATCCTTTGTTTCCCTGTAATTTTGCTATGTTACTTTGTTTCCTGGAAATTGTTGATCATTATAAAAGTGATGTATGGAAATTTGCATCATTAAGTCTGTGTTAGTCTCAGTTTTAGATTTGTACAGTTTCATGTGCTTGGGCCAATCAGCTTTGAGTCAGAACATGTAAGCATTTCTACATCTGTCTCTTTGAAAACCCCCACACCACGATTTCTGAGAACAGATCTCTCAGACAATATACTTTGAAACATACACCCTAGCATGTGGTGAAGCATTCATCAGACTAAAGATGAATGTGTTTGCTGTTGTACAATTTCTCTGCCACAAATACATACAGGGTGGCACTTGAGGAAAGCAAACTCGTCTAAATTGAATGGTTTGCATCTGAAAAAAAGCAAAGACCTGGTCCAAGCATATACAAAACTGTTAAAGCTGTGCACAAAGCATTTGCCCTTAAGTAGGCAAATATATGTTACTACTACAATACTGTTGAGCGTTTGTGTGGGATATCTAGGGTGGATAATGGCTAGGTATGAGTCACAGAATGAGTTTCTTTCCCTCTTGTCCCCTGACCTAGATGCTTTTGGTTAAAGGAGAGAGTGGTGCTGCCCTCCTTTCCTTAGTGACTTGAAATCTCTAAGTTAAAAACTGTTGAGCAGTCAGGGAGTTGTTTTTTTCTTAAGTCGAGGACAAGAATGGATGTTCTTTATTTTCTAATCGAGGATTGTTGTGTATCAGTTGTTGAGTGAGGACCTCTTCTTGTAATGGATGCATTCTGAGACTAATTTTAATTAAAGCCAAACAAACAAAAATTGTAATTACCTGACTAATGATCTGAAGCACCAATATTTCATAACCTGTGTTCTTCAAATGCACAGAGGCTGTATAAAGCTTGAGTGGTTTAGAAGGTTTCTAAGTGATAACCACACCGAGAATGTGGTCTCTCTTAGCTGTTAGCTGTGCTTCAAACTTTTGAAAGAGAGAAAAGAATAGTGATTGTTGGATGAGCTGTTGCTGACAAGGGCAAAAAATATTGAAGATAAAATTCAGAGCTCTTTAAACTATTTCTGCACTAAAGTTAAGGTCATTTCAAATAGAATTTCCTTTATGAGACTCAATTTCACCAGAATTTATACCTGCTATATTTGTATATCTTCCACAGGTGAGAGCAGCGAAAGCTTGACATTCAGTCCCAGATCCTAATCAGAAAAGGAAATCTGCAACTTAAGAAGTTTTCGAAAATTTTATAGGCACTTAGGGTTAGATTTTAGTCCCACCACAGAGCTCTCTGAGCTGGCCTGTGGGTATCGAGGAGCTCAACATTTCTGCAGAGTTCATTTGATAGTGCTGGGAGCACCAAGAAGGAGAGCAGTAGGGGGATCTGTTTGTCCACTTACTGTCGGTTTGGGGTGTTTTGTGGAACCAGCTGGCCTCAAACCTCATCCTGACACTTTTCCTAAGCTGACCTTGCAAAATTACCATGGGCAGTAAAGTACAAATTTTCCCCCAGGATATTTCTGTTGTACTTGTGTTGTTCCCTGCCACTGGCAAAAGAATTCTTATGCATCCATCAGCAGGACTTAGTGTCCTTCATACCTTCTTTAGAGCTGGACAACCACACTCTTTCTGAAGTGCCTTATGTTTTCATGCTATGATTCTTGAGTGCAGTAGGATTTATTTAAATTAAAGGTTTCCCATAGTGTTCTTAAAGGTTTTCCATAGTGTTCTTAAAGCCTCAGAGGCCTTACTAAGGCCTTACTTACAGTACTTTTCCACTCATAGCCAATCCTGTAGTTTTTACTGTCTGTTCTTTTCTCTTTTAAATGACACTTTTCTGAAAACAACTTTTATTCAATGAACAGCTTAATATGGTTGTAACCATTGACAGACAAACTCTGTTCCTGGGGCAGGCACAAACTAGGTTTACTACGGGTTCTTTGGTTTCTGAGCTCACTCAACACTGTTCTGCATTAAAAGTCTAATTCATACTCTTCTCACTATTTTTGTTCAGCTCCTAGAATCCACCGCACTCTCAGACAGCTAAACCACCATGGTTATAGCAAGTCAAACCCCATGCATCTTTTAGACTGCCCAGCTCATGTATAGACCATGTAACAAGGTAGCTGGAGATGTGGATGATGTCCTATCCCAGCAGAGCAAGAGGAGTGCACTTCTGTGTAGATTTCAAAAGAAAAATCACAGTTATGGCACAATCAAATAGTCAAACAGTTAGAGATTAGAAACATCGAATATAAAGGACAATTACTTCAATGGAACAATATTCCTGTAGATTATGGATACGTACTTATAGAAGAGCATTTAGTGGCTGATAGAGATATCTGCAAAGACAGACATCAGTCAGAACTGCCTAATGTAGAATGAAACATCCCCAAAGGAAATTACCATTACAAAAACTATTATTTAATATTAAAGGTAATTGTAACACAAGGGCATGACTCATATCCTTTTGTTACAATTAACTTAATATTAAATGATAGTTTTCTGAATGGTAATGAGGGGAAGTTAAACCTGACACTCTGTCCTTAACCCTTGCTACGTGCCTGACTATTAATATGACTAAGAGGTGTCTGTACAGTCTGTCATTTACTCATGTCACCTGTTAGTCATGATGAAGTGTGGAAGGTAGAATTATAATACCAGCTTTTACAATTAATTGGAGGATGCTCATTTTGTGGACTGTTATACAGGATAACTGACCTTTACAACCATCAGAGTAGAGAGCTGATGCATTATATTGATAATGAGCACTTTAGTATGTTAGACCATGACACACTTATAAAGATTCACAGCCTCAACTTTCTGTACTTCTTGCCAGCTTCCTAATATTCTTCCTCCAGAGCTTTTTTCAGCTGCTGCGCAGCTCCAGCTGGTATCAAAGATGTGTACATAGAATGGTGCAAGCGCATTTCATGCCTTGATCATGTTTAAAACCTTTTAACATCAGGTTTTCTGTTCTGTAGAGCATGCCTTTGAGTTCCCAACACAGAATTTGGATGTTAGTTTAGAGGCAGCTTTAGCTGCACTTCAGCATTATGTTTAGTTTCCACATATCTGGTATTGTATTGCTACTGTTAGTGTATGGACAGCTCTGCTTCCTGCACTCCTGCACTTGATTCCTGAATAGAATTAACAAGTTAGGGGTAAGGGAGAATGTACGACTTAAGAAAAATAATAAGAAAATCATTATACGCTTAGTCAGAATGAATCATTTAGCATTTGGTCATGCCATGTTAATGGTTACATCATTTCATTCTTTATCATTCACAACACATGACATAGCAGAACCACTGCAGGCAGTTTATATTAAAAAAAAAGTTAAAAATTAAAGATATAGACACTCTTTTCTTATCTACTTGCAGCTGTTATTTCAGCCAGAGAACTTGTGTTTTGAATTCATATTATTAATTAGCAGGTTGTGATATCTGCGTATAGCAGATAATTCTGAGATACCAGCGCACAGTCCACGAAAACAAATATGTCAGGATGAACTCAGCTCTAATAACTGGGTCTATGTTTGAAACCAAGTTTAAATCAGGAAACAGACCTGAATATATCATTCTGCTCTGAGATGGACCCTGTTGCTAGGGTATAGTACTACTGCACTAATCTTTCCCTTGGGAAAAAGCACATAGTTTTACATATAATCATGTTGCAAGCTCTCTAACACAACAGAAAGAGGATTCCACAGGGTAGTAGAAAATGTCACCAAGATTTAAAATTCCACTTAATATGTAGAGGTGAGAAAATCCATGTGACTCCATTGCCTTTTACAATGAAATAGGTGGAAGGAAAGCTGTGAAGCAGTATCTTTCCCTTTTGCTGTTAATACTAGCAGATGTATGTGAAACCCCACGAATTTGTTTCCCTGTTGGGCTATCAGCAAGATAATTTTAACCTGAAATCGCACAGTGCAAGAGATCCAGGAGACAAATACTGGTGTGTCAAGCCATGAAGTTATGCCAGGTCCCCTGGTCCCTCTGAAGTGCGATGGTAATTTTGGTACCAAAATGGTATTTTCTCTGGCAAGCAAACTCTGCCAATCCAAAGCTGGCATTTTCTAGGAGATGTAGCCCTTTCTCCTGAGGAAATGCTGCTGTTCCATTTCAAGAAGTAGCCTTGCCCTGTTTGCAATCCTGCATCATTTGTAAGGATTGGATTGGCTACATATCGGCACATGGAATAGAAAAATGCAGGAATTCTGTCCTCTGTCTGCACAGCCACTGGAACAGTGATGAGATATATGGCAACATATCAGGTCAAAATTTTGTAGTTTTAAAGTCCTTAAATATATAATCAGAGATAGGGAGCTGTCTGTGTGGCAGTTATCCAAACTCTAAAAACACCCTATATACATATTTACATGACAGATTTACATGATTTGCTCTGGAGCTCTTCCACAATTTTTTCATAACCTGCAATGTGCTGCAGAGAAAGGGTATTTCCACCTCAGACTGGATTCTTCCTTCAAGTGGCTCTGCCTGTTTGAGGTCAAGACAGACTCAAGCCTTGCTGGGATCTCTGCTAGTTTAGTGGCAGCTGCAGAGACACAGAAACTGGCAGAAGAGCTCTGAGAGCCTGCTTTTAGGAGACCATAATCTGCTCACATATATATTCCTGGAGATATTGGAACTGATTGGTTGTGGCATCCATGACTTATTTTACTATCTCTAGGCATGCCAACACTTTCAAGCTGGATGTAAGGAACTCACCAGCTTCACCAGTAATGCACCTAGATTTAACTCTTCTGAGTTTAATCTTAACATGCTTGTACTAGGTACAGAAACTGCCTTAATGCAACATGGGTGACCCAACAACAGTGAAAGTGAAAATTTGTTTTGTTTTTTAATTTAAAGACAGACACTGAAGGAGAATGTTAGCCACCTGTTACACAATCAACAATCAAGCTGTACAATTACCATCTCTATTATATATTGTACAGAATGAGAGAGGAACGTTATTTGTTCATTCCTTTTTAAAATCTTTCCTCAAGACTTCAGTGGTTTACAGTAGGGTTGATGACATACATAGTAGGCACCCCAGAAAGACGTGTTTCTGAGCTGAGGCAGAAGCCAGGTTTCCTCAATGAATGGGTTAGCAGCTACCATGTCTACACATCACTGGGGATAATCACACCAGACCAGCAAAGTACTTCAGGATCTGCTTACCTTTGAGCATGCAGGCAGACTAATTGACTTAACTGAGATTACATACAGGCTTAAAGTTAGTGGTATGCTTTGCTGGATTTGTCATTAATCCCATGGCCTGAAAAATACAGAAGCTTTATAGGGAACTTGAAGTCCAATGAACCAAGCTTCCTTGAAAGGCCTCCTTTGCCACTAGGAAACTGATTTTTGAGAGTTTGTTTGTTTGTTTGTTTATTTATTTGTTTTAAATAAGGGGATGGAAATTTTGACAGGGGAATGACTAACATGTGCTTTTAACTGGCATTGCCTACCTGCATCCGGATCCTTTCCCTACTTGTTCAGCTGGGAGTATCCACCAGCTGGCCCCAGGTTGCTTCTTGAATTTTACTTGGAATCTAACTTAAGGCACATGAAATTAGTCAATGAAATTATTGGCAGTGGTTTACTGTGAATGCCACTGCTTCAAAAGCTGAAATGTGCAATGTTGCATTTTTATGCCAGTTAACATCTTAAAAGAGGTATACTTTGCTGTCAGTATAAGGTTTGCACTTTTATTGCTGAAGCATTATTTCAAATGCAAAAAAATATGGTTGAGAATCACTTGAAAAATAAGTTTTCTCCTTCTTAAACACCATTGTGAAACGAAAAAGTATTATTATTATTATTATTTTTATTATTATTAAAGATTAAAAGCAGCTTCAGGGATTACAGATGCTCAAGTATACTACCAACTTTGTGCCATAATCCTCATATCCTATTTACAGAGAAGAAACAAACAACAAAATTCTTCCTCCCATGTTACATATTTCTGAGGATTTTTTACATAGAATTATTTCTTAATTTTTTACACTGCCATCTCATGTTACATTCATGGCCCAGAAAACATCTTGCATTTCACTTTTGCTTAAAGGATGCTTTTAGTGCTAGGTGAACTTAGCTTTTTTTTTGTTTCCACAGTAGAAAGAAGAGGCCTGTGTATTTTTTGTTTGTTGAGTAGATGTGATAGAAAACCTAGGGTACAAGGACTGGGGAGCTTCTCAATAGATACTACCTTGAAAATATTACTGAACAAGCTCCATCTTTTGAGTTTTGCATCACTGTCTTGCAATATTATCTAGAGAATTAAAAAGTATAGCCCAACATGTTAAAAAGTCATAGTACTAGGGGTCCTGTTATCATTTCTAGTAGCCTGATACACAGAGAATATCTCAGTAATGGTATTCTGATTTATCTGTTGTCTATTAATGTTTTTCTTGCTTGTATTCCCATTTATTCAAGCTGGATTTTGTTGCATTCCACCTGTTGATATCCAAGCAATTGGGGCAGTGCTAAAGCAAGTCCTGCTATGTGTGCAGTCTGTTATTTCATTCGTATTATCCACTGAGCTTCACTAAAAAGAAAATTAAAATATCATCTAACTGCAAACTGTGAGTTTCTCTTTATTTTAGAACAATGTCTACCACGGCAATTTGAGAAACCATCAAATAGATTCAAGCCAGTAAGTGTGATGCAGATTCTGTATATCTCTAGGTTTAAGTCAATGAGTCTGAAATTTCCCATAACTAATAACAACCCACCACCCCAAGTCATCTGCACATCAGGTCAATGAGAGTATGTGATGGTGCTCTTCTTGCCATCTTTTCTCTATCTCTCATGGGAGGTTCTCTGTGTACTGGTCATGAGCAGGTTCAGATGGTTATGTTTTCACCACCATGCAAGTTGCACTGTAGATGCTGATGTAATTCTAAACCAACTGTGGGTGACCTTCTGACCCCTGGGAAATTCTGTTTGTATCTGATATTTAGTCATTTTTAACGGCACCAGTGCAAACTCGGCATGAAAGTGGGGAAAAATACATGTAAGTAGATCTTGTCTCTTTGAACCCAATGGTATCTGTTTAGTTTTGCTTGTTCACTCCTTGTAGCTCATAGGAGTGCAACTATCTCACAGGGGAGAGATAGTGATTTTTTCCATCACTCATGGAAAGTCAAGAACATTTAATCAACACAAAGAAGGTCTGATTGAATGAATATTTAAGGATGGGTTTTTGTCGGGTTTTTTTTGTGAGAAGATAAGGGGAGGTATAAATGGTAAAATATCCGGCCTTCAACCCTAGTGCCACTCTGCCACTTGCTGACATGCTCCTGAGTGTAATTTCATTAAGGGCAGCCTATCAAGGGTGAAGCCATGGGAGCCTTAGGGGTGTGTGCTGAGAGTCTTGAGCCACTCCTTGCCTTTGCCTGCTCATTCCTCCACCCGGGTGACAAGGAGAGGGGCTGCACAAACTCCTGCAGCGCTGGCAGCCAGAGCAATACATTTCTGTCATCAGGCTTGAGTGAGCAGAAAGATTCCCCATGAAGTCGAATGAGCTTGTGTGATCTTTGATGCCTGCTGGTGTGAACATTTCAAAGACCTTGAAGTTATAGCACCACCCAGGCAGCAAACAATATGGAAATGTTAGCGGCCGTCTCTCTCAGAAGGGGCAGGTGGAAGGAATGGTTTGTCCTCCTGTGTTACCACAGAAGGCTTCTCCTCTTAGATAGCTTGCTCATTTCTAGCTGGGGTTGGAAAGTGCAAGCCAAAATGGAATCTGCATTAAAAGAATTTTGTGGGCTGTATGAATCACAAGGGTAACTACTTCACAAAATACTGTCCACTGAGGCATATATTTAAAAGGTTAGATAAAATATCTCCTAGCCATTTTTTCCAGTTCTTTTCTTTTTATAGTCCACTGCAAAACAACAATAGATAAAAAGACTGTATATAATGCATGTATATTTTGTTGAGTTTTTTTACCTTTCCCAAAGGAGCCTCTGTGCTTCCCACACTAATTGTAGGTTTTTCTGAAAATGCAGCATGAATCATTTATAAATAAAGAGACTTTAAAATCCCTAAAAGACTCCCTGAGGTATTCAGTATTTCAGCATAAAATAACTGTTAAATGGAGTTATTCTGAATTAGCTTTTACTGGAAAGTGGTGAAAATAAAGTTTTCTTTTCACTGTGAATGTGCAATAATTCTTTTACACAGCTACCCAGGGTAATTGACAAGTGATTTTCATAATTCAGGTTTTAGCAAAGAAATCATCTGAAGTGGCTAACATTAAATGAACAGAGCTGCTATTAAAATATAGCTTTCAAGAGAAACTGCATGAGATGTCAGAACCAGGGGCTCTGTGTTGAGACCTTAAAAAGTTAATTCGGGCTATGAAGTAAAAACACATACATTCAAGCTCCACAATAAATTCATACATACACCCTCCTCACACATGCATATACACACTTAAAATAATAAAGAAGGACTTTTCATCTTTCTCTTAAAACCCTGTGATTATTTCAGTGCACAGATAACCCTAGAAAGTCAAGGCACTCAGAAAAGGTAACTGATTTGCATGACTCCTTTGGACTTTGTAACCTTGACTGTCCATACCCACTGTACAATCAGAGGTCACATTTGATCTCTGCGTGTAAAATTATGCAGAGGAAGCTTCCTCAACACTTTGTAGTTGATTGACAAATTGGTCTGTCACTCAAATGCTCCTTCAACTTATCGTGAACAGTAAAGAAAATTATCTGTTCTGTGCATATGTGAGAAAAAGCCTGTTCATTAACCTCTAGTCTGCTGAAGCTGTGGAACATATAATGCTTAGAGGAATATGTACTATATAAGAAAAGTATGCAAAAAGATACAGGTGTGTATATATATATATCTATATATTCCTGTATATATGTATATATTTATGTGTATAACACGCAAAAATGTGTCTCTACAATAGAGCAGTCTGTATGATACATATTTCATATGTATATATACATATTGCACCAGTTTCCACAGAGAATTTTAGGCACGCTTTTTCATTAATTTTGTACAGCATGGTAATTAGAGACAGGCAGACACCACTGAGATGATTCCTACAAATATTTGTTAGATCAGGCTTCATAATCTACGATGCCTGTGACTATTATCCCTCAGCTCTCAGATGCTGGGCTATTTACAAACTGTAAATACAAACTGTATCACAGTGCAAGGATTTAAAAGCAACTGACAGGAAAGGTAGGGCCTAATTCACTTCAAGTGTTAAGCAGAGGCAACTCTGAAAGATTTAGTGGAGCTATACCAGTTTATCTCGGCAGCAAATTTAGTTTTACATACCATGGCACACTCATCTGGCATCCAGTTACTTCAGCTTAGGGAAATATTTGCAAGTCTTATATATGTATATGTCTTTTTTACTAACTGCTAGTCAGTATACTCTTATTTATCTGTCTGATCTAGGTGAGAAAAATTAATTTCTCTAAGAATTTGTCTCTAAATTCTCTGTGTGTAGCTGAACCTCAACTTATGATGTCTAGATAAAAATCTGAAGCTCCTAGATGAGGCTCCTTCTGTGCCTTGCTGGATGGGTTTTTATCCCCACCAGAAGCCCTGTGTACAGGTACCAGAGAGCACTCCTGATGCATACTCCCTCATTTCAAACTTTGTGAAAAATCCTGATCACAGCACAGGTGTTACTTGCCAGCTTCTGACTCACCCCTGGCAGTGAGGAAACATGCCGGGTCAAACCTGGGGAAAGTGCCTCTTCCCTCTTGACAAGATCAGAGAGGTTTTGAGTAAGGTATTTGCTTCAAATCTATGTTATTAAGTGACACAAACTTAAAAAAATCTCAGAAACATAGATCTCCACAATTGGTGTTAACATAATTTTTTTCCAATAAAAAGTTTTTCTTCTACTATTTAGTAATTTTTGTTTGCCAGTGGCTGACTAGCTTGAAGTCTTTGAAACAGTGAGCTTTCTATAAAATCCAAATAATTCTCTGTAAATCAAAGTACTTGGCATGCTTGCTGCAAAGCCTGAAGCTTTTTTTTTTTTAAGGTAATCTCTAGAAAGTAGTTTGTACTCATGTTTTCACAGTGATTAAATATGCAAAGTAATTTTCATGATTATCACCCCGTTCTGAACCAAATCAGATGCGGCTATGCTTCTCTTTGTACAAAGCCAGTTATTGGATCAGATTCCAAAACAAATCCCCTGAATTTGGCGGATCATCATTTTAAAAGGGGGCTTGTTAAGGTAATGATTAAATTAAACCACCCCTTTACGAATATTTAGATCTGGTCCGCCAAGCGGAACGGTCTAATGGTTTTTAAATTAGAAGCTGCGAATGCTAGTGAATTTCTTTTGTGGGTCAAGTGGGTATTAACAAATGCTAAGACTGTTCTCTCTTTTGTCATCACCTTGAAATCTGCAAAGAAAAGTGAAGAGTGGTAAAGACGCAAGGAGAGAAACACTGTTGGTATTTTAACATCAGTGCTTTTAAACCAAGGGCAGCCTCAGATTTACAAGGTTGGATAGGAGAAGGTATGAGATGATGTTGCTAGTAATCTCTTTATACTTTGCTCTTGAGAAAGAAACTGAAGCTCGACTTTTCAAGGAAGTGGAGAACCCAAATGCATTCAATTCTGGCAGTCTTAAGCTATTGCAGAGGTGTAATAGCCTGCTAACCACAGAAGCGTGGATAACAGCCCCTACCTGTGGCTTCCAGATTTCTTAACCCTGTCAATTTAAAATGTGTTTTTTAGCCTCAGATGCTGCTGGGAATTTGTGGCTGGGAGAGACAGTTGTTTCCTTGTGTGGAGAGGATGGCTGGATCCTTTCCAAAGCCAGAGACTTCAGTTTCTCTCTTTGATACCCTAAGCAAACCGTTTGTCACTAGTATTTTACATCCCTCAGTACTACCTAACACTGGAGTTCGGTGAATATTGGATTTATGGGGCATAACAATCTCCCTGGTGGGAGGAAATCCACATTAAAGTATAAATCTGTCAAGTCAGGTCAAGTCACAGCTAACAAAATACCAATGCTGATATTCTCTGCTTAGTCCCTGCTTCTTTTCAGTCATACATAGATTTCTGAAAAAGCCATCACTTGGGCCAAATTTTTCCTATACTGAAATGGTTTAAAAGAAAAATGTTGGTCAGGGGCAGAGGCGAAATTTGAGTTTCTTCAAGAAAGGTGGGGAGAGAAACAGCTTTCTGTGTATTCACACAAAATCCTTGGGACTCTTTTTGTTATGAACAGCCTTCTAAGAAAGGGTAGTGGTGGAAAGCTACAGAAAAAACCTGTAACTGGTGAGGTGCACTTCTGCAGGTGAAAAAGTCAGTTTTCAGTTGACTGAATTATGACCCTTTAGAAATTGCATGCTTTGGACAGTTTGTGTAGGGCTTTTTGCTAAGGTTGTAAAACGTGCACTCAAGGAGAGACATGCTTTGTGCTTGTGCATGAGTTGAGGGAGGGAGAGAGGGCAGAGTAAGTTTGCTGTGAAATGAATGATTTTCTGACCTGACAAAGTGGTTAGGGAAAGTGGCTTACTGAGCTGAGTCCTGGGCTTATTCTCTGCAAAGGCAAAGTGATCAGGCCTAGACTGATTGGTATGAAGTATGATTTACAGAGAGAAATACCACTCCAATTAATCCAACGCAGTGCCTTCATTTTGTTATTTGCATCCATCTTACCCCTCCTGGAATGCTGCATCCAGATCTGGGGCACTCCACACAAGGAAAACTGGACCTGTTGGAATGAAGGCTGGAGCACCTCTGCTGTGAAAATGGGCTTGAGAGAGTTAGGGCTGCTCAGCCTCGAGAGCAGAAGGCTCTGATGAGACCTTACAGCACCTTCCAGTTCCTAAAGTGGGCTGCAAGAGGACTGGAGAGACACTTTTTACAAAGCCAGGTAGTGAAAATAGGACAAGGGGAAGTAGCCTTCACGTAAAGGAGGGTGGGTTTAGATTCGATATTAGGAAGAAATTCTTTACAGTGAGGGTGGTGAGGCAGTTGGAACAGGTTACCCAGAGATGTGAACTATTCATCCCTGAAAGTGATAAAGGCCAGGCTGGATGGGGCTCTGAATAACCTGATCTAGGGGAAGGCTCCTGGCCACAGCAGTGGGATTGGAACTAGATAAGCTTTAAGATCTCTACTAAACAATTCTGTGATTCTGCTCTGTAAGAATTTATCTGTCAATGGGTGACTATCATTCCTGTGACAACATTTTAATATACTGAAATCTTCTATACTAAAAATTCCAGTAAAATGCTGATAAGAGGTTTGTAACAATGATAAAAATAATTAGGGGAATATGAGTGTTTAACAGCTGAGAACACAAGAAAACCACCCCAAACATTCCCTCACCCAGCCACTCACCCAACCAAAAAAATCCAACAAACATTATTCAGTGTTGTTAAAAAACTTTAAGTCTGCTCCTTGCATATATACATGGCAATACATGTGGTCAGTTCTAAATAACCTTCCATATCCTATGTAGTCTTTTGCATTAAAGAAAACAAAATATTTTAATGCATATCACACTCAAGATGCCAGTAAGGAGGATCAGATTCTAATTTGCATGTAAGTTTGTATAATAGGTATAAGCCTTTGATTCAGATTGCCACATGTAATTATTTTGGTCAAGAAACTATTACATTGCAAAATATTAAATACAAACTAATGTTAATAATATTAAATTTCACAAACTTATTTTTTTTCTTTTTTGAAGAAAGCAACTTATTTCTCTCTCACTAAAAAGCCTTTTGACTTTTCATAAATGTGATTTTGACTCAGGAAAAATATTTATAACAGAAAGGTTGCCATCATGCTGTATAGTCTAATCGGACACCACTGTGACCAGGTTGTAATGAACTTCCTTTACAAGAAAGCCTAATACATAATTAATGTAAATTCACAGCTGGATTTTTGTTCTTTTTTTAAAAGCACAGAGCACTGATTATTTTAATATCTGTTTGGACTGTTCTGATACACCCAACTATATTTTCTCTAAAATAAAATTGTTAACAAAGTTATCTCACAAAGTGTTTGGTGAATAAAACCCTGAAGCAGTTCTGCTTTGTACATCATCAGGGCCCAGTTAGTTTGAGAGAGAACCTGAAGTTCATTTTCAGATAACAGTTTTCCCCAGTCTGTGCCCACCTTGATCCCCTCTCCCTTGTAACTTTCAGTTTATTGCAGAGACTATCAGTGAGCGATCACTAAGCCTGGACCCTCGTTCCTGCCTTCACCAAAGGAAAGGTGCGATTGAATCTTGGATTTTGGCTGGGGCTGACAGTTTAAAATTAACTCATCAGTTGGTCCCTATTTTCTGAGGGCAGAGAAGGCACTATTTCTGGGAAATGGGCTGCATGTTCTGTTGGGCAGAACACAGTATTTCAACAGCACAACTTTACAAGTGCATACAAGTATTATCTCTGTTTCCAGCAAAAGAAAATGAGACTGAACAAAGCATATTAGTCTAAAATAACTTCATAACTTCATCTTGTCTCCAGTGATCAAGCCTTAAACCTGAAAATCACCCTTGAAGTGGACACTGGAAAGTGAAGTTATATTTCAGAATGTATTTTGGAGCCTGTGGTTTTGGATATGCTGCTGTTGCTTCAGGGCAGACATGGACAAAGGTATCCCACTCTTTCCTAAAACTGCAGACACAAATGTGTAGCCACAATTATTTGCAGGCTGAAACTACTAGAGTAAAGATGGAAAACATGTTGAGAGTCTGTTTTAAATTCACAAATGTTGTCTCTTAAACGTTTCCATAATAAAATATAAAATTTCATGATAGCACAAAGAAGTAAAATGGATATAAACTCCAAGCAGGAAATTTTGGTTTATTCTGTTTCAAACATTTGTTTGAGATTTGAATGTGAATATTTTTAGACCACCAGTATCTCAACTGGCATCTAGCTTTCTCTGCTGAGCTATAAGGTCAAAGCTCCGCTTTTGGGTTATCTGCAGAGGGGATCTTGACTGCATATTGTACCCTTGATCCCTGCATAAACCAGCCACTGACGTCAGTCTGAGTTTCATGTGCAGATTAGAGCTGTGTAAGCTCTTCACAACAAAATTGGAAGTTATGCAAAGTGTCTAGTAGTTTGCAGTTTGAATGTGGAAATAAATCCAGAAAAGGTTTATGTAGAGTTTGACTCACTAGCAAACTTTTGAAGGAAAATTCAAAACTTTTTTCTCTGTACTAAAAGGATTATTTTTTTTTTTTTAATGCTTAATGCCATGGTTATGCCTCCTGGTCATATACACTCGCACGGAGGGCATGTGGATTAAACAAAAAAAACCGTGAGAAGCAATGCCTATACTTTTGAATATCACCTTCATATCTGCAAGTTTTGAATGCAAAGTTTGAACCCCAGAAAACTGGAAGATTAGAAGATAGAGGAATGACATGAACCAAATGATTGCAAAAATTCTGCACTCACAACACAACCGACTGGAGTCAGACTTTTTTTCCATCCTGGTCAGGCACTATGTAGAGCAGAATCTGAGGAGTTTAAAGTGGATGTATTAGAAATTGCTCCCTGGTCTAAGAACTGAAATCAGCAGGTGTTGCAGTGCTGAGTGAAAGTCATAAACCTGAAGGCACAGATATTTTGTGGCACATGAGAAAAGGAGATTCTCCCCTAAATATTTGTGAAGTAGGGACTCCCTTTGTACAACATTTTTGTGACTCTTGAGTAGTGTATATTTTGCCTGAAGGAGACAATTCCCAATGTCTGTGGGTGAATTCTTTTAATAGGGAAGTCAGAAATGCACACGTAGGACTTCTTATAGAAGTGTTGCTCTTTCTCAATAATGTCACTTAATTAAAAATTGTAATGATATATATTTACCTTCTCAGACAGGAATGGATGCCTTTAGAATAGTTCTAGTCTATTAGTAAATAATGTACATTTAAAGATATTTATAAATATGTATTTGACCAAAGCAATCATCCTGGTGTCTTAGATAATTAATATGCATCAGGGAACTTTCTATTAAAGACTTCTTCCTTTCTTCTTTTTACTTTAAAAAGTGAAGAAGTTAAATGTAAAAAGAAAATATATTTAAAAATCAATCCACTGAATAAAGATAGGCTTGGGACATAACCCATAAAACAACAGGACACCAAAACTTCATTAAAACTTAAGTCTGGAGAACTTGTTCTGTGAAGCTGATTTTCTTTTTTCTTCTTCTCTTTGACAGCTAGAATTAAAGGACAAAGTGTCAGCTTAATTTTAAATTTCCTGGCTTTGGTCCATTTGTGTTACAGCCTTAATCAGGAAGACATAGCTCTGCTAAGGGTCATATTATTTTTGGCCCATGGAGGAATGTTCAAGGTGAACTAAAGGGTGAAGCCTTAGGCAGGACGTTACCAGAAATGAGATAGGGACCACATCTATCCCGTCAGAAACATTACTGGCATAGGGATTCTGCCACTGCATGGAGCCAGAGCTGTTATTGGAGCTTCTTGGACTCCTCTAGAACAACTTGCCTTTCTGTTTGCCACTGGCCAACTCGTCTCTTTTGGCCCAAAAAATCTCTGCCTCACTCTGATTACAGTAATTTCACAACTATAAGGTGCACTGGATTATAAGGCGCATTACCGGGTTGCTGGCAAATCTCCGAACTTCGTCCATATAGAAGGCGCACTGGACTGTAAGGCACACTTTTTTTCCCCCCAGCTAGGATCCATTCGCAAGAAAGTAACGAATTAGTAACGAAATCACACGATCGCAGGGTTTACTGGCAGGTGCTCAATTTGCAAACAGTTTTTTCCGTGGCTCAGCGTAGCCTTTAAACGCAGCACCAGGCGCCCTCCCCGTGTGGCAGGCCCTGGCACTCCCGCCCCCCGCGCCAGCTGCTCCGGCTGCCCTCTTGGCAACTGCCGCAGCTGCCACTGTGGCTCGCACTTCCAGGTTGGCAAATTTCAGAAATTTGTCCATATATAAGGTGTACCGGAGTGTAAGGTGCACTTCTGGGTTTTGATCAAAATTTTAATCAAAAGGGTGAGCCTTATAGGCATAAAATTACTGTAGTTATGAATCACCATTTTCTGAGGCTGTGAGTATCTGAAGGTAAGACCTTTTGCTCTTAGAGAACCAAAGGATCTGATCCTAAATGGCACTTTCCAGTTACTGCACAAATAAATGTTTAGTGACCATGTTCCTTGATGGAGCTGTTGTTTGAAAGCTTGGCATGCTATTTGGAAGATATTTCTCAACTGTTTTACTTGAAATATAAATATCTTTGTTATACTAAATAAGTGGTAAAATAGATAAAAAAGTAAAAGGAGATTTGGTTTGAGTTCTAAACACTAGCATACATATTTTTCTGACCTGGATCACATCTATCCAGTTTATTGAGTAAAATTATGGAGTGTTTTGGAGCAACATAAATTCCATTGGAACCAAGTAGAGGTTTATAAAATCTGTAAGATCCTTAAGTGATTTAGTGTTTGATAACAAACTCAAGTTAATAGCAAACAGTTCACAAATGTCTTCCTAACACAGTGCATGTTTGAAAGCCCTCCGAAATCAATACACAGGATTGCATTGATTTCAGCAGATTTTGCATCATGCTCTAGATTCAGTCTAAGATTCAGTCAGAATTTACTCTATATGCTAAAAAAGAGATGTGTCTTTTATTTCCCTGGGCACAGAAAAATAATATAATTTTATTCTGTTATACTACTCAGAGAGTGATGCTGAAAGATGAATTCTGGTCTCTTAAAGTAACATCAAGCCAGGGTGTCTTTCATATTTTCATACTGATATGTGAAGAAGCACTTTCTGCTTCATGTGAAATGCTAGCATGATGGCACTGAAATTTAGAATGAATATAATTCCTGCTGAACCAAGGCCCTCATGAAAGTAAGCCTATTTATCATGTGAGGCTGTCCTGGCAAACTAAGGCTTAAATATAAGAAATAAATGCTTTTCAGTTTTACAAGAGCATTGTGCTTCTGAGCTTTGCATTTTTTCTAAACCCCAGGATAGTGTAAGAAGAACCAGTAAGAGAGGCAAGCTTCCATAGCTTCCCTATCAAAGAAGAAATGCACACAACTCTATAATAAAGGGCAAGGATGTTAATTTGACTTGTTGATTCACTTTATTATTGGGATGTCATTCATGTTTCTATAATTAAACTTATTTTAGCGTCCCTATTATAAATTTTTTTTCCTTGCTGAAGCAAATGCTGGAATACTCCATCTGTTTCAGTGTCCTGGAGTGCCTGGTTTTCATGTTTGGTTTGTTTTTTTTTTTTTTTTCCTTGGGGCATGGTTGATTTCTTTTACTTTTTTTCTTTCTCCTTCTTAATTTTGGAAAATTTTAGCCTTAGTTCTAAGAATGAAAATGGTATAAATTTCATGCCTCTTTCATATTGTGTCCCTGGAGGTGTCATCATACATCATTCTTCTTATTCTTGTAATGGAAAATGTGCATTTTTAATAGGTCCTGGACTTAGAATTAAAAAATGAATCTTATATTTTTAGCTGTGACAGAGATTGTCTTGCTGTACTTCTGCATGGATGAGCTTAGCAGGTGTTTCTTCAGCAACTTCTTTCTGTGTTTTGACACTGTGACTCATGAGCTCTGGTGGCACTTGTTGAGAAGACTGAAATCCCTGAAGTCATAGGGGAAAAAGCTGAAGGTACACTGTGCCTCCTCTGAAAGTACCAGTCTATGAGTCTCCATAAACCAGAGGCAATAGGTAAAGAAAAGACATTTTGCATGGTAAAGATGGTAGGCAGATAGGAACAATAACCTCTATGATACTTGCCATAAATCACCAGAGCTTATCAAGCAGTGCCCTCAGTACACTATCCTGTAAAATACTGTTTCTTTTTGTCTGTCTTCCCTGCCTAAGTGTCTTTTCAGTTTAAAGTAGGAACTGCAAGAAGGTGCACGTGTGTGAATGAGCAGAGAGGAACAAGAGAAATCTTTAGTTTCCTTGTATTTCTTACCAAGGTAAAACACAACTTTCAAGCTTGGAGAGACTCACCTCTCCTATGAGTGGTTTATCTGATTCACAAATATTTAGCTTGGAATTCTGGCCCTGAAGCTTTTCAGGCATGTAAATCCAATTCTTATCTGCATAAGTACTTTTGAGGTGCTTGATCCAAGCCTGAAAATTAGTCCTTGGACCACACCAATATAAATTTCTTGGTGTCAGTGCCCTTTTAAGGCTTGGTTCTGTGATGTACGCACTCCATGTGCATTGGGAAGGATTGATGCACCAACAGTGAGAATTCAGGAGTCACTTTGTATTGTTACACTACTGTGTTCAGTGTTTGCATGTAACATTTTTAAAATGAGAGAAGAGCAAGGAATGAGAAATGCAGACATTAATGTTTCTGTTATGTAATTCTCATAGTTTTACTTATTCAAACAGGTTTAAAAAAAGAAGTTTCCTACCTCAGACTCATCCTAATATGCCATTTTATTATAAAATCAGAATCCTTTTGAGTTTTTTTTCTTACTTTCAGTGGTTTGGAATAATGACAATATAAATTGTTCCTGTGTAGATAATACCTAATGACAAACTAGAATATTTATTTAGCCAGAAAAGTCAGTGCAACTTCTGTGGCATTAAAAACAACAAACAAGAAAATTAACCTTTGATATACCAGTTGTCATGTTTCAAAATATTTTTGTGGTACTGTGTTTAGATATGATTAAGATTCCAGATTATCTTACTTGTACTGAGTAAACACAGTTCCGCTTTCAGTCTAGATAAGTTTTCTCTGTAGCTTGTTTTTCACTATTTCATTGGATGGTTTTTTTTATAGATTTCTCTCTTCAATAGAAGTCCTCGCTCTCGCTAATATAACATTAATTTGTGATTGATCTGTTCTGAGGTGGAGAAAAGGTCAAAATATATATAGGCATCCTGATGGCTTGAGCTGGTCAGTGCCAGCTCCTAATCAGCAGCCAACTTTTCAATTAAGAGTTGAGAGTGAGTGATCTGTGCTGGCTTTGCTATTTATCTCATCTCTGCGGAGTGACACATTTCGCCTTTCTGAAAACAGCTCTGAAGACTCTGTGGTTCAAGTTAATTTTGATCAGTGGCTGTTCTCCACCCCATATCTGAAAAGTTCACTGGGGTTCTCAGCACCATCCAAGTGCTTGGAGGTAAAGGTATGAAACAAAGAAAATTATCAGAGCAGTAATGATGATAATATCAGAAGAAGAGAGACTAGTGAATCAGCTAAGATATTATAATCCAAAAAATTGTTATGGGTAATTTTCTTCTCATAACCTGAGGACAAGAACTTTATTACTCTTTAAACTCCAATATTGCACCAATTAAATTCCAGCTTAAGAACTAAGGTTTCCAGTCCACTTTTCATTTCAAAATACGTCTCCTATTCCTGTTGTCAGAAGTCCCATAAGAACAACTTTTTATTTTTCCTTTTTTTTTCATCTTCATATTTTTTATAATTAAAAAGCATGAAGGAATATTATGTTACAGAAACTTTGCCAATGTACTTTTGGTTTTGCAAAAGCTCATACTTAAAATCATACTACAAGAAATAATATATTTTGAAAAAGAAAGGAAAGAAACTTCAAGCTCTTTTCTTTTTCTCTTGCTGCATTTAACTTTTCTACCTCACAGCTCAGATTGCTTTTTTTAATCAAAGCAGTAATGGAAGAACAGTCCTTACACTCAAATGCGATCACATTTAATCATATTTAATATCCTTATTTCTCAGCTGATCAGACTTTAAAAATTTGATTGCTTTAGTTTGATTTAAAACTTAAGGTAGGTCAAACCCAATAAAAAAGGTATATTTTTGTTGTTAGTGTGTTCCAGTTGTGTGGTTTCTTAACATGCTTGAGCTTTTGGCTGCTGTATTGCTGGAAAAAAGATTTCTGAGCACCTTCTCAGTGGAAATGAGCAGAAAATAAAATTATACAATTTTAGTCAAACATGATACATTTTTATAAGAAAAAATAAATTGATCTAATGATACTTTAATCCGTATCCTACAATAAAAACACTTTTATTTATTCTGAGTGTATTTTTTTATCCTCTTCTGTTTCCTCAAACTTGTTTCAAAAATAGGTTCAGTGGAATGGTTTTCTGAGTGTTTTACTCCAAATTAAATCCAAAATAATTCCAGTTGACATTGAAAGCTCCCATCTCTGTCTGCAGACTTCATTTTCAGTCTGTAAAGAGAGGACTATAGCTGAGGCCATTGCCTTTGTTGCAATTGTAATTGTAACTGTAAGCTCCAGAACATAACCTCACACTCAAAATGCTTGTTTCCTACTTCTATTAATGTGAAGGTAAACTGTGTACTGACCATGCCAGAATTTCTTTTCATGAACTGTACCTGGTTTCTTTGATTTCAAACTGTATTCTTCACTTCATATGGGAGCGCCCCAGCTGAAAGTTCCTGTTGTGACCACCAATCATGATGCCAAAACATGCCCAAAGACTATATGCTTTAGGAGCAAAACTTTAGAGACCCTTTTGTCCTGTAAAAAAATATTCCCTTGAAATCTTCTGAGCTCTTATAATATGTCAGTCTTTCTTCCATGAGAATGAATAGAGCAATTATGCTTTTATACAGAATGAGACTGCAGAATATGGTAAAACTTGATCCTCCCAGTCCAGCAACACACATAAAATTTGCTAAACCACAGACAAAAATAAATGAATTAAACTAATGAAATGTTCCATTCCTTGTTAATTTGATGCATGTGTTCTGGGTGGGTGAGAAGGAACAGCGCAGGAAAGGGCAGGCTTGTGCCAGAGTTCAGGGTCAAGTCACTATGGAGTTGTAGCACAATCTTGGAGATTAATCTCTGGATTTCTGGAGCTATAAGACCATGATGACTTGATAGGCACATGTAAACTGTAGGGAAGCTCCTTCTGAGATATCTTAACAGCAGTGAGATGTCATCAGAAAGTATGCATGTCGTCTGTGTTGACATCATGGATCTGTCATATGGAAAGACTATAATTTCATTAATTTGTCATCAAGGTGAATTTATAAAATGATGGACACTGCTTGCAAGTCTGGTATGACCCAGAATAAAGCTTTGTAGTCTCAAAGTCACAAGGTCTCAAGGTTAACATAGATTTATTGTTACTTTCTTCAGTGCAGACCCATTATCTGAAGAACAGATATTACCTTCTGTGAATTCATTATATGTGCTAATTAGAAAACCAACCAAACAAAAAAAATCCAAAAAGAGAGACTCCATCCCCACTTGGCAAGGAATACCAGCCGTATAACCTACTCCTGGTTACTTCTGGTGTGTCTGTACCCAGCTCTGCCACAGCACCTGTGAGTCAATGTGCAAAGTGTAAAATGCAGTACTGGGGAATGCATTTGTGAGCCTTCAATGTGGCTTTTCTGTTCCAACTTTCATTATGCCCCCTGTGTTCACAGCTTGTCCACTTTTGGGGCATTACAAAGAATGTAATTTTAAAAATAAATACTAGTGTTCAGGCTGGCTAGGAGCACTCTGACTTGCATTGTTCAGTTTGATATTTCACTCTGTGTTTGAGTTCATTTTAATAGCCAAAATATTGTGTGAGACTGCTGCATAGATACAACATGCTTCTCAAAAGGTAGATGAGTTTTGAAGGTAATGTGAACTGATTCTATCATAACTTGCAATGTACTGTGGGAGAAGAGGCAATGCATTGATATAAGATGATGATTTAAGTTTTGGCAGACATTGAGTAACAGTTACCATGCATTTTGCCTCCAAATTCTTCTAATTCAACTTAATAGGCAAATCATGTTTTCTCTCTGCTTTCCTGATCATCCTCCATTAACCTGCAGTCTTTGATAAATATGCATCGCCTCATAATGTTGCATAAACATTTTTTAGAAGGCAAATAGAGAGTAAACAAAACCCAAGTTAAAATTATATTAAAGACTTTGATGGCGTATTAATCATTTATACAAAGCTTATTAATCAAATGGATACTTTAAAACAAAGTGCTTTCTTCCAAAATCAGAGAACAGAGGCAATGCTGGCCTTTTCTCTATCATGAGTGAAAGCTGGCAGGAGGCAGTTCTCCATCATTTGTAACTCACTTTTAAGAGTTCAGACTCCAACAACATCTCCATACTAATTAGCTGTCCCTGTCTACATGTGAATCTGATTCAAGGGCTTTGTGTGCTCCTGATGGAAAAGTCACCATATGCAAAAACCAGCCCATCTCCTTCCTCACAGTTTTCTTCCCCTTGGTCTTTCATTTACTATGATTTTTTTCTATATCTCTGTCAAATCTGTGGTGAATAAATGAACAGTGTCACATTTGCTTTGTGTGCCCAAGAACTGATTCACACAAAGGAGCAGCTTTCTTCTGCTGCAGGTTTCAGCACCCCAAGTGAGAGCATTGCAAGGCACTGTTTCAGTCCTCATGACAGCTGAGTGCCAGGTTGGTACATGGCAATGGACACTGGATGCTCGGAAGAAATCTCTGACTGCAGAACTGCTCCAGTGTCACAGCTGAAAGGAAATCTTTGGAGAAAGGTGGCAAATGGCAGTCAGGAGTATATGGACAGTAAAACTGGAAGAACTTCTGCAATGAATCTGAAAAGTAAATTGGCTGCTATTTGTAAAATTATACTTGATGGGGTCTTTCAAATTGAACTTCTACATAGAGAAACTGTGGTTCAGTATCACTGTGCAGTTGGGCCACAATGACAAAGGAGTTTGTGCCCCTAAAGATGTGGAATCACAGTGTAAATCTCAGCTCTTATATCAGATCTGTAGTAAGTAGGTGCTCTTACTCAAGTAATTCTGATTAATGTACTCTTAAAATTACATGGGAAATTCTGGGTAATTTGAAATCAATAGCAAACTTACCTTGATTTTGTAAGGACCAAGATTTTACTTGTAATGTAAAAAAGAGAGATCATAGCTTGGGATGTGTTAACCTTGTCATGTTGAAGCATAATTTCTTTGTAAATGTTTAACTTGCCTGGCTGAACTGAGTTAAAGATAGACAGCCTGGTTCACATTTAAACGTGTTAGCTGGCCCACATTAAAATTCATTCTTTAATTCCTAGTCTAGACAAAGTCACACTCTACAGGAGAAGGAAGAAACTGTCTACAATCTAGGTGATTAATGGGTTGAAAGCAGATGTGAGATATAAAAGAGTTTGTAAGCCTCCTTTACTACCTGGAGGTAAAGTTTGGCTGTCACAGGCAAAAGAAAAGGGATAAATTTCAAAGAAGGCTGAAACTGCAGCCAAAATGCATTAAATGATTACACGGCCAGGACTTACTTTGATCACACCTTAAAAGTAAAACAAACACAAGCATGAAGAAGAAAGGTTCTTTTCCCCCCAAAATAGCTCAAAAGGATGAATTCATCAAAGAAAAACAAGCACTCTAGGGCAGCGGCACTAAACATGTCGTGCTGTTTTAAATCCCCCAGCCCCTCAGTAAGGGTGAATGTGACTCCACTCAGGGCACTGCCCTAACCCCATGGTTTCCTTCTCCCAGGGAGAGGTGGGGGTGGCTGTGAGCCTTTGCATACCTGTGAGCTCCTGGGAAGAGAGCACAGCCTCACTAGTGCACTCTGGGCAGGCTGGCATTCATGTAACCTGACACAAAAATCATCAAATAGCTGGTAATCAGAGCCAATAGAAAAAAAAAGAACCAAGGTACCAAGAAAGAAAATGGAATAATACCAACTTACACGGACGAACGTCTGTGAGTCGCAGAGTTGCAGAATCTGGTGTCATCATTTCTATTTGAAATACAGAAAATTAGAGAAGGGAGATATGAAATAGTTTATTCAGGTCATCCAGAAGGTGAAAAGTAAAAATCTCTGTTTCAGTCTGTTGCTGTTATACTAGAGAAGAGGGAAAGTATATTCATATATGCTCTGGTTAGGAATATTTTTGCTCTCAAAGGAGCAGGTAGCGTAATGAACAAAATATATTCTCTCCTTGTGGCTGGAGTTTAGTCAAGATAATTTTGCAATTAGGAAGGCAACGTATCTTGTCTTCTTGTTTAGGTAGTTTAATCCCTTAGGCTTTAATCCCTTAGGATAATGACCTGTCTGAAAAAAAAAATCAGATTTTAGCATCACTTCAATTTTATGATCTTGCTCTGTATGATTTGTTATAGGAAGCAGTCGAACTTCATGGACATATATAGTTTATAGCCGATATTTCTGTTCAAGACCACATCTGATAATATTTGGCACTTTAGACTTTCAAACCTCTCCAGATTTTAAGTAACTTTATAATTGTGAGACATAAAGTCCCATTTCCCTGCCCCATTTTTCCTGATTATGTAAGAAAAATTCCACGTAAAGCTCAAAGAAAGGCAGCATCACTGTGTTGTCTGATAGCTTGCATTCAAGAGGCTGAGCAGATGAATTTGCAGAGTCTTGTGTCTTGTGTAGTTTTACCCATCTGTGGACTGAAGAAAATTTTACAAAGAAACAAAGTGGGATCTCCAGTTTATTTTGTTCTTTTCTGTTGTCTCTACATTATTTTATACACCATACACAATCTCAGACTCTCAGTTTGCCTATACTCAGAAAGGTAGGGTGACATATTTTCTCTTTTTAAAAATATTTGAGGGTTAAGGCTGCAAATTTTGTTTTAAAATACCCAGTATAACTTAGGGCTGATTTTTAATTTGTAGTAGCTATCCCCATGTGTTTTGGGGTGGACGGGTGACAGGAGGGCAGAAATCCTCTAAAATCTTAGAGAGAAATCATGTAAACATTTTCAGCTTTTGCAAATGATTTCTTGAAAAGTTAGGCAGGCTGAGATTTTTTTTTTTTTTAAATATTGCTAGCAAAAGTTCTAACAAAATAAAAATATACAAGCAAGAAATTCCTTCTATCTGGATATTGAGTGTGCACACATTAGGAGCTTTATTTCTGGCATGTTAGGGTCAGGAAAACTTTTCAGTTACAGGCTAAGTAACAAACACGTTTTAAGTAATTCCAACAGCTGTATCTAATTTGAAAAACATTGTTCTGATAATATATCAATAAATAAGCATAAATCAAACTGAACCTGGAAAAAAAACCCCAAACACTTTCTTCTTTTTAATTTTTTTTACATAAAAGAAAAATTCTGATATCAGAAGTAACAATAAAAAAATGGCTTCAATAAGCAATACAAGCATTGTTATTTTTTAAAATTTATTTTAATGCTTCAAGCCTTATTTTACACGTTTTGTTTTTAAAAAGGAAAAATACCATATAATTACTGTCACACTTTTTCTAACACCTCCTTCAACTACTATGGTAATAAGTAATGACAGCCTCAGTTCCTCTGTCAAGGGAAAGGGTGAAGTCTTCATTTACTTCTAGTGTAATAGATTAAACTGGAGAATCCATTTTAGTCAGGGCAGAGTGGATGTTGGTGAAGTTATGAGCTTACTGCACCTTTTAAAATGAAATATTTAAACAAGTGGAACCTTACGTAGTTGATGCATTAAGCTGACATAGGGTGTAAATCAAGCAACACCTAAATGTCCTTTAACAAAGTCAATTATATTATATAAGCGTAGCAGAGATGGAACTCCTTTATCCTGTGCATCTGTCAGTTTCTACTCCTGAGATAAAAAACCTTTCTCCAGATGCAGAATAATATATGTGCTCAGTATAGTGCTATAAACTTAAAAGAAAATTAAACAAAAATGTATTCTTTATTAATGTTATTGTGAAAAGGTGTTCCATAATCGAAACATCTACTGGAAACATCTACTCAGTTCCTGAAATCATCTCTATTAGATTATGTAGATACCATCTAAGAAAATACTTCTAAATTTAATCTGTCAAGACTTCAAAGAGTCTATAAGCAAATACTTAGATTTGCATTAGATTTTTGACTTTGAAATCCATTATTGTAAGTTCCATGCTGACTTTGATGTGCTGCCTTTACACCTCCTCTCTGAGAAAGGAAGTGTAAAGGCAGCACATTAGTTTATAGATGTTCACAGACTGTTTTTCGGATAAGGCCATTTAAATCTCTTTTGAAGGTCAATCCCAGCTCTTATCATTCAAGAAGTAATAATAACAGAGAGAGTCTGCCTAGACTAAGGACTGCTTTAAAACACAAAATAGCAAGGGTGGAATGAACTTACTTAACTCTTGACCCAGCACAATATCAGCATTCTAGTGTTTTGCTGTGACAATGCCCTGCTAAGGCATAGTGTGAAATTTCAATATAGGTGTACGGAATTAAATGATTAAGGAGAACAAGAGGTTGCAGGTGTTTACAGTTGACATATTTTTACTTTCACTTCTTTGAAGTCTTTATAGTTTCTTTTGCAATTAATAATGCATAATAATGTATATTGGGGAACCATTAAAACACTGTTTGAAACACACAGTGAGTTACCCCATGTTCAAACACAGGACAAGAATTTCTATTATGCACACGTCAATGCTTTCAAACCTTGTTGGCTAAGACTCCAAAAATAATCTGGAAGCAACTTCCTTATTTTTCCCAGGCCTGATCTTTCTCTTCACTAGACCACTCTACTTCTCATGGAACTAGGCCTGTTTTGCATCTTTTCTGCTCTACTCTTATGGATGTCACTTTTCTATAACTCATAAGGCAGATTTTGAACCATTTAGGAAAATTATTACCTTGCTTCGTTTCATTATTTTCCCTGATCAGTAAAAATGAGAAAGCTTTATTTCTCCTCTTTTAAGAAACATTCTGCATGCAAAGTCTCCTTCTAGTCACTTTTTCTAGCTCCATTTTGATTTCAGTGATGATTTCTCATTATGTACCAGTCTTATAAGGACAAAAGATTTTGAAAGCTCTTGCCTCCATATAAGGGACTTCATTCTCAGAGGATGGAGCCTTACTTTTGAATGCAAAATTTGGCAAAAAAAGCAGTAACACAGCCAGTTATTAAACATAGTATTGAAAAGCATTAAGCAGCCTTTTTCCCCCTTCTTTTGTAGGTTTTGGGTGAAGTAGGGTAGCGATCATGGTGTTATATGTTCTGCTAGTTGAGTGCTGACAACTCTAACTTTGCAATAACTACATTATTTGCTTGTGATTTATGAGTAGAATGAGTTAGTTTTGAAACTGACCTTGTCCAGATGCAGGTTTGTGTGATTTCAGCAGTGTTTTCTGTACTGCTAATGAACTAGTAGAGGTGCTTCAAAATGTCAATGCAGCACAGTCATTTTGTAGCAGATTTGTCTCTGCTCTTCTAATGAGACAGAAAAGTTGTGCTCTGAACTAAACAAAGCTATCATAATCCTATCCAATAGATTATAGAAGTGACCAATATTGAAGAAATCTGTAGGAACTCAAATCACTCCAGTAAAAACAGCCGAGCCAAACGGATTCCAGAAATTTTACACTGGCATGTTTGCAGTTGTGTTTTTATATGCCATGCCTTCTTCTGTATTAGATTTCATGCAATCAGGAAAATAGAACAGCTCCATATTTTTGAGAAAGTAACTTTAGAATGGGCTATTTTATTTCCAAAGGGATTTTCTTACTCAAATTATTTGTAAAATATACAGAGGTTTATAATAAAACTAGCCATTTAAAAGTTTATATTTAAATCATGGATAACTGTGAAAAAAGTCAGATATGTCATTCCTCAACCCACTTAAATGCAAAAAGCACCTAAAATGCTGTTTCAGCATATTATGTCTGTGCTACAATCCCTCTGAAGTGTTTTCTCACTTAAACAGTTTCAGACCCCAGCTTTGCTTCTGCTGATTTTAGGTGCTTATCAAGCCCACATTTTGAATGATTCTTGTGCTTCTCCCCCGATCAGCAGAGGCATGGGAGATATTTTCATCCACTTTTCTTCAGCTGGGAGGTGTTGCAGAGAGATGAAAAGAGTTTGTGTTTCACAGCCACTCTGCCAGGGCAAGTGCTTGGGATGGGCAATCCAAAAGCCTAGGTGAGTTTGAGCCACTGCAGTGGATCTTTCTTTCTGCATCTAGAGCTTACTTCATGGCTTTTGCAGCAGGAGAAGGAAAATTCACATGCCCGAGCCACTCTTCAGCAGGTAGTTGTAAGAACTGCTGGACAGCTTAGCACCAGTTACGGATTGTATTTTGAAAGAGGTGGTGGTCTGGTGATTTTTTGTCGGTACAATAAGTGCAGGGCTCTGACTGCTATAACTTCACAGGCAGGTTGGAGCATTTGTGCCACAATCTGTACTGTGGAAGGCTGGAGGAAAGCAACAGCTTGTGGGTAGAAAGGATACTAAGCCCTCTGCACACCAGGAAACAGTTTTTTATGCTGAACTTTTCATTCTGGCCTAGAAATAAAAGCAATACTAATGTAGGTCAGGAGGAAAAGAAGTAGTTTAGGCCTCTTACCCTAAGCTTACATGCTGTAGTAGGGATCATTCCCGTCACTGATGTCAAATGCTAGATTTAGATAGTTAAATCTTTAACTCCTGTAGCAGTGATGAGAAATATCCAGGATCTACTCAGATAAATGTAGGCTTATATTCCTTAAATGCAAATAAAAAGCAGGATGCCTCAAATTCTTAAGACACTGGCTGAAACTGACTCAGGAACTTTAGTGTACATATATGGAGGATCAAAGTAAAACTTCTTACACAAATACTTTTCTAAAGTTTCCTAATTTTAGGACTACAGCATTATTTTTTTAAAACATTTTCATGTATCATATTCTTTCTCTTCATGGCTAAACACCACCAAAAAGACAAAAATACTCCCTTCTCCTTCCCCCAGAAAACCCCAAAACTGCCCAGTAGGATCATTGCATAAGGTCTCAGGTTCCACTTGTCTGTGATGTAGTTCTGCTTGAGATCCAGTTTTCCTCTTTTCCTGCTGACCTGACAACAACAGCATATTTTCTGTCTGCCTGAAGATCACTGGAGAAGTGCCAGTCATAATCTTCTCCTTATTGATTCTGGTCAGCAGCTATTGACAGTTTTAAAAAGATTATGTTTTAATTGGGGATCAGATAGATGGCATCTTAAGGTATTTAATTTCACTTTGCAACTCACTATAGATTATCTGAGTGGTTCCACAACTCAAGGAGGATAAAGATGAATGTGTTGTCCTTTTCTTTAGGTGACCCTGAGTGCAAATGTAGCTCAGGCTAAAGTGACTGAAAATCTTTTTCTATCACTGGGCTGAAAAGGTTGAATGTGAATTCATTAGTATTATCTTTGTTTAAGGCAAAATATCTATATCTCACCAAGCTCACGTCTTAGGTGGCCACACTTATTCTCATGTGGTTTAAGAGAGAAATGGACTGGGGAAGTAAAAAAGAAAAAACAAGGCAAAGAGTAAGATTGTATAGAGGTCCCTAATTTGATGGTGATTTTATCTTCTTGCAAAGGAAGTTCAAGGTAGTGCTGAATAAACAGCCTCCAAAAACTATCTTCTGCATTTTCAAAAAAATGAAGGTACCCTTACAATAAAAAACAGTTCAAGAGACAAGCAACAAAAAAGAAATAAATACTAAACTCTAGACTTAAACCCCCCTGTGTACCTCAGCCTAAACAGCCAAAGTCTGATCATTCCAACTTCAGACTCAAAATTGTCTAGTGGGCTGTCTGAAGGTGCCTTCAAGAGATCTAGATCCAACTCACTAGGACATGCTTGGTAACACATACTGATGAAGTTCACACCCTAGTGTCCCATGCATGCCAGATGCGCCCAGGACTATAATTTCATTTTTACTGGGCTGCAATTTGTAGGACAATTTTCCCCAGACATACCTTTTTTGTCTATCTAGGCTTGATTTGAGGGCTCTGAACATGGGATAAGATTTTCCAACACCTATCTAAGCATTTCAGAGAAATTCACCATGTTGCATGGGACAGAGCTAATGTGTCTCAAAGGTGTTACCTTCACTACACAAAGATATCTCACACATTGTCGATGATTTATTTGAAGTATTCTATCTATGAGTATTGGGTTTGTGTGGCCAGTTTTTGGTAGCTCCCTACTGCCTTTTCAGAGCCCCAATGCCATGTCATCAGGAGTGTATTCCTTCTCACACAGCTCCTGAGGGACACAGTTATTCCTATGGAGACATGGAGCATGGGCTGATAGGCAATGCGTCCAACTCATAGTGGAAGTCAGCAGGACAACAAGGAGCTGAATGAACATAATTTATTTTCCTTAGTAGAAATCGAACTAAGTAAATGTAGAGGAAATCAGAATAGGGATGACATGGACTTTGCAGAAGTGATGAGCCTTTAGGAGTCAAAAATATGGTTTTATTCTCAGTTCAAGATTTTTCAGTGTTGGCGGAGTATTAAGTCTCTGTTTTCTTTGTTGTTTTGAGGAGCTGGCTGAAGTGCCATGACTTTAGGAGCCTTACAAAAGTATGGAGGAAATTGTTTAAGCTCCGTGGCCTCCTGAATGACTCCTGTTTTATTCTACTTTTTGGTGTACAAAATTTCTCTCTCCTTGTTGGAACATTAGTCAGTTATCCTTCAAAAATTCTGTAGGCTCTGAGAGCAGCAGCAGAATATGCTATTTGAGCCGAAGATGGAAGAGATAAGCTTGAAGGAACAGAAAAGACATATGAAACAAGATGTATCGTTGGGAAGTGACCAAGAGAGCTGATGGGAACTGAAGAGAGAGAGGGTGCAGGCCATCTCTGGCAGCAGTGCCCAGGTGGCTAGAGGAGGGTGACACAGATATCAGATAAGTAAATGGAGAAGAGAGGTTGCTGTAATCAAAGGGAGAGATGAATGAACTGCAGAACTTAAACTACCCACCAAGGACCCATCTTTCAGAAACACCAAGCAATCCTATGTGCAGCAACTGCTTTTTTAAAAAGGATTTAATTGAAATAACCTCCACGCCTGTGTTGAGAAGACCATCTTAATTGCCTCTGCCAAGCTTAAATGTTGAGCAGCAATTTATATTTCATGCACTAACTCTCATATGGGCCAAGAACCAAAGAAAACAAGCTTTCCTGTGGCTAGAAATGAAGATGGTGCTTTTTCTCTTTACATCAGATATTCCATATCCCAGAACTATTTCCTTACATTTGAAAAGCCTTTTTTGTGGCTGAGGTCAGACTGACAGACTCCAGGGAAACAGTATCAAACTTTCCCCATAAATTTTATTCTCAGAAAGTGGGTGACTCCATTCCAGGATGGTTTGGCTGATGATTTTATTGTTGTCAATCCATAAGAAGATTGTAAATATCATCATCAAGTTATTGAATTATAGTAATTACCCATGGTTTCTGTTCTCACAAAAGGGCTCTAATGAGAACTAACTTGGCTCCTTCCTGAGCCACTTTTTTTTTTTACCTGGTCTGAATTAAGGACAATCCTTTTAATCTCCATGTGGAAGTCAACCTCTTGGTCTTTCCCATCCTCAGGCTCAGCCTGGGTTACATTAATTTGCTTTTAGTGGTCAGCAAGCTCAAGGAAAATCTATGCTCAGCTACTCCCTGCTGTTTAATGGGCTGATTCAACATCAGAGAGGGAGAGGTCGCATGCATTTTTCTCAATTTTATCCTTCTTGCTCCTGATTCACTCGTTCAACTACGCTAGTGATGGGAACGGTGGGACTCCACATATATAGATGCAATCCCAGCAGACACTGATATTTGAAGCACTGTGTTCTATAGACCTGCTTTGAGCAAGGTTAGTCAACTCAGTGCTTAAAAAGCTGGCAGCCATCTGGAGACCAGCCTACGCCAGAGTTCAAAATTGTTTCCTTCACTGTTGGTAGCAACAATGGGGATGGGGGGTAGTGGGTTGAAAGCTTTCTTAGAAGCAGAATTGGAGAAGAGGAGAATTCACTGCAGGCTGAAGTCGTGAGATAACCCTAGATCCTAGAGGTTCATGGACACTGTGCTCTGCAGTACAACCTCTGCTTAGAGGCATCATTAAACTCCTGATAATTAGCAAGTCATTAGGTTTTGACTACACTTAAAGGTTAAAAGGAGAAACTTTGGTGATGGATATTTTGTGTTTTTCTTTCTCGTGTGTTATGTATTCCCTTTGTGCTAAATGATTCTGGTGCCCATCTCTTACCCACAAGCTGGAATCAGCTCACATTGAAACCCTTTTTTGAAAACAACCCCAATAGTTATGTCAGCTTTTCTCAAATTGAGGCCACATTAAGAAAAAAGGTGGGTAGGAAAAGCTTAACACCAGTGACTCTTTAATTTTTGATCAGAGCCTTGAAGATGTGCATTTGATAGCAAGCTAGAGAGCTGTATTATAGCTCTGCAGTGCAAATCTGCAAGATGACTATCAAAGCCTTGATGAGATAATGTGGGGCATGTCATTTCCTGTAGTCAATATTTCCTGTAATGACTCCTCCAATATGATCGTGCTTGATTAAGTGTTGTTTAAGGACTTCTATCATGTTCATTTTTCTATCCACACAGTAGTTAAGGCTGTCTTGCAGTATTTGTAACAAATCTCAAACAGTACATTTCAGGCTCAAGACATAAAAAGTGTGTCATTAGTATTTCCAAGGAATTAAGCTAATATTCCTAGGACACTTTTTGTAACTGCTAAAGTAATGTAGCAGTATACCTATAAATCCAAAAATTATTTGCAACATATTTTACACTTTGGGGTTAGTATTCCCACATAGTGAGCTATGTAAAGCACATGCAGAATTTTTAGTCTGCTTATGACTTTTAAAGTGAGGAAAATTCAGCAACTCTGTGCTTCAGAGTGTTGAATATATTTCAGTTCATGCATGCTTGTAGAACAAATTGAGAAGTAAAAATAAAAATAAAATAATAATTAAAAAAAGAGAAAACAGGAAACAGCATCATGCCATGCAGTGGTAGGATGGAGAGCAGGCTTGTGAGGGACAGTCTGTGTGACATCTGGCTTTCTAAGCCTGCCATGTGGACAGAGGGACAAGTTACAGTTTGTCTATAACCCTTCTCAACTACCTTTCCTCATATAGTCTGCAGACATTCTGAAAACTTTGGCATTTGTGGAACCAGGTCTGTGTCCCTTCTACTTGGCAGTCTGTGACATCTCAGAGGACATCTGAGGGCTACTGAGCATCAGAAGAATACTCATAGTTCCTAAGAATTCTTTGTTTCTGCAATACTTTGAGGGTGCCAGTGTTGATTTGCAGGGCTGTGCGAAAGCTTGACCCTGCCCATGGTTACCAGCAGATCCTGGCAGCAGAACATCCTGAGTGGTGTGCTTACAGCTTACCATATTAGAGAGAAAACATTCCTCTCAGTCCCATGTGAAGAATCTGTATTTTCATTCACCTTGCCTAGATCTGGGATTTTCACATGGAATTGTGTGAAGCTGCAATTAAAACTAGAGCTAAATGCTTGCCTTTCTTTTCAGCTCTTTACTCAGTAATAGAGTATTTTACCTGCAGATAGCAGCAGACTTCTATGCATTATATGATAACGTCTTATCCATGGGGAAGTACCTATTTATTTTATTAAAAAAAAAAACCCCTCAGCAGTCTTTCACTACCTAATTGATGAATCATGGCACATTTACATTTTTAGCAGGTTTTTTAGACCATATATTCCACAACCTGACACAGTGGCATGCACTTGCTGCAGTAGCTTCTACTTCTTTTATATGTACAGGTGAAAATATGTAGGGGGAATGGATGTAAGTGCTATGATTCAGACTTTAACCAAACCTGAGATAAGAATCTGCAAAAAAGCCGTTTCCAGGAGTATAAGGGAGTATAAATGGACATCTTAAATGGATGAGAAATAAAAATATTTTGCAATGGGTATCATCTAAAGGCTTTGCCCCTTAGAGAATAGTATCTGCAATCCAAGATGTTATTGTAGCAATAAGCTATGGAGAGGGCTGAGTGGCATGACAAAAAGCTTTGTGTGTTACAGTAACTCCTCCCTACCCCCCCCAGTACTGACATCCTTTGCTTTGCTTGCTGCCCCGTTGCTTTTAATCACTTTTAAATTTTTTTTACATTCTTAGTTTCATTTTTCTGACAGAAATTACATTGTTAATATTATACAAAGTGGACCTGTTCATGCATATTAGACGTTTACTTTGATCTGACTTACTTGATACTGAAGGACTTTTCTGAGCCATTGAAGAAATTGAATGTAAAATTAGAGTGCGTGAACAGACAGAAAATATGTAGTCATGTGATATTTTGGTCCATGAGGCCTGGAATCACCAGTATGATTCATTTATGGTATGATACAGATTTTTGCCCTGTGTTTTGTGACCTCCTGTTGCTGAATAACGATGGACAGTCCTGGTGAACATTGTTTTGTGGCACAGTACAACATTCTTGTTCTTATCAGCTGCCAATATTTAGATTGCAGTCACTCCAGAAAATATGTAAGCAGGTGCCATGCAAAGTCATTCCTTCACTCTCTGATGTGAGCTTGAATTTGGAAAAGCTGTGTGATCACAGAAATCCCATTATCTTCTCTGCTGACAGCTCTTTTTAGCATCAGTGGCACTAGGTAGAGTGGTACATTTTGGGAGGGCAGTTCACAAGCACATTCTGTAGATTGGGCATCCAGTTTTAACCTTCTTACATGAAAAGCATATTTTGAAAACTGAGAGTGGGCAGGCCTCTGAGTGTAAAAATGGGCTGCAAGTCTTGAGTGCTTAAGGTCTCAGGCAGGCAGAAAGTCAAGGAAAGTTGCAGCCTAGCTGTGCCCTTAAAGGAGGTTGCTATTCTGCTCCCCTTCTTATACTGTAGTTGCACTTCATACATGAGTCAAAAATGAGAGCTTGGTTTGAAACAGAATGTTATGAGTTTACACATTCCTTTCTGTTCCTGCTTTTTGGAGCTGTGTATATCAGAAAGAGAGAAAAGTGACTGAATAAAATATATTTTATGTTTGTGTTTCCTGTGTCCTGCTTTTTATAAATTTAAAAGCTTGCCATTGCATTAAGAATCTATCTTGGGGGCACAGATCTTCCGCTGGCAAATTGTCAGCACTCCAGTGAAGTCAGTGAGGCCGAGGACCAGCCTGACTTTGCAATCAAGCCATCCACTAAGTATTTCCTGTTGTGAATAATCTATTCAGAAAATATGGAGGTTTCACCTTACCAGAAATATTTTCATCCTTCCCCTTTGAATTTTTGTACTTAATACTATCTGCTCAATCAATAAATAACCTGATCAGCTGTACACCCACACAGACATGTCCTTAAGGCTTTCTGTGATCTTGTAACAACCCCTTGGCACCAGTTGGGGAAGTTCTGGGAACCATCTTAACTGAAAGGACAGAAAATGATGCTTTAATGAGAAATGCACTACTTCTAAGTAAAATGAATTTGGACCAGTGCACATTGTCAGGTCATGCTTTAAAATCTAGCATTGACAAGGGTGTCTCTTTGGCAAATTTTCTAATTCCATCAATTTTTAATGCTTGAAGCCTTCTTTCAGACCTCCTGGTCTTGGTGTCTAGGAATTCTTCCTTGAAAAATGCTTTTCAGTTTTGTTTTAAAGTAGATTATAACATCCATTCCTAATCAGCAGACAGTTTGGGCTTGTAGTCGGAGCATGGCCTGAAGAGATGTTTATTACTTTGATATATTGTTGAAAGATTTTATCCTCTGATAAAATGATTTTTACTTTTCTATCTGCTCCCCTCTTTTCTCTTTTTACCTCAAACTCCTTCTTACATATTTTTTTTAATATTACATTTGCTTCCATGTCTGAAAATGTGAAGCTTAATATAAGCCTCTCTTATACTCTCCCCCAGTCTTTTGCAGGTTTTTGGTAATCTGTCTGTCTCCTACTATCATTTTCCTGAAGACCAGACTCTCCTGTAAAAAGCTGTTTCTCTCATTTATTCATTCACAAAACCACCCAAAGTTTCTTCAAGAAATCCCCCCATGGCAAGCAATTAACAAAGGAAGAAAAGGAAAAAAAAAAGTGTACAGTAAATCTGCTTTTGAAATTTTTCTCTGAATAGATGGTGTCCCTTTTTGTATGTATTAGAGAACTTCCCTGGCCTATTTATTTGTTACTTCATCTATGCTTCTGCTATTTAGGCGTGGTTGCTTTATACACATCTTTCATTTTCAGGGCACAGCACAGCTTCTCTCCAATCCACACCTACTCCTTTCCCTGCCCCGTGGAGCCCTGCTAAGCTGTCCTGCTACTCACTGGTGCTATGAGTGAGCAGACACTTGACACGATGTCTCTGCTTGCTGTGAGAGTCCAACAACTTCATTGTTGGATCAAGCTCATTGCCTGGTCCACCACTGAGCCTAAACTGTAAACAGCTGTGGATCTTTGGAGTCATTAACAGACTCCTCTCGAGTGGTGCATAAGCCTGAAGTCGCCAGGGAAATAGACTTGGACATATGCCTAATGGTGATAGTTGCAAGTTTTAGAATGGGCGACCTGAAAATGGGCCAGCAACCCTGTTAAGCTTAATTTCATTATTTATTTTCCTCTTTATGCTGTGTATGTCTCGGTGAGTGTTGCTGGAAAACTGAGGAATTTCAGGTGGTACACATCAGGAGCCGCAATCTGCAATGAGGCTGTGGGAGGCTCTCTGCAGAGCAGCCCTACCTAAGCAAGGTGTTTTCCTGCTGTGAAGTCCTCAAGGTCAGTGTCAGTGGGATGCAGAGCGGTGAGTCTCTTTTTACAGTGATTCTCCTCTGGCCAGGGTTGAACTAAAGAATGATAATTGTTTTGATTTTACACGGCTAGCAGAGATAAGGTGGAAATGGCTTTTGCTTCATGTGAGATGTTAAGCTGTCAGTAGCATGAACTCAAGACCGCTTGAAGTTTTCACTGTAAAGAGAGATGTGATGAACAGACAGGTGGTGAAGTAAAAGGTGACTTGGTATCTGGAATCAACAGAGGGCCCCAAATGAGACCTTGCAGAAACAAGGGTGTGGATCTCTTTTGTTAGCTTGCAAAGCATCCTAACTTCTGGCCTATTTGTTAGTCTAGATGTTCTAGCTCTCTTTTTCTGGCCTTAGATACCAACTTTGCCAGACCATGCCCAGTCAAAACACCTCAAGTTTCTGTAATTGTTTTTGTCAGAAAATTCCCATCAAGCCTGAGAGTTTGTGGGTGCGGATCTGACCCCAGAACACTTAAAGAGCATGCACGGGATTTAATTTTCTGGACTTTATGGGGGGAATTTATCCATTAGATGACTGGGTCTATAACTTTATCCTGCAGGATTAATGGTCAACGATGGATTTGGCTTTTGGCTGCCTCTGTGTTAAAGTCCCTGCTGTGGGGGTAAGTAACCCCACTTTTGCTGCTGAACAGTGCCACTCTTATCAAAAAGGAGTTTACAGTTATTGCTCAGAATATATGACAAGCTATATAATAAAAACATTTGTTTAAAAATCTCAAACAGGACAAACTCTGGTCTCTCTTTTCTTTCCTTGTTTTTCTTTATTCCTGGTTCTGACTTTACTGCACAATGCAAAATATCCATGAAAATATTGATACCTTGTGTTTTAAAATTTCTTGATGTATCTATAAACACCTTCTCAGGAGGTCAGGTTATTGAACCAAGAGATAATAATGTGGTAGCTGCAATATTGTGTAATGTCATGCTAGCTGATGCTATAGGGTATCTGTTTCCTCCATTCATATATGTTACTATATATGTCTCCACCTGAGATACATGTTGAATTCTAGCACTCCTTGCATCTGCCTTAAATGATCGTGTTCAGAGAGCTGAAGAGTATTTCAATGAAATGCACTGAAACTGGACGACCTGCCCTAGAGCTCTTACATGTACAGTGCAACAATTATATGTTGCTTACATAATATCACCATCCCCTTTAATTTATTAAAAAAAGAATGGGGTTTCCTCAAAGGTTTTTCAAAATACTTTATTTTTAAAAACAATGCTGACAATTTGGGAAAGATTTGTGCATTCTATAAAATGACTTTAAATAATTAGGGAAAGTTAAAAGTATATCAATTTTTGCATGTTTTTAATTTTTGAAGGTACTCCAAATAGATTAGTATTAGGTATTTAATGGTTTTGGATTTTTGGAGGGTTTTTTTGTGTTTTTTTTGTAGGGATGGTTCTTTTGTTTTTTTTAACAAGTGAGGTGATCTTGAAGTGTGTTGGTTGTCAAGTGAAGATATTTTAGAGGCAGATGGAGATGACACACTGTGGATTTAAGTGACCCTCAGTTAGACAATCAGAGGAACATGAGATTAGTTACTGAGTCTCTGATTTGCTGAAATGTACTGTAGTTGCATTCTTGGGTCAGGAGGATCTGCTTTGAGTTGTCCTTTTCCAAGGGTACCTGTCTTTTCCTGTTCTTCCCTTCTGTTCTTTCTAAAAGTCCTTTATTTTTCAGGCTTTTGAATCTTTGGTTTCCCACAGCAAGAAGTTTCAGAGGCCTCTGCTTGTGCATTTCCAAAGCAGCTGCCTGTGGAGCAAGGAATTGCAGCAGGGGATGCCTCTTTGCTTCTCTCAGCTACTGAAGAAGAAAGAGTGGAGGGTCCTGAGGAGCAGTTTTAGTCGTGTCTGCTGCCAGTGACCCATCCTGCAGGGTGGCATGGGCAGAGCACAGGGGAGTAGATCACGGAGATTGTTAGCAGCCAATAAACCTTTTCTTCCTCAAACCGGGACAGAAGGACCGCAGTTTGATTTGTTCCAGCCCTGCAGAAGCACCCAGTGGTGTCAGTGGTACAGCGATCACCCCTTTGAGAGCGTTGTTTCAAACACAATGCCTGTGGCATTGCATTAGTATCGGAGGTTTTTATTGTGGTAATATCTGGAGCTCTGTGTAAGGAACAGAGGCATTGCCTGAACTTCAGCAGTCTGAGGCACTGGCCTTGTCTTCTCTTGCTCAGGGAAACTTTTGAGGGTGGATTTTTGACTTGCTCTCTTTCCAGCATAAAGCACCTCTGTATTTCCCAAAAGTGAATTGGGGACAGATCTGCTAGCACAGGGAAATAAAATAGTTTTCCCTTCACCATTTTCTTGGGAGTATGCAAAAATCCCATGTGCATTTTTTTATGAACTGGACCCTTCTTTTTTATAACTTGTAGTATTCATGCTTATTACAATGCCATATTATGGCCTTAGACACTTTTTATGTCCCTCTAACATAGCACCCTAGAGGAAGATGCTTCACTAAGCAAGAACGAGTAAACTTGCTACAGAATCAGCAGAATACTTTTCACAAAAGTGCATAAACTTCTGTTCTTAAACATCGTCATCCTTCACCTTAACAAGCACAGAGAAAGGTTCCACTGGTTTCTATGCCTTGTTAGGTCTATCATCTTTTTAATTAATAGTGTTTTTACGAAGCCGTCTGAACTGTGTCATTTCCATTATCAGAAAACCATTGCCATTAATGAATAATTTTCATTTCTGATCCTTGATATCATGCTAGTTGATCTCCTGTTTCCATGCCGCCAAATGATAGCATCGTTTTCTGCCCACGATCAAATTTAATTTGGACTCTGATTATATTATGCTGTTGCGACTGAAGTGTCAATTTTTGTCAGGCAATTAGGAGCTATAACCTGTGAAGTTAAGTTTGATAGGCATTGTAATTGGATTGTTACAGTAATAGCTTGGAACATTCCCTTTTTTTCTGGCTTCTTTGATTCTTGATGCATACTTTAGTTTTGAGAACAAAGGCATTTTGTTATTATGCAACCATAGGATGTTCAAGACAACAAGATGGAATTCAGGTTTTTCTGCTTTCCCCAGATGGACTTAATTTGGATTTAGTTTTTGACCACAAATTATTCCAGGATTTTAAAAGAACTTGGGGGGGGGGTGTGGAGGGGTATGGTGGTCTGTCAAGGAAACACTGAAAAAGAGAGCTGTGGAACCAGAGCTGTTAGGATTGTGATAGGGAAGTAGGCTTTACATTAAAAGGCTCAAAGGCATACAAAAATCCTCAGACTGGAAATGTGTCAGATTGCCCAGGTGAGTTTTGCTGCTTTTAGTGGTCTTTGCAGTTTACATACTTTGCAAGTATTTAGGAATAGAATTTAAGCTCACACTATGGCCCAAATTTTCCATTAGTGTAGGTCAGGGCACTTGAATTCTCATGAATAAGTAGAGAAATTTACCCTATGAAAAACAATCACAACAAAACTTAATGGAAAACACGTCTCCTTTCTTTATGAATCCTTGGTGTCAGACTGTAAGTCATCTGCTTTTACATTTTGGTTACTTTTTTCTTTCTTTTTTTCCCCTCTGCAGACACAGTAGTTCAAAGCCTGGCAATTTGTCAAATGAATTTTGTTCTGAATGTCTTTAGGGTGTGCTCAGCCCCTCCCCTACCTTCATCTCTTGATCATCTCTAATGAAAGGCACAATGAAGAGACCTTTTAAAACGGACAACGGAGGGAAGATAGTTTTTCCAGTGCTTATTTGATTGGACACTTTTCATAAATGCTGCTATGTGACAAGAAAAAGGCAGAGGAAAACAAAGAAACTCCAGCTGCTATGGAATGTAACAGAAAAGCTCACTTGCAACAGGGTTTATCTGGATCAAACTAAATTCAGTACTAGAGCTGTTAGGTAAAAGGTAAAGAGAAATTAAACCTTTAAAACTGACTGCAGGAAGTTTTGAAAACTTTGTAAGCTGGGTATGGGATTGTTTTATCCTCTCAGTTGGCAAATATTGACCAGGACTCCACCTTTCTCTTATGTCGGGCATGATACTCACCTCCTTCCCACAATGCTGTGTCAGCACTGCCTCACTATGACATCCTTAGAGACAGACTCCTTTTTCTTGATAAATTTATGATATCCAGTAATTTCATGATGTGTCTGTCTGGTTATGCTCTTTCCTACTTCAGGCATATGTTCAATTTTCTCTCCTGGCATCTTCAGTGTCAGGTCTGTGCTTGGTCAAGGAGTAATTTTGTGAGTTTGCAGCATTCCTCATTAACAGACATTTGTTCCTCTTGGATCTGTCGCCTGCTCACCTCCCAACAGAACTCCTCCTTCGGCCTCTTCCCAAACCTATACCAGAGATTTTCTGTCAAGGCTAATGGATTGAGTATTCGCATCCCATTGCTTCAGTCATGAACTCCCTCAGCAGCTCTGTTCCATCCTGTAATTCCACTTCTCTGCTGTGTAAACTCACTAAGTTCATTTACCATTTATACTCCTGTAGCGTTCTGCTAAATTTCACCATATACTGTTCCACTTGCTCCAGGGCTTGGGTGGACTGTGGGTTCTATAGCTTCCCCCTCCTCTGCGTCCACTTGGGACACGGGCATGGAGGCAGCAGCAAAGTATGGAAAGCAGAAGTCACAAGACCCTATCAGCCAGTGGGGCCCTACTCATCCAGTGGGACCATTTTATTTTGTTCATACTTTGTACTTAAGTCAACATTTGCATGGATGCTAAAATCTGCTTTATTTTTTAAAAAGTACAG
>VRYO01002775.1:8781370-8799030 GCA_009812075.1 Sialia sialis | reverse complement strand
TATACCATATTTTCTCACCCATTTTATTTATTGCAATATACAGGGTCTAAATACAGGGGCTAAACTTCCTGGCATTGCCCCTTTTAGTTTCATGGTATTGAAAATTAATACTGAGAACCTGAAAGGATGCATCAGGACTGCTACTGAGGGAATGGATTGCTGATGTGACAGAAACTGCTGCATATGAAAAGGTGATATATGGAATGGAAAGTAAGTCAGATGAATTTGAAGGTATTTGTAATCTATTCTCCAGCTATATCAGAAGAGATGTCCTGAAATATGATAGGAGATAGTGGAGAGAGGTTGAAGGGTGAATGAAAGCTTTTGTTTCAAAAGGTAATAATAATAACAACTTATCTCCCTGCTTTTCTATTGCTGTATTTTCCTTTTTCCTTTGTTTTCCTTCCTTCCTGGGAGATAAGGATGGGCTGCAGTTATACATGAAAAATAAGTGAAAGTCACGTAAATTTTTCAGTACATGTGTTCTGTTTGCAAAAAACCAGTTTAAGAATCTGATGAAAAAATAGCAATGGGAGGACACATAAACATGCAAAAATCCATTCCAGGCAGTAGATGTTAGCAACTTTCTGGAATCTATTGATGGAGCACATATTAAATTTCTACTTTTCAGTTGATCTGACACAGGGGTAGCAACTACCACAGGCTTATGTCATTAACTGTAATGTTCTGTAGGAGTAATCAATGAACTCTGTTTCCTGAAAACAGTTTCACCTTTGAGCTATTAGTGTTATAATGAAGAGGGCATAGTATATACTTACATAAAGAACTTAGAATCTATTAGCACCTGTGCTGAGCACTAAAGCTGCTGATATTTTGCATGCAAATTGTAGTCATCATCTGAGAAGAAGCAGAGTTCAGAGGTTCAATATTCTCTCACTTTCAATCTCCTATGTCAGCTATGTCTTAACCAGCTGGGGGCAGAATTACATTCTGGAAATTAGTGAGAAAAAAAGGTAAAAATTGAAAATCTTCTGTTTTTGCATCTAGCTTCCCCATTCATATGTTACAAGTCAACATGAAAAATTCTAGCAAGTGTAAGTGATACCTGATTTCACATTATATTTTTAAAGCGTTAGTACTCAAGTAGGTTTACATTTGACAGGTGATTTAAATACTTCAGTACATTTCTACAGCCATAAGAAAAAATCTTTATCAGGATAAAAAACTTGATGAAGCTATTATTTTTATACTAATGCAAGGAACATTACTACTCTTTTTTACATGGAAATATATGAGGCATTATATTCATCTTTATGATTTTTCTAAATATTTCACTGCTTGAGGATATTTCAATGACAGATCATTTATATTGTTTATGGTCTATTAGTCTTCTATACTGATTCTTGAATTCTATACTCTGAGTATACACCTTATTGTGATTCATGCAATCTTGCCATAATGCTTAGAGAGACATATGTGTTTCTGTAAGTCTTCTAATGATTTTACCTTTGGTAAAGAAATGGTGGGTTTTCCCACCTCATAGCAAAATAATATTTTTAGTATTTATTACAAAAATATGGTTCAGGCATCTCACAATACCTTTTCCTTCACCTCTCTCTCAAAATAAACAATTGTGATGGTCTCTATGCTCAGTTTTTGAACACTGTGAAACTATTCTCTGTTTAATCCTATCTGAAATAATATTAAAATGGGTCTGTTGTGAATATTTTGACTCAGGAGACAGAAAAATCACAGCCATATACAGAATAAAACACTGCACAGAGTTAATGAAACAGTATTGAGAAAAGCACTCCTATGGGCAACAAATATTTTGCATCCCTGGCTCACTTTGTCAATAGGTTCATGGTAGTTCACCCATGGAATGGTGCCATGAGCATTTCAAAATTTATATCAGTTTCATCCTTGGCTGGTCAGACTGCCCAGGTTAAAGAAATGAGAGAAAATTCATCCTCAACAGTATAATGGTATATGAAGTTACTGAAATAATACAATGCTGAAACTAGATTCCAATTCTGACTAGACTGACATGTAGCTCCTTCTGGGTTCTTTGTTTATGAACACGGACTACAATATTTAAATCTTCATGTGATGTCTCCCAAAACATGAGAATCTGGCTTCTGCTTTACAGCAGTGAATGTAAGAATGATCCATAGGATTTGTGTTGGCTTCAAAATCTAGCAATTTTCAAATATTTCTGAAAACACAGGAATTTTTGTTTTGCGCTTATATTTTGTTGAAAGCGTGTCTCTTGCACATCTGTTGAGAAATCTAAAAATGAAAAGAATGAAATGAATGGTTGTTTTAAATTATTTTTCTCCCCATTGGATTTTTCAAATCAAAGACAACAGCACTAGGATTGAACCAGAGGATTTATTAATATCGAAGTAGTTTGGCTTATCATCGAGAAAGGTTGTCCAGTCCAGATGTTACTCTAGGTATACATAAATCATTATCATTCTGGGATCTGATTTTCTAAATCACTCTCAATGTAGACCTGATTCTGCCTCAGTATACGTTGAAACAGATGATTATGAACGCCTCCGGATAGTTCATCATATATCAGATTTTGTCATTGCTTTCAGTTAACAGAAAAGACAAACCAGTACAGAGTGTATTAGTAATCAAACCAATGGCACATCACTTATAATATTCAACTTTATTTTGTTGTGTCCATGTTTCCTAAAGGACTGTATTTTGAGCTTGGAGTAAGGACAGAGTGAACTGACCCAGGAGAACACAATCATCTGCTGACCTCTGTTAGGCCAAAAAATTGCTCATTCATTTCTCTGTACCAGGAAATTGAACTCATCAAATCTAAAGTAGTCAACCTGTTTGGCAGCTCAGGCATTACAAATAGTAATCTCACATCAAGTTTTAACTTCATCTATAACTTTCTCTGCATCTTTTACAGAAAACTAAGGCTGTGATTAAGGTCTTTCTTTCTTATCATCTGTCTCCATAAAACCAGTAAGAGTATAATTTTGGAACTCTCAAGTTCAAAATGGCTGGTGGTTCAGCCTTTTGTTGAAGGGAAAGTAAAGGGGAGAGAAAAGAAAGACGGAGAGACAACAAAAGTGTTACATAAAACTTATTTCCATAGGAAGCCAAGTTAAACTGTCTTTATCTGCAGGAATGGTAACAGTTATGTAAGTCTCCAGCTTACTTGAAGAGGTGATTAGCTGTTCCTAATTAAGCATTCAGCTACAGCCCCATTGTAAGACATTTCCCCTTCTCAACAACTCAGTCATAAATTTAAAAAATTTAAATGTTAAAACCCCCCACCAACAAGCCCATAGAAATCCCTCTGCATTCACATTTTAGGGTTAAGACAAACTGACAGCTTGAGTACTTTATGAAGATTGTGATTAAATTGAGTAAGTACTTTTTAAGATTAAAGTACTTGAAACAGCTTATTTTAAAAATATTTGCAACACCTATTGTTCCTTTGTATCCATCTCTATGTCCAACAAAATCACATAATACCACAGGGTTTGAAACATAAGTAGATTTCAATATTGACTGTGCAAAAGTCAGGTTTAGGGGCAGGAATAGGAAAATTTTTAAGAAATATCTCTACTTGAAAAAACATGAGTGATTTATCTACCTATGAAGATGGCAAGGAAAGAAAAAAGCCCCAGAAAACAAAATACTTTCATCACCAAGCTCTGAATTGCCCTTGAGTGTTTCTGAAATCTCTTTTTAAAACTCCCTGCAGAAAGCCATTTTTCCAGGCAGAGACCCGAGGAATCAGAGGGATTTCCTGATGAGGTGGCAGAGCTGGGGAGGGAACCCAGATCTGTGTGTCCTTCTCACTTGGCTGCTTTTGTTGGCAGCAGCTAGGGAAGCTGAAGTACCCGTGTGATTCTCTGCAGACTGCATGCACTGCGATAGCCAAAACTCGCGAATGTTCTTACTTTGCGCTGTTTTGTTGTGCCTGCTAAAAGCTGTGGTGAGTGGGTACCTCATTAATGCTAAGGGATCTTGGGGTTTGTTTTGCAAAGTCATCCCCTGGGACTTCTGTCTAGGTAAGATGCTGATTTCCGTGTGGGTCTTTGCTGCTGTGATTTATTAGATTTCACCCAGTTTTGCCTTAGAATTGGGAAAATTAAGCTCTTACCTGTTGTCACATGATATCCTGCTCACATTATACTTCTTACACTATCTCAATTTAATTTACCTTGACTTATATCAAAGGTTTTCTTCCAAAAGCCCTTTCTTATAGACCAAACCAATAAATTCAATGTGAGGAGGGCTAGACACCATCTTTTCATTCAGAGGAATAGAGCACAAAAAAGAAAGCCTTTAAGATGCTACTGCCCTTCCTTTTACTGATCAGTATATAAAGAACACAGTATAAGAGTAAGGACTGAAGGGTTAATGTCTTCTATTAATCTCCCCCATTATATTATGTTAAGCAATGTCTTCCTCAAATGACTGTACAATGAAGTACTTATAGTAAAATAAGCTTCACATCAGGATTTCATAAGAATTGTAGCCATTGAATATTTTTTTTTAAATCCATTACAAAATTGCACCCCAAATAATATAAAAACATCTGCTTTGAAGCTTGCTTAGACTGGTGGGATTGGTGGAACTACAGCTAGACCACTCAACAAAAAGATTCCTCAGTTTTCTCTCATCATGCACAATTATGAGTTTTGACTTCAAATACTTATAATTACAGAATTCTGAAATGATGTCCTAAATATATATGTTTCACAGCATGACTGTGACTTCCAGCAAATTCTCTTGTCTGAGGTTCTTGGTAAAGTAAAACTGAATTAGTGAGAATACAATAAGCAAGTTACAGTGTTTAGATACAATAACCAAAAATAAAGTCAATTTAATCTTCCAAAGTAGGACAGCTTTTCAGTGTATTCATCACTATGGAGATTTATCAGTAGATTCCAACTTGCATTTTAATAGCAAACTTACATAATTGTGAGTCCTGGTGTGGTACTGCTGAGTGTATTCAGGATGGAATTACTAGTTAGACAGATCCTGCTTCGCCCTGTAGTTAAAACATGCTAATAGTTTACACATGTGTATGACAGATTATAATAACCATCTTTATAATCAACTTTGGATATCTCTTTTCTTCCTCCTTCAATACCACCTAAAAGGGAAAATCAGTATTAGTGGTCAAGGATGGGGATTAACAGTCAAGATACTTGGGGTGTAATTTTTTAAATCATTTAGCTGGTTTTGTCAATGAGGCTGTGCAATATTTTTGCAACATGTATTTTAAATAAACACACTTCATTTATTTGTTTCCCTATTTATTTATTTTCAGACAACATATATTTGTGCATGTATGTAAAGATATTAATGAGGAAAAAATGATGAGATGTATTTAAGAGATTTCTGGGTGCTCAACTTGGTGAAGTCTGGAGGACATTTTTTGTTTTTACAGAAAAATTGTTTGATTTTGGCAATATTTGTTGCACATGACTTCTCCATTCCTACATGATTGATGTAATGACCAGTTCTAGTTATTACATAAGGTAAGGAAAATATTTTGTTTTAAATTGTCTATGCCTTATGCCCTCCAGCTGAGGAATGATTGAGAAAAAATAATCTATTTATCAGGGTGTTGGGAGGCTTAATTAAGTGTTTATAGATTATTTAAAGAGTTTTGCATGGACAGCATTATGGATGTCTATTGAAATTATTTTTTATCTTTGGCAATTTTTCGTTACTTAAAAAAATTAGTCTAATCTAAAATATGGTCCAAATAGGCAGAATTGCTGCAATTGCTTTAGTAAAAGTTCAATGATGGACTCATGTTGACTTTTATCTTCAACTGTCTTCCCCTAGAGTCTCCCAGAAACACAGAGCTGGAGCCATGCTTCTAATTGTTGGCTTTAGGCTAAAACTTTGGATCACTTTCTTTCTCTACTTTCTGTTAAACTCATTGAATGAAAAGGCTTGATAACATTTTATACTGTCTAATTCTTTATTTGCGGGAATATGAACGATGAATTTGACCTTCTGAATTTTCAGTCTAAACTTTGGTAACAGGGAGCATTCTCATTCTTGTTTTCATTCATATTAATGCTGCATCTATCTCTTTTGCCCTGTAAAAAGCCATTAATATTGTTCTATTAACCTCTTTCTAAGTAATAATGACCTTTCCCCTGAAAATGTAATTATTGGACTTTTTTTTCCCACAATAAATCTCATTTATTAGAAAGTTTGGCCTTGTGCACTTTGTTCTCTGCCATTTCCTTAAAAAAAAAAATCATGCTTTATTTTCAAATAAGTACATTATTTTTATTCAGAGGGGTATTCTACAGTGCGTGCACTTGGTCATAATTGGAGAGGAGGTGATGGTGCTTAGTGAGATTATTTCTCTGCCTTTAGAAAGAAAAAGTCTGTAGTGACCATGCTCTACATTCCTCCATTCCTCACCTATGCCTGGCTGTTTTTAGCTGCAGCTTTTTGCAAAGAATTTCTGGCCAGGTCAGGTTGGCTCTTCTGGTGTCCAGCTCAAACTATCTCTGCTATGATAGACAGAGCTCCTTTGCCCTTTCTGCAGCAAGCAGTGATTTTTAAAAATTTTTTTTTGTGGTGTTGCCTACAAGCATTCTCTATTTCACCATTAGCCCCTGAGAGGAGGAAGGAGGAGAAATACGACACATCTTGTGATATATGTGTCAATGCAAACTTCTGGAGTACTGGAGGGGAGGCAGGGGAAGAGCTCTTACTGCATTCCTCGTCTTCAAGCTGTTGCTTTTGCCAAGGGAGATAAGAAAACTTTTCTGCATTCTGAAGAATGCAACAGTAATAAAAGCATCTATAACCTCTCCACATGCTTGGTGAAGGAGTGGCTGTAGTTCTTCAATCCAGTGAAACAATGCAAAAAAGCAGTGTAAAAATCAGTAGTATTGTCCTGGTTCCTCTCCACTCCCCATTCTTCCCTTGTTGGAGGAGTTGGTAGCTGCATGAGTTCAGAGAAAGGAGGAAGGTTGTGGCAACTCTTTTTCTCTGGCCATTTTCTTTCCCAATTATGAAGAATCCTATAAGAAGAAATGTGAAAATCCATACAGTTTTTCCTTTCAATGTAGATAAGTAAAAACATCTATAATCACATATAAGGGAAGAATATTTTTGTGGTTCTAGGTCTAGGATGGAAAAGGGAAAAAGTGGGTTCAGAGTCTGGGGGAGCTTTTTTGTTGTATTTGTTTTGGTTTTTGTAAACACAAAGGAAAAAAATTCTGTTTTAAATTTTTTTTTTAATTGGACCTATCAAATTAGAATACAAGTTTCTTAAAACATGAACTGAAATAAAGGCAGGCGCTACAGACTGTGTGTATTAGGATATAGGAAGTGAGACAATTTAATCAGGATTCTCTAATTCAGAAAATGGATGTTAACTGTGTACCATGGACAGAGAGAATGTCCTTCCATGTATCCTCCCCACCCATCTTCCAGATTATTCAGACATGTTGTAATGAATGTTAATACAGAAAAAGGACTTTGTACCATGTAGGTAGGCAGACATGAGCTATACCATATGCACAATTTTAATGCAAATAACTTTTTTAAACTATATTTTTCCTAACATTTTTTTGAACTTCATCCTTCTGAAAACTGCATTTTCTTCATATTTCCTGGCTCTGTGACTCATCAAAATGAGCTGTGCTAGTCACATCAAATGATGTGTTTCATAGAATAAGACAGGAAAAGCAGCACACTGAGTCATTGTCACAGGGAGGGTGGCTGCCAAACCGCTATTAGATAAAATAGGAAAAAGCAAACATATTAAATGACTGGGGTCACAGAAACACAACCTAGTGGCAGAAAATCATTTACATTCAGGTCAACATGAGTTTCCTCATTGTTTTAGTCAGTTTTTTGAAGAAGTGAGATGTTTGCCTGTATCAGCTCCTGCTCCCACTTAACTGTGTAAACTGTTGGCCACTCTCCATTAAAATTTGTTGAGGTAGTAGAAATCTCAGAAACACAAAATTCTTAAGCCTTTTCCTAAAAGCTGATGTTTGCACCAAGCTGAAACACATCTTTTGGACCGTCCTGAGAAAAGGGCTGGGGGTGTTACACACCTAGGTCATCCTTATGGACTTGAGAGAGGAAGTGGAGGAATGAGATGTCAGTGATGATACATACTGACAGAAAGAGGTGTGGGCAAAAAGAAATTGTGATATAAACCTGCTGCAAACTAGGATTCACCTTTCCTGGTGAAAATCTTTCCGCTCTGTCTAGGTTCAGCAAATGGCTTTATTTTAATTTATAACCTTTTTGTGAGTACTCAGATTATGCCCCTTCCTAGAGGCGTTTAAGCTTCTGCTTCAGCTCCCTTGGGAATGAAGATGCCACAATACTGCTCGTCTGCTGTGAGCAAAGTCAGTCAAAAACAAGGCCCAGATTTGACAAACTCGATTGAGGAGTGGAAGTCTCCATCTAAATTCCTGCAAGTTTAATGAAAATGAGTAAGTGGCTAGAAAAAATAGTTTATGCTAATTATCCCTCAGCAAGCCAAAATTAGTGGGCTAGTCAAACAGCCTTTTCCTGGTCTGACTATAGCAGGAATTATCTTTTGCTTGCTGGGCACTGTTCTGACAGGGAAAATGAAGGATATAGGATAAACATTTGTACGACATCAGTGTTTCATTTGTCTTCTGATGAAATAATCTGACTGTTTTGACAAAGTTTTTCATTTTTTAAATATATAAGTGGCAAGAATAACTACAAAAGCAATCACTGAATAAAGTTGTTTCCTTTTTTTTCTCCAATTGATTAATCTTTGAAATTTCACAATTGCCCATAATATCTGTGTTAGTTTTTAGGCTGGTGATTTTTACAAATATCCTGCTTCTTATTAGGAAAGCAATATGTATACATCACCTGTTTTATTAAATTATTTTTATATTTTAACAGACTCTGAACAGAAAGTAAATATCTGGCAATTCCATTATAATAACATGTTGAGGTGGATTTGATTTTTCTGTTATCATTGTAAATTTGCTCATGTCTTCAACAGGCTTAAGGAGAAATAAAGACACAGGAGCACACACACACCCCATGACAATCTGGACTCAATAATTATAGAAATATAAATTGTTATGCTGAAACCCCAATATTGGAGTTTGAACCAGTTACCAAATCAAACTGATACTCCAATTTTTTTCCCAGTAACTAATTCTTATCTCTAAATTATCTGGTAGGATTTTTCCTGTGATTTGCTTTTCTTTTCATATTGTTGCTGACACAGACAGGAATTATCATCTGTAGAGTGTGCCATGTCCACTTACATCAGCATACCATGTTTTTTTGCTTAATGCCATGTATTATTGTAATCTGTCAGAATACAGCATTCCATTCATTACACAACTCAGATCTTTAAATATTACCTGTGACAAAAAATTACCAAATTTCTTCCTTAATATTGGAATTTGGGGGGATGCTTTTACTGGGGTTTTACTCTTCTGTGTTTATAGGTTAATACTCATATTTCATATTATTGAGGTTACTGCTTATGAATGTGAGCACATTTATCTTTCACTCTAATATCACAGAGGACATAAGGAGCTATATTCTAAAAGTATGTAGGAGATGGGAAAGGCTTTGTGCATCTGCAAGTTCAGTCAGCAGGCACTGTTCTGTAACTGGTTTCTATTCTAGGATGTACAGAATAGGAACCAACAGCATCTTCTGCATCCCTGCACAGAGGTCTGATATTAGAACTACTAGGACAGAAGGTCTGTGACTGTTCTACTTCTTTGCAGACTGACTTATCTTAACTGAAGGGTGAAACCTAGCCTGGAAGCATTGATGAGACAGCATAGCTCTCACCTCTCCTGACCAATGTCAAAGGAAATATTGGGTAAAAATCTTAAAATTCCTATACAAGCAGAGGAGAAGGGGAAAAAGTCATGGGCACTGAGCCACATAGCCCTGAAGGGAGGACCTCCCCACGTTGCTTTTGTTAGTGAGCTCAGAGAAGGATTGCAAGGACTCTGGCTGTCTGAGAGAGAAGGTGTTGAGAAGGCAGCGCTGGTGCACATGATATACTTCACTTTGAGCATAGTTCAAAGGTGCTTTTCCACTAACTTAACTGAGGAGCCCTATCAAGCACCCTGGAGTCATCAGAAGCACTAGCACCCTTTTCCTTCTACTAGTATGTTTCTGTCATAATTCACTTATTTTTAAAAATTTTTACAACAATACAACAAAGAAGAAAAAATAGAAAAATCCTGTGATTCTCAGTCAGTCTTGTTATTTTTATTTTTAATTTATGTAAAAAAAGAAGAGACTATTAATTCATACCTTTTGAATGTGGGATCAACAATACTGTGATTGGGCTCTTGCCTTTTCTACAGATTGTGCTCTGTGTTGGTGGGATTAAAAAGGCAGCATTTGCAACAGTGGTGTTCTCTGAAACACTTTCAGTTTCTACAGCGGCTGCTTTTTCTCCTGGACCAAATTTCATTTGAGCTGTTGGTTGTGTTTATTTTGGAAGGTCAGACTCAAGGAAAGATCTTCTTTTCAGTAGATTTTGAGCAAACAGGCTTAATCAGGTTTGATACTGCCCCATTTGGACACACACATATGTGCACACACATCTGCATCATTGATTTCAAAATGCTTCCCAAACCACTCACTGTGTCTGCAGACCCTACTCGTGGTGCCCTATTATTTTGGTATCAAATTCATATAAAAAGAAGATGTAGTGACACTCAGTTTTCCCTGACAAGCCTTGTTTTGAGAATATGTTGCTGCAGTTGTGGCAGTAATGTCATTTGGTAAGGAAGGTAATATCTGCCACACCACAAATTTTGCCTGTAATATGTTACTGAGCAAGTCCACACAAAACTATCTGTGATCATTCACCTTAAATATATTTTTTATTTTCAGCAGGATTGCAAAACTTTCCCACAGTACATTCTGGCTCACTTCCTGCCCCTGGAAAAGATTGTTTCAATACCTGTGACATGTGCATTATAAGAGACAGACTTGCTCCTTCCTGTATTGAAAACTGAGCTCTGAATATTTCTCTGGGAACCTCAAGCATGGAAAATTAGCACACTGAACAGAGAATGCCTTCCTACCTCTGAAAGAAAAACAGAGTTGACTGAGGCAGCTCCACATGGCTCAGAAGTGAAAGAGAGAAATGAAACCAAAGCCTCCTACAGCAATTTCATCCTACCTCTCTTCTCCTTTTGCTGTACCAAACTGTATTGTCTTAATCTGGGAATGTGATTTATTTGTGAAATAACTAGTGGGTGGCAGAGGTGGGGAGCAAAGCTGCACAAAGCTCCCCAGAGCTGCTGACCGAGGTAAATAGTGTGTCATAACACATTTATCAAATAATAATGGAAACTATATAGAACATGTAGGAGAGGGAGGGGGAAACCCCATTCCCCACTGGGAAGTTACTGAATATTTCAGCCAGTTTATAAAAGTATATGTACATGTGTTTGGGAGGGGGGAGGTTTTTCTAGTTTCACCTCTGCAAATAAATCATTGGCGTGGGATGTCTGAGCAGACAAGTGAAATGGATGAGCGCATTATGGATCAAGGAGGTGGTATTCCTGCCTTGGTTAGCTTGAGACAGACCACCCAAGCACTGTGGGTCTAAGACTGTAAGTAGTGCTCGTAGAGTTCTGAAAGGCCCATGCTGCAGTCTCTGACATGGTAGGAAGGTGGGGAATAAAATAAAATTGGTGGTATTTTCCCATATAGCAGGCATGACTTATCTGAATTTATGATGTTCCTAATGTTTTTTTTTTTGCCCCCTTTGGCTGGATTGCTGCTATAGATAAAATGAAAAAGAGATAATATGACAAAGGTGTAATAGTTATGCCTAAAATAAAGTTTAGGTTAAAAAAAATTGAAAAAAGAAAAATTTGATGATGATGTATTTGTAAATAATTAACTGTTTGCCACTAGGGACTTTCAGAATACAGAAGCCATAGTCAGATACTCTCATTGAAGAGTCTTAAATCAGAATTGGTCTATTGAAGTCATTAATAATTATTTACAGAAAAAGACTCCCCTTCAATGTGAATAGGGCTTACAGAACATGGATGAGTATTACCAAAAAATACACATGCCAAAAGAAGCCAGGCAAAGACAGTATTTTTATAAATATATGTGTAGTTAAAACTTTGTAATTTTTTGCAAGGAAGACACAGTTATGAGTTTTGGAACTATCATCTTTGTCAGGGAAACCTCTTGGAGTGCAACTGAACATCTTTTTATATTTATACATGGCAATCCTGATTAAATGCTCGTCAGTCAATATACAGTAATAAATTAGATGAATTTTGGGTTGTAAGGAAGCAAAATAGGAAACATAGAAAATGATCCACAGAAAATGTTCCTCTTTTTATTTTTCTAAAAAAAAAAGCTGGTCTTGATGTTTTTCTACTATAATTAAAAATTTTATCATCCTTTAAAAAATTGATTGAAGGAATATTGGAAGCTGGTACTGACATTTTTATTCTAGAAGACAAATGGTTTTAAAATTATTTTAAAACTGTTGCTTAGAAAAAAAAAAAACAAAAAACCAAACGTTTTTTTTTTTTTTAATGCTGTTTTCCACCAATGGAGTAGTACCTTTCCTCTTGGCTTGATCACATCTGATAGCAATCCATTAGCATTTGCAGCCACATGCAGCCCCCATCGTGCCAGGTCAGCCACTGGTTTTGGCTGGCAATGGGGCCAGCGGCTGTAAGGGACACACTCCTGGGGACAGCTCACCTTTAACACCTGCCAGGGGATGCCCTGGCCACAGAGGGGAGGTGCTGGAGGTTTGTGGGCACTCTGCCTCCCTTAGCCAAAGCCCCAGTGGGGTGTCAGCTGTGCTTCTGGCAAGGGGCTGACGTAGGAGGCTGAGATGCTCAGCACTTGGGTTCCTGTATCACATTTCTCAGGAATGGAGATGCAAACTCCCCCTGTTCAGGCTGGATTTCAGCTTCAGCATTCATAGTGCATCTACCTAAATCTCCCCAGAAGTTTTGATTTGATACAGTGTCATTCACTTGGTGCCTTAAATTGTGCAGTCCAACTTTTTTGAGCCACACTCTTGAACATCTGCTCTGCTTCAGAAGTTGCTGAGTTTTGCCTGCAAGAGAAGATATTATAATTCCTTTTTTTTTTTCCTTCTCAAGTTTTAAGGGGAACTAACTGTCCCTGGGCAGGGGATGAACAATTGGTGTTTGTGCTGGAGAACAGGGCTGCAAGAGACTGGAAAGAATCCTTGTCTGCTCAAGGGTTTTTGGCACCCAAGCACCTGATCAGCTGCTAGTGCTATAAACTGTGGGCTATGTTTGCAGCTGTGATCTCTGCATGAGATTTACAGCCCCTGGACTTGCCCCTGCCATGTTCCCAGTCTGACTAAAGCAACTTGCTGCATTCTCAGCATGTCCTTGCAGAACCTGTTGCACACCAGGCTGGGAATATCTGGAGGCTGCTCCACATCCCCATCACTTCTTGCAGTGTACCTATACAGCCTGGCCACTGGTGGGAAAGATCCTCCTTGTCCGTTCTTGCTGCTAAATGTGGTGTTATATAGGTGCTCAGCTGCAGCAGTGACTAGTTCTCTAGATATTAATTAAAAAAGCCAAGGAAGTGCCAGATATGGTTGAAGTAAAAGGAAAAATTCCTTTGAAAAAAGTTTATACAGGGGAGTTTGTTGCAACTGAAGTTATCTGGATATTACCCTATTTTCCTACTGCTGATGTCTGTCCGCTGAGGCTAATTGCACCCATTCATGTAGGACTTTGGCAGTTGAACAACTGTACAGTGAGAGAGAGGGCAGCAAAGAGAGCTGCCCTGAATGGTAGAAAAGCAGCAAGGTGGAAGGGGAAGATCTGTGATCCTGTGAATCCTTTTTCCTTCTCTCTTTCCACATTTAGAGGTTTCTCCATCAAGAGGTCCTTTGTAAAGGACCCTTCTGGCTGAATCTGCTGTGCACCTCCTTAGCCCTTCCTCAGCTTGCCACATTGTAAAGCAATCTCAGAGCACGAAACCCACTCCTGATAATTCTGCAGCTAAATTAATATGTAAGAAATGCAGTATTGAAAAGGACCAGAAAAGACTGATTTGTTGTTGAAAGCGTTGTCTAATGCATATTGTTGAAAGGATTCTTGCACAGAAAGAAGACAGGTTTCCTTGACATAAAGAATAGGCCTTGATCCCATAATTATTTTGGCAGGTGCTTAATTCCCAAAGTGTGAGTTATCCTATGAAATTCAATGCAAATAGTGAAACAAAGGAGTGGGAAGGGAGGAGGAAGGGATTACATATGTTGAGAGAAAGGCAAGAGGGGCTCTTTGAACAAATGGGACTAAAGGGAGGATTGAAGGAGGAGAGGAAGGACGATTGGTGGATGAGAATAGGAAAGTAATTCAAATTTGAAGTTGAATCAGCAGCTGCTGACATGAATGTGACACTAATGGAAAAGATTTGGGAAAAGAATAGATATAAGGTAATAGATTTGTTCTCTTCAAAACATTCTGTGTGCAGGTAATAACATGTAGAGTTTGTTTATAATAACTTAAAGTGACATCTTTTGGTTTCAAAGTGAATTCATGGTCAGAAACAAGGAATGCCACACTTACCTGTTTTTCTTCCTCTTTCCTTATTTCTTGAAATTTATTTCTGGAAATCATTAAAATTCAGATCCTATCACTTGTAACAAATGATGTGAAGTGTTAGGTACAGTACTTGGAATATATGTTTGTTAAAATGAAGGAAGAGACTCTTCCAGCACTTTGGGATTTTATGAATGATTTACATCTGGTGCTAAAGTTCATAAATGAAACGTGGGAGAACCAGATGCTTCATTTCTTGACTGCATCGTGTCTGCACATACTGATGGTGAATTGAAAACAGGAATGTCTCATAAATCAAGGAAATCTATTTTTGTACTCTTGATTTCTATTCTGAACATCCATATAACACCCAAACAAAAGTGGTAAAATTGGTTCCTTGAGAAACCCTTTATATTTAGTAACAGTGTGGACATGTTAATAAAAAAAAAATTTAAAAAAGACAAGAAAAAAAGGAACCCATTTTCAGAATGAGCAACTGTTCTTGGAGATCAGCATTGAAGGCACTTTATCTAGCAAGAGAAAGACCAAATGAAACTTCTGGGCAAACTCTGTCAGCCATACAAAGAATTGGTGTATAATAAGGTGACATTTCCCAGCTTTTGGCATTGAGTAGAAATTTACTGATATGATAAATGAAGGCAGAATCTGGCCCACCAATTCAATAGGAAGACTGGAGCTCACAAGCACACATTTGGGGAGACATGAGTGAAATTCAGAGGTTGAATTTTCCTATCAATATTTTGGAATGGTGCTCTTAGCCTGCCCTCTTTTCTTGTTGACATCTACTGGCCTAAGAACTGTAAACAATTCATCTCATGATGATTAGTTGCCACTAAAACTTTTGCAAATAGGCTTTTAAAATATTAACTTATTAATTAACTTACAATGAAAGACTAAGCACACGTCTGTCTAAAGGGTTTTTAAATAGAACTAATAGGTTCCCACTTCACTGATTCCATAGCATGTGCTAATACACACATTTTGAATTATTATATTACAATTCCAGAACAACCTGTGAGAAATGGCAGGGTAACAATAACAAGTTTGGATGAACAAGTTGCACTAAAGGTTACCAAGTACCAGTTGATGCGTGGTAGTGCCTATGTGTGTCCTCTGCCTCCAACAAATGCACGGTAATTGGAGTGGGCTCAGCCCACTGTGCAGGTGTGTGAGGCTGACTTGACTCACCTTGCAATGCTGTGTGGGGAACAGTGTGCATCCAGGCAATTCTTGCAGCTTAACAGAAACTCGCTACCTTGTGGGTTCTTGTTGGTGTGTCTAAACCCTGGATGTGCATACCTTGCTATTTCTGTTAACAATTGAAAACAAATATTTATTTAAATTTATTTGCACATCCTACAGACAGATTGAGTGTAGGTGTGCTGACAGAAGGGAGATTTTAGGAAGGATTTCATAAAGGTGAAGGAAATGGCTTAGCAGCCAGGTTTCAAGGAGGCACCCCAAACGCAAGGAGCTGCCCCAGACTGTGGAGGGCCTCATGATGGTATCAAGGTGTGCTCTGCTGGCAGAGGAGGTAGAGCTTGTGAGCTGGGGGAGCTGACCTTGCTTTCAGAGGCAGGTAGGCTGACTGTGTAAACACACCATTAGCTTATGTATCTGCTACTCCAATATTTCTCTTGTGGAAGCAGGTGGAAGTTTTGCTTTCTATTTCAATGAGAACAAGATCAAGCTGTTCTAGGGGGAATATTCCATTTCCTGCTGGGCATTGTACCCACTTTCAGGCTGAGGTGGAGTCACTAGGAGTGACACAAGTGCTTCGTACTCCTCTTAGCTACTTTGGTGCTCAAAATGTGTCCCTAACTAATACAATTTGCTATATGTCATACAACACAAAGGAAAGCACTTTTCACACCAAATATCAGAAAAGCGCTCTCTTTTCTCAATTGCAGAAGTAACAGAAATGATGTGTTCATTTTAAATTCCATTCATGTAGGCCCTAATAAAAGCTATTATAAAATACAATTGTGTGGAGACAAAAAGAGAGATAATATCACTATAGCTCAATATAAAATTTAAGTAATTAAGACATGAAAACTATTACACAATTTACTATGAATGCAATGGGAATAATAAAAGGTTTAACCATTTCAATTCTGTTTTGGTGTTTTGTTTTTTCTTTTTTCTTTTCTTTTCTTTTTTTTTTTTAACAGTGTCTTTTGAAAATGTTTGAGATTGAAATATTGAAATATAAAGATCTAAAATCCATATTATTTCAGTAGTTGAGCAGGGCTGAAAAGTAAGCTAGCTGGGTTTCCAAAGAAGTCATGTACATTTTTTTAGGTATTGATGTAAACATGGCACTCTGCCACATAATGGATTCTACATGAAAAATGTCAGTTTCAGGTGATTTTGATTGTGGTTGTAAATAAAACAGGACATACTGAGTGAACTGAGGAAGCATTTCAGCAGTGCAAGCTAAGCAGCTGCATAATAGATATGAAATTGTGTAGATAGACAGATGGGTCCCAAGATTAAAACAAAAGCATCTATAGAAGTACTGAAAAGAAAATTGTTTTTAAACAGGAATTCCTTAAGCTCTGCATGTTGCTTTCACATGATCAACCACTGTGTCCTCTCCTCTGATGGGCTTCAGAAATCCTACTGGGAAAATGGTTGAGAGGAAAGCTCACTCTAGCCTTTCTCTAGATGAGTAACTATCAAAATTCAGTGTATTTAATAGACATTTAAAAAGAAATTTAAGTAGGCATTTATATATTATATATATAAAGCATATATTAAAAAAGACATTACCAGACATTTAAAAGGCATTATTTTCTTGCGCACTGCCATATGCATGACAGTGCCTGCTAACACTCAGCAACATTCTCTCACTGATCCAGCCCTGTGTTTCCACTTCGTCCCACTGTGGTGGTGCGTTCGTTTCTTCGTTTCCCAGCTCGTGCTGTGTCCAGCACCCCGGTTCAGCCGTGCCCATGGAGCAGCATCCCCGGATCCGAGCCGAGCCGCGGGTTCAGTAGGTGGCACTCTTCCCCTGGAGCATCCCAGCGCGGAGCTGAGCATCTCTGCGGGACCGGCACGGCACAGCCTCGTCCAGCGCTGCTGGGCTGCCAGGGACAG
>VRYO01002775.1:8734474-8773470 GCA_009812075.1 Sialia sialis | reverse complement strand
TTTTTTTTTTTTTTTTTTTTTTTTTTTTTTTTTTTTAATGAGAGCACTGGAATGAGTAAAGCGTATAGAGGTAAAATTAAAAAATCACATAAAACAGGAATCTCTTAAACCCATTCAGCTGGCTTGTTAATATAACCTTCTTAATATATTGATGGAGATGTTTTCTCTCTCCTTCCACTATCCCTATTTTATATGGATTTTAGTAATATTAAGACTATGCTGTAATCTTCAATATGCTTTAATTAAAAGAAGTATTTGGTAATTGGCATAAAATGTATGTGTGATTATTTTTCATGTATTTATGATTTTTCAATAAGAGAACAGCTGCTAAATATTTTCTTATGTGCTGATTCCACTTAATCAGCATTCTTCTTAATGTAAGCAAGAAAAGTTAGGAATTGTGTTTTACAAATATGTTCCATGAAAACATCAGCATGATGACAAAGTCATGCCCTTTTGGGTACAAATGAGCAGATTTACCACAAAACATTTCTATATAGATAGGAGATAAATCTTACTTTAAAAATTGCTTGCAATATTGAGCACCTTCCAAGCCAAATGTGTACTAGCACTTAAAGAAAATATTACCAGTTTTAACACCCAAACTCTCTCGATGTTTTGATTACTATTCCTATTAATATGCACATGATAGAAGTTAATGCCATACTGACAGATTTAATGCTTTGTAAATGTGCTGAATTAAACTAGAAAGGTAAAAGCAGCCATTACCCTAAGACCTAAAAGAGAGACACTAATCAGCTGTCTTTTTTCCTCCTATCCTTTTTACAGATGACTGGGAATACAGGTTTTATTTAAAATGCAAAGCTGGAAAAAGCTTAGCCACAGGAAAAAGAAAAGGTCTTGACCCTTAGATATTGATCCCATTCTATTGATTACAAGAGATGGGGGTGGAGGGACTTTTAAAAAATGTAGTCCAAAAAAGGCACAAAGCAGATTTGGGTAAAAATCAGACTGAGCTTTGTTATTTACAGAACTAAAGAGTTCTAGAATAAAAGATAATGCGGGTGGAGATCAGGGCACATGTAGACTCCAGAGCTGTTGTTCACACCTCATGGAGTCAGAAGCCAAAAGCCCTTTCCTTCCCTGGCAGGAGCGTTCTGTCAGTAGACTATACTGGTCATGGTAGCTGGGACATCTGGCAAGGCTGGGATCCACATTTGCTGATAAATTCCCTACTACAGGCAAAGGGGCACTTTGCTAAATCCTCCTTCCTCTGCAACCATGCCAAACGAGATCAAGAAGAAAAAGAGCCCCCAGCCTGTGGCCCAGCCTATGGCCTTTTCAGGAGAAAAGGTATCAAAGTTAAAACCTTGTGCCTTATACTCCTGAACTTTGGAAGTCAAGTGGAAAACTGGAAGTTTCGGGGCAAACAGAAAGGATGACTATTTAGCCTGTTATTATCCAAAAGAGGCTTTTAACAGGCTCTCAAAATCCTAGGACAAGTAAGCCTATGTAGTACAACTTCTCTGAGAAGTGTTAAATCTACATGAATCCTGAAGTGCCTGATTTACTTGAGCAAAAGGCTCCATAATTCTTATTGTCAAAGAACTGAAGCATTTCGGTAGATTACTGGGAGGAAAAACTGCTCCCTTGCAGTGTGCCAGGGCCACAAAGAATACACTGTGGATACATTGACAAATGGAAACACAAAATAAACACAGAAATATGTGTAATCCCAGGCAGTAATATATATTTTAACCTAAACTACTGCTCTGCTTTCAGTCGGTCTACTTAGCTTTTCCACATTGCATAGCTCAGGTTGCTGAGAGGAGTTTCCTCATCTTTTGCTAAGGGAGCACAAAGTGTTCCAGATAGTTTCTCTGCACAAGTTTCTTATAGACCTGTGGAATTCTGCCGGTAGACTCTCTTAAAAATATTTAAACTATACAATATTTTTTGAAGGACTTCTAACCCACAAATTCTGACCTTCTAAATGGGCAGGTGTTCTAGGACCCATCTGGTGACATGCTATTCTCCCCTGCTTCATCTAATACTCCCATCTTTTGGGATTCTCTGCAGGTATGCTCTCCTCACTGCACAAACAAGCTTCTGTCACTGACATTATTCCTATGTGCCACTTGATCTGTCCAGAGAGGACGTCTCAAAGTGTGTACAGTTGGTAAAACAAGGGTGAAACACTCTCTTCAGGTGAGATAGAGCTAAAAAAATGTGCATATAAAATATGTTTCAGCTTCAGCAATCTGTAACGACTTTTATGCTGGACAGTCAGCGATTTGAGGTGGCAACCACGCAGGAGCTGGGCAGATGTGAGCTGGAACAGCACAGTGCTTTGCAAGGGATGGTTGAATACTGCTGAAAAATAGGGTGGCCTAGTCCCAGTAGGTAACACTTTTTGTATTGCTGATAGTGACCAGCTGTCTCAGATCTCTCTACACACCCTTCCAATGCACCAGGTAGAAGAAATACCCTGGACTATCATGCTGAATAGTCCGTTCTCTTTACAGTGTGCCTACACCACGGCTCTCATTTAGGTTTCACTCTCTAAAGACAGTTCTGTATAATACGTTCTTACATAGGTATTTCGTTAGAAAGTGATCCTGAATTTTAAAAGCCACATCTCTTTCCAAATTGTTTTCTTCTAGAGCTTTTATAAGCTGCAGCATCATCTGTTAATTCTTCTATCAGTGACCCAGTCCACAGTGCAGTACTAACAAACAAGTAAAAAAAAAAAAAAATCTTTCTACAGAATCAAAGATGAAATCAAATTACTTAGGGTTTTTTTTAAATCAGCACTTACTTTTGCCTGGTTTCTTCCTCATCAAAAGAAATCTATGAAATTTTAAAAGACTCAGAATTTCCTTTACATAACAGATAAAAATATAGGACTTTATTTTTTGGCATGCTTCTATAAATTAGAACTTTTAGGACAGTTGATTTCATCAATAATAAACTCCCTTTGTAGCAGTTAGTGACAAAAAGTGTTTCTCAAGGGAAGTAAATATTTACTTACATATTTATAAACTTTCTCAGTGCTCTTCATGAAACTCAGCAACTCATGCAAATGAGAGTGGCAAAGTAGACAATGCACAGTGTAGTAAGAGAGATCAATATTTTCCTTTTACCTGTCTTTTTAAGTTCTAAGATGAGAAAAGTGTAAAAGCCCTAATGTGAATTCAGAAGCTACAGAATTGGTTTGGGCTTTACTGCTTGTTGAGTTTTGGCTGCCTTGTCTCACCCGCATGCAGCATGGCTGGGAAACACTTTTGTTTCAGGTGCAAACACAGTCCAGAGCTGTGCAGCTCTCCCGCTCTGCAGCCAGACTGGCTGAGCTGAGGGCCTGTGAAGGGGCAGCTCAGGCAGTTCTGTCTGGAAAAAGATCCTTTCCTGGCTTCAGAAGGGCATCATAAATACACAGTCCATTAAAGGCAGCAAGGTGCTTGGACATTACACCTGTCCCTGAAGACAGAAAGGAGTACAAAGCAGGGAAAGGAAAGGTGCTGTGACAGCAGCAGAGGCTCAAGTATTGTTGTAACACCAATGGCTGGGAATTAGAGGGGGCCCTCCAGCCTGGCTGTGTATCACAAACACGAATGGAGCTTGTAAGGGAACCATTTAATCTTCAGAACGATTTACAGGCCTTCTGCGGCCTGGTCCTCAGCCACCCTCTTTCCAGAATGTTCCCTGGAGCTGGCCCTGGGTGTGTCCTGAGAGCGCCAGGCGTGCTCGGCAGTGCCAGGGCTCAGATGCACTGACCCCTCCACCCTGCCAGCACTCCAGGTCACCTGTGGCCTCCCTCCCCTTTTTCATTTATTCATTTTTTACTCACTCGAAGCTGAGGTACCTCCATGTGGTATGGATAAATACAAGTTTTCAGACCTCCGCCTCAGCAAAGATCCAGTGCAGAAACCTGGGCTGCTGTGACTGAACCCTGGAAGATAGAATCTGCATTCAAAAATCAGTAAATTAATGCCTGCAAAGATGCTGTATAAATCTGTACCTAATAAGTGCAGTAGAAAGCTATTCATTTAACCATCTAGCCTCCCTTATTGCTCTGCCACCCTTATAATAATAATGATGAGTAGAGTGGCAAAAGAAATTGAGCCATTTTGCCTACTGAAATGCACTGAATGAGCTGATACTTCTGTAGGAATGGAAAGAAAGAAGGTAACTTTTTCTTGTAAAAAGAAATGGGCAGGGAGTGAAGCTAGAATTTACTACTTGAATATATTATTCTAGTGAGGTTCATTATTTTCTGTTTCTGTAGGCAGGAAAAGAAGGTCTGTTTAGGGGGAGGACCAGTGAATGTGATATATTTTTTACCTGCAAAAAATCATAGGGCAAAATAATTATAAATTCAATATAAAGTTAATGTTAGGTAATTTAATTTTTTTAACTGATAGAAATGAAGACAGAGAAACAGAGGAGATACTGAAGGAGAACTTATGTTTGGAGAGTTAATTCACAGAAAAGACAAAATTATATGCATGGAAGGACCAGGTGTTTCTGAGCCTGGTTCCTCTCCAAATGCATGCAGTGCTACACACCAGAAGTGTAAAGATATAAAGAAGAAGTATGTAAAACACTATGATTTTATTAGATAGTTCTCTGCTAAAAATGTCGAGGTAATGCCAGTATTGTAGTGTCAACAGGGCATGCCTTTTGATTCTGCTGTACTGGCCTAAGGTTGCCTATCAAAGCCTTTGGCCTCTCATGCCACTTAGCTGTGAGGGCTGGAAATCCAACTTCCAGATATCCATGCATTTACAGGTGTGCAGAGGCACACACTCCTATGCATCATATTGTGAAGTCATTGTGGTCTACCCATGTCCAAGAGTTGTGGATTTGTTACAGGATTTCAGAATGTATATTTTCAATATTTAAGTGCCACTAGGGGCTTCTCTATGTTTTCTGTTCACCCATCCTGCCCAGCCTTACAGACACACTAATTTATGTCCTGATCCATGCTCTGGGAATTAGTGTCATGGCACTGAATAAGATTGTAAAGAAGTAATTTTTTTTTTAACCTCTGCATGTTCAAGGTACTTATCTTGTTGCATGAATATGGATGATAGTTTCCTATGAATATGGAAAAGACTAGGGAGGGATGGGTCAGTGTTTAACTGCTCTTAACCTTTCCACCAAGCTGGCCTTACCAGAACGTGATGCATAGGAGGGGTCGGTCATAGCTGATTTTCTGTTAGAATGCCATTAGTAATTTTTTGCCACATATGTTTGCCCTAAAGCCTTGTTTGCCACCTATATAATTATTAGAAGACTCTTATCATTGTATTTGAAATTCTAAGTTGACACTTATGTCATAGTACTATGGCATAGTATTATGTTTAATTTCTCTTTTGTTAGTCTCATTTAATGTACTGAAGAATTATGCTCAAAGGAAGATCCCACACACTTCTTTTCCATACCATTTCCAGATCTGTATTCCTCCCCTACCTGTTAGAAATATCAGTTTAATAAAAACAAAAGAATAAAAAACATATGTATAGGTTTGTGTGCTGAAAATATAAGGCATGTAAACACCTCATTTCATGTGTTTTCTCGAGGAAATAATAAGACATTGATATTTTCCTGATAGGTAAAACTAATAACTCAGTGGTATTACAGGATGATGATGCCAGATTAACTGTGATTTTGTGCACTATGTCAGTCTGAGCTGTTTGGCACAAATTATGTTCACTTGATCCCTGTACAGAGCAAACAGTAATTGAAAGATTAGCTTTGTCCTCCACCCTAGCAGACTTGCTTGGGTGTTTCCTGAAGCTCTCCCTTTAATCCCAGAACTCATGGGTGAGATTCCTCTGGGTGAAAACTCATGGAAGGTGTTAAATAGCAATGACTGGGTTTACCTTGGAACAGAAAATCCTGATGCAACTATGAAATGGTTATCTGTGAACAGGGTCACACAGCGTGGAATTAGAATAGGAAGACCCTTTGGGCTTTTCAGGTGATGCTTAGTTCTCCATATGATTGTATCTATCTCTTGTGAAACCTTGGAAATTCATGTCAGCATTCAGTGCCCATGGGGAGGATGGTTTGGGTTGCTTTCCTGTAAGACAGCAGAGCTAAAAATGTTCCTGGATTTAAAAAAAGAATAAAAATATTTTCACAGTTTCTAATGGAGTTTTTGGAAGCAGAGGAATGTGATAAGAAGTCTATTCAGCTACTATATAGGGGGTGGAAATTAACTTTTTCTTACTAGTTACTTTGAACTTAACTATATATTTTGAAACAGTTGAAAACTTTCACCCACTTGATGCAATTTGCTGTCTTGATTATGTCTTCCAACTTGAAGCAGTTTTATAGTATAAACAATCCTGGCTTACCACTGTTCTTCACCTGCCAGTCTCTAAATACCTAAGTTTGGCAATATATTTGTCAACCTGTAGATGTTTTTCCCTGCTTTCAGTGACTGAAAACTGATGTACCACAAACATAAGCTAGTTTTCCAGAGAAGATGAGTAAGCACAGAAAGGTCTGATTGGTTTATTGGGCCCATGTGGTTAAGGTGTGCCAATTTTTTGTAGCCAAGGGCAATGAAAAGGAGTGGTTAGCTGCAGATGTGTGTCTCTCTGTTTCTAGCCGAATAGATGAGGTTTTTAGCTGTATTAAAGTAGCAGAATTTGCAGAATACTGGATTGGAATTGAAATTTGCAGATTTATATTCACAGAAATAATTTGTTTGCCTGTAAACAATTTTCAATATAGTGGACATAAATGGATACTTTTGGTAGCACATATGCCCACATGTTTAAATAGTTGTGTTAAACAGACTTGCAGGTTAAACAGAGGTATGGTTATATTGTATTGCAGTAGTTGTAAGGTACTTAGCTCAGCACTGTTATTTTCATTTAAGCTATGCATTTCCAAGATAATTCAATTAAGATAATTTTGTCATTGTGTTAATTCCTGTAGATATGTATTGTGTAATACAGAATAACTTTTGAGTAAATTAAGTCCACATTGCTGGGACTTCTCTCTCCTGTTCCACTTAAAGATTATCAGTTACTACATGGTATGCAGAGTAGACACATCCACAGTTGTTATCCTGCAGGGCTGATAGTTTATATATGCAAAACAGGTGAAGAGTCAAGAAAAAGAGTTTCCCATGATCTAAAATCAGCCAGGGATGATGTGCACAGGCTGCAGGATCTAGGCACGGCTCCATCCATATTGCTGTCCCTTTGGAAGAGCAGTCTAACACAGATTAAGATACTTACTCACACTTGCACAAAAGGGTTTTTTGGTTTTTTTAATTATTATGTAAAGTAAATGTCAGCTATTCCATCTGCCCCTCAAAATAACCATAATTAATTAGCTGATTTATTTGAGACGTTTCAGCAGAGGTGGATTTTTAAGGATAGATTTCAGAGAAGCGAGGACAATTGCCTGACAGCTCAGTTCAGGGAGGGCACTCCATGTGTGAGGGGCAGGGTGGAGCTGTGCGTGAGTGAAGCTGACAAACAGCACAGAAGATTTTATTGTTGGTGGATTTGAAGGAAGAGTGTGAGTGTGTGTGTGTATATGTGTGCGTGAAAAAGAGAAAGAGAAATGCAATTAGGGACAAGAACAGACAAATAAAGAAGGGTGGAGTTTTGAAAAGCCTTGAAGCTGAGGACAAGAAGCATGAACTTGCTGTTTTGAAACCAGAAGGGATTGAAAGGGGGATGAGTGATGTGGTCAGAACATACAAGGACTATAACCCTCAAGCAGAAAGAAAAAAATTAATGGTGGGCTATTTCTTGATAAGCTCAGAAAGCACAAATTGACAAAACAACCTCTGCTTCCACAACCTTTTAGAAACGGAACAATTTTTGAGGAAGAAAAGAGAACAGAGATGGCATCCAAAATAGCACATTAAAAAAAAAAAAAATCTGAGCAAGGGCATTTGCAGTGCTAAAGCAGAATGTTAATTGAAATCCTACTGTGCCAACAGGAACATTGGAAAGAGACCAGTCAGGATTAGACTAATTAAGATGTCTTTAAAAGAAAGGGGAAAAAAATCTACTGAAAAACTGAACAGGTTGGATTGTATTAAAGAGGAATTTACCAAATGCACAGAGAATCCTTAAAGAATTTATAAGTGTGTCCATCTTGCAAAAACATGAATTGAAGTAGACTGGAATTTTGATACAGTAAAAGAAAAGCTGTCTTCTGAGTATCTTTGAAAGCTTGTGGTTGGGAATATGCTCCAGCACATTAGCTCTTTGTCCACTATATTTTTATTTTGAGGACAGATGCCAATAGCTGCCTTAAGGAAGTAGATGGCTTCTGTGTAACCCATTGTAGTGGCTCCCTCTGACATAAAATATTTATGATTCAGCATCCCTCTTCCTTATCATCACTTGCTTCCACTGGCTTTGTGTGCGCGACTGTGGAAAGAGGTAAAGGTAGGTTTGTTCTTGAGCTGAAAAATGGAAATTCTTTTTTTTTTACTGAGACAAGGATATTGTCTGACATCATTTTGTCATGACTATGATAGGAAGTAGATGTCCTTCTTTCTGAGCTATCACAAATGTGCTTGTGTGGGACTAGAACATGGGCATAAATATGGAGATAGAGTTTGAACTTGGCTTTGCTAGGACCAGCAGGACATACAGGTTTGAGTCTGAGAGCAGAGGTGGAAGCAGCATTTGCCAGGCAGCTTCCACAACTGGAGCTGATGACCCACATCCAAGCCTCGTGCAGCCCTGGAAAGATAACCATTGCTCCTGACATTACAGAGTGATAATGGCATTTGACAGAAGAAACCATGAATATTTTAATCCTTTAAAAGGAGTAAGGAGTATGTCTAGTGTTGAGTCAAGCTGTTTGAATTATTCAGTGTGAATAAGTGAGCCAATTTATTGGACCTTTTCCTTGTTCACAGATCACTCATAACCTCATCTTTCTTTCCATGGCCAGAGTTGCTTTTCTCGAGTTTTCTGCAAATAGTTTATACAAATGTCAGCCAATGGAACTTGTGATCTCTTTCCTTCAACCATTATTAGCTATTAGCTTTGCATAATTTTCTAAAATATTGCTCTTCAGTATTTGGATGGCAGGAATTTTGTAGTGGGAAAAATGAAATAGTGACTCTAACCTAAATATATAACTGTAGAAGTATCATTCCACACAAAATTTCAATTATGTCTAGTTGTGCAAAATGCAGATATTATCTATATAATTATAAGAGCAAATAAGCTCCTAACAGACAGGGGGATTTTAATGGGGTTTGAATTCTGTAATACCCTTAAGAGGAACATTCACAGGACAGAGTGGTCAGAACCACTTGTGCTTAGCCCTGAAAATGTCTCAGCAATCCAGAAAAACATGGCATCTACACTTAATCTGTTCAGCAGTAATTTGAAGACCTGTCTGTGCATTTTACTGAAACTGAACAATTGCAAATTTGATGAAGAGTGACTATAAATTGTACTAATATGGTTAAATCAAAGGCAACTCTGAGGATTGTTTCAGAGTCTTGATTTTACGCTATACAACTGCCCTGAGTTTTGCATTGATATATTTATTTATTTACCAAAAGCAGAGTCTTTCTACAGAAGTACTCTCTGTAATGATATTCTTGGGAGATCTGCAGCTTGTCTCACATTTGTACTTATGTGAAATCAACCCAAACAAGTAAGTGTGTGTAAAATCTGCCTACTGATATAGTACCTTTCTTAAAATCTGGTATGAAACTACACACAATAGCAAAGCCAGAATCTTTCTATAAAATTGCACAGAAAGTAAATCCCATTCTAAGCCATTTATCTAAGTAAAATGGAGTGTACAAGGTACTAAACTAGCCTGACAACCTGTATTTAGTGTAATGATTTATTTGCTCTTTGGCAAGCTCTAACCATTTACTATTAACTATTGCAGAGGAAAGGTAAGGTTATTATTACCTCATAAAGTAAATAGTGATACTTAACAAAACAGAACATCTGCCCCACTTATTAAAATATTTTGACAGATTTAAATTGGTTAACATTTAATCTCATTTGTAATTATGGGAAGCAATAGTATGTGTTCTGAAGACATGAAAATAAATATTTTTGTGATTAGGAAACTTGTTATACTCCAACAATAATTTTTTTTCTCAAGGTTCTTTTCTTAATCTGAAAATAATGTAGACACTACTTTGGCATTCTTGTAAATACTGAGGCTATTTGGAACTAAGCCTACTAGTTTTAGATAGCTTAAAAACTCAACCTTTTTTATTTTACTGGCATATAAAAAAGGGTGGGGGGGAAACCAGCTTTCTGTGCTTAGCATAATAACTTGATATACAGGAATCTAAGGTGATAGGACACAGTGTTTTCATGTTTTGAGAACAGAATCTGACTGCTTAACTATCAGGCATTTAAAGACTACTGGATATTCAAAGAGAAACTGAAATTCTTCTATTTGAATGTTTTCAGTGCTGAGGACAAAAATGGAATACTAACCCAGCAAAGAAAAATCATTCATTTTCTTCCAGATTTGTTATTTGGTCCAGTCCACTGCATGGCCACATGACCACAAGGATGGGAGGCAGACAAGAACAGCCATACTTTCCCTGTCTGTGACTCTGTTAATTCAGATTTGATTTAAAAGACTGTAACTATGACTTAAGACATTAAATCCAGAAACTTGAGATAGGTTGTGCTTTTGTAACTTAGGTTGATATACCTCTCTGACACATAACTCACTGCTCCGCAGTTTTTCCACCTTTCTTCCCCCAAGCTAAATAGTTTTCTAGTCTATGTGGAAGTTTTTAGCAGTCAGGTTTTTTTGTTGTTTTTGTTGGGTTTGTTTCCCTCTTAATAAATTTGAACAATATTCAGCATAGCAATGTCTGTTTCTCAGCTGAAGGTTATCTGTGTGGAACACAGTCTCAAAAATTTTGGATATGACTTTCTGGAAGGGGAAATAGTCTGGTTTACACCAGCTTCATCATTACATGTGGCAGAATGTCCGAAATCTCTCTGCTTGTCAACTTTGTTTAATATAGCACTTCCCTTACAACGTGTCAAAAGCATTTTAAAGAACAATAGCTACTGAGTTGAATAATCAATTATAGATAATAATACAGTGCAGTACAGATAGCACAAAGTGTATAATTATAGTATTTGATTTGGTTCTGTTAGAAGTCAGTGGCAATTTAACATTCACATCATCAGTAGAAGCAGGAAGCCCAATATAGATAAATGCTCAGCATATGGTAAGTTGTGAAGTCTGCCTCAGCTATTAAAATGTCCTTTAAAACTTCAGCTAGAGCTGGATCCTTTTATGTTGAGGTTTATGTTGAGTCCTGTCTCAAAGATGATCTAGAGAAAATTAAGGTAATATTGGTTTATGTTTTTCAGTTTATGTATTAACTTTCTGACCTCCCTGTGGGCTGTACCTACATTTAAAATATCATCTAAGGTCTGTCACGACAACTTGGGATTTAATTTATTTGGTGGACTTTACCAGTTCTTGTTAAAAAAAAAAAATTCAGAAGTAAATTGCAATTTTATCACCATTTCTTATGTTATTAGAAATTAATGAAAGCATCTTTTCCTGAGGAGTCCTCCCCACCCTTTTCTTCTAACCTGAAACTTTCAACTAATCCCAATATACAGAAATGTTAAATGTGTAGCTTAGTTGTGACTGGTGATGTGATTTTCAGGGCCTTGTTTGTACTTCAGATTGATAAATGAAGGTCTTTTAATCTGGTTTCTGCTGCAAGGATTTTGGAGTGTTTTTTTTTTTTTTTTTTTTTTAAATTGTATCTCAGTGTATTGTAGAACATAGAGGCTGAAGATCCACTGTCCCTGGAAATTTCAGCTAATAAGTCTTGATTGCATCACTACTCTGAGAAGAGGTCTGGAGAGCGTTTATATCTAGATTTAAATGAGTATTCATAGGATTTCCTTCATTATTCTCCCCACAAAAATAGTGATTTTTCAGAGTACTATCTGAGAGTCTTTGCCTTCAGTGTGTTCTTTGTGCCGTTCTGGATTTTTGGGTCTGTTTTTATATTCCATGCCTATTTTTTTTAGTTTACCTTTATTTAGTTCAAGCATCCAACTTCTCTCTGTGACGTTTCTGACAAGATCATGGGACTAAAAGCAGTAGGGCAAATTGTCATAGACAAGCTTAGACCCAGACATTGTACATATTCCATCAAATTTTTCCTGATCTCAGATTAGTCCCCCAAGTAATGATTCCATCTTTGCCTGAATGAGGTTTTGAGTACTTCTTTCTTAGTTTTCACCTGAAGTTCACTCAGAACCCTAAGGGATAGCTTCTTTAAAAATGCAAAACATCCTTTCCATAAATTTATTTTATTCCACATACAAGCTGTTGGGTTTTTGTTAATCTAGGCCTAGCATAAGCATTTAAGTGCATATACTGAGTGCTGTGTTCAGCTCTGTGGCCCCCAGCACAAGAAGGTGATGCTGTTGGAGTGAGTGCAGAGGAGGGCCATGAAATCTGAAGCATCTCTCTTATAAAGACAGGCTGAGAGAGCTGAATTTGCTTGGCCAGGGGAGGAAAAGGCTCCAGGGGGACCTTGGTGCACCTTCCAGCACCCAAAGGAAGTCTTCAAGAAAGGTGAGAAGGGGTTTTTTACACAGCCATCTAATAATAGTGCAAGGGATAATGGCTTTGAACTGAGTCTAGATTTAGGTTAGAGATCAGAAAAAATTTACTGTGAGGATGGTGATGCACTGGATAAGTTTCCAGAGGAGCTGTGGATGCCCCATTTCTGGAGGCTGGGTTGGATGGGACTCTGAGCTACCTGGTCTAGTAGAAGGTGTCCCTGATCATGGCAGGGGGGTTGGAACTAGCTTCTTTCCAAGCTAAATAATTGCATGATTATATGACATATTCTCTGAGCTGCTTAGCTTGTTTCTTTGATTTTTTGTTTCTCTTCTATGCGAGTTTAAGCTACTTTTTGTGTGCACGGACTTTGAAACTGCTTAAAACACCTGCTCATGATACATCTCCCCTGTATAAAGTGTATACATGTGCTCTTATAATCAAGTTTTAAGAGAGCAGTGGGTTAAGAACTTATGTTTGGTCAGCCATCTGGGAGGAGCAGAATCTGGCCTCAGTACAACACATAGAAATTTGGAGTTCTTACTATCTGGATTGCAAGCTTCAGATCTAGCCTTACAGATAACAAAAACCTCAAAGCATTAACTCTTCCACTGCTCCTAGGCTGTTAGTTAACTTTTTCTCCTTTAAAAAAAAATTAAATTATTTTTTGCTTCAACACCTTGATTTTTACAAGAAAAATAGATGTTCCCACCCTAAGTAATTGCCACCCTTCTTTTACAGCCTTACAGCTCCATAAGATGAGCTATTGTGCTAAATAATTAGCACATGCCATTCAGAATATTATAAGCATTATATGCAACATCAAGCAGGAACTATACACTGACAAAGAACCCTATTTGCTCTGAAGTTTCACTAAACAGACTGAGGTATTAGCAACAGGTGCATTTAAAACAAGTTAATAATTTCTAAAGGGGAAAAAAAGAGAGAGAGAGAGCAGTGTCTTATTCAGCCATTAATACAGTAAAGCATTTTAAAGTTTGCCATGATTTGAACCATAACCTCTTTGAAAATATCCTTTGTTCATTTGCATACACAAATATTAATCCCATGCCTGAACACAAAAATGCATTTACATAAAAACTACAATGTGATTTATAATTTATTAAGTAGTTGTGGCTGAGATGTTATTTGAAACAAAGAAAACAACTATATTTAAATGCCAGGCTCCAAGGGAATATAATATATAGAATTTTTTTAATAAGGAAGACAAAATATTTTCCTTCTAGCATGTCATTAATTAATACGGATTTTCTTTTTGATATATTTATTTGTAATGGAATTTTGTGTTTTGTGATGAGCTGTACTATAGTATACTGGAGGCCCTGGAGATTATATTCTCTGCTTAAATAGTAAGTAAAAGAAGTTGCAAAATATAACCTTACATTGTCCAGCTAACTTGGCAGGTTAAACTTATTAGAAGATTTCTGCAAGGTGTACCTTTCTTGAGGATTCCAGTTAAAGATGATCATTGAGCCATACAGATTGAAGTAATTTTGACATTTGGAAAAAAAAGTCAATGCACTGGGAGAAACTAAGATGATTGGAAAGGCCTCTGATGAAGTCTAGCAGCAGATGAACAAAGAGATTTTTACATTTCAGTTTTGGGAAGAGATGCTTTATGGCACGGGAAATACTGGTAGAGATGTTAAAAAGAAATTCAGGCCTTTATGTGTGTCCAGATCCTCTAGCCATTCCTGTCTATACATACAGCTTAGGACTTGGCTAGGGCAGCTTCAGCTGCATCCTGGGATCTCCAGAACATCCTTGCAGCAGAAATGCACCTCCAAGTTTCCCTTGGCATTCCAAGCACAAGTTATTACTGGGAGGTGAGGAATGGCTTCGAAATGTCTCAAGGAAAGACCCTAGGCCTTATTTACTTTGAAGTCATTCCTTGTGTTCTTCTCCCTCCTTGGCAGCCTCCAGCCTCAATTTGTACCTAATGCTGGGTTATTCCATAGACTCTCTCTTGCTCTTCCAGTAGGCTTAGCATTTGTTCAATCTGTGTTTGAACTGACTGTATTTGCATTGTCCTGCAGGCTGTGAGACATATGGTCCATTGAGAACACAGGAGGGAGAGTCCTGGAGCCAGCTTTGTGTTCAGAGCCACTTCAAAGCTTTTCAGCTCTGTAGGCAAAATTTAAAGAGATAAGGAACCAGAGTCCCAACTGGATTTTTCTTTAGTCAGGAGAAGTAACATTAAGACAGAGGGAAGCCTGGACCAGCATGTTTTCTGCTTCTGGAAGGAGGAGAGGGCACATAGGGGACTGCTGACCAGCGGCAGCCTTTTCTACCCCCCGTTCACTAGAGAACTTTTACATGTTCTGAGCCAGTCCTCAGAGCAAACTGGTGTGGATTCCCGGCATCTGGCTAAACCAAATAAAAAACCAAAAAAATACCCCAACCCCTCCCCCCAGCTCCCAAAAGAAAACAAAACCAAAAAACAACTAACCAAACATAAAAAAATCCCCCAAAACCCCCCAAAAACAAAACCAAGTTGCCATCGATATCCTTTGTGGTCATAACTGTTTGAGGCAGTCACTTGTAAAGACTTGTAAAGCTTGATCCCGGGGTTGAGATGGTCTTTAAACGTTTTTTGATCAAACTAGGGAGCATCTGAAATCCAGAAATGTTCTTGTTGAGCATGTGCAAAATACAGTTGCACTAAAGGCTTAGTAAGTGACCAAGAGTAGAAAAATTTCTGCAGTGGAATCATAAGATTCAGCAGTGACCAATGTAAGCCCCTGCTCTGAATGATTCACTATATGAAGCAGATGGCAAAGAGAGAAAATTTTAACCCAAATGACTAAAGGCTGGCAAGATTTATGAGTGGCTTTGTATGATGTCTTACCTTAAATCATAAGTTTCACCTTTAATTGTGCCTCAGGGTGGTCTATGAACCTGGTACTGCTGCTGGCTGTTAACCAGGGCATAATTTGCATCCTCAGCAGCAAACTCTGGGTGCCTAAGTTCTGTGGTGGATCAAGCACACTGCTCTTTAAATTATCCTGCTGAACTGTTAAGATAGAAGTGACATTTCAATAGTCCTGTGTGTTTGCGAAGTGAATGAAGTGAATATTACTTTATAATTTTTTTGATAACACCTTTCTAGGCCTTCCAGAAAGCTGAAATTTGTTTGATTATTAAAAGTTCATTTTGGGCATATGTTCTGTATCAAGTTCTTTTGGAGCTGGGAGGAAAATGTGCAGAAGGCAAATGAAACTAAATTATAATTTGTGGTTTGCTGCCCTTACAACATCTCAAGCCCATGAAATTTCAGATGGATTTATTGATACTTTGAAAAATATGTAAAAATAAATAATCAGCTGTCACTCTCCATATATGTGCTCTGTTTTCTTTAACATTCTTATGTCAGATTCAATAAACTCCAGCAAGACATTCTGTATGCTATGTACAGCTTGGCAGCTCTAATGACACACATTAAGACTTTAGGCAAAAAATATTTGGAAAGCCCCATATAACAAATCCTTCAGATTTTTTTGAATAAAATAGTTCAAGGTGGCAAATTCCATGGAAAACGTGTTCCAGAAGGCTGGGCCAGCAGCTGCAGGCCATCCTGTTCCTGCTTTGCATAAAGCTCCATGGTGAAAACAGTAGTAAGGAAGTTAATATATAGTAAATCAATTTACTCTGTCTACATATATAGTTATAGACTTTCATAGAAGTATTTTTAATGAATTTTTTTATATGGAATTACTCTTTCCGGGTTTTATTTTCCTTCTCCATTCTTTAAGATCCCAAAGGAGGTTGTTCATCTCTGGAATGAAAACTGGGATTCTTTCTGACCATGACCATTGTGTGAAATTTCATAAATGACAGAAAAGCTCTTCTGGACCATCAGTGGATGGAAGACCATCTCAATGGACTTGTCTGTCACATAATAAGGAAAATAAGGGAGAAGCCAGGTGTATTAAAAAAGATCAGATTTATGGATGACTTTTGGCTATGCTCTTTCCAGCTCACAGGTGATGTCTTGAGCTGTGCTGAAGATCAAAAGTCTAAACATTTGAGTCAAAACTTTTGCAGTTAGAAGATCAGTTTTGCTCATATACATGTTTACAAATTCCTTTTAAAGTCACAGTAGAGAATCCCATTGTGAAATCTATGATTAAATCTGAATTAATATTAACTATGTTTAGTGTCTGGAAAAAAAAAAGAGTGAGCATAACTTCTATAAAATGTAGGTATTGTTTGTGACAGGTGAAAGCATAAAAGTACTTTTAAATATGTTAACTGCACAGCAGTTCTTGATGCTATAAAGTTACATTCATGATTAAAAATAAAAATAACTATATATAATTTTTAAATTCATGTCTAAAGCTATGACAAAATTTCTTATTTAAGAGGATGTCAATAATAAAGCTACCTGGCCTGTTATTCAAATAATTATTTTATACTCCCAATGTGGCTTGTCTTAAAGGAATCTGGTGGCCTTCAGCACCTGAACGTGGCTGAGCAGGCTGAAGTGATTCTCCATGCCTTTGCCATAGTTGTCACAACAGAAGTTACCACTGCTTCTGTCCATTGCACAATTTTTTCTTTTGCATATTCCTCCCTAACTTGCATTAGTCAAAATCAGCTGGGTTTCAAGTGCTCTACTCCCTATCATTTTGACAAGAGAGGGTTTAGAGGGCAGCTACATATGCAGTTCTGCTGGCAAATCTGAGGCAGTGCTAATCTCTCCTTATCTCAGATGCACTGTAAAATTGCTGGGCTAAAAAGTATTGCCAAGTCTGAGCATTGGCAAAATGCAGGAGTTTAACTGAAAATTTGTGACATTTTAAAAAGCAATTTGAAATTCTTTTTATTTGACTTACATTTTTTTTGAAAAGGCAGAGTACAAATTTCTAAACTTTAACAATTCTGAGTGCTAGTTTCTAATTCTCTTGTAAACTAAGATGAAGCACAATAAATAATTATTTGATTCCATCTATGAGTCAAACAGAAACATCACTGAAGTCTGATAGCTGATATTAAATGAGCCAAGTGTGCAGCATAGAGGGACAAAGGATTCAACATGAAATTTGGATGTTGCTCTGTGCTGTTGAAAGATCTAGAATGATCTTATGAGGTCTAAAAATCGCCATTTCTTTGGGAAGAAGGTCTTTCCACAGGAGTCATCATAGAATGAGGACTCCTGAGGACGCCTTTGCAAGCCAGATGGTACCAAGGACATAAAGAGCCCAGTGAGGGAAATGTTGGAGTATGTGGTGTGAAGACAGTTTAGCAGATTATAGTACAGCTTCAAGCTGCTAAAGTGGAGAATCGAAGGTGATCTAGGTTAGACTGTGGTACAGAAGCAACACACTTAACGTTACCAAGAGTCCTTCTGGCCTTTGATTCCCACAATCTCTGCATTCACCCAGCAGAGTTTTTGTGTACTACTTCATCAGAATAAAAAAGCCCCAAATGTCCTAGATGTCCTGGATGTCCTGGAATATTTAAGCTCTTAGTTGTTCAAGTCTCTTTTCTTCGCCCCTCTCTTGTTTCGTTTTTTAAGGCCAGCATGCCTTTATATATCTATACACAATTATACTCATGTTCTGAGAGATATGTATGACATAGGCCACCCTGAAGGAGGTATTTTCCTCTCTGGAAATTTCACTCCTTCAGAGAAAGAAAAAAAACCTGCATGGATGGAGGCAGGAAACAGGTAGTTAAAGGCAACAGTGAAAAACATTGTGCTAAAATTGTGATTCTCAGAGCTTCATCAAAAGTACATTCTCAGATCGTGTACTGCAGCCAAGCTGCATCTCACAGAAATATGTTTGGCTTTATTTCTTAACTTCCCTCTTCTGATACACTGAGAGCATTCTCAGCTGGGGCTGAGAGTCAAAAGAAAAGGAAGTCTTCCTAACCTGGAACTGTTTAATATCTTGTTTCAAAGGTCAGAGCAGCTTTTGTGAGCCTATGCTGGTTGAGGAATGAGAATCAATTTAATTTTGATGTATTTGGAAAGAACAATTGTAGATCTGACCACAGATCACCTACTTGGATTCTTTGCCAGTAGCTTGCAACTGCATAGCCACATTTTTGGTCTAGTATAAAGGGAGAAACCAAACAAATTTTAGAAAAATTTTATTCCTGAAGGTACATGAAGTTCAAATGTGGAGGCCTCCAACAAAATTAAGCTAGGAAAAGATATTACAACTTTGGCATTTTTAAGAGTTTCAGTGATCACTGTGTTACTGAGGATACATGTAGGCGATATTTTTCTGTATAATTCTATAAAGTCCACTTGGCAAAATTTTTTTCTGCAGTGTAAACTTTGTACATAAATGTGCATGTGTTTAAACATTGCTGAGTTATTTTATTTCTGAATAGCACAGTGTATAACAACCACACTTGAATTCCTACCTTGGAATAGAAGCTGCATGACTACAAAAGTAAGAGTTACAGATTAGATCTATATTTGTGCCTGGAAAATACAGAATAACTGATGTTATTATTGCTAGAGGAATACTCCCAGCTGTGGATGCTCCTGAAACCAATGACCAGTGTCTCAATTCAGACTTCCTTTTCACTTCTTGCATAGGCAGATCATTCCTTTTTTTACTTTGGTTGATAGGTTTGGTTGTGATAGAAACCAAGACAAGGTGGAACAGCAATGATCACGAACATTTTCAGTGCAGACAAGTGAAAACAAACTTAGCCAAGAGACAGTTCCTGTTGCTGTGCTAAGACCTAACCAAGTTATCATTAGTCGTGTAATAGCTGTATAAGTTCTAGTACTTAAAAGTGGTACCTTTGAACAGCAGCCTCTTTTAAAGAGCTATTTAGGAAAAGGAACAATTCTGAATAATTTGAACTGTATTGTTTCAGTTGTTAGCACAAATTCTGTGTTTAAGTCACAAACATTAAAAGAAGTCTGATATACTATGGATAACATTAAAATTTATGAAAATTTTGGTTCTACATTTAACTATTATGTATTGGACAGCTGAAAGTAAATCCTTATGGAACAACATATCTTCTAAAGCTGAAGCTTCGTAGTGGGAGAGGCAAAATTACACTAATTATAAACCTCTAAAAGCAGGGTTTGTAAGGGAAATGCTGACAGACTCCTTACTATCATGTCGCTAACAGAAACTATATAATACATGGATTTAATTGGACAGTTAATATATATTGCTCTTTTTTCAAGAAATTCTGAGAGTCATACACATAGTGAAGTGGCTTTGAACAAGAAAAGATGTAGAGGATGAATAGGATGAATATTATCCTCTGAAAATACAGAGAATGAAGAAAGAAGGCAATTAATAATTCTGTTTGTGCATGTGATATATAGCATGATATATAGAATGAATGCAATAATAAATATATATTTACAGATGCACATTCTTTCCTCTGAAGTCACAGTCAATATGAAAAAAAAGTGTTGGTGCATTTTGTAATAAGTTCATGGTTGAAGTTAATTTTTTTGTATTTATAGCCCACAGAGGTGGTTCTCATTTTAGATCAGGACTTGCCTTGGCAATTAGTAATTACCACAGGTTCCAAGAGGCTAAACTGAGAGAAATAAAGAAGAATTCAAATCAAAACATTCAGAGCCTTCTACATAAAATTCACTGAATGGAACAGACATTGAACTTCAGATGAGACAGAGAAAGTATAAACAAACAAAATTCTTCTTTACAAAGGAACAAATTTTAGTTTTGGAATTAGTTGATCATCGGAAGTTAAATGAAATCTCTTGAACTTGGAAGATGTCTTTTTTCTACATCCTCTTTTAAATTTGATGATTTCCCCAAATATATTAAAATGGAACTGAGAAAGACAAATGCCCTGCTTGCAGAACTGACTCTGCCCTGCTTTGATTGCCCATCACAATGTTTCTTGCTCTGCTCTGAAGAAATACAATGGATATTGCCCGACTGGCAGAATTCCAGTAACTGCATATGTGCTGGGCAGCCATCCTCTGTCATCCAGAGTACAGTTTTGCTTGTGGTCTGTAGGGAAATATAGCAATGAATGATATAGTCTCATGGCTGAATTCTTATGTTACTTGTTTTATTGTGGCAAAATGCCAGTTTACTTGAGTGGGAATTATAACTGAGTGGGAACAGCGTCTAAGGACTTTCAGGTTTTGTATTTAGAGAGTAGAACAAGGTATTAAACCATAGAGATATACTTTACAGTTGATTAAAGGAGGCTTTTTTATTTTCTTCACTGAAATTTCTCCACTATACTAAAAGGAATGAAAGTAAATAATGAATTTCTTCATTGTTAGTGAAAATTTCCATTAATTACAGTGGAAAGAAAAATCTTCCAGAGAATGAAAAAATGCCCAAACCCTGAATTTAAGAAAATTCCACTAACAGTGTTGATATTGCCTTGAATAAAGTTTCCTTTCCTTAAGCATTCCCAATTTTAAATTTATCTCTGTGAGAAAACTCACATGTCTAAGTAACATGCTGTTTAATTCTATTTTATGCAAGCATAGCATGCTTTAGACTTTTTAATTTAAATATTTCAAAGAACCAATTTATGGCAGAGGTGTTACTTTCCTTCTTAAGTACATATTATGCATTTTTTATTACAATTTTGCTACAGCCAAATGTCTTAAAAGCCTGATTCACAAACCACTTCACTGCTCTTCAAGTATGAAAAACAAAGAGTATACAGTCAGAACGTGACTTACCTTATGAAATATTGTAAAGCCTTAGAAATTAGAGTAATTTAGAGCTGGCTCTTATTTTTAGGTTTCAGAGTATTTTGGCATTTAGTTTGTTTGGTTTGATGACTATCATTTGATGTAGCTGTAGTTATTTAAAAATGCTGTCTCCATGACAGCCTTGTAAATGAACCTTTTGACTCATATGCGCTCCCTTTCTTTTAAAAATAAATCTTATTCACAGAAAAAGCTTGCAAGGGAAAATATGTACAATTTCTTTTACTATGGGAATACCATGCAGCTTAACCAATGGTTACTGTTGAGCAAAAGTGATTCTGACACTGTGTATTTCCATGTGATTCAGGGAGAAAATTGATCCATTAAGCGATGACCCTCAAAACTGATGTACCTTAGGAAATAAAAATGTTTTTGTGAAGGTTCAGAAGAACATCACAAACTTAGCTGGTAACAGAAAGAGAGTGATTTGCTATTTGTGACTGAGCACTCACAGCTCTCCTGGAAAAAAATTGGTCATGCTGAATGGGTATGGCTTGAATCCTGGACTTCATAAGCAGCTCTCTCATAGATTTGTTACCCTGGATGCCAGGTTGAGTATTTATAAATCTCTCTGGTCCAATATCCTCTCTCTGTCTGGCAGCAGCTGCATCAGTGGAGGCTGTAAGGAACTCCAGGATAGCAGTGTAATCCAAAATTTGTCAGGCCTTAGGTAGACAGTGGCATAAATCTTGTGCTTAGAGAGCGGGAAACCTAACTTGAACTTTGTCTCTAGGACAACTAAACTAGTCTCATGCTTGCCTCCCCCAACATGTATAACCTGCTAATTGGCCCACATTAACTCAGGCATCCTAACATTGTGCTTTGGACAAATCCCTCCTGTTCATTTATATCCAGCAGTCTGATGAATTATACTGATTGTTTTAATTGGATTGTTAATACTTTATCTGATATTAAGTACATTTATATACATGTGCATTTATAATAAATTTGCTTCAGTCCTGTCAAACTCCTGTTTTCAGGGTGACAGGTTGGGGATTTTTTTCTGTCATGTATTTGCCTATATCAATTTATTTTCTCTTTTTTATTCAATTGTGTTGATCTTTCTTTTGCTTTTGTGCTGTGAGAGAGGAATTTGAATCTGTAAAGTTGTATTCTATCATGCACATGCCTGTGTAGTAGTTACTCACTGTGTTAGTAGTTACTTACTACTCCAAGCCCAAATTATTTGCATTTTCACAGAATCACAGAATGATTAGGTTGGAAGAGACCTCCAAAATCATCAAATCCCACCCATGCCTTAACACCTCAAGTAGACCATGGCACCATATTTTATATACACACTAGCCCATGTTCAGAGAAACAGTGTTTTAGACAGACTTATTCTCGATCTTTACTCTGTGTAATGTAAATGCTGAACATATAATATTAATCAAATATTATCAATTGAAATATATTAATTTATCAGGTCTAAAAATGAATCAAAAAAGTCTACCAACAAAACTGCAATTATTAATTAAGTAGGCCAATCTCAACTGGTAACAACTGAGAGAGGTTAAGGCATATTCCCAAGGTAATACACTAAGGTGTTAGAGAGAGAAACTTGTGGAAAAAACTCCGGTGTGTGCTCTCATGACAGTTTTGTGCCACAGGCAGACACAAGGCTTTAACCACAAAGGAAAACTTTTTTTTGAGTGTGCCCGTGGAGTTTTCTTGTGTTTGGGTGTGCTTATGGGCTCCATTGAGAGTATGTGAAGAAAAATGAAACAGACTTTTCTTATTTCAGTAGACTACTGAAATTACTGCATGTGGCTTTAGCTAACAGAAAATTTAGATAATTAGCTGCAAGCAGCCTCTTGTCCATACGATAAGAAGCACAAATAAAATTGTAAATAAAAAACTGAATGGCATATCAATAGTCAAAGAACAGTGATTGAGGTGGCCCTGACAGAAATGATAAAAACCGAGAAAACTCAGAAACCACCTGGATTTTCAAAATTGGCACTCAATAATTTCGTAGTCAAAAGTCACAAAACTCTATCAATTTTAGGGTCTTATCTGACACTTTTAATTGCTAAAAATATTAATTTCTGAATTTAAATTTTTTCACTGATTGTAAGAGATTCTAATAGCATTATCATTCATCTGTATTTTGTATCTGAAGTGCAATAACAGTGAGAAATATAGAAGGAAAGTAAGCATCTGGGAGGAGGCAGTGGCAAGAGGACAAATGGGGAAATATAAAGTAGTTCTGAACATTAAAATTATGAGATTCTAGGACTGTCTCCAAAAGGGCCAAAAAAAAGTGGGCCAAAAAACCCCCAGAGAAATTTAATTTTTAAGAGAAAATTATTTATGGGGATGTATAGGGATAATTTAACATGGTCTGTTCATCTCTCCTCTTAAAATGTATATATAATCACCTTGAGAGGCATTCACCTAAGCTCCAAGATAATGCTTTTCTTAGTCAACATGGTTCATTTTTTAAAGCCCTGTATCTAGAAAGATTTTTAATATCTAAAAACTTTTTCTTTTTACCCACAAATTAACAAATAATTTTTGTTGTGAGTTTTGACAAAGCAGTCTTGCTTACTGTCTTCAAAGTAATTTTTAATACACTAGAAAGCTTTCATCATGCTTCTTCTTCATTTTTTTCTTTATTCTAAATGTATTCAGTCCTTGCAGAATTTCTTTAAAGCACTTGTTTTTTAAGCTTCTTGCTGGTTCTGACACTTCTTCAGATTTGGTCTGTGTCTTGGTTAAAATAAATGTCCTAGATTGGCACAAATATGTTGAGGATATTCCTTTCTAGTTGAGGAGAAAACTGCCTCTTCTTGTTGAGATACTCATGTAAAAAATTCCAGCATGACACTGGCATTTGTTGCAATGCTAGCAATGGTTCATTCTCAATCTGAGATCTCCTATAATCCCCTAACCACTGCATGCAGCACTAGCACGGACAATTATTGCTCACTGTAGATTCCTGAACATTACTTTTTCTATTTCTGTATGAAGCAGTTCTCTTTCTGGTTTTGGATCACTATTCTAACTTACTGAGGTTGGTTTGAATTTTAGGCTCCTTCTTGCTATTCCTCACAGATTTTATAAATTTATCCGTTATTGTATCATTCAAGCTGTCACTAAAAACGGTATTGTTGGATTTGGAAAAAGTCCTTAGGGACAATATCCCAAGTATTGAATTGAAAGGGTATTTTTAATCAGTTGTTTTCTTCTCTGTAGTCATTTATTTTGATCATATTTCCATTGGATCAGTCACTAACCCATATAAACCCAAAAGTTTTGATGTTGTATTCCCAGGAAATGCTGCAGTTTATTTCCTGCAGCATTGTTAATCCAATGAATTACACCCACTTTTCCTGGGACTTCCTTCTCCTCTTCACTAAACGTTCAATAAATGCTAGATCTTCCTTTTCAAGTTTTAGTGGTCAGAATTAATGAAATTTGGCCTCTCTGCTGTGTTATTAAATCAATTTATCAGTTTATAAACCCTCACCAAATGTAAATTGTCCAAATGATTGGTGTAGCTTCCCATGTTGTGCATAAGAAGCCAATGGGAAGACAGCCAGAGTACTTTGTTCCTTCTTGACACGCCATCCTTCCCATATGAGGGAGAAATCTCACCTATTCCCCGTTACTATGTTTGCCATTTACTGCTTTAAAAGTAAAGACAGGTGGGAAGAACCCTGGAGAAGAATCTTGAGAACCATATGTGTTTGCTTCTGAAGGGCAGGTGCAGGCAAACATCTCCCTGGTGTGAAATAATAATTCCAGAAATACTTACTTTATATATCTATAGATATAGATATATATAGATGTAGATATATATAGATATAGATATAGATATAGATATAGATATAGATATAGATATAGATAGATATAGATATACTTATTATATAGATAGTGTGGCTTGGGGTCTGCAAGATGCTGGGTCACTTTCTCACTGTTAAGCTACTGTCCCTCCTTAGGATGGTGTAGCTGACAGACTCCACAATGAAGTCCTAGAAAGCATAATTAGAGATAAGAATGAGCAAAAATGATGTAAATTGGGCCCTAGTTTTGGGTGATATTAAATATACATTTTAAAATCATTGTAGTATCGTATTGAAGTAGAAAGATGAAAAGAATACTGAAAAGATTGTACCAACTAAAATTGCTGAATCTGGGCTTTAAAAGATAAATTTCCCTGAAAGTAATCCAACCTTAGACTCTTGGGAGAAAAAAAAAAGGGAAAAGAAAACCACTCTAAATCCCCAAATGCAACCTCATCTCCGGAACTATCCAATCTGTTTCCTTTGAAGGGTTTGCAAGCAAACAAGCATTATTTTTGTGCTTGAACAACTCCAAGCAAAGAGTTTTAAACACCCTCTGAACAAAAGTGGACTCAAAAAAAAATTTTTATTGCGCAAACAAGAAAAAGAAAAAACGAAAGGAATAAAACACCAAGTGAGGTAAAGGCTGATTCCCTTCTATTTTACCATACTTTCCTGTAAATTTTTTAAATCTTTAAATTGGTGGTTCCCTAAGTAGTCTGGATGTACAATATTTTGAAGTAACTTTTTAACAAGTATGCGGAATATACTATTACTATTAAGAAACTATTGCTTAGGAGGTTCTCTTATTAAAAATAAATACAAATTTTTCAGTTTAGACATCAGTTTCCTCCGTAGCATCTTGCGCTCATCACCCTGTTATTTAGTAACAATGTTACTTTGAAGAAAACTGGAAAAAAGAATTCCCTAAACTTCTTCCTATTAAAGAATAATGTTAATTGGTTAGCGTATATAGGAGAAGGTTATATGGCCCATTGACTTTATATAGATTGAAATGCTAAGCAGGGCTAAGTAGAAGCATCAGTAGGGAATAGAGGGTAAGTGCTCATCAGTTTTATGTTCTCTTTCCTATTTACTGCTTACCCCTTACAGTGTTTTACAACTAGATACACAAAGTTTTCTTGGGTGCTTCATAAATAAAAATGTATTTTTGCAGTTTTTTGGCTAGCCTACCAGGTCAGTTGTGAGGGAAATAACACCTACAAATAGGATGCTTATGGGCAAAAATAATAGGAAAGGTATTTGCTAAGAGAAATCACCTGAGAGCATCCAGGCTAAGAAAGGGTATCAGTAGTCAAGATGTTTTTTGAGCATGAGAGAAAGCCATTTCAATGGAAGGATTGTAGAGGTTTGTAATGGAGGTGTTCACTGAGAATCTTTGCCAAATGTGCCAGTTTCACCAGAGGAAAATGATCACAAATTGAGGGTGCAATCAAGGCACACCAACTCTCTCTTGCGTTAACGTAGATGAAGAGGTCTGACTAACTGAAAAATACAGAACAAAAAACAGAAGCATGGCGATGTCACTGTGTCCAAAGGAGTTGAGTAGTTTGCATTAATAATTGATTCTTCAGAGAGTAGCATATAAAAAAAAGCCCCAAAAAACAACCAACCGACCAACCAAAATCCTTTTCTTTTGCATTTGGGATGGTTTGGAGTACTCAAGTGATGCGTTAGCAGGGCTCAGCTTGTGGATGGCAATCTTTGGAACCATAACTCAGCCTGTATGCTTTCACACAAGTTACCACTAGATTTATTTCTTCTTTACTTGAGCATAAAATCAGAATTAAGCCTTCTTATCCATACTTGAAAGACACTAACGATAGTCTAGGGACTGATTACAGTTCAGATTAAGATTTTTCTACCACCTTCAGAAAGATAATGAAGATTTCAGCTGAATATAAATATAACTCATCCATTGTGGAGTGTGGTTATCTGAATACAGGACTTTGTATGTTGGCTGTATCCTACTGAATAAATTTTGAAAGACATTCTCAGACTTCTAACCAAGACCTTTTATGCAATATGTGGAGTCTGAGGTTGGAATTTTTCCTGTTATTGTCCACTGCACCAAATAAAAAAAAAAAAATTATAATTAAAGAATAATAGCCTTTAGGAAATTTCTTTAATTGATGTTTAAAAATAGTTCTGGTCTCAGTGAAAGTCAGTGATGAAGTTATAAAGGCAAATTAACATGGATTCTAAATTTTTTTATGCTCTTAAAATAGAAAACCATCCTCTGAAATCCTTCTTGTCTTGACATCAGCAAAAGCACTGTCTTCTAATGTTGGTTTGTGAGATTTGGCGAGGATGCAGCAATCCTAGCTACCCTAGGATCACAGATTGATTTTCTCATTCTGCAGTCAGTCCCCCAAGAAGAAAGGTTTAATTCAAGCTAATCCAAGGAAGCTTTCTCACAAAGAGAACACTGGAAGTCGTGAAGGACCTGACACATAATAGCCATTTTCTGTCTCTCAAATGAAAGATACAACTGAGTTCAACCAATACTTGGCTTTTCTCCGCAATCACTAGAGAGCGATTGTGTGGTATACACACAGCTGGTACTAATGGCAGATTCCTCTCTCAGTGCTCTGCTGGGAATCCAGCGTAGATGAATCCCCTGGAATTATGTGATTTGCTGGTACAGCATTTTCCTTGCATCTAAGGAAACACTTCCTAAATGTGCAAGGACAGATTGACAGGTGCTGCAATTTGAAAAGAAGTTATGATCAAAGAGGAAGCACAGGCACATGGAAGTAACTTTCCTAAAATTAGTCATCTTATTTTAATCTCTGCTTGTGGTTTTTTTTTCTCCTTCTGTCTCTGTCCCTGCAGTAAGACTTCCATCCTTCTTGGAATTTCCCAGAGCTCAGAAATCAGTCAGAAGTTGTTCTGTCTCAAGTTCAGAAACAAGTCACTGCCTCCCCTAACATTTCCTGAATATTTTTCCTCTATTCCTAACTTGAGGCTAGTGTTGTAGTTTTGGGCCATAACTCCCACTGGAGTATTAAGGTGTACAGAGATAAAGAATCAAGACTAGAGGTAATTTATGTTCTTAATAAACTCCTAGTCTCCTTACTATTAGTGAGAAATTATTTTTTAAATTATTTTACTGTATGTCAAATATATAACATGCTGTACCTTGGTGTATAATTGTTGTTTAATTGGTGTTTTATTCCTTGCATTGAAAATTATGTCAGGAATAATATGCCAATATTTCTCTTGTAATTGACAGCTCGTTTCTGTCATATATTGAGGAGGATTAAAACATCAATTTAATGATGATAGTGTGACATTTTAGATATTTGACCCAAGCTTCAAATGATAGAACAACTTGTGGGCGGAGGAATTCTATTCCTCTTATAGCAATGATGTTAATTAGTTGCAATATTTATATGAGAAGAGGAATAAAAGAGAGAAGGGGAACTTGCCCTGTCAAAATGTTTGCAGTTTAATATCAGTGTTTGGCAATTATTAAAAAGGCACAGACACAGAAAAGTTTGCAACAGTGGAAATTCGATCACTGTAGCAGTTGGTACCTGGAAATTGTTGGCTTTTGTCCACCAATACTGTATTTGTTGAATCCTCTGTTCTTTCAAGTGACAAAGTTTGCAAATTTTAACCCCTGTTGCATTATCAGATGGAGGAGGTTATGACAGGTAAAACAGAACACATCCTTACATGTCTGCAGAGGAGATTTCATTATCTACTTTATTGAAAAATGTGCATGGATGTGTAGTGTAACACAATTTGAGTAGCTGAACCTTACTGTCCAGGAAGTTAAAATCTATAAATCATAATCTACACCAATTTACCTCTAAAAATGTTTGACTAGGAATTTTACATTTAAAATGTCTGAAGGTAACTAGCACAGTTTCCCTGATTAGCTTCAATGTTTGCCCAGTCTGAAGGTAGAAAAGATGAAGCACGGGTGATGAGAAAAAGTCATAGCAGACTTCTCACTGAAGACAGAGTAGAGCTGTGTTGGAAACTTCTGATGGGTCTGTCCAGCTGTCTGAGAACTACACCCTCAAAATAGCTGCTGCTCTCCAAGCCAAGTCCAGATGTGATGGAAGGCTGAAGCTGATGCACTGATTTCCATTTGCTGTATTTGGAAAACCTAGTGAAATGGCAAAAGACTGGAATTTCTTACCTGTTCCCTTTTCTCAGTTCCCTTTTGTCATTTAAACTATTTGAATTCCAAATATTTTGCAAGTGCCAGCTAGTGATATTCTAGTGTTCTGTTCATGTTTTACCTGCCTCTATATGTGAACTCCTCCTCTGCCTAGATCTTATATTCTCCCACTTCCTTTACCGTATTTTCTACCAGAATGCCATAATCACATCTCTCCCTTTCCCCAGATGGTGTCTGCATGGTACAATCTCACCAGATTAATCCTTGCACATCACAACCTCTCTTAAAGATGCGAGGTTCTGTGCTGCATACGCTGGAGCCAAATGACCTAAGTATCAATTGCCTATTTCCATCTCTTCAGCTTCTGCAGTGGTCTGCTGTTGGATGAGGAGCAGTGTGAAAAGAAGACCACTGCTGACAGTATTAGAAAAGCAAACACTTTCTCACAGGTGCCACTCAAACCCAGAAGTCAGTAACTAATGATGAAGGTAAGATGAATTCTCTATCATGCCTGATCCTCATGTATGTAGTGAGTGAAACTGTCCTTGCCCATGCAAGCAGCTCTGCAGATCTGAACAGAAAGCACAGCTCTGTGGAACCCCATGTTCCTTTAACGTGTGATATTCCAGCAGCTTGATCCAGACGTCTCTGGAAATATTAGGAGGCTTTCTGTTGGCATAAATTATTTCTGGTTTAGATTAACATGAATAAACAAAATATAAAGGGCATTCAAAGTTCTTATTCGGTAATTCTTGTTAATATAATCAATCTGATTGCCTACCTGAAGCTGAGTTGTAAACAAATGCAAACAATTGCTGCATATTTTTGGAATCAATCTCAAATGCTCCAGCTGCTTATAAACTGAATTGTTATTTGCAGGCCAGCACTGAATTAGATCTGTTTCAAGAATATCTTGCACCGAGTTTAGTCTCACTGCAAGCATTGCTTCTGCTGCCTAGAGCCCAGGCTGTAAAGGTTTTGAGGTTCAAATGAGAAATTGCACGATTGCATGTGTTCCCCAAAGGCAGGTGGCCAGACTAGCTCATTGCAGAGTCTCATACTCTAAGAATCACTCTGCTGTATTGCAAATGACACCTTTGTAAAAGACTTATAATTTTTCCCCACACAGAACTTACATTCTGAAGAAAGCTTGTCAAAACATAATTGTAATTATGTAGCACAATATTTTGTAGATTTAAAGATGTTTTAAAACTTATTATATTTCTGAAGCTTCCAGATTGGAAACTACAGAAATGTGGAACTACATTGCTTTTGTCTTTTCAGCTCTCACTACAATTGTTTAACATGTTTTGTTTCACACCTGTACTAATCCTCTGTTTCTCCTCGTGATACTTCTCCTCAATAAACTCTCATCTTTTAGTAAAGTCTTGCAGTATAGATACAACCTTGTGAACTCCACCAATAATGCATAGACTAAATCATCCCAGAGTTTAAAGACTGCTAGTTGCATATCTTGCCTTTTCTGTATGTATGTTGAAAAACAAGTGTCTAGATAATAGGAGGCAAAAATAACTAGAAAGAAGAGAGACATATCTCTAGTCTAAACAAAACAGTGTATTTTTAATTGAAATAACATTCAGTAGAACCGAACATCAAAACATTTAACTTTTTCAAAGTTTTCAGCATTAAAGAATTAAGATGAAACACAATTAGGAAACAGAAAACTGCAACATTGTAGAGGATGGTCACTTTTTGTATGTCATGTGGCTTTAAAAACAAGTCAGATAAATGATGATGCCATTAAAACTGAACTAATTAAAGAAAGCTTCTTTTAAGAACTCATTAACTGCAACCTCATTTGCATAATGATGCATATTAATTAAGTTTTAATGAATCTGAATTTGCACCAAGCCTATTCATGTTGGCTTTGAAACAAATTGAACAAATTAGTTAAAAGCTTTTTGGAATCTACTTTTCACACCAAACAGGATATGAATGCAATCATCTCCACAAAAAAGAAATATTTTTCTTTTAATTTAATTCAAAGGTATGCAGACCCATCTATTAATTATTTTTAAATGCAATAATTTCCACCTTTTCTTTGCAAAATCAACAGTATTACTCATTCTTGAGCGGCATGTATTATAAATGTATGTTGTGGGATAAAATCATTACAGCCAATTTATTGAAAATAAGGTGGAAACATTTGACTTCAGGGTGCATTTAGTTTACTTAATACATGGATTTCAATTTTGTTGGTAACCTTTAGGCATTTTGGCTGTCTGCAGAACAACCAGTAAAACTGTATTTTTTTATGTTGCTATCAATTTTTCAAGATATATGTAAAATGCTAAATTGCTCTTATAATACCCATTTCCTAATGTAAGATTTCACAGCATCATAAGTCTTATAAGTATTATAGGAAAAAATTATATGCTTTTAAAAGCTGCATGTTCTTGCTTTGGTGTTGTTGGGTCCTAATTTTTTTTCCATACACACAGGCATACACACACAAGCAGCAGAATCCAATTTTAACAAGTTTGCTTTCAGCTCATAATAAAAACCAGAATTACAGCAGAAACACTATTGATTTCCTTATACTCCATTGTGTCTTCATCAAGAATGAAGAGATTTATGTAATTACTGCTCCATCTTTTGTTGTTAGAAAGCAGTTTTTTGTAAGTCAGCAGATACAAAGGCTGGAATGCTTTTATTGTTGAGATTAAAAGATCATTTTTTTTCTCTTTCTGTTAAACTGTTTTTCTGTGATAGGTTCTTCAGGGAGGCTGACAGTTAGGAAGATACTATACATTGAAACCTCACAGTTTTAACATAATTTTTCCGGCATTTTATCTTGTCACCTTCTTTTCTTATCAGAAAAGCAAACAAAATACACTGAACACCACCCCCAAACAAACTCCTCTCTTTAAATCTCTTTTGTTCATTGTCCATAGTGCTATCCTCTGCCACTAAGCTAATACCAGTGCAGATTTCATGCAATAAAGTACTCTGAATCCTTTTATGCTTGCTGGTGCAAATTACAAGATGTTGTATTATCATCTCATAATGATTTTACTCTTTAGTTTTCATTCCTCTTTCATCAACAATTTATCTTTCCTATTTATTAATAAACTTAAATCGAATATTTAATATCTGAGAGATTTGAGGACTGTGTTCTGGAATTGTGCTTTTGGCAGTGCAAATCTCTTCTGAGTGTCCATTTCCCTAGTGGGAACTATCTGCACTGTAAAAGGCAATGAACCTACTGCCAAGATTTTAAGGAATTGCAATACTGGATTATGGAGGGATAGAAATATCTGCTTATATTGTGGTTATTTGCCTCCAAATTAATGAGATAATTGTATGGAAAACTTTGGAATACAAAAATAGATTTATATCATGATTGTGAAATTGGGGGGGACTCACTTTGCTTTTCTTTACATTTGTTATCAAAATTTCTGCACTATAACCCTCAAATTTGAGAAACACAATGTCCTAAATTTAATTCACATTGTCCTTTCATTCTCCAGGGTAAAAATGTCGTCAAGATTAAGAGAAATGTAGATTTCTCTGTGATTTTGAGGGCAATTACTATATTTTACAGTCACTTTAAAATATTTCCCCATTTTTAATTTTCTTTTTAGTTCTTGTACTTTTATAGTGTACTGTAACTTGAAAACAAAATTAAGCTATTAAATATTTTAAGTACCATCTGATTTCCAAATAGGAATAAATTTTTATGAGATCACAACCTGGAATAAAGAAAGAGAATTACTCTAAGTTATAGAGTCATAATTCTTTTGAATTTTAGGATCCGGGATTAGCCAGTGAACATTAACAACATTATAATAACCTATAATTAAAAAAATAAGAGAGGCAGTTGGGACCTTCCATTATGGTCTGTATTTAAGCAGACAGATATCATTACAGATAATAGTTTTATATTTGCCAGAAATGCAGGCATCCTAACCTATAGGCTACTACTTAACCTGTCATGTAACCCATTGCTTTGTATATTACACTTGAATATTCATATTTCTGACCTTAAAGATTTTAAGCTTCTTGGAGACATAAAGCACAATTTGCAAGGGATGTTTGCTTTGTTCGAGATTACTTTTAACCTTATTTATCTGATTGCGGGAGGCTTTTCCTTAGGGAAGCGTTTAGTGGAATTTTTTTTTTTTTTTTTTTAATACAAATTTAGTGTGCCGAGCTGGTTTCTTTTGGGGGAATTTTGACAGAAAGTGTCTTCCTTGGGGGAGGTCAAGAGTCATTGGTATTAAACTAGACAAGCTGGTAGTGCAGTGTTAATGGAAATGGAAAGCAGATGTTTGGTAATTAGGGGAGATGTGAATGACAAGGCTTGAGAGGTACGGTACATGCGCTGGCTGGCACAAAGCAGCTGTTGTTACCGATTTCACTGTCAGAAATGTACACAAGTCAGACCATCCCCTGTGAGTTTGCCATAGCAGTGACAATTAGAAAAAATTGTATTTGATTAAAATAAGTAATATAGCGTACAGAGTAATTTTTGTAACATTTAGGAATGGCCTGGGTTAAAGTCCAGGAAAATGATCTAGATGTAAATGAAGCTTGGTGACTTGACAGTCGTTAAAAGTAGTCGAAGTCAGGATGAGTATTGACAATTGATTCTAAAGCTCTGAAGCTCTCTTTTTTCCTGAAAGAAAAGGAAATGATTTGGCCTTCTAGAGGGTACAAAAGAGAATATTAGAAAATTGAAAATAAAGAAATAAATTCATTTTTCTAACAATTCTATATTTAGCCGAGAGTATTCTTATTTTATTTAAGTGGTGATAATGCATTTATTTAACAGAATTTTCATTAGTTTTTTTATTCATTTTCTAGTAACAGAACTTTTGTCCCTCTTTTTGTTGTGAACTGTTTAATAAAATTCTGTGGAACAATTTTTTACTTTTTTTTTTTTTTTTTTTTTTTAAACTATCAGAAAGCAACTCAGTTGAGATGGACCAGCATAAACTGTGATAATAATATAAGAATTATGGCTGATAATATATAGCTCTTCTCCATCAATTTAAATGAGAATTTTACCTTGTTTACATTAGTCATTTTCAAAAATGTCTGTGGTAGGTGCAGTGCAAATATGGAAAAGTCATGTTCTTTCCCTATTTTTACTAGATTCAGCCTAATTTATACCTGCCTTACAGGAATAGAAATTTCCCATCATTAAGGTATGCCCCATTCAGTCCATCAGTGCTGACTGCCTCAAATAAAAAAAAACAAACTAATTTTTCTTCAGTGTTGAGTGGGAAATTTGAATCTTCTTTCCTCTTGGTGAGGTTTTCCCCATATGATAAATCAAACCATTATTTTCAAAGCAAAATGCTGGTGATAATAATTTCCAGTGTCCACATATGCCTAAAATACTGGTTTATAAAACACTTTGGAGAACACTGGATATGAAAGATATCGCAAGAAAGGGTACACCTTTTTATGAAAAAATTCTATTTCAAGAATTCATTTGATAATTGTAGAAATATAATGGACCAAAGCCAACAGAGAAGATTTCTCAATGCATTGTTTTTAACTTGATACTTACATAATGAATATCTGAATTAGATCTCTTTGAATACTTGTAATAAAGTTAATAATGTTATCTAAATTCATCTGTCCATTTGTGAATGAAACTTTCTTCCCATCCATAGTAAAGTCTATTAAAAGCATTAGCTTTCATAATTGGGATTTAAGGATTTTAGAGTATTTTTTATTTGCTCTAGAAAAAAATTTCTGCTCCCTGACACATACACATGTGCAGCTACATGCACACATACTTCCCTTGTAGTAATGTTACCATTTTATTTAAAAGATCTCCTGGGAAATAAAAGCAACTAAAAAATTCAATATAAAGAAACAATCTCTTCTTTGAGGAAAGGCTCATTTGTGAAGTTTGTTATAGCATAAATTTTAAGTGACATTAAAATACATTCCCTGAGTTGAAAATAATCACTTTTCTTTGGACATGTCAAAGAACATAATGTATTTGCAATTGTAGACATTCAAATTCTGATAGAAATTGCAACCTCTACTTTTAAATTACTTAATTCCTTATTTTAGTTTTTCACCTTCTTCTGCTGTATAATTTTATGTTATCATGTAGGGGAAAATTCTGCCTTTAGATGTGCCCCTGTAGCTTCCATTAACTTGAATGGTGTTCTGTATCTCAAAGTCAAATTTTGGTTGATACTATATAACATTTTTCCTCTTATGCCTTCACCAAAATTCAGTTTTAATTTAAAAATAAAAGTGATTTCAATACACCTGAATGAAGTATACATAATTTCATGCTGGTGGATCAAAAGCAAAAGCTCAAATGCCTGGTGAGTGATAAAGGACTGTATTTTGTTCAGTTAATGACAATTCTGCCTGAAAAATACTTCACTATTGAATGTTATAGGACTGCCTTTAATATGGATATGCTTTGTTAAGCCAACTGAAAAATGGAATCAGAGATTACAACTGGAAGGGATGTTAGATCATCTAATCTTCAGTGTGCCCTATAATCCCTTTTTAAATATATCTACAGATGGTGTTTTAACACCTCTTCTTAGTGGTGGTTTAGCTGTTGGATTGTTCTTACTGCTGACTGAGCTTATTTCCTTTTAATTTTGAGCAGTTTACTTAAAGAATTATTGGTCAATTTGAAATTAATTTTAAATAAGAATGAAATCAAAGCTAGAATACGGCAAATTGGATCCAGATCCTCCCTCTCTAGTCATGAGAGCAGAAATTCTGAGATCAGATCTTCATGGAGCGTAAATTGCAGAGTAGTGGCACTGCATGCAAAGAAGGTTCTGAACAACGACTGAACTGGAGAAACTGGTCCCATGAAACTACACAGCTGTGGTGCAAAGACATTGCTTGGAGGTGGTGTGTTAGCAGTGTCTGCCGTGGGAGAGAAGACAGGGACGGGATGAGAGTGTTTGGGAAGGGGGTCCATGATTGATCTTTTCCTTATAGATGCTGCTTACAGGTTTCACCTTAGACTGTAGCATTTAGTATGACCTGGTCTCATGGCCTGCTTGGGTTAGGAAGAAGGCAATTCAGTTCTTTAATTCCTGAGGAAATTTCTCTGTGATCAAGAGTAGGTTTTTTTTGTGAAGATGCATGGGACATTTTCTTTTGGCATCAGTATATAATGTAGTTTTTGGTTATTCAGACTATTTTGTTATTGTAAAATGAGCCATGACAAAGGAATGAAAGCTGAGATTTCAACACTGCCAGTGGTAATTCTCAGTAATCTCTCAAATTAGAGAAATGTTCAGACTGACTAGTTAGCTTCTGTATATGACATTGCTTCTACATCTGTTTAATACAAAAGTAATTGGAACTTACTCAGAAATACAGTCAACATCATTTGTAGAGGAGGGGTAAAACCAGGGGGATTGAAACCTTTTATTTCCACATCAGTATTGCTGTTCTGTATCTAAGTCTTCAACTGGTGCAATATGAGTGTTGAAGTCACTGACTGGAGATTCATTCCTTTTCCTTGGAAGGGCCAAGACAGGCTTTGGGTTTTCCTGTGAACATAGGAGACACGGATAAAGATCTTAGTGCTGTGGTTTGGAAAGAAGCAAGCGATGTAAAGGATCCACAGTAAGGGTGCCACCACTCCATCCATCACATATTAAACATGTCAATGAAAAATACAGAAATTAATCATGGGATGTTTTGTTTGAAGGATTTGGGTGGGAACTGGTGAGAGGAGGGGGCTAAGTAGAGCATATGGATGTGCCTTACTATTGAGAACTGGACTCTGACCCTGCTTATAGTTGATGAGTTGGAAAAATTCCAAAATGAATATACTGAATTTTGAAAACAATTGCTCTGGTCAACTATAATAAGTGAGAGATTATTTTCAGTACATTATCTGCATAGCAATGTTCTTTTTAATTGTTGCTTTGAACTCATTCTAGCTACTTTTAATGGTGTGTTGATTCAGATTTTATTGGAGCCAAGCATACGCACATTTCTTGAATTTTGGATTGACGTTTTTCTACCCAGTGGGAACCCAAAAAAAAAAATCCTAATATATTTAAAATGTGATATGTAGAAAGGAAAACATAAAGAAATGATTCTCAGTTGGCTTCTACTGCCATATAAATATGGGATATTTACTTGATTTCTATAAGAATTAAACTCAAATGTTTTAAAATGCATGCAAATTCTTGCAGAATATATATGAAAAACTCACTATAACTGTAGAAGCACTCTGCTCCCTTGATAAATGGGACTTCTAGACCACACTTTATTGAGTCTCAGATTTTTAATAATTTGAATCCTGCAAGATTTAATTCTGCATAATTCTGGCTGAAATCAGCTTTTGATTGAGTTGTAATGGCTGTGTTATTGTAAATACCTCTTCATGCTAATGTTGTGCTGGAATTCAATAATATTTAGATGAAATTTCTAGCCTCAAGCAGTGTGGAAGCTGGATTTAGAAAGCCTGAAAGTTTGTGTCAAAAAGTCATTTATTTTTGGGAGGTCATAACATGCACTGTAATAAATGGTCATCCCAAGGTCCAATTTAAATATATACAGTAGAAGAGAGAGCAGTTGATACATGTATTTTTTTACACCCTTGAGCTGCTGGACTGAATAGTATTGACTGTGCCGGGTTTTGTAACCTTAAATGATTTTGTACTGTAATCATCTGCCGTGAGGGTAGAGTTGGTGACACCAGATGTGCAGGAATAAATCATGCTATCAGAACAGACATCCCATAGCCTGCTGCATTGTACTCTGATGTTATAGCAAAAATAACCTGTCTCCCAAAACCCTTAGTCCAGATGTGGCTTTTTGGTCACATCCTTTTGCTTCTCAGGCTGGAAAATACTTTATACATGCAGGGTGAATTTTTTTAGCACTTACAGAGTTTGTATTATTATGTTTTATTTCTGTGTAATGGTGGGAAACCTTAGCATTAGCAAGGGAGGGATAGAGATTAGATTAAAAGAACAAGTTCAAAAAGCCCATCAAAATCACCGAGTGTTTTAAGAAGTGTTTATGAGGGGGACAAGAAAGCAGCCTGAAAATTGGTTGAAAAAGAAAAAAAATGGAATGGAGATTTAACATGAATTTCTAGAGAATCAGGATATTTTACTCTATGTACACAGAGATTTGTTCTCACACATGCCTGCTTTGGTTTTTGTGTGTCATTATGAACTATGGGGCTCCAGAGGGGCCTGATTCCCTGATGATAGACAATGGCCCTCCTTTCTGCAATCTGAGCCTAAGGAATAAAGAATTCCTACCACAGTCCTAAGTTTTGAGAACAATAAATATATGCTGTGTATGCATGAGCACTGAGAAATCTTACCATTAGTACATATACAAAGAATAATAACAATCACATTTGTAGGAGCAAAATATGCTTACCAGGTAGAATCCTGGTCAGTTGACATCAGTGAAGCTCCCTCTGATTTTTCTGGAGTCAGTGTCTTTTTTCCCATAAGTTTTTTCCCCTAAGTTTTTATTCTTTGTGTTTAAAGAATAAAGTATTCTGATTTGAATGGTTGAGGTTTTTTGACTTTTACAAAACAAAGTACATCTCCTGACTCATTTTTGTTGAGATTTGCAGTACATCACTTCAATTAGGACCACATATTTTTGTCATCAATCATTTTAGAATATATATTGAATGTCTCAGTTTTCAAGCACTGATTTTCAAGTAGGATGTATTTTTGTTTTAACAAACTCTCAGCTGTGGTGATTAGTTCAGATTTTCAACTCCTCAGTCAAATACCATGTACAGTAATTTCACGATTATAAGCTTCACCTGAATATAAGCTGCACTTTT
>VRYO01002775.1:8701104-8733474 GCA_009812075.1 Sialia sialis | reverse complement strand
GGATTCTTCAATGAAAAAGATGCGGCTTATAATCGTGAAATTACTGTATATATACTCACTACCTGGCTTGTTACCTATCAGAGAAGTTCATACTTACTATAAAAAGAGAGGAAGCAATTCTCTGAACCTTTCCTCAAGTTCAGATACAAAACCTGACTCAGCAGCAATATTCATACCATCAAATATGCGCAAACCCCGGACATTTGTAGGACATACCTACCCTGCAATCACTGCTCTGACATATCCACTCAATCCATTCAATCTGGCTGCTTTGGCTGCTGCTGGCTGAATAGCTGCAGCAGTGTGCAGCTTGGCATGGTCTCTCCAAATCTGCCTTGCAGACCTCCAGGCTATTAGCAGCCATGAGGCTTGGCTAGGTAAACCAGATCCATCTGAAAGACTGTCAGAACAAGGACTGCAGTCCAGATCTGTGCTTCAAATAGCAGCTAGCTTTAGTCCAGGCTTTTTACTGGATGATGTCTTCCATGTACAGTCATTTAAAGGGCTTATAAACTTAGAAACTAATGTATTTGTTGATGCTCTTGCCCTAACATTTTGATTGATTTAATTGAAAAGCATATGAAGAGATGAAAGGCAAATTTATCTTCCTTGTAATGGGTACAAATATCTCAGATTAAAACTGCAGTTAATATTGCAAGGCATCAGGAGAGAATTTGCTTCTGCTGTGGAACTTACTGGCAGAGAAGGAAAGTCACTTCTAGCTATATAGTGGTCCTGGTATGGAAAATAAGAAACAGCACTTAGAACTTCCATAGACAATGCTAATTTAGAAAGATTATCCTTCTTTCCCTGTTTTACACAGATGTTACATGGACTTCCTATTTCTCTTTACTCCCCTGCTCCCCTTAAAACCTGAGGTGAAATTTAATTGTCAGCTTTGGTTGTTTGCTGAGGGTTTTCCTAGCCAACCACTATCTAATTTCCTTCTTTTTGTCTGCAAGCAAAAGGTGAGACTCTTTACAAGACTCATCCTAGTTCTTATTCCCTGTATGTTAGTCAGCCCTTGCTGATTATTTCTGCTGTATCAAGCTATAGTACATTAAAAGTGCTCGCCTCTCAAATGAAATGTCTTACAATTTAAATCTCACTAGGAGTGTCAGCATTGCCATGGGACATCTCCATCTTCCCAAAGCAAACAAAATTGACACAGTTGATTTGGTGTATAAATGTCTGCAGCTTTATTAAATATGCATTAAAGTGCAACAGTCATAAATTACATGCACTCAGCTCACTCAGAACATAATGTGTACAGCTAAATAACTTTCTGGCTCTACAACCTAAGCAATAAGACCAACCTAAAGATGGACAGGATGCTGAAAGTCAGTTCCCTAAAGTGTTTGCCATCGGAGTATCATTTTATCATGCTGTTAAGCATCTCACCTCTCTTGTGTGGTGTATATATGAGTAGAGGAGGGAGGGGAAGGGGAAAGTGAGATTTCTGCATTGCTTTTACTTTAAATTATCCATTTCATTTGCTTATATGCACCTTCCTTGACAAGGAATAATGGGCAGTTTGTTTCTTTGGTATTTCTTTGTTTCAGAGAGGGAAGATCTTCTCAAATAAAGAAATATTTGTTGATTCTAATAATATTGATTTATATGTCAATTTTATAAGATGTTATTAATATATTCCAAAAGCTGGACATACATAGGATTTCCTTTCCATTTTCCTGTGGTATAAAAAAATGTAAATTCTCCACCAGAGTGTATTCTAGGAAAGAATGATTTCTCAGCATGAAACAAAAGGGACAGTGTTTTAGAGAAGACAGAATGTAATTGCTTGCATTCCTGAATACATGCCTATTATACAGTAAAGTGTTATGACTTGTTGATGTCTACATGTACTGGAGTACCTTTCCAAATTCCATCTGCAACTTGACTTTAATGGCCTTTCTCCCTCCCAATATCATGATTTTTCAAGGAGGATGCAAATTGTACTGACGACACTTTGTAGTACCTGTGATTTCCTGAACTTCTTTCTTCTGATAACTGCCCAGATCACTTTCTGATAGTGCTCAATACTATATAAACATCAGTTGGCCATAGAGAGAACTGTACATTGCAGCCTTCCCATTATCACTCAATTCAGTAGTATTTGGTAGTTTGCTGCTTTTTTTGTTTGTTTGTTTGTTTGTGATTTTGTCTGGCTTGATTTGATTTTTCTTAAAACAATGTATTGAGCAGAAAGAAGATTTAGTTGTGTCTTTCTGCATCTTCTAACTGAAGTCTTCTCAAATCTCCTTAGGATCAGTGCTGTTTTTTAAAAAAATATTCCTTTGCAAAAATAGCTGGAATATTTATAAGAAATCGGCTTGTAATATGAAAAGCAAGATATCAAGACATTAACTTTCTGACAATATCTCTAATTCGTGTTTATTTTATTTCTCATTGATTTATTGCCATAAGTCTCTTGGCTCTCTCCCAAACATCTCCTGGCAACAGAGTCAACCAAATTAATTTTGTCCAAGAAAAGATCTACTACGGTAAGTTAAAGTCTGTCTTCATCATCTGCTTAATGATCTCTTGTGTGCTGCTCTATACTTGCTTTATTTTCCCTTGCTTGATAAATACAAAAGGAAAATCGTGGGGTACATGTTGTAGCTATGACCTGGCTTCTGCCTTTTGAGAGCCCTTTTAATCTTCCATGAACTGTCATTTTGGAAATGGTCCTTCCTGAAGAATTTTTGTTCTTTATCCTCTATAGACTAGTTTTTTACTTGTCTATTTCTGTTTCATAGCTAATCCTTGTTCAGCATTTACAATTTCCCAAGTGCATTTTGTTTCTTGTGGCAATTACTAGCTGAATTTGGATAGCTACTCTGTTCTGAAGTGTGAGCTGATCCAGTAGCTTTAACTATATTTCCTTAGTAGTTTACTTTTGCTTTCTTGACATTTAAAACTTTGTGCATTATTTTCTTTTTAATTGCAAATCGAAAGAAATTATCCTCCTCCAAACATTAAGGAATAAGTTTTAGCCTTCTTTCTGGTTCTTCTGATCACTTCTAAAATTAAGAAAACACATTATATCATAGCATACCTTTCACATCTGTGCTGGAAATACAGATAGTCTAGAGTCTATTTTAAACTCTGATTGGTTGTTGAATGGATAGCACTGCTTAAAATTAAATCCTTACCAGTTACTCAGTGACAATAACGATACTGTTGTAAATTTTTTTTTAATAACTTCAGCAGTGAGATGCCATTTTAGCCATCTATGCATTATTCTTTGCATGATACACCAGGCTACCGTCTCTGTTTCTATTTCTCCAGACTTGGTGAAGCACAGTTTTCTCTTCATGAAACACAACTGATAATAAGTAAGTTTTTGTAAATTTTTGTTACTAATGTGGATGCTCTCGGCACAGTATCTGGGAAATTGAAGGAAATATTCAAAAAGCAAGAAAAGTAGTCTCTGTGGTTTCTGACTAGTTTCAAAATCTTTTATTGCCAGCAATGTATTTTACAACTCTTCAGCTCACAGAAGTCCATCTGTAACTGTGCGAAGAAGGCATGCAAAAGGGTGTTCTCTAAGAGATTACCCAAGAGACAATTTGTGATCATGAGAATTAAAACTAATCCTGAACCAGGTATCACTGAAGTCTTCATAAAATACGTGCTCTTATGAGGAGTTTGAAGTGGTAAAAAACCCAAAACTGCTAAGAAACAGATTTTGTCTGAAAAAAAGAGTGGCTTATGGATGTTTATAAGGTGTTTTCAGATCGAATCTTTTCATACCTATTCTTTTGCCAGGAGCCTCACAGTGATGCACCAAATATATTAGAAAAACCTGAAGAATCTGTGATAGACCCTCCTCAATTAGACTTCAGCACATAATTGCCATTGCTCTTCGTATGACAGCCATTGCAGCCAGTGGTGATGTGACATCAGAAGGTCTGAGAAGACAATGACATCCTTTGAGACCAATAAGGCTGGCAGTCACGTTTTTACCTTTGTTTACAGTGTGTGCTTTGTGGTGGGAAGAGGAACATTATTTACCTAAAAGTTATATCTCCTCTGTGTACCACTGAGCTGATCTTTTTCTTTTTCCTTGAAAACTTTTTTGTCAGATGACCTCTGCTGAATTCTGTAACATTCTGACCAATCAATCCCTAATGTCCAAAAATCTGAGAGAGAGAGGAAAGAGGGCATTCTTTGTATGCAAGAATGTATAGATCATGTTGTATCAAACTGTTGAAAATAAAGCACAGCTGCTATACAACTGTTACGATTCTCTCCTGGAAATATAGACTTTTTTCCCCATTTTTACTCTTCTAACAATAGCATTACAACCTACGTGATATTTTCCAGAAAATCTGTGTGCCCAGATATGGCAGAGTTGAATTATTGTCCTGCTCTTTAAAGAGCTAATAAACTAGTTTCATGTATGATGTAGCAGAAAATGAATTCAGGAGGGAGAAATACATACAGATACATTCAGGCTGCTAGATAAGACTGAATATGATTTTGGGCCCAGAAAAAAGGAAAACTATCTTGCTCCTACTATCATAATATGCTAGCCAACTATTTATGATAAAAAGAAAAGTATAAAATTTTGTAATTGCATATTTCAGTTTTGTAATTTGGGTGTGCATGAAGGAGGCCCCGTGGAACACAGCTGCATATATAATAACATTTTTTGCATGGTTTTGACATGGAAGTGAGCAAGTCATTCAAAGTGGTGAAATTTGCAGAGTGACAGATTACTGATGAAATATGCTTCAGACGGGAAAAACAAACAGAGGTAAAAGTTAAGTGCAGGATCCATTTCAATGGCCAAAGGCAGTTTTGTGTACTTAAGAACAAAGAAGTGTAGGACAAAGTTGTGTGAGAAACAACTTCAGCAAGGATTTATTTGTGAATATTCCTATGTGCTCTACTCCAAGTGAAGTTCCATGTATCAACATGTTAACAGTACCTTAAGGGACCAATATGGAAGGTTTTTTAGAATAAGAGAATGCATTAATTTTGTATTTGATACAGAAGCAATAATTCCTGAAATAATGTGTCCAGATATTAATGATTAGAAAGAATACTGATATATGGAGAGCTTGAGATAAAAACCACTGCAGGATTGGTTGAGATAATGAAAGACATCTCCCACAGAATGTAAAATAGAAATATTTCAGACTGGTTTAGATATGTGTTTGGGGAATTTGACAGGAACTCTTGATCTAGTGAGTATAACTCAAAAAAACCCTGTAATTGTTAATACCTGAAGCTGGACAGAAGATGACAAGAAATTGCATACTCTTCAGCAGCAAAGGTACTCGATCACAAAATAAAACAAGGAGGAATATTTTTGTCTAAAGATTATCTGTGAATCTAGACCAGCAGATATGTAGCTAAAGCAGAATTGAATATTAAAATTGCATTACTATAAAAAATAATTTTTTTAAATTGGAAAAATTATGAAGCAAAGTTGATAACCACAACTGATATGAGTGGCATTTGAAGGTGATTATTTTCTTTTCTTGAAAATATTAAACTACTGCCTATAATGTCATATATCATTAGTGAAATACTGAAACCTGTGTTAATGAACACAGTGCAGTTTCTTTTTGTGTAGAATTTCCATTGATTTATCAAACCAGTAAAATTCATGCTCATCTTGTGTGTTTAATGCTTCTTATGTTGGTATCAGAATACTTGGATAAACAAATGAGCTTAAAAGTGTAGTGAATAATAATTTTAATCATTTAAAGGGGCACGGGTATGATGAGCAACAAAATTCTTATATTTGGTTTATATCTGGGACAAAGTTCCAGGATTTTACTGAGAACCAGCAGTTTCTTGAAGCCATTTACGTATTGCTAGGGGTTGCAGCACCTAAACACCTTCCAATTTTTTCCTGAATCCTGCTGAATTTTCTGAATGTCTTACAACTCTTTGTTCCTTGAGTTCCTTGAGGAATTAGTTCCAGATGCTTAAAAAAGCCTAACAGATTTTGGAAAGATTTCTTTTCTGATGTGTCATTTTAAACTAAAGATTAATTTTGCCAAAATGCATTCTTGTGTTTGAATCCATTCTCAGCATAGTTCTCTAATTTAGTCCTTCTAATTAGTCCTTCTAATTCAGTCCATTCACTCACTTCCATACTTTTCTGCTTAACAGGAATGACTACAAGGTGGATTTTTTTGATCAAAGACAGTTGGACATTTTTCTGTGCTATTCTGGGGGAAAAGACTCCTTGGACTGCCTCTCTACAAATAAGAGTTGCCATAAAAAGAAATGCTACCCACTTTTCACTAAGGCTTCCATGTTTGTATTCTTTAGAAACATAGTGTAATGTTTATGTGTTGTCATAGGAAATGTGTAATGTGTAGCATGGTGTTTCCACAAAACCCCTGTGGGAGACAATAATAAGATATAAAGTTGCAATTACCTGTATTATATGGGATCGATTAGCCTAGCTGGGAACACATACCTGCATTTAAAACAGCTCAACCTCATTTTGAGTGCCCTTGATAACAAAATTTCTATCTTTAGCATTTTTTATCAGTTGATTTCAATGTACTCCATCATTTAGGGTTTCATGTTCAAAAGTGTACTAAGAAAATGAGTTTCAAAATTATAAAATCCCTGTAGCATGGGATATGGTGAATTCTTTTGAAGTTCATGTAAAGGGGAACCTCAGATGATATCACAAGTCAGCCCATGAACTTGCTACCAGGAAAGTCAATTTCTTCACCTATACAGGAAACAAACTGTTCTTGTACTCTGCCTTTTTAATACTTTCCTCTTGAAATACTTGCCCCTTATAATGTTTTTTTGCCCTGCTCAGATTTTTGTGGGTTTTTTATGTCTTTCAGGTAAATATTTTTTACAAAAGCTGGAAGAAAAAGAGATGCCCCTCTCAGTGGAACTTCCCAGAAAATCACCATTCAGTTTTAGTCAGAAAATACAATTATTTTTCTGTGTTAGATAGAGAGATGTATTCCCCTGGGTTTTGCTGCTGTGAGTAATATGGGAGAAAACACTCCAAACAGTTGTAATTAGAAATAAGAACAAACATAATGTAGGAATATTTTGAGTACTAATTCTCTGAGACACTTGATGGAGAAAAACAGGCATAGGGCCTGATGGTCTGGATCAGAGATGTGAACATTTTACTCTGTTGCTTATGTATTAAATGCAAGGGAATCAAACTTTGGTGTATGTTTTGGTAAATGTATATTTTTGCCAGCATAGCCTTAAAGGACTAAAATGATTCTGTGGACATATTTTCATGGACTGGGTCATAATTTAATTCAAAATATCAGTGGACAAGTAAAGAATGAAAACAGGAAAATCAACAACAACAATAATAGCAAAATGCATGCACAGAGACATCCTAAAGAACATCTTAAATAGTTCTCTTCATCTAACTTCCACAATTATTATTTGTTATGTCTCAAGGTCTTTTCTCTTTTATTTAAATGCTTGTAGATAAACAAGCTATCAAATAAATATGGTCCCGAGTATTTTTGTGATGCTATTTAGTGCTTTTTGAACACATGCATCATGTATGCTTTCTTTGTGAGAGGGAATGGGAAATGTTTCAGTCATATTTGAAAAATTAGTGTAATGTAAGTCCAAAACCTGTTGCAGACTAGTAAAAATTTCAGCCAGAACTGGCCCAGGTTTCAGAGGAAACATTAGACTAACATTGTCTAATTATACCTTTTAATACCTTTTAAAAGCTAAAAAGAGGTAATATGAGTTATTTTGTGTGTAGTGGCTGCAAACAATGTTCCTGCTCTGTATTTTTATTTCACATTGAGCCTGGAACAACCACAGAACATTGCAATAAATTGCAACTTTGCACATAATTTTTTTTTTTAGTTAGTATGGTTTTTATTCTTCTTTTTTTTTACCTAACAAAAATAATTCTGCGCAGTAGTCTCATGGAAATTGTAAGTGATTTGGCTCTTGATGCCGTGGTTTCATATGAAATATGATGAATCCATTGGTTTAAAAACAATGTAGGATTTTTTGAATTTGTCAGAATGCATTGAAAAAAGGCTATTCCTGGTTTGTTGCTGGTTTGCTTTGTTTGCCTGAAACATTGCACTTGCAAGAGTACTCTCCAGGTTCAATAATTTGTTTTACAGAAAGACAGCCTTCTTAATCAGCTGCAAAGTGCACAAGATATGTTATAAATGTATCTGATTGTTTTACAAGATAGATCAGATACATTTTCACCATCTAAGTGGTAAAATGTTTGGGTTCGAAAAGTAGCATAGAATTCTGTTTGAACAAGTAGTTTTACAGGCATTAGTAACTTATCTGTCACATGTAACTGAATTTAGAGCTATTGGTGTGACACAGAATTACAGCAATCTTATTATTGACTTAGCAAATGAAGATATTTGAGTGACTTGTACAACATTTTCCTGGAAAAGCAGAATTTTCATTCTAACATGGGGCCAGGAACTATCTGAAGGAAGATGGAAATATTGTCTAAGAGCCGGGTGAAAATATTTCTTACAAATCAAAGTAAAATTCTAAAAAACTCACAGACCAAGGAAGAAGTGTATTGACAAAACAATTATTTCCTCATCCCTATAGACAATTTAAAAATTCTTTTAGGGCCTATTAAAGCACTAATTTTAATTTATAGAAAAGTACTTGTTCCCAACCTGCTCATATGGTGACATCAGACTGAAACCTCTTGCACCTTGATCTCCTACAGAGAGTATTATGATAAACGAAGCATATATTTCTAATTAAGAGTCAATAAAACAAACTGCTCAACATGTCCCTCTATTACTGTACTGGATGTAATTGTTTTTAAAATACTGAGCTTAATCCAGTATTTTAATATGATCTGGGGTTTAATCAAAATCATGATTACAGCATATTTTATGATAATGTCTCATTTACTCTACATTTCAAAACACAGTAGGATAGTATAGGAATAAAGGCTACATGGCTGCTTCTGTCTCTACAGTTTCCCTGTGTCTGGGGAAAGATCTTACCCCTCTGAACCTCACTTGAAAGATCTGTGAAATAATTGTACCCTTCCTGAACAGTTGCTTTGAGTTCTGTCAGTGTGCCACATATTACATGATCGTCCACTTCTATTTCGTGATGCTATTTGTTAGAACTTGGAATTGTTAAGCAAGCTATTAGGCCATAATTAAGGAATTGGTGTCTGGGTATGCAGAGGTCCAAGTGAAGCCCTATGCAGATAGCTAAAAGCATTGTCTAAAGATTTCTAGAGCTCAAGCTGAAAGTCTATCCTGAGGCTGAACAAGCTCAGGAAAGATTCCTCGACGGCTTTGCTTTGACGAGATCAGAGAGATTGCTTTGACAATTAATGAGAGTAATAACTTGGCTGTTTACTGAAGTAGGTTTATTCTACCCAGCTGCATTCTCTCTCTTGCCCAAGTTAAGATGAATCCTCCCATTTCTCATCCATAAGCATTTCTGATGCCTAAAGACATGCACATCAGATATGTTTTCTAGGGAGTCTGTAGCAAGCAGTGTGCAACCATTTTCTCAGGGACAGTAGTTTTTCCCCCATGTGTGGACAGGGATGGGTCTGCCTACTGTATCATGGTCACATATGGTCAGTTCATAAACATTCCATAGTGTGAGTTATTTTGTATGTATAATGAAGAAGTTTGTCTCTGAACCTTACAGCTGGCATCTTGTGAACAGTTGTGAAATTATATATGCTTTTTTCCTGAGGAGGGAACAAAGTCATAGCACCATTATGTGTTTGTGCTCTGGTACACTCCTGTGATCCACTTTGTTTTGAAGACAGCTGATAGATCCCAGAGTGTCAGTACTGATGTGAGTCTCCTTCCCCTGGCCATAAGGACACCATCCATCAGTGCCATCAAAGCTATCATCCCGCTTCATGTTTGTGAGGGAGTTGTGTGAAGTGTTTACACCTCATAGTTTCCCAGTAAATGACAATAGACATCAGTTTGTATCTATCTCATGAGCTTGAAACTTTCATGAAGATGAATGGAGTGTGTCACATCAAATAAGCTCAGTGCCCTGCACCACTGTATTGGGATCCTTTCAGAGTTCCGCCTTTGTGGAGTGCATTTCACCTGTGTTGAGCATAGATATTGAAGTAGTTGTGCTGTTTCAGTCAAAACATTCATTGTTAGGAGAACATACTAGTATCATTTACTGCAGGCTGGTGTGCTTTTTACATGTGTTTGTTATCTTTAATCAAGTGGAATATTAATAAAATTAAATTATTTTATAGTCCTGTGTTTGCAAAGCTTATGCTGTTTACCTTTTCAAAATATAGAAAAGGCTGTATTGAGTTAATTTGCTTTTGCATGTATCATTTCACACATTTTTCTGTCAATGTTACATGAGTAGATTTGGGTCAAATTTGTGTTAATTTGCTGTATTGGAAGTGAACTTTAGGAAGTTTACACAGTGGGAGCTGGTGGGAACATATCTACACACACTGAAACTTTTACTGCCTTTTTTTAAAACCCCTTGACTTTGGTGTAGTTTAGTTGACCTCGTTTGTAATATAGAACACCATTTTAGTGTATGAATAGAAAAAATGGTTAAAAAATCAAACACTGTTTCTGAGTGATTTTCTTCTTCTGCATAAATGTACACATAGGAAACCTATGACTACATATGCTTCTTTCTAGCCACATGATCTGCTAAGACTTTCCAGAATCAGTTTTCTACAAGTCCTTATTTTTAAAGCAGAAACACTAAGTAGTGAGTCCTACACTGAAAACTAAAAATCTTTTGGCTGGTAGCATAAACTGAACAAAAATGTTCCCCTCATAGTATGGAAAGCTTGCTAGCAACTTCCTTTCATTCAGAGTCTATCACCCTTTTTCATAACGGATTCTCAGAATATTTTAAGAACAGATTATATCTGCACATTTTCTATTTCCTTCTGTGGTGCATCTTTTCTTTGTCAAAGTACAGCTAAATCTTGCCCTTCTGGTTTTGCTAACCCTTATTTTGTCTCACACTTGAAATTGTATTATAAATTCCATGTGGCAGGGCCTATTCCTTCTTATGGTAGTCTAAAGTGCCAAGAAGAATTTCATGTTGCATGGAGGTGATAAATGGTTAAAGACTTCAAAAAATCTTTTTGGTTGTATGCAATTCAGTGAATGGCTATGATGCTGAAATGCATGGTTTAAATGAACAGGCTGTGTGACATATTCACATTTTAAATAATCCTAAAAGTGAGATTTTCAGGCCAATATAACAAGCCAAAAGAAAGTAGGAATCAAATTATATATTTTCATTATAATTAATAACAAGACAAGGTTGAATTATGATAGTGTTACCTTGCTGATGGAGTGACGTGCTTCACTCATAAGGAAGAGGCAGCAATGTGTTTATTGATATAAACATGCAATGTGTTTATTGATATAAACATGCAATTTGAAAAACTTTGATAGTAAGTGCAGTAATGGTTTAACGCGACTCATTGGCAAGGTACATTCAATTTTTTACTGTGGGGAGGATAGGGTCAGACAAAACTGTCAGGGAGATAGATAGTTTTCTCTCCTGTTGAGTCATGAGTTTCAGAGCAGATTCTCTTGCTTCCCTCAGAGAGCAGTCTAGGTGCATCTGGATCCTCTTCTAGTCTCAGATTTGGTCAAGAGTCTATGTCTAAAGGATTAGATGTGAACAGTGAACCCTTTAGACTACTTAGCTAAGAAGTCAAGGTTTATCGTGCTGTTAATCCCTCAGTGAGGTTCTATTGTGGGCAGGGATGTCTCATCTGGAGGAGTAACCTTGAGAGATCCTGGCGTGCAGCCGCTGCCGTACAGGAGAGCTCAGGCCTGGACTGCCTGCTATTTATAGAGGAGGATGAGTGACTTATGGCCATATTTGCATTCCAACAAGACGTCTGGGTCACCATTCCAGACAGCCCCTGGCTGCCATGTCCAGAGTAAGATGGATGCAGCTATCACAACACTCACGGGTGGTTATGGCTTAAGGTGGGAGGCAAGAGCACACCATGATTAAAGAAAGTTTATAGCAGAGTGAGGAAAAGATTTCAACTCCTCCAGATTTCAACTAAGATAAAAACTTTAAATCTTTGTGCCTCATTTTCTGCTCTTCTGTTTTGCAGAAGGGTTTCACTTTGAATCCTCTGATATTTTAAGATACTTCTGCAAATAATTTCCATTGCTCTTTTACTGAAAGAAATGTGTATGATATTTTTCATGTCTTTAAACAAGAGGAAACAATGAAAGAAAACTGCTGTCATGTAAAATAATGTAGTGTTCATACATTTATCAGCAGTGAAAAAATTCTTTGTTCATCTTCTGGTTACACATGGAAATGTGGTAACTCTGGAAAGCCCACATAGATTTGAAATGCATCTTGGCTATGTGTGTATAATGTGGGTCTGCTCTCTTAAAAACCTGGTGTTTGAGTCCTGCTGCACAAACAAATGACAACTCCTGAGTTAATCCTTCTGTAAAATATGGCAAATGATACTTGTCTCTTTCTTAATGAGTCCTTGCTGCATAATAAGGGTTATGTAGTGCACAGAATTATTAACGTCAGATGAAGAGCTGCAACTAGAACTCGTGGCTCACTGCCCATCATATTTTTGCTAGGCCAAAGGGTGCTTTACAGATGTAATTTGCTTGTATACTCTGGGTCTCTATATAAATTTTTGCAAGGCATGGAGTATAATGGATGTGATTAACATATAAGGAGTGCCATGGAGCTCCAGGCATGCCTAATGCAGTTATGAGCTCAGTGTGCCAGGAACAAAACCTCAGTTGGTGTGCCAGGAACTGTGGGGCTCAAGTGCCCTTTGTGCAGATTGAGTTCATTCATGGGAATGACTGACTCCTGCTGAAAATGCAGTAAAGACAGAGAAGGGGTCACTCAGACAGTTATTGAAGGATTGTAGACCAAAGTAATAATGTCTGGCAAAATTAAAAATAGAAATCCTGAATTCTATGAGTTGATGGACGTCTACTGAAACAGCTTATTCTGAGGCATTTTATATGATTTCTTCATAGGCAAAATGTCCATGAATATCAATGAGATTTTTTTCTGTGCAAAGAATTCTGGAATACATTGTAGTTAGTAATAGCTGTTTTGCGTTAGAGATTGTTGAGGAATGGTTTTGATTAGTTCAATTTCTAGGGACACTCATAAGTGGTATAAGTCTCTGTTAAACAGATCCCTTGTTGATACGAATCATCAGAATCATCAGAATTTTGGTGAAGCTGATGGAGATACAATGTACATGCCAACTGAGGAAGTACTCCCGTGAGAAAGATTCAGTCTGAACTCTGCTAATGGAGGTGGGAAGAAAATGGGAGCCACTTCTACTTATGTCTCCCTTGCATTACCTCTTGGGTACCTGACATGGTTAATGGTCAAAAGAAATGTGACTGAAGCTGAATCATGCATCCATGGAGAGGGCCAGGATAAGAACCATTTATACCTGCTCTCATTTGTCTTCATGAATCAGTGGGTAACTGCCTGGCCTTTCTGAAGATGTAGGGTTAGGGGGCATTCAGTGAGCATCCAGAGTAATTAAATATCTGCTAGTATGTTGCACATATTTTGTTTTCACTGGAGTTATCAGTAAAGGCCCACATTTCATAAGGTAATAATACAGTATGGCGGAGATTAGTATATCATAGAGGGAGGAGGAGAGCTAAAGTATTATCATATTTAAGCTATTAGTGTAATTGTGTTTTTAAAGTGGCACCTTAAATTGGTTACTTGAAGTGAGTTTCCAGTTTGTGTAGAGGCAGCAGTAGAAAATAATTTATATATGAAGGTCTCAGTCTTTTGTTTAAGTCAACAGCACATAAAGCATTTTAAGTTTGCTTTTTTATTGTTGAAGTCCCATAATCTATGAACACTTGGTCATGAAGTAGCTTGTTATTAAAATATAATATCATGTTCATCTGTGATTATTATTTTAATTCAGTGCTCGGTTGACTTATACAAAGCTGCCTGAACTCTTTCAGTAACCACTCTCCTTTCGCCTACATTACATTTAATTTATACCACGATGATAAAAAATTTGATTTATTTTACAACAGATCAGTAATTGTGCTCTACAAATAAGTCCGTAATGATAATCAACAGCATTTTCAACATAATTTAATTTGTCTTCTCCCGAGAGGAAGTTAAATGCAGTAATAATAACACTACTGTTATGGACTCTGCTGCAGTTAATCATGGCCTGAATATGCAGACAGCCCCAATATTGTATTGACAGAAATTAAATTAACCATCAGCTTGGGCAATCAGTGGCTGTACAGCTATTAAAAGTAATAAAGGCAACAAAACCCAACCATAGCCAATTACATTTTGACATATAAACGAAAAAAGACAGATGTTTTTGATTTGAAATTTTTATTTCACTGGAAGTAAAGGAGATATATCTTTTCATATACATTATTTCCCATGCCTTAATTAACCCATAATACACATCAGAGTGTAAGAATCATACTGATATAATGCAATATCACAGGTGTATTTTGCGCGCCTCCTAACCCAAACATTTCATTATCTCCATATACAGGGGCTTTGTACAGCATGTTAATGCAAAGGTGTATATCAAAATGCATGGACAAGACAAGGTGAAATCAATATTCCAAAAAAATTTCAAGAGACTAGGAAAAGAAGTGTCTCTGTGGGTTCAGTGTGGCACGTTTTTCTTAAATTCCTGCTGAGGTGAGAAGCAAAATCTAAAAATACTGAAAAAGTGACTTGGTTGGGTTATGTATTTTCACTATATGTGTGGTTAGCACTTCATAACTTTTTTCTTGTGCAAAATCAAGCATCCATACATTGGTAAAAGTTACTTTTATGTTGCATTCTCTTTAATACCTCTTTTGTCTAGGAAAAATCAAACGTGTATGCACTCAAAAGTGGCTAGTTACTAGTGTATTAAACTACAAGGTAAAGTTTAAATACTTGCACCTGTATATATATTATTAAATTATAAATCTTAGGTATATTTAAGGGAAAATAGAGAAAATAGTAATCACACTTAAGGTTTATGGATATTTTATCAGGGAGCAATGCTTTTACTTAACCAATCAGAGGAGTTACTAGGTAATAAAATATATGAAATATATGAATTGGCTTTTAATTTACCTTGTAGTAGTTTCTGTAAGTTTACAGTTTGAAAGGTATGTATTTCAATTTATTGTGATTTATATCTTGTGTTGAAAACAATATTTCAGGTGAAACAAGTGAAATAAAATAGTATAATGTGCCATTATTCTTAATCAAAATCAAACACAGCATATATAAGAAGATTATTTTGAGAACTACAGTCTTATCTGTTTCTTTAGACAGTGTTTCATAATCTTATATAGCAGTTCCCTGGTCTATCAATAACTTTCTGGAGAATTTGAAAAAGTTGGCATTTTTACTACCATGTCATGAATTGACTTTTTTCAGACTGATGACTAAAGACATTGCATTTTAGAAGGCTGCTGCAGCTTTATAGATCAGAAAGGAATTCACTTGCCTAATCTCATAGGAATCCATAAGCTTAGTTCAGATCCATTGAAAAACATAAATACATGTTTAATTTCACACATACTATTACCCAATGCATATGACTTTTTCAATTCCTGAGCTCTTCTCTGGAAAGGGCCTTAGTGAGAAGAAAATAATCTTTCATCTCCAAATCTTTTTGCTCTGTAGATTCATTAAATTCAATATAGTTCACTTATATGGGAAAGGAGAATAATCCTGCAGGAACTAGGAGATAAAATCACATGGCTTTTGTTTTGCAGGTCAAGCTAGGAGCTCAAGGTTTTTAGAAATTCCCTCCTGACCATGCAACCCATGAACTGAAGTTCTTAAAAAGAAATTTTGCGTAAGACAAAGATGGGTTTTAGAGAAGCCCTGACTGTACAACTGGAGTGACAGAGATGTTTTCATTTTTTTAAAAGTTGAAGTGTCTGTGAGCAGTAGAACATGTAAGGCCAGGTTTTCCAAAGCACCTCTTGGATGTTACTATGCCCTAGTGATGCCCCAGATTCTCTTTTTTAACACTCCTGCAGACTTCAGATCACCTCTGGCAAACTCCCTTGCACATGTAGTAGCCAAGTTCCCCCTGCTATTCCTAGACAAAGTCATGAGAAATATTCTTCCTTCAGCTACTGAATTTCAAAAGAAAATCTAGGAATTTAGTGATCTTTAAAAGTTTTGCTCTTCCAAATGTAACTGCAGTTGGCCAGTGGTTTGAAAAGGTGCAGAGAGACTGACAGGTATGAGGGAGGGATTTCTCTCATTCCAGAAAGCAGCCAGAAGCAATCCTTTCCAGCCATTTTGAAGACACTGATTTTGCAGTACATGTGACAGACCGCAATGTTATAAATGCTTAATTGGAGCTCCTGTGCAATCTTTGCAGACAACATATTCTTGCCTCACCCATTAACAAGCTACCTACAATTAAATTTCTTCAAGGATAACATTTTCGTATATCATTTTGGTGTATAATACACACAGCATGTGCACACACTTCTAAATGTGAATGTACCAATATGCTGTCAGATGTTAATGTTTATATGTAGGTTGGGTTTAGATGTGCCATGTAATGACGAAATTCAGACTTCAAGTTGTACAGGATTGAAAAATTCCTTTCCTAGCTATATTTCTGAGCTTTCTTAGTCTTTATAAAGAGCTTTCTTTCCTGAAGAACAATGAATTTGTAAATAAATATTGGCAGTTGAGGACCAATACCTATTATGACACTTCTTACCAGGAAAGACAGGTGTATCATTCATGGCTATTGCAGTGATGAGCTCTTTCCCTCTGTAGCCATGAAGATATGTGTCATAACAGAGATCAACTATCACTGTAATGCAATTTTCCTTGATGCAGCATGTGTTGTAAATGGTGTTGATTGCTGACAGAAACTCAGAGGGTGGGAGATATGACTCCTGGTACTCACAGGGCAGGAAATACAACTTAGGGAATAGTGAATGCTATAACTGATGCATATTTGCTTTCATCCTGTAGCTTTCCTCCAGGTTGTCCACAGGTTTCCAGAAAGAAATCCATTGCATTAAAATGCAGTCTGGAAACACTTTTCCTTCAGACACTGCTATATGTTCACTCATAACTGTTCAAAAGAGTGAGATACACATTAAAGTAAGCAGCAGGTTGCCACTATATTAATTGAAAATTGATTCAGCAGGATGGGAATCCTAATATAATTATAAGGGTCTTGAGGAAAATAAAGCAATCTTTAACTAGCATACTGAAAGAAAAGGTTCTTCTGGCTCTTAAATTACAGTAATCTAGGCCAACAGAGATTTTGATATTAAGACCTACCAAGTAAACTAAGCCAAACTCAAACCTAACCTGAATTTAAACCAAAAGCCTTCAAACATAATTCTGCTAGTTTTTCATTCTGTGAAAATTTTCTAACTGTTTTTATTGGACATGTTACTCATCATAATTACTATTTATGGAAAATATAAAATGAGAAAATATTGACATTGAACATACACTGCTTTCAACTGTTACCTTCATTCTTTCACTCTGATATTATATTATTATATTATTACATTATTACGTATTATATTATATTATATTATATTATATTATATTATATTATATTATATTATTACATATTCCTCTATCAGAAGTTGTCTTGGACAACAAGTAACTGTTTTAAAAGAATTTACCAAGAAGCATACATGCTGAAAATATTATGCTTGTATGCTTTTTATATACAAATGCACATATATGTTACATAACTTTGCTGTGTTTTTGAATTAAAAAATATTTGAACTAACAACATTTAAGAGTATAACTAGGCAAAGAACAGAAAGGTTAGTGTGAAGTGAAATGCATCATGAGTAAATTGTGAGTCAGAACAGAAAATGATCTGAAATTAAATGATCTGCATTTTTCACCAAAAATAAAAGCTTTTTTGTATTCCTTCTTCCCTTATTTTTTTTAGTAGCTAAGTTGTAAATGATACTTGATTTTATTGTGAGAATATAATGAGGCCCAATTAATATGATTTCAGTAGAAGGAAGTCTGTTTTTTTGTTCTAAAGGTTTCCTACACTTCATATTAGTTCCTACACTTTATAGTTCTATGATTTTTTTTTTTTTTAATTTCTCCCATCCTTTCTGGAGTTGAGAAGCATTGACCACATATTTGCTCTATGCTTTTGAACTTTGACACTTTCTCTCAGTACAGTGACACATGAACAAGGTGGATTTATGAGACTTTCCTTAATATCCTGGAAAATTGTAGACTGGAAGAAACAATTGCTTCAGGATGTATAACTTGTTCACATTACTGTATCTGCATGATTTGTTTTGGTCTAACATTAGTGAAAACATGCCCAGGCATGTATATAAGGAAAATCAAAAGCTGTGGACACAAACTGGTACCAGTATTTCACATTGCACCTTCACAGAGAGATAGGACATAAACCCACAGGAGTGAACCTGTAGTATTAGAATAAATCAGGAAATAATTTGAGACCAAATTTGCCTACAGTAAATACAGAATCTTATCACACTTTCCTTGGTAGTGAGTTTGTTAAGGAAGGTATCACAGTTGCACTTTTTGTTGTCTAGACTGCACTTTTGAGATATCCAGTTACTTACATTAATATTAACACCTACATGAATGAAGCTACCCTCGTGCTCAAAGGACATACCTTAGGAATGGGAAATGGCTCTACACCTGCAGGCTGGCTGCCCAAAAGAGCACAAAACTTAACTAGTGGGAAGAAACAATTTATTTGTAAGCAACAGTTGAACACTAAGCATCACCCTTGTTATGCTGGTATTGTCTAGAAACCAGAGTGGCAACCGATCAAAATAGAAAACCGTAACTTGAGGAAACAACATGTTATTTTGATAGCTCTTGTTTTAAGAATATAAGCACACAGCAGCTTGATTTTTTTAGTGTGTTGCTGTTTTCAAACTGTAACAGCTGAATGGGGACTTCTCTGGACAAGATTTTTGTCTTACCTGTCACTTCTGTAACTTCTGTTCACTTCCAAAAAGTACTAATGGTCACGCATTCTTAATAATCTTTAATGGCTAAGGAGTTGCTAGACTGAAACATCACATACAGGAATCTGATCTTTTTCTGGGATAAATTTTGCCATAATTGTGAAACTCTGTTTTCCAATTCAAAAGGCATGAACAGCACATTTTTCATGTAAACTATGGAATCTTATAAAGGGGGATGAGAGACTAGAAATCAAAATACTAAAGGTAATATTCAATATAAGGTCTTGCTTATGTTTCTGAGTATGAGACTTCCCTGGAGAAGAGAAGCAATGCAGAAACTGCTATGTCAAGCTATTTAATCATCCTTCTTGAAACCTTTTGTTCTTAAAACAATTCATGGACATATTATAAACTGCTGCTTTACTGTTCCCCCTTCCCACTCTGGCTTTGTCTTCTATTCCATTGCAATATTTCCTTTCTGTCCATGACATCATCTTAGCTCTCACTAGGGGAAAAGGGAAAAAAGACAGGGAGAGAAAGGGAAAAACCCTTACAAGAATCACCCCCTCCCCTCACCCCCAGCTCCCCGCCCATCCCTTTCTTGGCAAGAGAAATACCTTTAAGTGTAGCATAATTGCAATCTCTCTGCCCCTTCTCCCCCCTCTGGGACTATTCAGCAAACCCTACAACATACACTTAAATCTTCAACTTCTTAGAGACACTACACGCAGATGGGAAAGATTTGATTAAAATTACAGTGCTTTAGGTTCAACTTCACCTATTAAGAAAAAAAAAAGATCTGGTGGTGGACTTCTTTCCCTGAGAAATAACTAGGCCACAGTAATTACAGACAGGGCCCTGCTGTGCACCATGAATAGGATCCCTGGGGTGGTATTTTCCTGTAACCTGTCTATGCAGGGCTGTTGACATCAACATGAATGATAACTATGCCAGGCTTCCTTTTTTTGTCGTTGTTTGTTTTACTTTTTATTATTATTATTCTTTTTCTACTTTAGAAAAAGAAGGGGAGGGGAAAGAAAATGAAATGAGTTATAAGTGTTGTGATTTACATTTTTGTGTCAAGGATGCTTTTATGTATTTCTCTATGCATCTGTGTGATTATTTTCTTAGATTATTTTTCTTAAAGTTGCATTTTGGCTCTTAAGCAAAGAAGAAACCAACATGAGGACAGTAATAGGAAGGGAACCCTAGATGCTTTAGAAATTTAAATGCTAGCACTTTTCCTGGAAGCCAAATTAGTTGAAGCTTTCATTTTTGAGCACTGCCCCACTTCAGGACAAGTGACTCATATTACTTGATAATGACCACCAAATTAATTTTATTTGGATTTCATGTCATATTAGAACCTATACTTTGTTATTGTTTTAGCTGCTAAAAGTTTGAATTACCCAGAAAAAGCTTTACTTTGCATTACATAGCACTGGTGAAATGGAGACTAGAATTATAGCTCCTGGCACACACCAGGCATTGAACAGAATCAGCTGAAAGTCTGAAAAGAAAGCTGAAAGAATATCTAATAAGAAAGATGAGGAAAAAACACTACTCAAATTATCAATATGTTAGGATGGGTCCAAAGAAAATTAATGGAAATTTAGGTTGAGCTCTGATCATAACCACAAGTACATATTGGATAGTCACATGAAATTTAGAAGAAAAGGTACAGTCTGGAAGTCTTCAAAAAATGACAAAAGCTAAAGGATGAAAAGAAAGAATAACAGAAGAAGCTGGAATGGAACAACTGTAGTATTTGTTGGAAGAAGCAGACAAAAGGCAGCGAAGACAGAGTTCTTCCCTTCTCCACTTATACTTGAGAAATATAAAGCACCAAACTGACCAGCAGTCTTGCCAAACTCAAATGAATCTAATAATGGAAAGTTGAGGGACTCCTTGCATCTTGTGCTGAATTCTACGTTCTAGAAGTGCCTTCAGGGTTTGGGACTCTGAGAAAAAGACTAGATGAATCTTTTTTCTACTTACTCTTGACTGATATGTGCCTTGAAGGATTCTGCTCTTAGAGGTTGCAAGTAAATGCATACCTGAAGGAGGCTGTCTCAAAATCAGTTGCTGGAATCAGTACACGTAACTCAGGATAATCTGGGAGATATAACCTATTCCCTGACAAAATAATCTTTATCCTGTCCTGGGAGGATCCTTGAGCAGAAGAGAATCAGAACTAGTACAGCAGCTAAGTAATTGGCTTTTGTATATATCTAACAAAACCAAAATAAAGCAAAAACTCCCAAACCAACCAACCAACCAACCAAAAAAAAACCCAACCAAAAAGGTCTCTGAGAATACTAACAACATACTAATAGTAATCATTCATATTAAGACACCTAATAAGCTTGAGAAGGAAGCCAGCAGCATGAATCAGTCACAGGTGAGAGCTGATGATTGAGAAATGACAAATAGATTGAGCATTGACTTTGCTAGTCCATGCAAGGATGGAGATGTTTATGTTTAACATAAAAATACCATGGAGCCAAACAAGAGCAATGCTGAAAGAAGAATGACATGGTCAAATGAAAAGCCTGAGATAATGATCTTTTCAGCACAATTGTGAATGGATTTGAGCATGGCCTGGTTGTTCTTGTCAAGACTTGAGAAAAGGATGTTGCATCGATTAAAATGAGAGATAGGAGTCTGGATATGATTGCAAATTTCACTTAAAGCTCATAGACAGAGGGCCCTGTATAGAAGAGAATTCTGACTTTATGGGCCTGTGTGTTGGACAGGATGTAGACATAGTCCATATTCCCAGTGTTTGGGAAGAATGGGGGAAACAGCTCTTTCTCTTCCACATTAAGCTCTAGCTATTTTATATCTACAAAGAAATGTGTGTGAAAGAGACTTAGATTTTATATTGAACAGAGATAGACTTGTTACAGGGGGATGCATAAGACATCTAAGATCTTGTATCTCAGCCATGAGGAGATGCTGTTGGGTGGCTTCAAAAATCTAGTGCCATCAGGTTATTTCCTATAACCATGACAAAGATGAGTTTTGCCATTACAACCAACTAAAGTAAGGAAAAGATGACCAGATTGCTATGGGAATTGTAGAATTAGCAGTTAAAACTTCGTTGTGCTAGAGGTGATGTGTGAAATTCTTTAGTTCCTTCCAGAATACCACTTCAAGGGAGGGTTGTAGAGCAGGGCAAAGTTTTTGGCCGAGGCTTACTTGCTATGCGTCTCTTATGTGGAGTGGAGATTGTTGTTTATGATATTTTGTATCTAATTATGGAAAGGGAAGGGGCTGAGAGAGACATGCTTGGAAGTCCTGTGGGAGGGAGCTCCCCTTCAGGCATGCTGAGGTGCCCCTGCTTTCTCATGTGGAGATCTGCACAATTGTGATTATGGCTCATGTTCTCCATTTGGTGCTCTTTCCCCCATTCCCCCTTATACTTCCATGGAGTCTTTTGTTACTGTTTTTATTTTTTATTTATTGTCCTAAGTACAATTCTTCAGTAGTATCTTGGTGCCATTTTCCGTCTGAGATTGTTCAACTTCCCTCTTCCTTGTTCCCTCATTTGCCTCAATGGCTGTTGTCATTGCTCTCTTAGAAACTGAACAATGTATGAGTTTCTACCAGAGCAGGGCCTTTTCTGCCTTTTTGTCAACTCTCAGAGTGACTTGTGCCCTTTGAGGCAGTTGACAGAGGCAAGGAAACACTTCTGCAGGGCAGACTTTTGCCATCCTTCACCCTTCTGAGCTCCCCCAGCCTCTGCCATCTCTCCTTCCTTAGTTTCACAGCTGTAGTTCAAATGTGCCTGGAAGTGAAAGGACTGCTCCTGCAGCTCTTGGATCTTGTTCTTGTTTATTTTTTTTTTTCATGCTGAGTGTGGAACATCAACCTTCATGTCATACCTTGCCTTCCTGACTGGTGAAAATGTTCTTGGTTCACAATACACCTTCTTTGACAGAAAGTCCTCAGCAGAGTTAAGGTACCTTTAATCTCCTCACCTTCTCTGGTGATTTTGACAAGGAATTTGCTTCCCAAGGCTGGGCTTTTAAAAGCCCTCTCACAATTACAATGATAATATATTTGTGCATACTCTAGAGTGATGCTGAGCTGATCCAGTCATATTTAGTTCATATTAAGCAGACTCTTTTACTCAAAACAGTAGAGCTATGATCTAAACCGATTAAGCTACTGATGTTTAGACAAAGAGATTAATATGGCTCAGAAAAGCAAAACCTTTGTCCTTAGAAATATCTTAAGATAATGAGTTTTATTCAGTGGGCTGGATTAATAGAAAGATGCATTTTGGATGTAGACATCTAACTGTACATCCTAAACCAAAAGAAAATAAACACTTGTGCAGGCAGAGAAGTTTCATCTGCATACATGAAGATGTAAAGAAGGAATTATCTTTAGGGCTGATGCTTGAGAATATATAGGGAATTAAAGACAGAATCCACAAAATGAAGAGATGACTAGACTAACAAACAAAGCAGAAAAAAACTCAACCAACTTTGCTTGTATTTAAAAATTTATTTTCTCCTTCATGTGTCATACTGACTTTAAAAAAAATAAAATAAATCTTCCTTTAATTTCTCAACTTATACTAAAGAAAAATATTCTCATTTATATTTGAAATTTTTAAGTTGCAGTACAGCCTCACCATGAACAAATTCCTGAACTGTCTGCATCTCTAGGATACCATTTTTAGTTCAGGGAACACATGAACAAGATGAAATGATAAATAATATTTATAGATTTATTTATGTATTTATACTTATGATGCCTGACTACAATCAATATTAGAGTAGCTATGAATTTGTAATTAATTAGAATTTCAATTAGTTTTTTGAGTTAATTAGCTATATGTTAAATATTAATACATTAGGTGTTAGATTTGTGTTCAAATTCAGCTCAAAGAGCCAAAGGGTTCAGAATAAGATATGTTTTTGATGGAGTGTCATACAGTTTTAGGTTATTATTATTTGGAATTATCCTGATTACCTCATAAATTTACTTTAAAACCAAGCACCTCAGTCTATAGGACCTAGTGTGGTCAACAGGCACAGAAACTGAAAAGCCACTGTGCACCACTATCTAAGCTAAGGGAGGAAAAATGGAGGAAATTCCACCTACTGAGCTGCAAGAAAAGGAAAAAAATCTGGGTATCCTTACCAGTTTGTGTTATTCAAGAAAGCTATATCAATCAAGCTCCCATACATGAAAATTCACCTTGGATATGTATTATCTAGTGTGCTTGTCTCCTGTCATAGCCACTCTGTGCTGATTCAGAGCAAGGCAGTTTTCTCCTGCTGCTAAGCACTTGTGCATTTAGAAGAAATAAATCTTTCCTGACCAACCAAAGCCATGAAGTATGGGTTTTGATATCACTGCTTGTCTGACTGCAGAATTTGTGGCAGTTTAATAGAACTCCTTTATGGATCATGCAGATGTAACACTCAAAATGAAAGTCACCTACTGCATTCTTGTCTGCATCCCTGCTGGGGCCTGAGACCCAGACCATGCACTGTGCCCAGGTTGTTTCCACTTAAAACCTCCAAGGAGGTCCAACATTGTCCTCCCTTCAGGGAATGAAGGATTCTTCCCCCCAGGACTACCTCACTCTTCCCTTGGCCCAGGACTCCATTTAAGTCCCCTGGAGCCAGCAGTCCCCAGCTCCCCACTGCCACGTATTGTCCCAGTCACAGTTCCTAGCAAACCTCTCGTGTGCCACATTCCAATCCAGATTTAGTCTGTCTTCTGAGGAGATGCCAAATACTGGGTGGTGGTGCTCTGTGCCCCCTCAGCTGCCCTGCTCCTGCCTGAGACAGGGAGATGGATCCCTCAGCTCCAGGCTCCATGATCTGTGGGATCAGTGGGCTTCTGCTCTGCCTCCCATACCCACCATTTTTGGGGCACTTCCTGTTTTGAAAGGAGTGATAAAATACACAATCACTACTTTCTCTTATGGTAAGATATCAGTGAGGGCTTTGTCCCATCTGTTCCCTTGTGATAGGGATATTCCTTGTTTCAAGGTTGCCAAGGCTCATGCAGAAGTCACTCAGAAACCAATTTCCTTTTTCCCACACCAATAGGCTGTGGCTTCAGTGGGTGAAATGTCCACATGGTTAAAAGCAGGGTGAGAAGAATGGCAATGAAAGACTTGGAACTGGGTCCTATCCCCAGGTTTTTCCCCACTTCATTTAAAAGTCCCTCACTTGTTTCTAGCATCAGACAGACATCACCAACCTGGCACCTTCTATCCTGCCCTCTGGGGCCACTGCACCCAGAAAATACATGTTCTCTCTTTGCTTCCACTTTTCACTATGAAAAAGATGTTCTGCTCTACTGTATACTTCCTCTCCAGTATTTTGGCATCCAACCACTTCTCACCCAGTGACTTTGTAAAGAAATAACAGCTCGAGGAATTTGACTTTAAGAAATCAAGAAATCAAGAAATACATTGTGATGTGGTGGTTCTGTGCCTTGGAATACCACTTCCTAAATTTGTTTTGGGTAGATTTCTTCTCTAGGGGCTTTTCTTTCTCCATAGTTCATATTAAAAAAGCTCTCTGCCATGTAGCATCCAGCAGTCCAGCTGGGCTGGATTGTGGCAGTGTGGAATTTGGTTAAGTACTTGTCATCTGAATTATATGAACTGCTTAAAAAAAGAACAACTTAGTGAGGGTAGAAAAATAAATTTTCAGTCATACACACATATTTGCATTTGTCCACATCACCTAGACATTGTTGACTTTGTCTTTTGTTTTGGTTGTAATTCTGTGACTTAGAGAGAGCTTTCTCATTAGCATTTGTATATTTTGGATCCAGAACTCAGCTGAATTCCTCACACGGTGTTGATCAGTGAGTCTTACACATAATTCTCTGAGTTATACTACAGGCTCTTGGTAAAGGTGCTGTTCACCACCAGGACTAAGTGGTACTCAGTCTCGTCAGTAGCAATCCTTTGCTTTAGAAATGAAAATGTGGATTTTTGCACATCAGAGGTATTTATTAATTCAGTACTGAGAGTGAAGAGTCCTGTGAATGTCCACACTTTATGCAAATGAACTGTAAGTTGGTAAATTTGAATCTGATTTGCGTCTAATGAGTTTAACTCAAGGGAAAACTAAGTATACTTGAACCTGGTGCTTGAACTAAGAATCTATGCATCTGGATTCAGGATAAAAATAGTATGAATCCGTTTTACATTGCATGTAGAAGTTGCACAACTTTATGCAAAATAACTTTTTATTATACTACAGTTCTATGCAGTTTACTCTGTAATAGTGTTTTTAGAGGTAAGAACTTAAAATTGGAGGTCATGTTTGCTCCCCATGAATATTAAATATCCCAGGATTATTTTTATAATCATACAGATTCATAGCATGCCCTTGAACAGAGCTATCTTTCCATCAGGACTGGGTAGCTCCTCAAGCCTATGCAATCAAATTAGTGTCTATAAGTTGAGAAAAAGCTTTGAAAACAGTCAAATTAGAGGCATGATATGTGTACAAGAGTACATTTGAAGAGTGGAAAATTCATTGCAAAAGCAGTTGCACACCATAAATCTCTTGGATTCTGAATCTTCTCTCCCTACTATTGTCTGCAGAGGAGTTCTGTATCCTTGGACACATCCCTGCTCATGAACAGGTTATGGAACTATATCACACAATTCCTTCTTCCCCTCTCCTATTCCCAGGAAGGATTATCTGTGCCTCTGTGAATCTGAGGGTTAAAAACCGGGATTGTAATCGCATGTTCTCCCATTCCTTTTGGAGTTGTTTTCCTTAAAAACCAGGCAAACAGGGAGCCCCATTATTTCAGCTGGCTAAACTTCTGGCCATATAAGCAAATATGTTTGAGATCACACCATGGGAAAAGAAAATGGCCTTCTCTTCCTCTATTTTACAGGCATTCACAAAAAAAAAAAAAAAAAAAAAAAAAGATGTGGTTCATGCTTTATCTCCTCTTTAAACCTTTGTTTCTGTAGTCATTTTTTCTGTTCTTGTTGCAGTGCAATTTAGGAAAAGAAACATGGGTCAAAGGGTCTACACTGGACTGGTTCTAGAGCCATGGTCTGGAGGATTCTGAGGATACCTTTACATGCAAATGAAAAAAAGACTCTTCTGGTTCAGATTGAGGTTATGTCTTATTGAACAGGACAGTTGGGAAAAATGCAGAATTGTTTTCGGTGTAGCAGAAAAAGAAAACCCTTCTGCAGAGTGATTTCTTTGTAAATTCTGTAGAGACCTATACTGTGCTGTTTGCTACTGAAGCAGGCAGACTGCAAGATCCATCCAAGATACATAAACAAATACTGTATTTATAAGTATTTGTGAATGTATCTTAGATATTGTCATGGTTTTAGCTGGGGAAGAGTTAATTTTCTTCCTAGTGGTGGGTACAGTGCTGTGTTTTGGATTTGGGGTGAGAATAATGTTGATAACACATTTTGGTCACTGCTGAGCAGTGCTGCTGTTACCTCAACATGTGTTTTCCTCCTTTTACCCTTCTGATCCTCTCTCCCATCCCACCTGGAGGGAGTGAGTGAGTGAGAGGCCATGAGGTGCTTAGTTGCAGAGTACGGCTAGACTTGTCACTCTTACGTTGGATAGCACCTTTCTCAAATCTCTGCATCTCAGGAAATTTTGCAAAACTTTTTGCAAAACTAAGAGCATCTTCTGTGATGTATGCATTAGTTTCTCTCATCTCCTGCCTGCCAACTGAATGTAGGAGTTGTAATATATTAGTATGCATTTGGTTTGTATACAATCAGCTGCCTATGAACATATATACACAGAAAGTATTTGGTAGCTTTGTGACCTTGAGATATGAGCCATTCCTCATTGACTAGCCTAAGAATACACATCCTGGTATGTTTTATTCATAACCCTATATGTGTGTGTAAATATACACATATATACAAGTAAATATTCATTTTGTACATATTACACATAATAATGAGTGTGATTTATAATTTGAAAAATGAAAGCTAGTGGGAAAAAAATCTTACAAGGGACTACTATTTTCTCCTTTGATACTTTTCCAAATTGATGTTTCCATCTCATTGTTTTTGTATTTGTTTTTAACTTTATCTAAAAGATTTTAAAATGGGGTATTATTTAACAAAGAGGAAAACTTTACCACTTTCTCATGCAAAGCTAATGTGACAATAAAACTGTCAACAAGGAGGCAAGATGCGTCTCACAAAAATCTTGAAACCTCTAAGTGGAATTTGCATAAAATAGTTCTGGTATTATTATTCACTGTTCTTTCAGTGACAGATATGTCAAGGCCTTAAAACCTAAAAGAACAATTATGCTATTGTATCTCTCCGAGGATTCAAGGGGTGTGTCTTTGGTGAAAAAGTGCTATTAGAGCTTTGAAAAGCAGTAAAAAGACAGCCCAAGGGGCTCTTTAGCTAGTCATTTTAAAAAGAATGCCTGGGCTTTAAGTGTCTTAAAGTACATTTATTCAACTCTTACTTTGTGCTTTAAAAAAACTGCTAATAATTAATGGCTGTAATATTTTTTTAACATTTGCATTATCTATAAATAAAAACTCTTGATAAAACCTTTATTGATTAACTTAAACTGTGATTCTTTCATGAATGTTTCTGTATTTCTGTCAAGCATATTGCAAAGAATTATATATAAGCTTTTTGGTTAAGCTAATATTGAGGAAATCGTTGAACAATTATAGACCAAAACAGGAACTAATCAGTAAATCCATTATGTGAACAAGCTAGCTTAACATAACATGTCTGACATTAAAAATGAGGGATTGATAAGTAAAGTATCATTACAGCTGGATGTGCCATAGAAATCAGCAATCCAAATGTAATTTTATATTAAGCATGTTCTTGATTTTACCTTTTTTGTTGGATTTGGTATAAATATATATATTTATTTATTTTGAAGTTCTCAGTAGAGAACAAGTTGTTACAAGCCTGTGAAGTACAAAATCACTAACCAAAGAAAGAACATGTAAAATAAGTATAAAAAACGGATCAGACCTGAGAATATGGAGCAAAGAAACATCAAAAAGAATTTAAATAGGGAAAATCAAGACCTGAATTAGCAAACTTTAATTGTTGTCGACACTAGCCAGCTAATAAGTGTATTTTAGCGTGAGATCAAAAATAGCATGAAATTAATTTATTTCATACCCTTCACTGTAGAGCAGTGTAATTATGAACTTGGCAGCCAGGTGCTAGATTGGCCAGAGACCAGGTTAATATACAGTATTTGATTATAAAATGATTCATTATAAATATGGCAGGTCTATCTCTTTCTTATCAGGATTGTCATATATCAATATAACGTAAATGAGGAAAAAGTGCTGGCCTTAGCCAGCTATTTTTTTGTTATAAAAGCATACATTGCTATTAGATCTAAAGTATAGTGAGGTGTTATTCAGTTTTCACAGTAATAGTCTCTTTACAAGTACTGGTTGTGTGTGGAAACTCTTAGAGCAGTCTTTTCAATACAGAGAAAACAAGTTAAGTTACTACGCTGTAAATTTTACAACAGACAGAATACAGAAACTTTTATTAAAACTCTTATAAATAACAGTGCAAGTCAGTAACTTTATCTTAATATTCTTTAGATATTCTATATTCTAACTGTGGAAAATACCATAAAAGCAGAGTAATGCCAGCTATTTGGAAAAAATTGAGCTCTAAACGTTTTCATGGTGACCACTCTAACAGTGTGTGAGAGGTTAGAAAGTCCGATGAGATATGTATAAGGTCCATATAATTTCAAATTTGTCATGCCAACATTTAGGTAAAACCAGTAGTAGTCAATTTTTGAATCTGGATATTAGTCTAATTTGTATGTGATAGTCAGTGCTAGAGTACCTATTCTAATTGAACTCGTGAGGAATATTGCAGAATGTAGCACGAAGTTATGTGACGCAGGTTTTGCACTATGTGGTTCATTTTACATTTACATGGCTGGAAGTTTTGTCATCATATAGACATATAGGATGAAGGTTTTTATTTTGTGATTTTGGTCACATGTTTCCTGTATGTGTGCAAATGCATATTTGTGCATAGATAAATACAGCTATGCTTCTGTATCAGAACTTAATTTATTGCAACATTCTGATGCTGGATCTTGAGCCAACATACATTTTATCTCACCATTAGATGATTTAGGATTCTGCAAATATATATTATGCAAGTGTGGATGGATAGCACTTTATAAACTGAACCATACTTCTGATCCGTCCTTGAATTTTAAGATTGTCATTGACTTTGCATGAAAAAATCTCTCTAGCTTTCCTCAATGTACAGTAGTATTGTCTTTTAAAGATTAGGATTTATAAAGCAGAACATAATTGTCAGATTTTAAAATACAGTTGGGCTTTCTTTCCAGCTGCATTCTTTGTTAAAAGCTGCTTAAATTCCCATATATTTAATGATGTCTTTTTTAATGACTTTTTCTGATTTAAACCCTTTCTCCATAATTTAATTTTTCTTCTCCTTTTCTTTTTGTCCCCAGCTAATGTAAGAGCTTTCTGACAGGACCATATTTAATTAAGGAAACAGGCCAAATTCTGCCCTCACTTAAAACCCATTCAACTTCAAATTTGACGGGCAGTGTGGGGATGGAGACTGAGCTGGCGTTGGTCCTGGCTGACAGATTTTGCAAAGCTGCAGGCAACGAGCTTGGTCAGAATGGGACAGTGGTCAAGCACAGACCTTGCTCTGCAAATCCTCAGTGAACAGGGAGAAGGGGAAGCACCTGCAGCTTTAGCTCTGAATGCTTTAGGCAAAAGTAGTCTCTTAATCTCAATTCCTATCCCAGCATTTTTACCAGCCTTCAATGCACTTTTTCATGCATTTCATTAAGAAGAATGTACTGACAAGGAATTTAAAAGAAAAATAGGGCAGTGGCCTTGCTATTTGGGCTAAAATAAGGGTAGCAAAAAAGAGACCATTATTCAGTTTGACAGAGAAATAGGGAGTCAGCTGTCAAACCAAATTGGTGCCAGAGTGGTGGGGAGGACGTTCTGTAACGTCCAACTTGAGTAAATAAGCAGAGAAAAGCTCTGAAACAGGGGAAAGGAGCTTAAATGTCATAATCAGGAGATTGATGGATTCAGGGTGTTGGGAAGATACATCAGGTCAGACTGAAAGGCAAGGCAGATGTTCCTTAGTTGTAGAGAATTGTGGAGAGAAGGTGGGAGGCTAGAAATTTGTGAGAGGCTAGAAATGAAGAGCTGTAGTGGACAGAGTATTTAGAGTAAAAGAAAACAAAGTCCTGGCTAAGTGTTTCAGAGACACAGTTAGAAAAAAAAAACAAAACAAAAAACAAAACAAAAAACACCTGGCTATTGAAGACACAAGAAAGGGCAGAATTTGATTACAGGCTGCTTACAGGGGAAAAAAATGAAAGGAAAGAAACCAAAGGATCTATTGAGCTGTGGGGCTGACCAAGAGAAAAGGTGATGATTTTGTTATACACAGTGAATGATGTCAGTGTGAGAGGCACTCATAATAGCATTTCTGAAATGTGACAGTGCTGATAGGTTTGCAGCCGTGTGACTCAGAGAAGTTGGCCCATTTTTTTTTCCTGAAAGAAGACGGACTTATCTAGATGACAGAAATAGCTATTGTCCCAGATGTACCATCCTTGCTCCCACAGAATCCTTTAGGAATGACTCTTTCAGGCATAGCATTTCTATTCTCTGGAAAAAAAGTCTTCCATTCTCTAAAAGTCTCTAGAAGTCAACACACATCTTTTAATGGGTATATGTAAGTACAGAATTTTTCCTTGTGTGTCAATAGGTTTGTTTGCTTTGCCAGTAGTATGCTTGCCATTTGTTATAACCTTTTGTGTTAGAAATAGAGACACATATGGCAGTTTTTATCTCTCAGCCCCTAAATATCCAATCCTCTTAAAAATGAAAGAAAAACTGTGAGAAATATTAATTTATATTCAGACTACTGTTTCGATGACTACAGTATGAGACACTAGTTTGTATCTTGTAGCATCTTGTAAGTGAGGTATTTATGTTGGTACAGAAAGTGTATTAAATATTTACAGTGTGTGTCAGCTTACTGGTTTTGGAGCTTTTGGGACAGGGACAATACCTTACTGTTTATAATGAACAACACCAAGTACAAAAGGGTCTTGACCTGCTGATCCTCCAGGAACTGCTCTGATAAATAATAGTAGTTGGGAAACAGTCTGTCATTGTAACATATTGGTGATATTGTTGTAATTTAAAGTGAAATGGAAGGACCATCTTGACAGCACTACAAGTCCTGGTCTTTGGTGGTAGATATTGTCCTGGTTACAGTGAATTCAGTAAAAGATACTGTGTCAATCCCTGACTCTGGCAGTTGCTGAAAACCCAAAATTTCTAATGAATGCAGGTGTGCTCCAGGTTGTTGTCATCCTTCACCATCAACCTCTATTCCAATACATTCATG
>VRYO01002775.1:8418948-8700104 GCA_009812075.1 Sialia sialis | reverse complement strand
TGATCCCCTGCTCATCTGTCAGAAACAATCTGTGGGAAGCTTGAACTGTGATCATACCATCACTCTAAGGAGGAGCAAAGGCTAAACAGCAATACCAAAGTAAAACTGAGAATGCTGTGGCACACTAAATGTGCTGTTCAGTCTTCTGTTCTGCCCCTCTTGGAATAGCTCCACCTCATATTGAATGCCTTGCCTCTTTTCAGATGCTCTTTACAGAACTGGGCAGTGCATCCTGATCATGTCTGGTTGATGTGGGAGCTGGAGCTGCTCTCCACAATCCAGCGAAGAGCACTTCTCTTTCTCCCACCAAAATGAGAGAACAAAACAGTGCTGCTGTGACTGTGGGCTCAACTGTGGGTTTAAAAGCGAGCTGTGCTGCATTAGCAGTACTGCAGGAGAACCCTGGAATTGGGTTCAAACCCTGGAATAATGTGAAAAAGGAAAACGAGAAATTATGAATGGGACAAGCCTGCAAATTTATCTGCTTTTAATCCAACTGAGTCCTTGCCCAAAAGATTTGGTAACATGTCTCAAACTTGGTGGCATCTTAATACTTTCTGGGTTTATACTTCCAGTTTTTTGAATAATTCAGATGGTGTCACCTGTCATTAATCTATGCCTCCTCTGCCAGTCAGGGTTCTGACATTGTCTGTGGGTGGGATCCAGTACCTGAAAACTTTCAGTGTTCCCTGCTGTTTCACATCTGAAGAAGGGCTTGCATGCCTGGAAGCTCGTCTGTTCTTTTCTAACTAAGTCAGCTGGTTTAATAAATTCTATTACCCTTCTGTACTAACCCTGTCTCTAATCCATTGCTCATTGCACTGTTCTTTTTCCTCAATTGCCCTTAAATGCAACTCCTTCCTCCTCAGTTGTTTACTTTTTTCCTCTTTTCCTATTTTCCTTCTATCATCCCTCAATGTACTTTTATTTCATGTATCTGTTGCCCTGTTTAATTTTGAAAGAACATAAAACATTGAAACATTTAAAAATTAGACTTCTGACTATGCTGCTTTTACTCTCTTGGCCTGAGTTGCCTTTCACACCTATAAGGCTTTGTCTTTTTCAATCCATTAATCTTTGCTTTTGAAGGCCTCAGCAATCTCCTAGTAGCAGCCTGTTTTTATGGAAAGCAGCATTGCAGGACTCAGAAAAGCTAGTTAGAGTAAGATTTGTTTTGACAAAAATGACAGTCAGAAGAAGTTTGACCCAAAAGTATTTTCATCTGAGAATTTGGAGGCAAAAGTGGTATTAAAACTTTAAGAGAAAAAAAAAAAATCATTCAGTTAGGTAAATATTGAAGTATATACATGTATTTTTTTCCCCACTCATTCAGAGAACATTTCATTATGAAACAAGGAATTCACAGAAATTACCCAGTCCACAGTAATTGTCACTCATACTTTCCGATCCACTGTGCAAACACATAACCAAAACACATTTTTTTTATCAGGACTGAAGATAGGAGTACACAACAATTTTTATAACAGGACACCATTCTGCAATTAACAAAATAAAAATTAGAAGTTAAGCTTGCATTTGAAATTACAGAACACCACACTCCAGGAATCTGAACACAGTTAACTCTTTCTTTTGGAAAATAATGTCACTTGTTGTGCCACCTTTATATTACTTTAAATCACTATGGTGGGGGCTTAGAGAGGTGACTTTTATCCATGTCTTTCATCAGTGTTTACACTCCCACCATTAATGCAGATGCAGTTTTAAATACAAGTCAATTGCATTTTCAAGACATCTTAAGAAACTTCTGATCATTCTCTTTCCTGTTTCAAAATTGCTCTTACACTCTAGAAGATATCACATAGAAGTTAATGTAGAAATGACCTGTTGGTAGATTTCTAAGCAGCTGTCAAATCAAGTATGTAAGTGATGGCAAATTTCAGCTACTACTGTAGCCTATCACTTCCTCATCATTCTGGAAATATCCCTCAATAATATATAAAAAAAGAGGCATTCAAACCAACTTGCAGTAAACAATACTGAAGCAAAAACAGTATTATAATATTTTTTCTGACCTTTTGGGGAAAGCGTTAATTTCATGGGGATTTCTAGCAAAAAAAAAGTGCCAATTTCCTGCAAGTTCAGGGGGAAAGGTAGATTGGAAGGTTGTCCTTGGGAGGTATAAAAGTAGTAATGATTGTAAAAGATATACAAAGTTAATAATTGTGAAAACAACACTCTCTTACTGGTGTATATTAATCACCTCATATCATGCTGGCAATATGTAGAAACATCAAGTTTTACCACAACTATGATGAAATGCATCTTTACTCCAATTTCCAAACAGTCCTAAAAATGGATCCTTAAATCAATGTCTCGTGGAGTTCTCTGGGGGCTCAAATAGTTCTTCCTCCTTACTGAAGCCCAGAAGTATCAAGGTCATCTCAAGTTTAGATGTGGCTAACAAGTGTTTGAACAGATTATATGAGACTGAGTCTTCTGTTATTGTTCCCCTCCTTTTACTCTGAGGTTTCTGGGGGCATGGACAGACCACTTTGGATGAAAGCAGAATATGCAGCCAGTAGTGGCAACAGTTTACTGTTGAATTTGAAATGAATGTATAATAAAAGGTGAGAAAAATCAGAAAAAAAATTTGTAATTATTTAGATTTTTAGTGATTTACTTATCTGCTATAATGCAACCAGTGAGAGAAGTGAAAGATATACCATGTGTCCTTTAAAAGGGTAGAAAGTGTGAAATTTGGATTTGTCTATTTCTAAAATTGCATTCAATCTTTCTCAGTGAGTATTGTCTGCTTCTAGTGGAGAATGCTAATAGCTAGACTGAAATTATCAATATCATATAGAGAGCTTAATGTAATTTTCACAAGACAGGTAGTGATAGCTGCTCATATGTGGTATGAGCACTTTACCACCCTTTGCAGTTTAACAGCTGATGTTAGATCGTTGTCTGGAGCAATGGTTGGATTTCTGGTATGCTTTGGCAACTGTTTGAGTCACCTGGTCCAGATTTGAGAAAGCTGCAGATCTGTGGTGTCAGCACCAAACTATTCCAATTTCTAAAGTCTTATTCATTATGTTTGTCATCTTGAGATGCAATTGCATGAGAATGAATGATGTTGCATTTTATTAGAATCAGAGACATGTTGATTTGTATACAATCAAAATAGTAGAAATACTGAATGAAGGATGTTTACCATATCTGATGTGGTATCTTTCTTCCTTTGAAATTTGTTGTTAAAGTTCCATCGTCTATATTTGCTGATTACTAATCTCTATATAAATTGGATTTTGAGTTTCTTAAAATAGCCACAAACTAAGAGATTCTTTATGGCATTCTAACAAGTTTCTCTGGAGTCACCAAAAAACCCCCCAAAACAACAACAACAATAAAAAACCCCCAACAAACAAGCCCAATAACAACAAAAGCAGTCAAAACGTGTGACCTCAGTAATTCCTATCCCCAAAGTAGAGAGCACTTTCAGAAGAATAAGGGGATTTACTCTAACCTGGATATAGCATAGAAAGAAACTGTGTACTGTCCTTCATACAGAATGCTTAATGGAAAGCTTTAAAAGGCGGTTTTACTGACTTACAGAATACGTGTAAGTCCAGCAAAAGATTAAATATTATCTCAGAGAAGTCCACTATAGTTTAGCAAGAGTTAAAAGAGTTCCATTAATAGTGGAGTGGGAGGCAAAATGCATATATATGTGTATATATATATAGCAAAGGTTTATATAGCTTGGATGAGACCCCCCTAGGGAACTGGAAGCGACTCAATAGGTGAGAAGGAGATAAGAAGGGGGGAGATGGGTGGGAAATTATTGCCAGTCTAGGAGGGGGAGGGAGAACAAATTATTCTAATGGCAGTTTTCAGGAATACATCTTGAATGCACAAGCTGATAGCAATAATTGAATGTGATAAAATCCTAGACAGTGAACTTTCTTTTAGCACAAACATGTCAAGACAAAAATATCAAGTCACATAAAGACCCTCCACCCCCTTCATGACATCATGATTCAACATTAGTCATGGTTGGCAAACTTACCCTGAACTTACCGAAACAAAATTTAAACAAAAAAAGCCATAATGGGAAAATGGACAAAAACATATCACCTATTCTTCAACTAGTTGTGGTGGGAAGGACTTCCAGTGGTGCATCTTTTTTGTAACTCTAATGGAAAAGTGAAGAAATAACGCTACCACAGTTCTAAATTCTGAAACTAATGAAGAGTGTAGGCAAAAAGTCCAGCTGAGTCCATAGATTAACACATAAACACTACAAACTATAATGTTGAAACTACAGAAATAATTCAAAATTAATACATTTTTCCTTTCATGACTGTTGTTAATGAAATCTGAAAACATTTTGAAATACAGCAAAGAATATGGTCATTCTCTTTGTCTGAAGATGAAAGAAAATAAAGAGTGCTGAGAAGCCAAAGAAACTCATCTTGAGTCACACTGAAATTTTGACAGTGCTTTGAAACTGTTCCTGCTTTCTTGTTCAAGTCTTGCTCAAGACTTCCCTCTCTGCACCCCTCACACTGCATACTTTCCTTCAGGATTCCAGCACAAGTAGTTTCTGAGCCCATGGCTGAGGATCTCTGTGGATTTGAACAGAAGAGGAAAAAAATTACAGAGCATGATTTTGACATGGACCTCCAGACATGACAAAACTGTTGCAAAAAAAATAGCAAGAAAGGACAGAAAATTAAGTAAAATAATTATTAGACCAAATAACTTCTTCAAAATTTAGAAGTAACAGCAGAGGTGCCCAACCAGGGAACAAGGACAGCCACTGAGGGTTTTGTAGTCATCTGTGTAATAATTTATTTACTGTATGATACATTGAAAACCAAGAGCTACTGGTCACTGCAGACCTGACATACCAAACTCATGGTAAGCTTACATCTGAGGGGAAGACAACACACACCATTGCTACAGCCAGCACTGAAAAGCTCTTTCAAACAGCAGTGAAAAGGGTGCACACCATCAACTGAATTCAGCTCAAGGCAGAAGCGAGCAAACTACACCCACAACACAAGAAGAAAAACATGATTCCATTTAAATATTCTGTAGACAATTTTTCAGTGCTCAAAATATTAAACTGCATGGTATTAACTGAACATCAGGGTGCAAGATCTGTGCTGTTTTCTGTGGCTTTAAAATGTATATTTGTGGGAAATGATGCTACTTTAGCCTCCTCCTCCCAACTCTATAAGAAAAAAGCATAAAAATGAAAATCCTGATGTCTTACTTTCTGTATAACTTTGTATTCATTGAGTTTTGTTTGTTAGAGAGAATTAGAACCTTTGGCAAATGAATCATCTACCATGTCCCATCTTTTCTTCCTCAATGGGGTAGAGCCTTAGGCTTTGTATCAAGTTGTACATTGCACCATTTTTTAAATTATTGGAGTTTATTTCTAGTTAGCAAATTATTTGGTTGAGTCAAGTGCAGTCGTGAGGTGGAAAAGTGGTGATAGATGAGTATGATAAATGCACTTTGAAGAAAAGTGCCTCAAGAAAGCTGTACAGATGTATTCAGCTGCATAATATCAGATTTCCATGAAAAGGGTAGCCATTGATATATTAGAAGCACTCCCACTAATGGAATCATAATTAGTGTAAGCTACTGGCATCCCGTGCAAAGCTAACTCTCCCTTGTCACAGATAAGAGAATAGCAGTATTTTAGTATTTTAGTAAATCTTGATGCTTTCTACTTGCATTTTTAAATGCACTTTAAATTAAATCCTTTCTCAGATGATAATTGGTGATTGGGATTGCCTGCTAGAGCTGCATTTGGAATTTTCTTGCTGCATATGGCACTAATGAGATGTTAAATTAAGTCTTGGTATTCAGTGGTGTGGATTGTTTAAGGACCCTGGGCTTGGGCAGGTACTAGCATGGACTGGAGGTTCAAGTGCTGCTTCTGTCTGAATTATCTCCATCAAAGTATCATGGGAACTTCACAGTGACATCACTTTCCCAGAATAATGAAAGCACTGAGAAAAAATATAGAAAACTAGTGATGCAAAGGATTTATTCTGGAATGTTTTGGTTTTTTTCAGTCATTTTAGACAATTTTTGTTTTAGATTTTGGCCTAAAAATTTTCCTTGAAATCTAAGGCACTTTAGGGTCTTCAAAAAGTAAAGAAAAAAACCAGAACAGTTTAGAGTGAGGATAATATCTCCCATCCTCAAGATTGCTTTCTAGCAATAGATGGCAGTGAATGGCTACATCTCCATTCAGGGCAAGGGTTCCTGAACTCCTTGAAGCACTGCTACAAATGAGCAATCCCTTCTAGAACGCCAAAGCACACCTGGTCTTTCATATTCTTGAAAACATTCAACTTTGGTTTTTATGATTATATACTTAGGTCTTAGCTGTGCTACTGGTGGTTATAAGATCATAGAAGGCTGCATATGGGCCACAATATCAGGGCTGATGACTAAACCAAGAGTGGTTGCCACAGATTCAGCAGAGGTCCATGTGCAGCAGGTGAGAAATGGGTCCTGTTTTTCAGCACAGTATGAAGAATACAAATGAAATGGGGTTATTCGAGCCTGGTATGAGGACAGTGAAAGAAGAGGAGCACCTCAACTGCAATATTTTTCTATTTTATTTTAGTGGGTAATTGAATATGAGGAAACTGTGCACACTGTATAGATTTTTTTCTATTTTGTAACAGCAAAATGGGATTTTACCAAACTTCTAAAGAGAAGTCATCTTTAGTGTGCAAATTTCATTATTGTCAGAGGATGAATGTGTAAAGCATGACTGATTTAATCCCATAGTGTTTATTTTAAACTGTTCTGTATTAGTTATCAAAGCATTTTCTGAAGTTAACCACCCTGATCAAGTAGAAAGATTTGTAGAAATATTCCTCGGTAAGAAAGGGTTAAAAACGTGAAAGATAAATAGCTCCAAGTGTCATTGTTTTAGTAACAGTAATGTTATGTCTCTGCTACACTGCATAAAGAAAATAAAATTGCTGACAAGAAAAGAAATATCACACTTTAAAAAACTTTACTGAGTCTAAGGAAGGCACTTTTAAATTTGTGCCAGTTACAGTAATTAGTAAACTTGTTCCTAATAGTGTTGTTAAAATGTAATTTTTTCACACTTTCTCTGACTTTGACACTGCTGCTTTTTAAACTTCATTTTGCACTTTGTTCCATTGTTCTTTAATCTTCTGCACTTTGCATTTAGTATCACTGAAATTTCGCACTTACTATGTCAATAACATCTGGCAAAATTGCCACCTATTAAGAGTAAGTGTTCTTTTTTCTCCTGTGAGAAATGTGATGGTGTATTATATTGGTTTCCCTTGAGAGGCTAAGGAGACAATTTTAAAGCAGATAAATGCATTAAAGAAATAACCTGAACTACAAGAGAAGGTTAACGAAAGTCAGAAACTTTTTACTTTTTATTTCCCCACCCTTTTTTTTTGCCTTGATAAAAGCATCCTGTATATGTGGGGAGTTCAGTTATGCAATGTTTTGCACATTTGGATGTATGTTACATTTCATAATGCGACTGCAGGATACGATAGGTTCTCATAGGCTTTTAACTACAGCTTTTTCTGGCCGTGTTTGATATATGTCAGTTTAATGATGTATTGCAGCAAATGTGCTGGTAAGCTGAGCACTGCCAGAGCATTGTGAAAACACAGAAGTGATTTTCCAGAGATGATGTAGCCAGGACTAGGCCTGGCTTTGGGTTTCTCCACCTCCATGGTCAAGCACTATTCCAGTTCACTTGTGCATGGAGTGAACATCAGAACAGCAGAAATATTCTACTGAAGTAGGATGTGATGAGTTGGAGGGAAATCATCATTCTAACTTGCTTATCAGCTCAGATAGAAAGTTCCTGACCTTTGACATCACTCACAGTCATCACCCATAATTGACCCACTTTGTATGTGCTGTCTTCAACAAGGCCTTCCAGGTTGAAGTTAGGACATGCACATGCATGTCTGCACATAGTCTGGCCTTTAAAGTGTACCAAACCTTTCCCCAAACTGTATAAATATATTGAGTACACATGTGATACTGATGTATACAGACCCTGTAAATGAAACTGAATTTAGAGAATGAAGTAGAGCCTAAGTGACAGATTTTTGTTTGCCATGGGTAGTATCTGGGTGAAAGTGAGCCCTTCATGCTTTACAGATGCTGAAATGACGCTGAACTTCACGTAATTCCACACAAGGCAAGCAAGGAAAAAGCTTCACAGGAGAAAATTCTGTACCACTGTTTACACTGTGGGGTCAATTTTCATAACACAGTCTCCCATGGCATTGCAGGAATGTGAGCTGTGGATGGCTAAGGAAAATATAGTGTATTCCAGGGCCTGTCAAAGACATGGGGAATCTTTCCTTTGATTTTGGAAGAGCTTTGGCCTGAGTCCTTATTATAAAATCAAACCATATGGTTTGATTGAAAAAACAGGAGGAACGGGAATACAATGAACTAAGACACAGGGATTTTGGTACTTAGGAGGATTGTGGAAGGGCGTTCCATATCTGCAAAACTCCATGTCAGGACTCAGTGTAGCAAACACTCTGATATCTGGCTTTGCATGAGGGATGTGAATTTTGCACCCAGCTACACGAGCAGCCCCAGTTAGCATAATGAGAACTGTGCATATATTGAATCACAGAGAGAGACTTGAACAGAAGAAGGTCTGTCCCCATGGAAAAGTGACTTAACAATTAGACCAAAGAAATGGACTGTTCTAAAATTGAGCTTTATTCAGCATATTGTTAAAGAATAAATAGATACATTCTTCATCTCTGTACAGATACATGTATGAGGCTAAAGACCATAAATGGCTTGAATTTGTATGCTTGAATTCAAAAGAAGTTTTACTTGAGTAAAGCAACATAGGGATGAGTTCAATGCCTTAGTGACTTTGATATATATTATTGCCATAGAACACATCTAATCTAAAATAATTTGAACTAATAATATTACAGATTTGCTACAGTCTGACTATAGTGTAATGCATATTTCTATGGTTTTCAGTTTGCACACAAAATTTGTAGTAGCATTTATTAGCTTTTTTCAGTATAAGTCCACTCAGGTGATGTGTTGCCGCTTAAACTTTGAACGTACATCTTGGATGACACAGAAATAACAAAATAAAGCATGCTTGAATATTTTCTTTCTTCCATGTACACAATTAAGGCTCAGATATTTGCATCTCAATTGATCCTGTATTATAATATGAAGTTTACATATCACTGGCTACAAATAATGAGGTGGTGAAGAACAATTGTATTTCTCCTCCCAGATTTTCCCTTTTCTTGGATTTCTCTTCTTCATTCTTTATTGACTTCAATTTTAAAATCTTTTCTCCAATATGAATGCATTTTCTTCTGACAAATGGATTATTCTGATTTTTTTAAATTTTAAAATAATTTTATGTCCAAAGAATAGCATTCTTAAAAATACACAAATAAGACTCTAATGAGCACAAGCATGAATCAAATGCTTGTGTTGTTCGATGCTATCCAGCATGACCATGCAGTGCTCATTGTTAGCATTCCTTCTAAAACTGTCACCTTCAATTTCTTAATTTAGAAAATATGATTTTTTCCTTATTTTGAAAATCCTCCAAGAATTTGCAGTTGTGATTCATTAGCTTCCAGTTGGAGTCAGAACTGGAGACTCAAGCAAGTTCTTAAGGTGACTGCTTGAGTAAACTGCCCAAAAATCAGTTATTTTTGTGTTTAGAGACACACTGTGATAGATTACATGCAGCTAGCTCGTGTGAGCCTTGTTCACACTTTGTAATGATTTTCTTGGTAGGTAGTTCCCATGATTTCCTGGGGAAGATTCAGAGAGTAAGTCAAGGTTTGGCAACTTTTCAAAGTTGAGGTGCCAGATGGTATTTTTCTTTCCCAAATTAGAAGTTAAGCATGCTGTTTGAAACTCAGCAAGAGCTGGGAGATACTGCCTTTCACAGAAGCAAAATGCTGCCAATCACCTTTTTGGAGGTATCATCTTTCTGCACAAAGCTATAGTTTCTCAGCCCCTGTTGAGTGTGGAAGGTGGGGGAGCCTCTGCCTTTCACAGGTGCTCCTCTAAAGATGTGCTTTTTCCTCCAGCTCCTGAGCCATGCCGTGTGTCCTTAAGAGACTGCCTGTGGACTACCCTGGCCAAGCAAGCCACAGGTTGATGATCCCCAGAAAAAGACTTTTCTTGAAGGAGCAGAGATGCCCAATCTAACTCTAGTCAAGGGGACCAGTTCAGACTGTCTCAGTGGTGCTCCCATCTGATAGTTTTTTCTCTGTGCGCTGTTTTCTTTGCCCCATGCTGCTGTTTTTTGAGGTTGTTTGTTTTTCTTTCAAATTCAGTTTTAAATAAATGACTAAAAGGTCAGGCTTTCATCCTATAGTATATATCTTTAGGCAGTTATGCTCACAGTAGGTATTTCAGGGGGAAAAAATATTGTTTAAGGTGGGCAAGTGATTTAGCTGCCAGCACCCATTTTCTAGCACCTAAGTGTTGGCAAACATCATAGTGTACTTCCCTGTTCAGCTGCAGCCTGTCAGATGAAAGCTACTGCATTTTACATTTTTGAATCTCTTTCATGTCACCAGAGGTCACAATCCCTTGTCTAGGAATCACTAAACTCGTGAATATCCTCATGGCACAAGGCCCTTTAAGTCTTCTGCTTTGTGAACTAACAGGAGCAAGAAATGTTAGAAAAGTGACACCTTTTGTAACCTGTTAAGTTAGAGGTTGCCTTGTACTGCTAAACTAGAGCCTCCACTCTCTGAAAGGGCAACACAAATATATTAAAAAGAGAGAGGGACTTTCTGAAGCAAGCAAATAGTTCCAGAAAGGTGGTCTGGCTTGTCCTTCAGTCCAAATGCAGACTCAGCACTCCTCAGCTGCTTGCATGAGGTGAGTGCAGCAAAGCTGTGGCTCTTGAGAGGAGTCTGAGTAAGTGAATGCATTGTCCCAGTGGCAGATTCCTCTTGTGATACTAATAGAAGCCCTGCTGTGTTATCTCAGTTCACGGTGGCAAGAAGAGCTTTGGAGGACAGCATGACTGAGCTGCTTTGGCACCTGGGCTCCTGTTATGCAGCACAGTGGCTCACTGGCTTCTTGGGCATGAACGTGGCATTTCTCATGAGTGTGAACATCAGCAGATTCAGATCTGACTGGAGGCTGACAAGTCAGAGGACTGTTATCAGAAGTCCAGAATCTCTTGGCTACTAATCAACTGATAGCTCATCTCCTGCCATATCAGAAAAAAAGAGTGCAGAAACCTATGGTGATGCTTTCTCCATCAACTTACCAACTTAACACCACTTTTAAACTAAAAGGAATGCAAACCAACTTGACATTTATCAAGATAGCTCAGAGACAACAAATATGTTGCAAGCCTGAAGACAGGTGCATTACCACTAAGAAGGATTTTGTTATGAATGTTCTCATTACAGTGTGTCATGGATAACTAACAGCATAGAGTTTGTGCCTTGAGGTTCAGCTTTGCTGTTGTTATATTGCTGTCACATGATTTTATGCTAATCTTTTAGATTAAATGGTAAATATAGAAGTCTTTATTCAATTAACAAAGAAGTAGTCATTAAGGGATGGTGATTGAAATAAAATGGTGAGAAATATTATCCTCTTAAACAAGAAATTACTGCATGAGTGGACACAACCAGTACAGCAAGAGATGGAATAAAACTGGAAAAGAGCAAAAGCAATACTGAGACATGCCTCAGCTCTCTGTTTAGAAGGTAAATGTTCAGAATTTACTTAAGCTTTTTTACCCACTTTGCGTGATACATGTAATGTATATCTTAAATTCTGCATGTGAGTGTTTGCACACATTATGTTTGGTATTTACTCTCTCATTGGTTTCAATTGTTCTAAAGTTTGCTGCTGGGTATAAATCTCTCTCTATAGCTTTTATCTGAAGTAAAATAATGGACTCTTTTCATGTGATTATTTGCCTTCCTTAGAGTAAATGTCTAAATTGAAGGATGTATTTTAGTCCTGGACTTTTGTTTTAACCTGTATACTTATCAGATCTGACTGTAATAGTTATTATTATTATTATTGTTATTTAAGTGATTTCAATAGACTTCTGACAATTACCTGGAATAATATAGACTGTGTATGACAGTGCCAGCCAGCAAGGAAAAAGAGAACCTGCCTACAGAGCCAAAAGAGCAAACACCCACCACTCTACCTATTAGACAGCTAAAAAATGTCTTCTCTATCCTTATAGAAGGTAGGCAGATATGAAGTGTGGTAATTACCTGTCCCTTATCAATAATTAATACTTTTCATTTTCATTATGTTCTTTTCTTTCTGGTTAGTACACCTTGCTCATCACCACACTTGCTGTGTGTCTTGTTCTATGCATTTCCACAGCTGTCATGTGTTAGTTGTCTTGTGCTCTTCTTGGACAGAAAAGCATACAAAAATTTTTGGATTAATTTTTATAATCAGTATATCTCTCCACATATATATATAAATGTTCTGAAAGAAATTAAGGTAATGGTCATTATGATGGAATTGGAGGGGGCGGTTTTCTCTGCCTTACTCTGCCAACATCATGTCAGCTGCAAGTAAAAAACAAGTGTTAGAAGCAGAAGTCTTTATTGTTTTGCAGGTGTTTTGGTTATATTGGCATTTTTTTTTAATAGTCCTCTGACATATCAACAGTCATATATTGCAGTTGCACTTTGCAGGCGAGTGCAATCTTACTGTAAATGCCCAGCAGAGCATTCAATTGAGGATTTTATTTGCCTCATCATCAGAAGGACTGAGGGTCTTTACTTTTATCCTGGCTGTTTAATCCTGAGTCTATCTTCCCATCACAGACAGAAGCCATTGAGGAACCTCTGTGACCAATGTAACTTAGCCTAGCTTGGCAGCAGCTCAGTGCTGCAGCCAGACAGCCTGTTCTGGCTGCAGATGGTACCCTGATTTCTCCCTGCTTAAGCATCCCCTCAGCTCACACCCAGGCTCCTGCTGAAAGTTACAGCCTCCTCAGGTCTACTGCCATGAGTCAGAGAACGACTTTCTAGTCCAAAGCAGCCAAACTGATGCAGGGTAAGAAAATAGTTTTTATTGAATCAGGCTGGAGAGCAACTAGGTGAGCAGGCAGTGGCAGCGGTGAGGACTGGATAAGAGGTGAGCAGGTGAGGAGGTTCCATCTGCAGTGAGAAGAGGGTACCTGAGCACCACATAAGTGATGTCAGAGCCCCTGCCTGTCTTCTGATATGGGAAAGGGGAGAGACTTTTTGTGCCATTCCTTCCTTTTTCCTAAATCAAGTCTATCTGTCATACAGAAGTGTATCAAACTCAGTGCTAAAACCCACTTTTTTATTATTTTAAAGAGTTGAACAACTATTACCCCAGTCAGTGAACAGTTTATCTAATGTTTTAGTTACAAATCAAGTATAGAGAGTAGAATAATTTCTTCCACAAGCTGCCTTTGTTTGAAGCCTGGCTTTATATACTAGGTTAATTTACTAGATCTTTTAAATTTTCCTGTAGCTGGTTAGTATCTAAGGCCTAGATGCGTTACAGATAGCTCACAAAAACTCCATTTTGAGAAGTGATCAGCTCCTATCTCATATGAAAGCTATACATACATCTGGACATAACTTCAGCAGTAACAGCTTTAGGGAAAAAAATTATTATAGGGAGTGATTGATGTACTGACTAAATAGGTTGCAATCTTCCCCTGCAGTAGGTGGTGCTCACTGCTTAAATAAAATTAAATAGTGACAGTGATGGGCATACCAGTTTTTGGTTGAGTCCTAAAACCAAGGATGAATGAATTGTGAGGGAAAAAAAGTCTATGAGAGAGCAGAGCCTTGTTTCATAGGGTGCATTCTCTCTAGCTAGCATTTCCTTTGCAGTTTTACTGTGAAGTAGTCTTGCTAAAAAAAACTCCTCCGCATGCTTTCTTGCAGCAGGGAGACCTGGCATGCTTTAGTGTACAGTATACTTTAGTAAGGTCTCAGATTACCAGAAAAGTTATATTTTTACATAAGCAGTGCAATTTTTGGTGAGAAAAATTGATTTGTAATTTATAAAATGCTAACTTCACCTGTTCAGCTGCTGTTTGTAGGGTCTCTGGGCAAACTGTAGTCAGTGAGAATTTGGCCCAAATGCATTTGAAAACACCCATAACTGTCTGTATGAGTTTTAGGCACCAAAATACCTTCCAAAATGTGTCCTGTGTTGCTTGTGTGCTGCTATGGAGGTTCAGTTTGCTCACAGATCCAGCCACCTTCCCGATGCTGCGGCAGGGTCCTGCTTGCAGGTTTTATCTGTGCTGCTGCTGCAGGTTTTGCAGGTGCTGCTGCTGCAGGTTTTACCTGTGCTGCTGCTGCAGGTTTTGCAGGTGCTGCTGCTGCAGGTTTTACCTGTGCTGCTGCTGCAGGTTTTACCTGTGCTGCTGCTGCAGGTTTTGCAGGTGCTGCTGCTGCAGGTTTTGCAGGTGCTGCACTCTGCGCCTTGCCCTCTCCTCCTCCCTGTTTCAGCAGCTTCTGGGCTCCTGACACAACCTGGGGCTTTCCCCAGCAGCACAAGGACGTTGCAGATAAAGTGCAGAGAAGCCCCACACCTCTGTGTTGAGCAGAAGCAGTCATAGGAAATGAACCAAGCCCCACATGTTCCTTTGGAATAACGTTTTTGAATTAATACTGGAATTTTTGATTTAGTCAGTTCTTGAATTTTTAGGAAAGTGTTCACCAAGATCTGAATTTTATAGCTTATTTCTATAACGGTTTTGAGCTGCATGTCAAATTTGTGAGCCCTTCTCTTGGATATCATTGCCTTAAAAGCTAAAAAACAAAATAATAATTCTCAGCAGTGAAAGCCCCTGTTTTGAGACTTTTTTCAAAACAGCTGATCTGGTTACCCAAGCAGAATAAAAATAGAAATTACATGAAAAATTTGTGCTAAAATTTTTGTATTTTGATTTACTATTTGTATATTTGCAGGTTAGTATTAATGTTCCGAAATAATACTTCACCTGGTATTAATACATATTCATTCTTTCATATTTCTAAAGCCCTTTGAGAACCTAGAGAAGTGCAAAACGTTATTAAATGAGTTTAAAATGCCAGCTGTTTTCCCTGCAATACATTTCATCTTAAGTAAGAATGAATATTAAAGAAAATATATAATTTTTTCTAAAGTGGATCTGCATGGACCGCCTGAAAAAGTACATTTATTAGTATGCTTTCCATCGCTTTTTCTTGGTGATATGTAATTTTACTTTGATTTAGCTATTACTTCATTACTTTAAGCACAAAAGTTCACAAGGCTGGCACTTGTCTCACAAGGTAAACTTCCTCTCCAGTAAAAATAAAGTAAACCTCTCCTTTCCAGTCAGAAGAATATTCTCCTGTAAAGCTTCTTTCATAAATATTGGTGCAGTGCTTAATAATGTCTTCTGTATAGAAATCTTGTCTCTCTGGAGAAATACACTGGTCTAAGAGCCCCTGGGACAGAAAAGTAAAATCCTTAGCTCACTACTTTAAACCTGGCATTTTCTAGCATTTTCTAGATGCAGTGTTCTTGCATGGCTTGGTTTTGTTTTGTTTGAAACCATAGTATTTCTATTACCATAGAACCTGTTGAAATGCAGACTGTTAGCATGCTAATGTAAATTCTGAAAAGGAAACTAATTTATACTATTTTCTTAGACTACAACCAAGATGACTTTCTTTTTTTTTGTATTTAAAAAAAGAAAAATTACGATGATGTAAAGGTCCACAAGTTAAACTGCAACCCTTTGTGTAACAAGGAAAAAAGACACCTGAAAATATGTGTAAAATGTGTTTTGAGCTGCAACAATGAATTCTTTCAAAACAATGCTGTCACTGTTTCAGTACTTTAAAGTGACACTGTGATTTCCAAGTATTAATAAGCATCCAGGGGGAGCTAGGGAGTAACAATTTTGCTTTTTCTAATGGTATATAAGGAAATATGAATACAGAGAGAAGTAGTATAAATGACTAATTCGTATTTTGGGGTTAGGGATTTTTTTACTAGGAACTTTTGATAAGAAACTGGTCAGCCATTCTGAGAGTGGTGGAAAGCCTGTCAAGGTCACTGCCAAGGACAAGAGAGTCAATTAGTATGCAGATCAGAGCCAAGGAGTTCAAAGGTATTGTTCCAATTCAATCACATTAGCCAGGCCAGTAATGAACAAACGGCATGACCTTAATCAGGGAGCCTGAACCACTCATTGAAGGGTAGTCTGTGTGTCTCTGTGTGTATTTGGGGGGGACCAGGAGGAGGGGTTAGGGTGGCAAAAAGGATGTGGTTTCTTTTGTTGTTGTTGTGGTTTGGCTTGGGCTTTTTTTTTTTTTTTTCCTTCTTCTTCTGCCTTTTTTTTTTTTTTTTTTTTTTTTTTTTTAAAGGGACAGAAAGCCCAATCTGCTTAATTAGCCACCAGTAGTGGAAAGTTATTTCTGGGTTTCTCTGTTCTAAAGTACAAAACTGCTTTTATTTTTGGGTGATAACTGAAACAGCTTCAAATGGACAGGTGGCTTGAATATTTTAATAAAATGCATTCAGTGATATGCTAAAGGGTATGCAGGAGGAGGGAGATAACCTTATGTAAAACACCAAACCAAATTTTGCAATTACAGTTTCTCTCACACTGTTCTAATTTTCTGAAAGTCTACACACAAGGAATACTCTGTGTGATTTTTTTTTCCTCTTAAACATAACATAAAGTAATCCACACTCTGGTAAATAATGGAAAGAGTGCTTATTTAGAAGAAATAATTCTTTGGAATTCTCAGTCAGATAAATATTGCATCATACATAATTATATTTTAGATATACAAATTGCTAAGTTGTTTCATGCTCTCAGCACAATGCACACTGCATGTTTCGGTGTACTCAATTTAGTACAGTCAAAAAGCAGCATTTATATTCACCTTAACAAATGCCCACTTTATTATAAGCTTACAAAATATATTTCTCTGTTATTTTTCATGTATACATAACTGCGTTCTGCAGAAATGTGTACATAGGGAGGACACAATAATAAAATGACAGGATATATCTGTATTCATTTATATATTATAATGCCTGCGTGTTTCTGCAAAGTGGTTTCTGAATGCATACTTAGGACTCCATTGAAATTTCTACATAAATCAGGTCTGTGTTCCCTTCTTTATAAGCTAATGATTGAATTTGGTAGCCAAAAATGCTAAAATAACACCTCAAAGGGTAACATTTTTCTGCATTTGGATATGCAAACACATAGTTTCTCCATGTGGAAAGATTTGAAAAAATACCTCTGCAAGAAATCAATATTAATCATTGAAAATATGAATGATGCTTAAAATACATTCTCGTGGTTTACCTGCAAGTTTTGTGTTCACATGGTTTACCTACAAGTTATTGTTTTGGGTTTATGCATACAATAAATTATAAGTTTTCTGTATCTCTCTGGGTAACATTTACTCAAAAGTTACTTCAATTGGATCAGATTATAAGAAAAAGCTGCAGGCTTCGTTGGGGAGACTGCAGAAATCATTCATTTCTCTGTAAATGAATTGTGAAAAGCAACTAAGATTTTAGGAATCAAGGGGCACTTGTTTGGTTTTTGTTTTTAGGTTTGGGGGTTTTTTTGTTGTTTTTGTGTTTGGGTGTTTTGTTTTATTTTTTCTTTCACTCTCTTCTCTCTTCTTTGCTGGGGAGGTAGTTCATCATATCTCACTAAAACGGAAGATGCAATGCAGAAATGAAACTATTCTAGGCTATGAAGCACCCTAGGGGTTCATGAATGTTGGGGGAGGAACACTGATTATACAATGCAATAACATATTGAGACACTATTTCAGTTTTACACTTGGTATCAAGTAAATACAGGATATCTCACCCATGAAGGGTGATTATCTTTCATGAAGGGAGGAAATGAGTTATTAAGGTCTTTCTCAGGAGCAAAACAAGGATAAGAATCTTTATTAATGTAAGAAACATTTTTTTCCCCCTACAGTAATATGCTTCCTTTTCAGCGAAGATATGGATTTTTTTTGTCTTTAAATTGTCTATATCTCAGAATGGAACACATATCAGTTTTAGCTGACACCACTGCAGTGCTTGAGAATATTGTTATAAAACATGTGCTCATTTTTTTATCTAGATCACAATTAATAACATTTTTAAGCATGCAATGTCTATCTCTCATAAAAACACTTGTAAAGTATTTGACATTTGATTTGAGGATATTAAAAGATTGTTTAAAAATAAACATACACCAGCAGAGCAGAATTTTCACACGATTATTCAGATAGTCAATAGGTCCTCTTTGATCATATTATTATGATGCTTCTGCTGGATTTCAGTCTAAGACAGGCGTATTTTTTGCTCTCTCTCTCTGTCTCCGTCTCTCTCTCCCCCTCCTGCCCCCCCACCAAACAAGGTCATAGATTTTTTTAAATGAGGACTAGAAGTTCCAAGTACAAGATTAAGTAAGTTCTAACAGTGTTATAAAAGTAAGTGCTTTTTTCTATAATAAAAGGTGTTTAAAAGGTTCGCTACAGCTTTAAACAGAATTACAATTTACTTCTTTCAAGTGTCCAGGCCATAAATTCTTCTCAATTCCCTCTCTCTCTCCTTGTCGGAATTAATGAGATCAGATTTGATCAGGGCAGTGATGTGTTCAGAGCCAAATCACACAACAGCGCGCGTGCGGTAATGGAATTTGCATCTAATGCATACATAAATCAAACATCTTTCTGGACATTTTCATATGCATAATGTCATTTCATCCAGTTCTCTCTGTGCAGAGGGGGAGATTTTTCTCTCTGAGAGAATGACTTTCTTTAATGCTTTCATTTTATTTTCGCTGACTACAATCCCCGAGAATGCGCTCGGTCGGAGAATCTTTCGGGGCGCGGTTGACAGTTCCTTTTCCAAGAGGGGTCCTTCACATTTATCATGCCTCTTCCTCGGGGGCTTTGTTATGCAAATGTGGCTGAAATTGATAATTCCAAAGTGCTTCATTTCGGTTCCTTGGCGGTTGGAGATGGTAGATAAAAAGAAACTGACAAGACACACTGATTGCCCTCAATGCTTGTAACTCTCTTGCTAACAAGGCTCGATATTGTTAAAAATTCCTATTGTTATCAGGGTGGCAGTTCCATTATGCAGGCCTTGCAAATTTCTCATTTGAATATTAACCCTTTAATCACCTAGCTCTGCTCCCCTCCCCCAGCCCCGAGCCAGTTGCCCTCGAGTGGGTCACAATGCAAACCAGGAAATTATTGCCCTATTATTAGTGAAAACTATGTATATGTGTGTTTTGTTCTGGTTTAGGTTTTTTTGCATCTATTAATGATTTTTTTTCAATGAGAATTTTTTACTGTTAAAAAAAAAAAAAAGTCTTTAACAAAACATATCTAGCAGAGACAGAGAGAACAGGATTGTTTAATGTTAGGTTTTGGGAGAATATTTACATCGAAATATCTGTTCACAGAAGTCAAATTCAGTGGCTCCTGGAAACTGGAGAAGTTTCGTTATTTTTAACTTGTATGTACTTGCACTTTATGTTCTAACTTAGGTAGGCCTCAGGGAGGGGATAGCGTGTCTTTATATACCAGAGATACACGAGATTTTTAGCTGCCGGTCCTCCTGGCTGCACCATGCCTGTCTCAGGTTCACCAGCAACCAACTTCCAGCTTACAGACAGGTGGCTGAAATAAAGGAGTAGAGAAAAAGGGAACTTGAGAACCATGAGGATTTCTGGTCCTGCCATTTTTTTATATCTTGAAGGACACATGTCTATAACTTCCACTGTTAAGCACATATTATTATTGACAGATTTCACTCATAAAATTAAAAAATGATGTTAATAAATAGAAGGGGAAGGACTGATTCAGGGACCTGATGCTGCAGCCCTGATGATTCACAGGAGTTTTGCTTGTATCTTCAGTGACCACTGCATCAGCCCCTAGAAATGACATAAAATAAGGAAATAGCAAGTTCAAGCTAAAGATTGGGTCACGCAAGAAAATAGCATGACTGGTTGCTAACTGATTTTCTCATTGATTAATGAAATTGTGAAGTCTGGAATTTCAAATATCCCTGTAATATTCCCCCGTGTGCATGTGTCCATAGAAAGTGAATTCTTTCCCACCAAATGCATGCCTTCAGGCTCATATTACAATTATAGGTTAATTTTAGTTTGTCATTTTTCTGGGGATACCTGACACAGTTCCAGTTAAAGTAAATCTTGGTGTGACAAAGGTAAGTACTGCAGATGCTGAGAGGAAGTGGAGAAAGGAAGAACTGGCACTGTAAAATGAAGCATAGTTCACTGCTATCACCAGGCAGCTGCAACAATATAATGTTTCTCTACAATTACGGAGAAGATGCATCTCAACCAGCTCAAGTCAAAGGAACGTCAAAGTTTTCCACTTTCATAGCTCTGAAGTCTTGCAGAGATGTGTCTGCCAAATTACAGTAAATAAAAAAGACACTTGCACAACAGTAACTGAAGATTTCTCTCCCCCACTCTGTAAAAAAAAGAAAAAGAAAACCTTCTCATGTTATTGTAGGAACTCTTGGGAAGCTATACTTCTTTCTTTCATTTACAGGTGTGATGGCAGATTAAATCCATGACAGGAAACAGTGATAATGCCCACTGTAGAGCCGTGTGAGTTACAACAGCTAAATTTCCCATGCTGGTGCTTTTTCTTTCAATTATCTGAAAACACCCTGTTAATTTTTAATGTGTTCGTACCCTCATTCTGTTACCAAAACTGCTACCTTTCCCCCCCTTTCCTACTTCAGAAATAGATTTCACTAAACCTGGCTGCTGTAAACTCATTATATGATTCCATCATTTATTCTATCCATTAGAGTAACCAGTGTTAGTGCTTTTCCCCCTACTTGAGTCTGTCAAATGCTGTTATTTATGCTCAATGGTATTAATACCTCTGGTTGTATTATGGTTGTGCACTCAAAATCTCTAATACAATCTCGGCTTGGCTATAGTGACTGCATCAGCTATCAATAATCAAAAAGTCTCATGCAAGTTGTAGGTATTAATAAGACTCAAAATTACATTAATATAATTAACAGCTTCTGCTTGCTATAAAGAATAATCACTAGTACTGATGGTTTTAAAAAGATCCTCCTCTTCAGAATCAGAGAGCATGCCCATATTATGAACAAGAGAATTAAAGATTTGACAGTATGATTTTGACTGTTTCTTTTTTTCGGTTACCCTTGGCAATGACTCTGCTGTAACCTGGCTACATAATGTTATCTGCTGTCTTTAGGTGGAAGAGGGCTTAAAAGTTGATTTTTTTTCTTCCCCTGCTCGATTTCAGTGGATTAATTTCACTAACAAAAGGATTTTCTGTTTTTCTGTAACAAGAAAACCTCTTAGGTAATTTGTGACTGTAGAATTAGAGCAATACAGCTAAACTAATATATATGCAATGGTTTCATTATGCATAAGAGCAGGCACTCTTTACTTTGCAGCCCAAAACACACAAAGCACCCATTAGAATGAAGAGGCCTGTGATGTCTCTTCATGTGCAGAGTGTAAAGGTACATGAATGTCCTTGCTTGTTGGCATTTAATTTACCAGTTGCCTCTGTAGTGGAGCCTTGGCAGATTCAGCTTGAATCTGAAAGACAGGCTGTCATACTGAGAGTCTGCTGCCTACTGCTGAAATTGAGAGGCTTGGCAGATATGCAAACAGTAACTGGGTTTGAGTTGTTTTGATTACAAGTTAAACAGAAAGTCATTGGCAGGGCCAATATAAATCTGCTGAGGTTTTTTGGCAAAATCTGTGGAGGTATTTCTATAGATTCTGCAGAATTCTGTAGCACCTTGATTTCACATCAAAGAATGTCCACCTCTGAACCCGTTCTGCGGATAAATGTGTCAGAAACGTGAGTGAACATGTTTAAGTCGCTGAGAGCTTCCAGATTCAGAAGTATAAAGCACATTAACAACATGCTGTACTACACCACCTTTGTACGGTTGATAAATTGTGAAACCAAATGTTTCACTGGAGTTCAGGTGGATTTTTGGAGAAGTAAATTAAGGTAAGTTATAAACAGCTGGAACAGGAAGGCAAAATAGATTTTAATTGAAGTTTCAGGTGAGCAAATGAAAAAAAAAAAAAGGATTGAACCGTGCCCTGAACTCTGAACTGAGCTATGTCAGTTGAAATGCTGAGATATTTCACCAATACATTTTTTATCACATTAATTAAGATTTTCTGAAGCTGCTTCCTGCATGACATGCAGTGCTTTAACAGTGGTTTGACTTGGTATAATTCAGTCTGCAAGTGGCTTTTTCCTCCCCTTTTTCAATAACTTTGCCTGAAACACCATATTTGACTAAACATCCAGACCTGATAAAATCCAAATGCTCACCCTAAATTTATTTTCTTACAGAATTCGTCTCCCTGCCTAATCTGCAATGCTGAGTTGATAAAAGTAACACAAACTGACATTGTATAAGAAAAAAAAGGAGGCTGTAAACTTTAGTTTATGCATTTTTTGCAGTGCAACCTCTGCTCGATTCTAACTTAGTGTTTTGAACACTAACATATCCTTTAATAAAATTGCCTTGCAATTTTAAGGCAAAACCACATTAATTTTGGAGGGAGGAAAAAGAGTAGATATAATTGTCACTCCTATTGTTTCTGTCTGACTGGCTGTAGACAGATTTCTGCAAGGCTGGCTAGCAACAATACATTGATTTACAGAGGCAAGAATATCTCCACATTTCAAAGGGCTAAGACACCTTTATTTGAAAACTGAGAATCTGTAAAATGTGGTAAAGTTCTTGGAAAGGACCCAAATGTATGGAATCTTTTTCTCATCTTTTTTTTTTTTTTCTTTTTTTTTTTTTTTCCCTTTCCCTTCTCTAGTTGTATCAGCCACTTTGTCTATTACAGCTTTCTAGGCAGGAAGAAATGCTACCTTTGAATTTGCACAAATTATTACATACTTCATGCTAAATTTTACAAGAACCTAATTTGGGCAAATTGATTAGAATGAACACAGCTATCTAAATGCTCTTTATTTTCAGTTCTGACAAACTGAAAACACACATTATTTTCCTGTGAGAAGTAAATGTTTGTTTTCTACACTGATTTTTCTTTCTCACACTGAATGTCCCTTTCCCTTTAGCAAACAGAATGAAAGAGTTTATATGAATGGACCATATTTCACTCTGGTTAATGGATAACAATAGCATTTTACGAATTTCATTTTCGGATGCAGGTTGAAAATATATGCTGACTTTTTGCCCTTTTTTTGGTTACCTTTCACTGTTCCATATACTTCTCTTAAAAAAAAAAAGTGAATTTAGGAAGCTTTAAGCAGCATACTAACCCAATACTGCAACTCGATGCAAATTTTTAGAGAATGCTTACAAATGTCAAATCCCTCTGAAAGTGATATACTTTATTACTGTTCTTTCTTATAATACAAACATTTCAGTGCACCTCAGAGCTTATTTTTCAAAATATACAGGATTTTGATATATGGACAACAGGAGAATATGTATTTTAGATATAATGCCATAAGTGCTCAAAAGTTATTTCTGAGCTGATTTAACATGGAAAATCTCCAGGTAGATTAATTTTATAGGCTGCTTTTATGGGTGTAACATTTCAAGATGAGAAAGCCGTGCTTCTGAAATTTAGTTTCGGCAGATTTCATTGGCACCTCAATCTCCATCTTTTATTACCTTAAAGTTGAAATTTAATCTCTCTCCTTTTTTTTTTTTTTTTTATCCCCCTGATTTTTGCTTAATTCCTTACTGAAATGGCTAGGCCTGTCTTTTTGTTCTCAGATTCTGTTGCGTCTATTGCTGTCTAACTATTTACGTCCTGAAGGAAGAAGCAAAATAATTACAAAAGAAGCACTTAAATAACTATACTTAGGAATTACAAGACCTGTGGTGTAGAAAATTTTTACTGGGACAGGCAGCTATAGAAGGAGGTTAAGCCAAAACTCTCTGTGCAATCACAGTGGTAAAACCAAGTTGCCCCAAATCCAGCTGCAGTATTGTGGTAAAGGCAGAGCTCGAAACTGCAGCCCTCGCACACAAAAAAAACTTGTAAAACATGACTTTTTAAAGAAACACCTATTTTTAACATTGTCAGCAGGGGCTATGCTGCAATGAAAGGAGAATGTGAGCTACACACAAGCATGTTTAATGTTTCTGCCTGACTCAATATGGATTCAATACCCACTTTGTATATGTGTCCAGAAAAAAACCTATGAACGCTAGTGCACATTTGTGTAACATGTATGTCTTCCTATTTCTGAAACATGTTACTGAATGCATCCCAAACGCATAAGGAAAGAGACTTTCATGCATATGCTAAGGATGTTTGATAAACCTCAATACCTCAGCCATTTGGTTGTTTGTTGTTATTGGTATTTGTCTCTGACTGTAGCACAAAAATAGTCTGCATTCTGGCCTGATGGCCTGCAAAAATTGCTAAAAAAAGAGGGAATGCATTTTTTAGACTTCAGGAGTGCAGATTAAGGGAAACAAAAAGAAGCATTTAAATCAGAAAATGTGTGTTTGTGTTTTTGTGTGTGTGTGTGTCTTTGTGAGTGTGTGTGTGCATGTTTGGAAATTCACAAACTAACACTTCCAGGCTATGATCTCAGTTTCATGACTGAATTACATACCTTAAAAAATTGGTTTCACTAATATAAATGCTAAGAAACTCTCAAAATTGTGGTGCCTACTGTAATAAAATTCTCTGTGAGAGAATGACAGAGATACAAAACACTAAACAATGATGATTTCCTTGCTACCAATGCAATCGCATAAATTATGTGTGCATAAAATTCCCAATGATTTATAGCAGTTGAAACTTACAGAAAATGATTACATTTGATGTTTCTTTTAAAAATACAAAAAAAAAGCTGATGTTTACCTGCAGAGTGGTTAAAAGAAGCAGGAGCTAAATCTAGATTATAGAATCTGTCTTATAGAGATTTTTGTATACCTTTTCTATATTTTTTTTTCTGCAAATTTTCTTTAAGTATATATTTCATTAGTCAAACTTCCATTTACTGTCTGTTAGTTTGGAGAAAAAACTCATTTATTTTTTTCCTCTTGCCCTCCTCACTACTAGCCTAGTAGTGGAAGTGGCATTTTATTGATTAGACATTTAATAAAAATATTCTTTTATATTTGCTCAAATGTTTAACTGTTTGCATTGTAGCTGGTGTAAAGGTCCCTAAGTATGGTACAACTAAAATGGGAGAATGAAGAAATGTATTGGCTATGACAAGAAGAAGTAATTGCTTTTCCTCAAAGGATCAGATGTGGTATAGTTGTTTGAAAAACAATCTAAACAACATTTTGTTCACCATTGATTTTAAAAGCATTAAAATTAGTTTTTATGCAGCTATACTCATTAAGCTTTTATGTATACTGTGTAGGGTGAATAGTTAAGAAGCAATAAAGCATTCTGCAGTAAAATATACTTTGCCAGTTGTCAGAAGAAATAAAATACATAGATTGGGAATGTTTGTTTCCCATAGAATATTGCGATATTTGCCATGTTAATTACAATCCAAATAAAGTTATTTTATTTGTATATTTTAAACAGCCTTGTAGCTGTAGATGGCTAATAGAACTGTTATTGAAAGTGTTGTGTTTGGGGGTTGTGTGTTCATACTGATGAGAAACAATCATCAGCTACATATATCTACATATATCCCAACAATTCCTGCATTCTAAAAAGAAATCTCTTAGAAATTGGTGTTCCAAAGTCCAATTCTAAATTTTAGCCTCAAAAACCAAATGAAAGTGCCATGTTGTGTAATTTTCTTCTGTACTCCCTTTAGTTCAGTATCTGTCATACACAAACTACTTCCCTTAATTTCACTGAAGTAGTTAACAATTTATTAAAAAAATAAATAGTCTGGAAAACAGCAACAGTCCAGTGCCCAAGGAAAGGAAATTTATTTTGTTATTACTTGGAAGAGCATAACTTTTTAATTTTTTTCTCAAAAATGGAGAGAAGTATGTGTACAACAACATGCCATCAGAGAGAATAATGCATATAAAAATGGATTTCTGTTATTGTGTTCAGGTGTGTTTGTGAATAAAAAATGGAATTTTGAAAAGTCAATTAAAATGCATTTAAATTCTTTAACACCAGAATTCTTTAATGTGAAAAATTTTTCCAGACAGTTTGTCAGCATCACTGTAAACACTATGCAGTGATCAGAACTATGACTGCTGGAAATGTGTTACACCTTCCTGTTTCAAATAAGGAGACCACTCTTGAAAACATGGAAGTACTTATAAAGTAAATAACCTTTAATTAAATATCATTGTCTAGCATTAATCTTTATAGCTCTGTTCCCTATGGAAATAAAAGTGGATATTCAATTTGTTTTGATTATGCATGAATTTTAACAGAAGCGTTATTTCTATATTGCTGTGTTCTTCAAGAAAGCAGCATATTTGTGTCGGGATAAGCCATTAAGAAGACGGCTCCTCATTAATGTGAAATAAGAGTGACTCATTTCTGTTGTATATAAATAGATTGACATTTAGAAAGATTAATTATTATTTTTAAGAATAAACATCAATTCATATGTGGCTGGCATAACCTTCCCGTTCACCCTGAAATCCCAGTTATTTTCAGAGTTAACTGTAAAGTGAAACAACAAGCGTTTCTATTGTTAAATGGGTATTGTTTGTGGTACCTGCTGACTTCAGGGATGTTTAGTTGCACAAGTCAAGTTACACTTTTCTCCTAGTGTTTCTTAATGTACATGCACAAGATAGATCAGACACTTAAATCCTGCTTCTGTAACGTCTTGAAAACAAACTCCTTTCAAAAGGGTATCTTCAGCGTCATACAGTTTCATTCATCTTTTCCATCACAGATAATTTTGTGACAGTCAGGCCAGGAAAGTCCACTAAATTCTATTTCAGTGCTAGGTCACAGTGCTGGGGTACATCCCACATGAGCAGACCCTTGCAGCACTCACCAACAGGTCTTCTGCTTTTGGCAAACGTTCTCTTGGTGAAAATACACCCTTGAGTCCTGAGCTAATGCTGTCTCCCATGCTAACCATGGATGAGGGATGAAAAAAGAGGATAAGGGTGGTCTTTCCAACTCTTCAGTATTGCAGTACAGTTTTTGCTCTGGCCTCTGACAGTGAGGTGAGGAAAGCAAGTTTCATGGTGAATGAGGAGGTTGACCATAATCTCTGTAATAATGCTCTGCCTGACACGGTCTGAGGATGCTTGTCCTCAGTGCAGTAAACACTAGATTTTTTTTTTTTTGTCACTGTGCAGCAAGGCACATTTTGCCACTCCACTGTGGCTATGCATTTGCAGGAGATGTCAGAGAGTGTTTAAATAATGTGTAATGGCGTGTTGCTCTTTCATCATTTAGGGAAGTGGCTCTCCCCTGTGACAGTCATTATATGCTCAGTGCTGAACCTTGGAAAACACTTTTAATCCTGCCTGTTGTGCCCACACAGCTAGGCAAATGCATACATTCAGCACAGAGGCATTATCCCAATGCATAACATGATGTTTAGTGATGAAGCCTGAACAAACTGAACCAATGCAGACCCTGGGAAACATCCACTGCAGAGGCAGAGCTGTGGGCAGATCCATCTGGGTAGAAAATAGCCCCAGGAGCAGAATTCTCTGCACCAGGCAGGGATCCCAGCGATTCCTCTCGCAGACTGACTTTCTACTCTGCAAACAAGCTGAAGAGATAGAAATATACAAGAGAATTGAAACAACACATAAAAGGAAGGTCACAGCAGAATGTGTGATTTTGAGGAGAAAACAGAGAAGCAGCATTCCTCTCATTCTTGCACATAAAACCTTCATTCTGGTTTTAGGAAAGGAGTAAGGGCTGCAAAGACAGAATGCTTTTGCATGGCTGTCCTGCCATCCCACTATGTATAATCAGGACCCCAGACTTCAGGTACAGTCAACAGAAAGACTCAGGTTTTTAATGCTGCTGTTTTGAATTATAATTCAGAAGCTCTTCTGACTACATAGGAAACCTTGACACTGCCAGAAGAGAGACAACACTGGGTCTTACTGCGTAGGCATTCAACAATTATATACTCCCGAGAGTCCCTCCCTTTCTTTCACTTAACAGGAGGTAGAAAGCTGTTGTTGGGGATGTTGGCTGTGCAGTGACTAGGCTGGGAGTGTCACAGCCAAAGGGCACAAGTGTGCTCTCCCACAGGTGTGGGAAGAACTGAAACACTTCTTATTAGAAACTAAGTAGACCAAATTAAAAATTTTATCTGCATATCTCAGGCTATATACCTTCTCTGGATTAACTCTTGCTTCAAGTCTAACAGCTGTTGTTGGATAAGTATCACCTTTTTCAACTATCCAGTAACACACTTGATAGTCGCAGTGGGGGATAATCCACCCTAAATCCCACATCGAGGTTTCAGCGCTGTAAACACTGAGTGTCTGGAATACAACTTTAGTCTTTAACTGTTGATTTTTGCAATTCTGTAAAAAATTTAATTTTTTTTCCTTCTGGATGAAGATTCCCCTAATCTTAAGTCTTTGTATATCTCTAGAGATGTGATTAAACCATTATCAAATTATCCTTTGCATTACTCTAACCTAAATAAATGGAGTTATGTCTTTAAGTCCTCCTCCAATGCCATCTCTGAAGTCTTTCCTGCTCCAAAGTATTTCCAATCCTAGTAGTGGTCCTTCTGCAATTAAAAAAAATATGACTTTTCTACTTCTACTCTGTATTCTCCTGTTTACTTATCTAAGGACCAAACTAGTCCTTTTAGCTACAATGTCACACATTAAGCTCCTGAGAAGGAGATGAAAGGGATTAATGGATCTAGAAGTCAATTTTTAAAAGTTTACACCAGAGTGAATGCTATTATAAAAGCCTTTAATGAGAATGAACCTGTGCAAATATCACTGACTGCACCTCTCCAGCATTTGTTTTACAGTAGAGATGGTTGCACATTGAATATCTTTTGGCAAGGGAGCTAAGGATTCTATTGGGAGCAATATAACATCCACTTTTTGGTACTCTATTCCTTGGGAGATTATATTGTTTCCTACTTGAGTAAGTCTATCAAAACCTGCCCTTGCTGGGGAAAGCATCATTTTGTTAACACTCATTTTCAATCTTTCTGAATTTGCCAGTAAAATATATTTCAATGGGCTTGTTCAATGTGGTATGAACACAGACAAGAAGATAATTAGCTGTGGCTGGAAAAAAAAAAGAGTAGAAACAGAAGTTGAAAGTTGCCCATAAAACATACTGATCTAAAACTCAAAAGGTTGATTATTTGCTATAATTTCTTCTCTAAATTATAACCAACTGGTTCTATTACAGATGCTACTTCCCAGTTTAAGTGAAACTCTCTGAGGAGTAGTGATAAGTCAGTGAAAGTGTGTGAAGGAGGGGGTGAAAGAAGCACAGTCAAGAGGATGTGGTGAGAGGAAATGATGAAAGGGTATATTAACATAGCAGGAAACAGCAGAACATGTGGCAAACACACTGAGGACTGCATGCATTTTATGTGTCAAATTACCTCCAAAGAGGTTTTTTTTTTGAATTTAAAGCATAGTAAGAAACTATACTGCAAAGCTCTCAGGACCTAATTAGATGGGACAAATTAGTCTGCAAGACCTTCATAATCTGTCTAAAGATGTGGGTGTAGAAGTAAGTTAACGAGCAGGTTATTTTGAGTGAGTGTCTGAAACTCCAGTTGTGCCACATGTAAAAGAGCTTATATGCAATAAACAGAAAACTGCAGGAGGTTGTAATGCACACCTGAAACAGCAGTGACGTAAGGGAGATAAGACAAAAGGAAAGCTCCCAGTGACTCGTTTGTGTAAAACGGCCTCATTTGTGTAAAATGGGCTCAAATGTCTTTGAAGACTGGTAGAAAACGATAGAGCTGTAGTTTAAGAACAATCCACAGATTCTATGTCGTCATAATGAAACACTTTTTCCATGGCTTAGGTGACTCATCTACTACCTCTAAATACCACAAGGTATTTATAGACCATAGCAGAATTAAGTTCTGAGAGAAGTAAAACTGACACCATACATGCAGTTTTAGCCTTCAGCTGGGATTCAAGTGGCAGCAAGTTTGTCTTTTGTCAGAAATTCCAGATCAACAGGAATAATGGTGTCTGTGAAACAGACTTAGCACAGACAACATGGTTGAGGGGATATGATAGAAGCTGTAAAAATAATCAGATGAAGTATATTAGTGCTTATACAGATTATATATCGGGAAATCTGGTTCTTACTCCAAGCTAAAAAGTGTTTATAACAAACTTTGAATCATGAGACCTTAGATTAGGGAACAAGCCAATCACCTGTGTGGCATATTTAGTGTGTTTGAAGGAATGTTTATCTTGAAAGATAGTGAAAGAGAGTTGAAAACTGTTCTCATTGTGTCTGCCTTTTTATCTACTACCTATTTTTATTGTTTCCTTTAGTTTATGCACTTAGAGATGTGACTGAAACGCAATTCTTCAGTTACTCCAAGAAATTTTTATCTGCTGGGCCAAGATGTTTAGCCAGCTTGATCTAAAGCATAGTTTTAAATTCAGCCTGGCACATATTAACTTCTCCAGAAAAGCTCAGATGATACAGATTTTGAAGAAAAACATTTAAAAAAATACAGGGATTAATCCCCAGCATCAGTCCCTTTCTGGCTGGTAGCGCAGTAATTAATACAGTCCTTCTTCTAATTAGGAAAATTTCCTCTTCAATAACAAATAATAGGTTTGTGTGAAGCAGTAATGTCCAAAGAAGAGAATATATCTTGAGAGGTGGACGGTAGTAATCTTTTTTGCCTATAATTTTTCTTCGTTTTAAATACAGTTTTTAAATACAGTTCTTCATTATTGCCTTAGTAACAATTTGTACAGTGTGTAACTATGTTCTACTAGTTCAGGAAAATGAACATTTTGTTCTTTGCTCACAGAAACAAAGTGTTAATCTTTGTTCTATCAATTGATCCTCCTCAGTGACTGCTCTTCAGTTCACGGCCACAGAACCACCTGTCAGCTGGGGAGGCAGGACTTTAAGATTTTTTATCTGGTTTTAAAATTAATGTTTAAAAGGAGTGTACTTGCAGTCAAAATGTAAATAGAAATTTTTACTGGAGCTCTTAAAACCTTACAGTGTCACTGTAACTGCACACTGTGCACCTGTAGTTACAAGTACCAGCATTTCTGTTGTAAGGCCTTGTAAGAGAGATTTGGTTTAAGATAGACAGCAAGTATTTCTGCATTGTCATATTATCTCTAAAATTCTAAAATGTGCCTAAAATATTTGGACACTTTTGCCATGTGGGAAAAAACATATATATATATCAAGTTGCTTGTCTTTTCTTTCATTTCTTAAAGTTGCATTATCTTGGGTGTCAATATAGAAAGATATTACGTGTTGATTTTTTTTATATTTCAAAGTAAAAAAAAAAAAATTATGGGATATAAAATGAATTTTTTAAGCTCTACAAAGCAGGATCTCCAGTAAGTCTGATAGTATGAATGTACTTCAGGCAATTGCACAAGAAATTTAGTAAATAAAAATGGAAGCTGGTTTTATGAGTGAATATTGAAAATGATGCTCTCTTGTGCAGAGAGCACTAGTGCATGTGAAACCCTATGTGCTTTTTACATAATATGCCTCTCTAGTCAACGTATAACATAAAGTGTCACAGATCTTTTAGAGCTTGATTCACTATGAAAGAAACACAGCCATCTGTAGTGTGAAAGTTTATGACTCAATTGTCCACACCTTACAAAGTGATTCAGCAAAGACATATCTGGGCCGTGGAAACTTTTCTTTCCCTTATTCCATTAGTTCTTGCTTTGAAAGAATAAAAAAGATCTTTGAGATGCAGTATGCATTTTAATTCTTGCATAGTAAGACAGTGTGCAGATTTAAGCATGTGCTTTTACTTATTATTTTTGTTTCACAAGGCCATTTCCTGCTTCTGAATCATATTTTGAATTTTCAGAGGTAGATTAATAAAATGTGAAAAATGGCAAGTCATTTTCAAAGTGATAGGCGTATGGATAAATTAGATTAGACAGAAATCTGGACAGACCATTGGAGAAATGTTGTTAGACAAAATGGGACTTCTGCAATTACTTCTAGTCCAGTTGTGACCCATTTTGTAGAGGTTATGCAGTGCTATTTTTTAGCTTTCTTACAAATGCAAAAACCCTATGCAGGGCCTTAGTTAAGATCCCATCCTCATGTCCTGATGGAAACTGTAAGGCATTGTCCAAAAACAATAATATTTGACATTATAAGTAACATTCTCATTTCTCTTTCTCTTTTTCTGTTTTTTTTCTCTTTCTCTCTCTTTTTTTCTTTCTTTCTTTCTTTTTTTCCTTCTTGTCTCTCACACACATACATGTATATATAAAATGCATAACTCCCCTTATATGTTTGGTACAGACAAACAAAATTCATGAGCCTGGGGTCCAACAGATACACAGCAACTGTAACAACTTCAGTATTTTCCCTCTTTATTTTGTGTTCTCACTAAGCTTGGTTGTGTGAAGAGCTTCCCTTTAGGACTCCCTTCAATATTTCCTTCTTCCTATCCTTTATTTTGATTGGGGTGGATCCATACCTGACATTGTGAACAAATGAGCTTCAGTAACTTTTAAATCCCACTTCAAGCCTTACTGAGTTCTAACACTTCCTGACAGATTGGGGCAACCCTGTTATATACCCTCTGAAGGAACGGTAAATTTTTTTGCCCTTCATGATAGCTGCCAAGTAGAAGAAGCTGAATGCACATCTAGCCTCACGTTGGAAATCACCTTGCTCCAGGAACATGCTATTTCTCTCATTTGATATTAAATCTTTGCCAGAAACCAACAGTTTCAGATGAGCCAATTTTTTGAGATGGAAGAGCAAGAAAAAAGTCAAAGGTATCCCTCCTTTTTTTTTTTTTTTTTTTTCTTTTTTTCTTTCCCCCACCCCCCCGGGTTGTTTTTAATCTTGGCATTCTGTTCATGGAGCAATCTTTGTTGCCAACATGTCTGCTGCTTCTCCATCTCTCACCCTTCAGGTTTCTTAAAATAGCTAAGAACACAGAGTTTCTAAGCCCGAAAAACACACTTACTGGGAAAAAGGGTATATGCATGAAGTTAAAAAAAAATATATTTATACTGTAAGCCCTGCAACCTGGCTTCCTGCCCACGTTTGGGCATCTGTGCTGTCTCTGGATACCTCAACTGACACATGCCAGATCCAAAGAGGAAGAAATAAAGGGGACTGCTGGTTCAGTGCTGAGCCCATGAACACAGTGCAGTATCTTTGAGAGGTGAGGTTTGCCACCATTAGTCTGCTCATTATCACAGGCCTCTGGAGAGTAGGGTTCAGTCTTTATTACCTGAAATTAAAACTTCTTTCATAATACATACTGTCACTTCAAGCAGAATTCATTTATTCATTCTTTTCATTCTTTCACTGCAGAGTCTGGAGTATGTTTTCAGGTGAGTGCATCTTCAAGTGCAAATCCAAAGGAAGGCGTACAGGGCATGGCAAAAGACAGAAGACGATAATTTAACACATCAGATAATTTAACACATTAGATGATAATTTAACACATCAAAAGTTCACATATCTAGAGTTAGTACTAAATTCATGGAAATAGAAACAAAAGTTTTAGAAGGGAGTGTAGCAATTCCTCAGGTCTTGGCACAGAAATCAAATTCTCCTCTGATGAAGGGGATGGGTTTTTAGAAGGAAAAATTCAAATTGGGAGAAAAAATGCTGGCATATGAATGAAGAGGAAAGACAGAAGGAAAAATTCTTGATACATATGATAAACTTCAGAAAAGCATAGGGAGCTCAGAGGGTTGAAGCAGGAGTAACTGAATTCAGGATCCAAGATGTATGCTATTTAATTTCTCTGAACTACTTCTGTTTTCACCTTTTGAAATTTTCACGGATTTAACAAAAGATTTTATTTATGGCCAACAGAGATTAATATATAGGGAGAAACAAAATGATGGAAGAGTATGACAAACTCTCTTTGTTACCCTAAAAGACAGTCCTTAAGCCCCCAACAGTAAATGCATTCTGTCAAAACGATTTTCTGTAGTACTGCTTGCCCTTGGCCCATCCCTTACTACCTCGAAACACTTTGCTACCAAGGTTTTGTGCCTTCACAGGGTTTATGCCACAAAGAACTGTAGAAACACAAAGACTGTCAGCTCCAAAGATATTTTTATCCTCTCTGCAGGTTCCAAGGATATGCAAAGAGAAGTTGGCAGATTTATGGTACTGAGTTAGGAACTGGTTCTGCACTGGCTGAAGAGCTTGTTGAACTTGCACAATGCATAGGGTACAGGCTGGATGGGCTGTGCCATCTGCTTAGAAACAAAAAGCAAGGGAGAATTTCAACAGCTGTTTGTTGAGTCAGATACTCATCCCTGATTGTTTGTGCCACAGTGGCAGATTACTGCCAAAGAAATGCATCCCCTGTTGCTTAATACACCTGACCTGGATGTTATAAAGTTACACCTGCTGGAAACAAGCCTTATGATGTAGTGCTCATAAAATGCCAGTGATTCTACTAGAGAAATGTTCTGAAGTCAGCATGTTGAGTTCATCCTTGATTCTTTGTGGCTAATAGTGATAAAGCAGGGGGCAGTAGGGATTTATCCCAGCTAACTCTGCAAGGTGATTAGGGCATGAGCACGATGCTTATATTATATTCAGGTTTTCCCTATGTATGCTCAGTTTTGTTGGGGATGACATACTGCATGTGAGTCACTCATATTCTGCATGAGTCATATGCTGAAGTGTGAAAGCAATGCTGTATCTCTGCCGTTGTTACCCGCTGCTCAGCTGCTGCCATACCACACAGCTCAAGCCAATCGAGCTCACCTTCCCAGTTTGAGCCAGCTCTCATCAGCTGCCTGAGCCCTATAAATGGGATCCATAGAGTTTTCCAACATAAAACTAAGACAAATGCCATATGTGTTTGGGATTGGTCTTTGAGTTATCAGGCTGTGGGTTAGAACCTCCAAGAGTTCTTCTGAAAGGATTGTAAAGTGTCCAGAAAACATGTTGGCATCTATAAAATGCATTTTAAAAGGGAAATAATTTATGTAGCCTTTAAAGCGCACTTGTCTATAGTACTAACTAGATAAAATGTGATTGTTTTCCTCACAAACCTGACATTTTAAGACTGCAGACCTATGTATGTTTGATGTATTTCTCAAAGATCAGATGAACCAAGAATGTTTCATACCTTCAAAGTCTGACAAATTCTGGTGCAGTCACACCCTGCAGGTCAAGCATTAGTCAAACATGGCACATCCACTGTGGACTACTGAAGAGGTTTTGGCTTTTTTTTTCACAGATAAAAAAACCTGACCTTCAGTTTATAGGTGAGTGCCAAGAAGTTGCAGAATTTGTTTTGGCTGCAGCAATCAAGCTGTTCCCTACTGTGTCTGTGGTCACCACATAGAGCCCTTTTTTACTTGTGACATATAAATTTTGTTCCAGTTAGATGGTAATGAATACCTCTGGATTAAAGCTGCTTAATAAAGGATTTAAAGAAGAGTACAGTTATATTATATCTGTCATTTTTAAGTGTCCAGTGATTCTCCAATGTGGTGTGTTTCATGAAGCTGAAAGAAATGATTTGCCTAAAAAAATATTAGTGCTGATTCTGCCTGAAGAACCCCTTAATTCCTATTACACATGTCAGCATATTATGACTGTGAGCTGTCAAATTCTAATGATTAAAATTTCATTTTTCTGTCTTTTCATGCTGTGTTTGAGAACTATAGGTTGGAAATAATTCCCTAGCTAAATTTTTCAAATGGTAAACTCAACTGTTTTTGTTCTCTCTCACTTTGTCTCTGTTACTTTCTAAATTTGTGTTTACATTAGTGACTTTCTTTTTTTTTATGTTTCTCTGAGAGGAAAAAAATTGATTTTCTTCCCAGAACCACTATCCATTTTAAAGAACATAATCTTAGTTGACAGCACACAGATTTGATGCAAAAATACTTTTTATCCACTGATTTGATCAAAACATGGACTATTTAAAAGAAGAAGAAGGAAGAGGCAAGGTTAGGAGGAAACAAAAAACTCTTACCATTTCATGTGGTTAAATAACCTTGACACTGGAAAATATTTTTGCCATCCTCCTTGAAACAGGAATTTGTTGACACAATGTTCAATAATAGAGATACAGGACTAATGCTAACATGCTTCAAATACTGCACCAAATAGCATCTATTGATCCACCTGTTATTATGCTTGTTACTGAAATGCTGCATGTAAAGCAAAGGAAACCAGTTTCCAATTTAAGTCATTAATAGATTGGTTTTGAAATTTATGTTATACATGTCCAACAAATCAAGAATAAAAGCATGTGAAAGGCTGTGTAGTCTGTATTGAATTACTCATTTTTTCCACAGTAAAAGCCTTTAGCTAGAGATTGACCAAAGAATTTTAAATATCTCATTATATATATGTCATTGTTCAAAGTGTCCCTAAATGGGATTAAACAATACTCACTCAAGAGTTTTCTGCAATGCCTATTCCCCTCCTTTTGCCCCCCTTCTTCTCCTCACCTTGACTTAAATTAAGGCTAATGATATGTTTTCAGTGTAAGGTAAAAGAAGGATTTTCCTTGAATGACTTTCCAACATTTTCAAATCTAATTCATTATAAGTACTTCTATCAAATGATTCCTTATTTCATCTCGTTGTCTTAGAGGATTTAACTCTAAAACACACGTTTGATATGGATTTAATGACCATGTTATAAACTGAAGAAACTGAAGCAGTATTCACCTAAAAAATTTCTGTTTGTGCTCAGATTAAAAATAATGCTGGGACAATTTTTCAAAGAATAATAGTTTTTTTCCTAACTGCTGTTTTTCCCCTTGTGTGTACTAATTTTTCTTTGTTGCTAATTCTTCAATAAAAGGTAGGAGACAGCCTCATGATCTTCACAGGAGAGGGAGGAAAGGGCAAAGAAGAAGGAACAGTGGAGAGAGGCTATTTTTGCTAAAAGTCTACTTCGGACTACCAACTCAATGACACCACACATTTTTAAACAAAAGAACAATTTTAAAAACCATTCCCCTTATCTAATCCTAGGTTAAAATTATTTCCATAACCATAGGCATAGTAACACTAAATATCTTTATAAGGAGGGGAGAAGCAAATAGTTCTGGTTTCTCACCGAAAAAAAAAAGTTGAGATAATTAAGGTAGCGAACATATTGCACTGCTATATTGGTTCAGTCACCTGATCTGTCTCTCCGATCACTATTTGCACGATATACATGGTTTTGACGGGATTGTGATAGACTGCTGTCTGAAATTCTTTAATCTGGGTCTCCTGTTTGGCAGTGCAGCAGACTTTGCTATTTTGGGTTTTTGAAACAGAGCCATACTCTGGGAGGATAAGAGATAGCTGTGACTCTGTACTGACTCATCAGTATGAAGGAAAGCCAGGTAAACTCAAGCCCGATGGTGGTCGTGTTTGTGCTGCTGCTTGTGCAGATGTGCAGAAGAAGTAATCCCTCTGGAATCTCTGCTGTCACACCTTGGTGCACACCTGGGTATACCTGAGAATCAGGACCAAATAGTTTTAGGTCAAGAATAAAACAAGAATAAAATAAGCATTTAAGCCTGTGGGAGGCACATGGAAAATCCAAAGTTTCTGAGGCTTTGTTTCAGGAGGTGAAACTGCTCTAGCTCCCCTTCAAGGACAGACTGTTGCACCAAGGAGTGGCTTTGGCGCAGGAGAGTAGATGCTGCTGAGCCTATCTTTGGCCTGTGTAGAAAGAGAGAAATTTATTAGCCATTACAAATAGCTCACGTCTTTCTGCTCCCAGATTACAGAAGATAGCAAGGAAGACTGAGTTACGAAATAAAACTTAAACAAAATCCCAAACAACAAATTTTCTGATTTGTATGAGGAATAAGGATGTGGAGAACAGTTCAAACACAAAATACAAAAGCCCACTTAATCTCTTTATAAATCTATATTTATGTAACTGTAATTGCTTGCATTTTCACTTTAAATATGTTGAATGTCAATTTTGTCTTAGTGACACTAGGATGTATGTAACTCTCCAGAGCTCAGTCAGGACTGAGGAATCGAAGTGCAAAAAGTGGGAGAACGCAGGGCAGAAATGCCCTTGACCCCTTGCCCTTTTTAGCTGGCTTTGCAGATATTTCCTCAAAGCCTTTTTTTCCTGTGTGGCTGAAGAAAGAAAATTGAGTAGCTGGCTTTTTATGCATGGGTTTGAAGAGTTGTATTACTGAAGGCAGGTAGCATTTAGGAGGGGGGAGCTGCCATTTCCTGGTCGCTTTCATTTGTGGTGACTTATCAGGTCTTTCCTCTTTACAGCAGGTGTTTTTTCATCCCGAGCATTACAAGAGTGTTTTAAAACCTTAACTTAGCAAGGATTTATTTTTAGGAGATGAAGAATGAATCTGCAGCTAAAAGGGCAAGTGGAGTCTGCAAAGTTTATACAAACATGCTATCAACAAGGAAGATCTCTAAAGCAGTCTGAAAATTAACTAAACACTGTTTTCCTTACTTTGGTTTGAGTCTCTTAGTTGTGGTTATCTCCTGCTTGTGTGCACAAGGTATATAAAGAGCCTCACGCCTTTCAAAGGGCAGGGTGCAACTGAAATCCTCAGGGCACATCCTTTTCTTCAACACTTACACTGGATCTGTCTCTGAAGTTTAGCTCATGGTGTAGCAACTTGAACATTGTTTTGATGGCAAAATCCATTTATGACATTCCCCATTCCTGCTCAGTAGTTTGTTGCATTCTATATTGAACAAGACCAATTGTGACACTGTCCTGCGCAGTGACTCTTTGGCATAGCCTGTCTTTAATCCATGTCTGCCACCAAAGAAGAGAGCATATTGTCAAGGCCTGCTTCTTGCTCGCATCAGAGAAGCCTGAAGGCAACCAAAGCAGGCCTCCCTCTCCTCTTAAATGGAAATCAGAAAATTGAATGCAAGATTTTTGTTATGGTTGTTATCAAACGATTTTCAAAGGCTGTTCCTATAATACAGGGTTACTCAATACTCTTACTTCTTTAAACTCCCTTGCAATTTAGGAAGAAAGGTGTAGATCCCAAACCAGATTACACAGATTTTCATCAAAACAATAACAGTGGAAAAGAAAAAACACATACAGATTTTGCACTCTATATCCCCCAAATCAACTGTGAATAAAATTGAAGATTTTCTTTTGTTAGAGACATGATTTGCCAGCACTGAATGTGTAGGACAACTGCCTTGTATTTCTGAAAGTGCCTGCAAAAATGGAGAGATTCACAGAGTTTGCAATGAATGTTTCTCAAAATTTGCATGAAAGTGTGTAATTTGCCTCTTGCTAATAGTTATTTTCCTTCTTAAAATATTTCAGTCGAGTAACAGCAATGATAGTATGACGTGGGTTAGCTTTACAAATTTGTTTACATTTAGTATTTATACTGCAGTCAAGCGTAGCAGCTCTCCTCAGGGACTCATCTCTGTTCACTGCTGCCAGTGCAAACTGCTGAGTGCTTTCGTCCTGCTCTGGTTCTTACAACAGAGCTCTCTCACACTTGGGGTTCCCTGGTGGATGGGAGCACAGATGACCAGGTCTGGGGCTCCTTACCTCAAAGACTTTATAGGAGATGGTCCTCACAGGCTGCAGTAAAGCAAAGATTTACATGTGTTCTGAACTGCCCATCCGAATTCAATTAATCTTTTCAGGATTAAGATCCTGAAATTTAAATGGCAAACTCATGCAGCATGACCAGTCAATAATCTATATAACCAGTCTGTAAACAACCTACAGGCTGAAAGCTTTCTTCTGGCTTATGAATGAAGAGAAAAGAGAAGATTTGCTTCACTTAATGAAGAATGATCAACTAATCATAACAAAATGGGGGCAAGAAAGGACAGGATGATGATGAGGGCAAGGAGAAACAAATCCTTAGTAAAGAGTTTCATTTGCTCCAGTATTTCTTTGTTGTGAGGATGCAATTTAACTGCATGACATTCAAAGATGTTGAGAGGATTGTACAGAGGAAAATGCACATATATGAACTCTGAGGGAAGTACGCAAATCTGTGAAGAAATAGTCCTGATGCAAAATTTAAAAGATCTTATTTCCAAGTAGGTAATAATGTACAAATTCACCAGAACCAAAGATGAGTTAAAGGAAGATGTCATGCAGGAGCAAACTGCAGAAAACCCATCATCTGCTCCCCCACGTGATAGACCCAGAGGCAGCTCCAGAGCCATTAACACAACTGCCTAGGGAGTTTGACAAGGAAAAAGATTCTGACACTGGAATAATATCTGCCAGCACTTGGCATCTGTGTCCTGTGATGGCCAACCATCCTGGATGGGTACTGACTCCACTGCTGGAAAAAGTGGCAAAAGGAGAGCAGTAGAAAAGAATTACCATTTCTCATGCAAACTCACAATATTCACAGAAATTTAGAAATGGGAGCTGGAAGGGCAAACCATTCTGCCTATGCATATTTGCAATTTTTATTCACATAAAAAGAAAGTTTCAAAAATGTGTATTTGAAAAATATCCCCAGAACATTTTATTTTATAGGTATGGCATAGTGAGCGACAATAAACATTGAAATAGTACTTTTGCAGGGGCCAGGCTTTCCAAAGCTGACCCTGGGATTGCACTAGTTGCTGATTTCTAGGGTGAAAATGATTCTTATTTAACCCAAGTGCTTAGTTTTCTTACACATTTTTTCCAGTTTGCAACCAAACCAATAATCTGAAGATCAGAAAAAAATGTAGTAATAAGTATGAAATCTGGTAGTTCCTTTGCAAACATCACTGGTATGCTGGCTATTTGAAACCTTGGTCCAGCACTTAATTCCAAGGGCAAATCTTTTCTGAACAATTTTTTGATGCTAGCAAATCTAGCCCTGTGAACTCCCTGAGGGCCAGCGTCCGAGGTTTCCAATGCCCGATGACAGACTGGCCTAGCAGGTCCAGCCCCTACAGACATTCATAGAGCGTGTACTTTGGTAACCTTGTTACACCGTTTGTGAAAAATGGCAAAAATGCCTGCAAATATCCTTTGAGCCAATCTGCAGTTTTTATCTGAGCTCACGTATGAGTGCCTCTGCAGCAGCAGTGTTTGTCCAGCTCTCATCATCCCAGCAGGGTACAGCCCGAAGGAAGGGAACGTGCGGTATCCGTCTTCGCTTCAACCAGCCTCCTCTTTGCACCTTATATATCGAAAACGGCCCCAAACCTCTGCTCCCAATCCGTTTGTTTTATTTGTTGCTCTTGTGACACTGAAAGAGCTCCCCGCTCCTCATGGCTGCAATTATGGCTACGGCTGAACCCCCGGCACTGGAAGTAAGAGTCCGACCCTGGAGAATAGAAGGCTATAGCCTCTAGCATGTTGTTCCAGTCCACTGGCATCTTAACTAGACAGCGTTAGGTTTAGCATAAAATCCATATTCCTAGCCTTGTGGAGAAGCAAGGCAGGTTGTGTTTTCTTTTTCCTTTTACTGCAAACATCAAGCAGTCCAACACAAAGTTCAGGAGACAAAAGACTGTTTTTCTGTCAGTTTTTTGTCTCCAGGTGTCTGCCAGTTACCTGTACCCTGAGAAGGGTGTGGTTCACTCTGTAACAGCAAGAGGTAGTGAGAGAATAACCCTATCCTGAGAATAATCTGAATAATTTATTATTTAAATGAGATTTTGTGAGGTAAAACGCTGAATCCGGTACAGCCCCCTTCTGAGTTTTAGGCATTGTTTCTTCGAAGGCATAAATTTGCTTTGCAAAGGTTTCTTGCTCTACTGTAGATGGTGTTCCTACTTATGCTACATGGTGACAAAACCTAAAGAGGGAGTCAGATGTGTGCTCTACAGTACTTGAGAATTTAAGTTAAATCTGTAATTTTCCCCCCTGCATTTCCTCAGAGAAATTAGCTATTCTATTCACTGCATAAATTTTCAGGTTTTGCTAGCACGACACTCAGGGTGTTGAATTTTTTATGACAAAAATGCTGTAATAATTGTTGAACAGATGTAAGTGTTGGAGAGTGGGCTCTGGCAGACCTCATGAAACCTCTATTAGCAATTTAACCCTGTCGTTACTTGAGTGAAATGGAAGTGGAAAAGGACAGAGTTTTTAACAGTTTCATTCTGACATGCACAAGGGGCTCCAGGTGGGGGGTAAATTACCTTTAATTAGATGTATTCCTAATGAAAGCAGGGATTTAAAAAAATCCGAACAGCACTATTAGGACTTTCTGCTGTGATGTGTGGACCTAAGAACAATTCTTTATGGAGATATCCCAGTCCAGTGATCTGTGCTGAAATATTCATAGGACCTGATCCTCTAATTTTAGGTCCTTCAATGCAGCTGAGTTAGCAAATGATGACAAGACAAAAAGTTCATGTCCAAGAAACCAGAGGTGCTTTAGATTTTCCACACGTGCCATATTAAATAAATGGCTTTTGAAGGCTCCAAGGGAACGGAAAGAAAATGGCAGCCCAACAGCAATGTAACCGAGTACCCAAGGGAACTGCCTTTACATGTAGGTGATGTCAAAAAAAGGTGTTTTCTGTAGCTTTGTATCTGAAACAGAGATTTTGTTCATTTGTAGAGTACACAGAAATTAGACGTGCAGATAAACAGTCATATAGGCTTAAACATAAACTCATACATATAAACATGCACATCCTAAAAATATGCCTGCATTTGAAACTGGTACATACAGAAGTATTACCTTGAAATAATAATCTGTGCTTGATGGAAGACAGTAATTAGCAAATAATTACTTATGTAGTCCTAAGACTGTGTTATCTGTGTGCTTGGTGGGGAGAGCCATACATACGTACAACTACACTACACAAGGGCAACACAGAAGTGTAGCATTGTTTTCAGATACTTTGAAACCTAGATATATTCTGATTTTTTCAAGTGAGTGAAAAGGTTTGCTATGGTGAGTGTCACTTAGCTATTGTAATTTCAGTTCGTAAATGAGCTTACAGAAAGAAATAATATGTGTGACATATTATTTTCAAATAAAATGTTTGTTTAGAACGGAAGTAAAGATGCGGAAGCCTGTCTTGAGTGATGCTGTGTATCTCATAAATTAAGTTACTTTTCTCAGTTTTGGCTTAGTGTACTAAAGGCCAAAACTTGTTTGGGGTTTCTTTTGTGTGTTAATATAGGTAAAATCTATGTTTGTTCTTGATCCATCTGCTTTTGTTTTACATGCCCCTGTGGTGCTTAGTGAGGCATGGGGAACTTTAGTGCAGTGGCTCAGAACTTTTGTGGATAAAATCAGACAAATTCTAGCTCTAATTTATGACACACACAATAGAATGCATCTATAGTACAAGTTACTAAAAAAAATAAATTAAGAATATGTAATTTTTTCCAAACCTGTGTGTGTATGAAATGTGCTAACTGAACTTCTCTGGGATGGCAATGTTTTCAAAGGCTGGAAAGATGTTTGAACACTTGACTATTTCTTTATATACATTTATCCAACAAGCTATGTTAGTGAGTATAAACAGAGGTTTTTCAGTGTATCTACATATTCAAGAACAAATTCAAACATTTTTGGATGGACTGCTTCAGAGATGCTTTCACAGCCCTACCTTGTATCTTGCTTGCAACTTGGTGTTTTTTCTGCTTCTCTTTGTTGTTCTTTCATATGCTGCATATGCTGTACTCTCAGAACCTTGTAAGTGAAACAATCTTATGTAGGAAGTGATGTCCAGCAGAAGTGCAGCAGAAAATAAGATAATAATCTAGAGAAAAATTTCACTTATAGATTTAATTTTCATTCAAACTTGTCTGCTATTACCTATATAGATGTAGCAACTCAAAAGGTTTGTTTTCAATTATTTATTCTTATCCCTAGAACACAGTATTTATAGTTACATCTTCATTTCAGATTTCATTAAAGAAAACATCTTCATTTCAGATTTCACTAAACAACCTCTGTACTTCAGAAAGTGCTCAAAGTCTAAATGGGGGCTGTCTGTAGAGTTTCCATTCTGGAAACCTGATGTGATGATGTCATAATTTATGAAAGAAGACATGCTCCATCATTGAAAAAAAAATCCAACCCCAAAACGTAACTTCTGACTTTGCAAGATATCTTGTGGCTTTTGCAAATTTGGATGCTCATATGTTCTTAAAAAGTACTCATTTTATTTCCCAAGCTTTGAGAGAATGTTATCCAGATTTTGCACATGTTATAACTATTTACATTATTTGTCTGAATGGGAAGAATATTTGAGAAAGCATGAGATAGATAAAGTTGAAAAGAAGTGGAATACCTGAAAAATGGACTTGCATGTTTGAAGTTTAAAAAAAACACATTGTCACTTGCACACAGATTCCAACCATGTAAAAAAGAGATGTATTTGGTAGTAATCCTGACAGCAGAGGATTGCCCTTTACAAGCCTATATTTCTAAGGTTTTTATTACTTAGTGCTGCACTAGAAGACACAGAAGGAATTAACTTTACAGACATATTTTTAAAAATTTTGTTTTCAATAGTCAAACAAACAATGTATATTGATAGGAAAGAGCAGAAAAAATAAAATTAATCTGATATTTGTTGCCTGTATATTAAGGTCACCCTAAAATCACAGCCGGAAACTAAAAAACTGGAGGAGAGCTAGTGAGTAAATGTACTTGCCAGTGTGGCAAGGGCTGTATAAAGATAGTAGAGAACAGATGCTTGTATGAACTTCTAATATGAACAGATGAAGAATGACTTAGTTTTACTCTCAGCAGCAGTGTCACAGAGGTGCAAAACCAAAACTCTACCCCCTGCTTCCTAAAGAGGCTTCCAGGTAACTTCTGTTCCCTAAAGTACAGTACTGCACTTGGACACCTGGATGACAAAGCAGTTTGTTTGGGGTGGGCTAGCACTCTGGAAATGAATCTTTATTTAACAGCAGTGTGAAGTGATGGGCAACATGATCTCTATAAACAAAGGTGTGCTTTGAGAATAAAGAGGTATTGAAAGCTGATGCAGACTTTTCACCACTGATACTGAAACCTGAAGTCCTGTTAAGCAGCCAAGAGAACTGCAGCTATGGATTCACCATAACAAACTCTCAGTAGTAAAATGCAATATCTCATGTGCTCCTAAGCTGGATGCCAAAGAGAGGCAGCCCTTTCCTTTTTTGAAAAGCTTATGCTTGAGGACTGAGGGAAAGGAAATATAGCATAATATGTTCCTGAGACCAGGTCATTACAGAACTGTAGATTAGAAACTGTAAAAATAAGAGTCCTAAGGAAATGGCACTTAAGTTAATGAAAATTAGAAGGCTCTTGTCATAAGTCAGAGAATTAATTTACAGAAAATGTTCAAACTTCATTTTAATCATGTCATCTGCTTATAAAGGTTGACTGAGTGGTTAATATAGAAAAAGAATATATTCCCAGAATTTCAGCTGCAATTCAGTCCAGCCTAACTGGAAACTGATCTGTGTTTCAAAAGTAGTCACTGATTTTCAGTGTTTGCCTTTGACCTATAGGAACCAAAAGTGGAATTCTCATACGCAAAAATCAAGGAAGGTAAAATAAAAGCACTTCAAAACAAAGGCCTCAAAGAATATTGTCAGAGAGCTGACATACTGGAATGAAGCATGACATAGGAAAAGCCCCAAGAACAGCCTTTTTATTTGAGACTTTTGGTTCAGTACTCAGGTACGAGGTCTAATGTCAAATACAGCATTTGCATTGTGGTTGTTTGTTGTGGTCAAGGAAAAGGATATACAAGTAAAACTCAGTGAGTTTTGGTTTGGAATTTTAGGTTTTACCAATTTCTTATTCTCAGTTTTGACAAGCTTACCATCTCTTTTACTTGCCAAGTTAGAAGGCTTGGTTTGTGATCTTGAACTTAGCTGGGACTGCTTCTCACCAGTCATGCACTGACTTTTTCCCTAGGCAAAACGCTTCGGTTGATCTGGGCTCAAGGGCAAAAAAGAGCTAATCTTTCTTCAGTGTATGTGAATCATGCCTTGCCTAAGCTCAGTGTAAAGCTGGGGTCATTTGTGCCCTGTGTAAAGCTCTCTTTATACCATTGGAGCATGTCTGCATTAGAAGTTTGCATTGCTGTAGTTACAACACAGTAATTTCACCGGTGCAGGAGTTGGTATAATTAACGCAGGGCCACCATGGCCCTGCTGCCTTTACTTGTAATGAAGACTAAAGATGGAGCTTTCAAAAGTGCTGAAGTGACTTATAAACGCGACTTATGGTGTACCGCAGGTCACGGATTCATTAATCACTCTTAAACCATGTCTACACAAGATTTTATCCCCACTAGCCAGAGTACTGTAGTCATACAGCTGCATTTGTAGTACCAAAACATTGTGTATTACAATCTTATACTGCAATGTCAGGTAGGAGACGCTATCAGAACTTATTTTTATGGGACTTATCTAAATAACATATGCCTCCATATTGCAGCAGCTGCACCTCTTGAACTGAAATAGTGCAACCCTCCATAGGAAGAAGCACTCCAGGATTTTGAAAATCCCACACCTTAACACTGTTGTTCCTCTGGCCACATAGTCAGAGGTTTAAATCTAATCACATTTTGTTAGTGTTTTTTCAGAGGGAAGAGGGAGGAAACTATAAATCACAGGTATTTAAAAGAAGATCTGAAATCACATGGCATGTTGGTTTCCTCTACAGACTAGCGTGCAGTTGGCCAGCTCTGTCCTCATCAGTGAAGGTCATTTGAGTTACAGGGAATCCATAGCTGGTTTCAAAGAATGGGAGAGTTTTTGCAAGAAGATAATTTTATTTCTACACGTTACTTTATTTCTGCTAACAGTGCTAGAAAAGCAATATTATGGGGGCTGTGTGCTTAATGCAAAAAAGTAGATTTGCTGATATAACTGTCATTTGCACTGTTTATATTTAAATGTCCTTAAAAAAAACCACACCAAAATTTACAGATAGTAATAGTGTGCAAATCAGAACACTTATCTTCTTTTTATAGACTAAAATCAAATTATTCCTCACATTTTTCTCAGTTACAGATTATTAGATTGCAGTGTCTGGAAGCTACTTGTTTTCTTGAGGAAGGTACATTCCCAAACTAAAATTGAATACCACCTCAAGATTTTTTGATTTTTTTTTTTTTTAATTCTCAGCAATTATTATTTGTCATAGTGTATTAACATTGTACCATTCCTAAACTTACCCATGGCAGCAGAGAGCAGCTCATTTCCCAATCAGATTCTTAATTAAATACCTTGTAGCCTGCTATCTTAAAAATACAGGTCGAAAAATGGTATGTTAACCTTTTAATTTTTTTTAACCTAATAAAATAACCAACTTGTGTTGTGACCTGTAATTCTGAATCTGATTGAGTTTTCAATATACTGTAATTCACAGATTTTCTCCCCTCTAGCACTAGGTTTGTATCTGTCACATGGTTTTCAGTGTTCCTAATGAGCTGTTAACAAGCTGTCAATTACTTATGCAAATGAGGCAAGCAGAAATGGAGGGGTTGCTATACCTAGAGTTAAAGTGTGCTACCTCAGATTGTTACGAAATAAATCATTTCAGTTTTAATAGCTGTCTGTGCCCATGCGGCTTGTGTCATGTAGGCACTTTTTCATTATATTATTTACCCAGCAATAAAATGCTGCAGGGGACTTTGGAGTGATTAAAAATTTGAGGGGGGAGGGGAAGTCACTCAAGTGACTTCATTCTTTGCTGCTTTGCACCTTCTGCTCTTCTTGGGTTGGGGCTATGAGGCTACAAGCTGTCAGGTGCCCTTAGCCCTGTGGAAATAAATGACAATTCAGGACTTTAAGTCTGATCCTGGCAGACTATCTAATGAAGGGCCTTGCCAAGGTATGTAATGGAGCCTCACAAATATATAAATAGTGGAACTAGGAGCTGAAATCTTGAATTTTGGAGAGAAAGGCATGATTTTTGTATGTATTTTCATCCTCCTAAGAGCTTTCTACACAAAGTTTGGACAGAAGAAATTTTTGACTTTTACTTGTGCAGTTTGTAAAGGAATTCTTTCCCCCTTGATAAAGTCAATGAAGTTTTACCTTCAAATTCGCTTTCCCTTTGCTTTAGCTTTCAATTGATACTTACTATAAAACATTTTGTGATATTTTGTATGAAGAATGTTATATAAAATGAAATTGCATTGTATTTATGACCAGCACTATAATAACAGTCTATCAGTATTTCCATTATAAGCCCCTATTGTTGAGGGCTTTAAAACTCACCCATAAAAATTCACTCAGGATTGCAGCATGGTCTACAAATGATAAACAAATCCTTTTGCCTATTTTTGAGTTAGAATATGTGAAATCAAGACTTGAAGTTAAAAGAATGGGAGGTTTCCTCTCATTTAGGTATGTATGTGTGTATTCATTTTAAAAGATGGGTCAGAAGCATTTTTCCATTATTTAAAAAAAATGTTATCAAAAAGCTCTAGGAAAGTGCATGGATCACATTGTTTTGCTCCAGCCTATACCTAATCAATTGATGCTTGTTAAATCTGCTGGCAGGATCAGGCTCAAACTCCTGAATTGGCACTGCTTTCACCAGGGTAGGGACACCTCATAAGTGGGAGCCTTGTAGCCAGTCCATACTCAAAGAGCAGAAGGTACAAAACACAAAGTCGCCTGTGTGAACTCCCCTCCCCCTTCAACTTTTTAATCACCCCAAAGTCCCCTGCAGCATTTTATTGCTGGGTAAATTTGCACATTGAGCTAACTCAGCTGAAAGGTCATTGGCATAGGTACTTTTCTTCTGTCCTTGTGTCCATTATGTTCAAGGTTCAGGGACTTGAATTTGTGCGCATTGAAGCCAGGAAACCCGGTGTGCAGCAGAAAGAAGTGCTCTGGTAGGAAGCCAGAAGGAGAAGAATATGAGAGATAAAATGACATGAAATCCAGTAAATAGAAGTGAATTAAATAAAAATCAAGAATGCCTTTTCAAATGGGAGAAACCCCAAAGAAACAGTCTGTGAGAGAATTAGTAGGCTAAGTCTTTCACTGATCAATCCCAATGGAAGTTTTCTGGTCAAAATGTCAGTGGTAACTTTATTTTCAGCTGGTATGTACAATAATCCTTTTGTTCCATCTGCAAACACTAGGGGGTAAATTTTTAGCGTGATGCTTAGGGATTTAGCTGTAGGACTCCCATTAACGATAATGGGAATCATGTAGCTTGAGCACTCTGCATCGTGCTGAATATTTACCCCTCAGTTCAGAGCACTCTCTCGTTGAATTTTTAATTATATTTACAGATAAATTCCATAACCAAATATCATCAGCTCTCAAGCAGATTGTTTTATTAAAAGGTGCAGATTTCCAACTTCATTTTGAGCTGCAACCTACAGTGATTGGTTTAGCTGCTGTGTAATTTTTTAAAGTGTCTATTTAATAATTCCTGATTTGTCAGCTTCAGAACATTTGGGAGAAAATAAATATTAGAAAGCATACCACCCTGCATACATGTGCCAGAGAAATGCAAAATGTGAATATTCTACCTTGTACTGAGCTTTCAAAAGGTGTGTCATAATGCAGCAAGCGGTCTCTGGGAAATATTGCTTCTGCATAAATCTGAGGTTAAAATCAGTAGTAGTATACAAACTCTCAGCACTAATATGACATATGTGGTATAGTTTCATTTGCATTTGTGAAGGTAAACAATAGGAGTCAGAAAAAGTTAGGAAATTTGCCCAAGGCCAAAACGGTTCATGTAAGAGAGGATATTAGAATTCAAAAGTCCCTTGCTTCTATGCTTACATCAAAATCTAACACAGTCTAAACAGGTATAGAGGAGGTGCTGTACCCATGCTGATCTGCTTAGCTCCTCTCTGAGACATGCTTCCACTTGCTTTTGCAGCTTGGGATTCCTGAAGTAGCCACATCTAGCTCTGTTGTGACCCTGTTGAAATGTCCTGTGAAGTAAAAAATATTTCTGCTGGTTTATTTCATGATTGTCTAGCAGTAAAATTAGAGATAATACTCTTTGTTTTAAGATATGGATGAGATTAATTTCTTTTCAGATATTTTCCAAAGGAAACTCAATTAGTGATGGACGGCTGAGATGTTGCTGTTTTTTCTGGTGCAGCTATTCCAGGGGCCTCCATGCCAGGCTTCAGCTGCTGTCAGCAGAGGTGTTATGAATAAAAGCACAAATTGTAGCATCATTTTAGTGCCACTCATGACTGATACATGTCACTTTGGCTTGTACCAGAGGACTAGACTGACACACAGCAATCCTGAGATCAAAAAAGCACTAAGATGTTTTGACTGAGCCTTGTTGTCCACTCCAGTTTCTCTCTGCACAATATTTACGTGTCCTCAGCTGAAACAGAATTTTAAAGTGTGTGACCATAAAAGCTTGCCTGCATAAGAGGCTGCCTTTGAAGATGTTTTTGTAACTCTGTAAATGGACCCAAGAAATCCATAAACTGAAAATTTCTGCATCAATCAATGCACAGGAACTGTCCTGATATGAAAGTGCACGCTTTGACTCCTTGGGGAGTGTGGTGATTTCTGCTAAGGTAATACCTGTGTTTGAGCAACTGATTTGAGAGCACAGACCCTCCCAGGGTATGTTCATACTTAGTCCTTTCAATTCACACTACAACCATCAAAGTTCAGATAAAAAACACATGATGCTTCTTTATCCTTTCCAGTAACCTGCCAGTGAGGGAAGCAGAGCTGCTGTGCCTCTGTGGGCTCCTAGAGTTCAAGTTCTTACCAGATTGGGACTGGTGGATTGTTCATTTGACTTTGGTAGGACATATACCCATATACCCTGAATACCCATCTCCATTCATGGCAGCACTCTAGAATCAGGATTGATTCCCTCTCAAAGGCAGTGGAAATCCCTGTTATGCTTGATAGCCTAAGATAAAACTCCAATATCCTCTGGGAAAAATGAAAAAAAAAAAAAGAATAGTGATCAATCCCTCTTCCCACTGCTAGTGATTGACAGGGCAAGAAAATAGCAGAACTTCCACAATTTTTTCCAGGAAAACTTATTTTTTGTATGCTAATCTTATATCTGAATATATACCCTAATTGTAGTATTCATATCTCTGCCCTTGGTAATCATCAGCCCACCCTAATGTTTCTTTTGTTCAGAAAAGGTAAACTCTTCTCACTTTTCAGTAGCAGATTATACAAAGGGAACTTTATGGTATATATTACACTCACAAAGCAGTTTTCTCCATCTTGCAATCACTTAAAAAAAAAAGAACTTTCTTATCTCATCTTCCTTCCTGCATGAATGTCTGAGATAATCAATGAAGTTCCTGTGTAGAGAATAAATTGAGCTCGAATGGCTCCTCTTAAACTGTACAATCAAAGAAAGAGGAGGTTTTTGCTGATGATTTTGATATTCAGTTTAACTTTCTTCACAAGGCTGTCAGCTTAGTGAAAGTGAGGTCAATCTGACCACACTCTTCCTAAAGGATCCTCTTCTGAGCCATCTACTTGAGTATACATCTCCTGACAAATCAATGGCAGAATGGAGAGGCATGTACTTTGCCCAGAAACCTGGGGGCTGATTGTCCTTTGCTGTGCATCTTATGTAGTCATTTAGGTGAGTTCAGCGTGGGTGTGAGACAGTGCCTGATACCAGTAGCGCTGTTTAGCATCTGCATCCCAGCGATATGAATGCCTGCCTGAAGATGCAAGACAATGGAGATGCAGACATGAGTCCAACAACAGGACAAAAATTCAGATCATGGCAAGCACAGGGGAATTGTCACTCATTGCACTCACATGCACATACGTAGATATTGAAACCATTTCAGTGAAAGGGTGGTAAATGAGTGACAATTTTAAATTAAGTTTCTGAAGCTGAGGAGTCAGAAATCTGAGATTTTTACAGGACAGATGTTGGGAAACAAGCACTAAGCCATTTATAACTACTTACAGAGACCAAGAATCCTACTCTTCCCTCTTTCAGTGTAATTTTGCATTTCTTGACCACGAGCAATTGTTGAAAGCTGTGGAATAGAGGCTATTGGTCTCCTATGAATTTATCATAGTGGGACTGCTGCACAACAGCAACACAAGTAAGTATAATGAATGGGACTGGAAGTCCCCCCAAATGTTCTTTTGCTAAATTATCTAGATCCAGGGAGTGAACAAAAGTGGTTTGAACCAGCTCAAATCTGTGTCTAGGTTACTGCCCTCAGACATTTACCATCATGGGCCTTTACTGGTCAAGATGACAAGGAAGCTGTAGAGAAGGAAGCAAACCCAAGAGCTGGAGTGCTGGAAAAGTCATCAGCTTTAGAGTGTTTCTTAAAATTCTTACCTAGTGTTGCTGAATCTATGCCTTGCACTTAGGCACTGTTGGTGAATCAGATTCATCTGTTCATGGACAAACTCTCACCCTCATCCTCCCCCTTTCCTCCCACAAGTTCTCTTCTGAACTTGTCTGCATCCTGACATGAAGTGAAGCGATGTGTATGAGAATAAGGATATTACATCCTGGGTAATACCCATTATGTTGCTCTCTATTAGCTCTCAATTCTTGGGAGTGCATTACTGCATTATTTCTTTTGTGCCAATGGTATTTCATCAAGGCCAATGCTGGTTTACTCAGTTGTATCAATGATTTCTTCTAAGGCAGCCTAGACAATATACTGTAATATATATAATATTATGTGATTTTTAAATCAGCCTTGCAAATATATTCTAAAAATTTTGCAGCTCTTCAGTCAAATCCTTTTGTCCATCATTCCTAATGATGATTACTGGTTAGCAGAAAACAAATAAAGAAGTGACTATTATACATATAAAAAAGATTGACTAAGTGAACACAATTCTTTAGAAGCTTAGGAATGAGAATTTTGCTCTGACCCATACTGTAAAAAGCTTTTCTCTTGTTTTGTAAAAGGAGAAACAAAATATATTACGTAATTTTTGAATTGCACCTTACAATACAAAAATGTTAAAGAGTTACATGTGAATTGAAAAGCACATTTCCACTTGCTCTAAATTATATTGTATTCAAACTTTTTTTATCTGAACAAATGAATTAAAGTTTATTCCTTCATTTTTAAGGGCATTTAAACAATGCTACTTTTCTGCTTCATGAATGCAATTTAAGACAGCTAAGATCACATTTCTGCTTTAGAAATGCTGCAACATTTAAAAATAATGTTGATATTTAGAAGGATTTACAAGTTCTATTAAAAAATATTCTATTCACACTTATTTTCTTTCCAGGAAAAGCTGTCATTGTTGCAGTGCTCTTGAAATTTCTTTGTATCCCATATTAGCAGTGAAAAATGCTCATATCCAGTTGTTTTTCACAGCAATGTGTACTTTTGAGTCAAACTTTCTCTGAATGGTGAGTGATACTCACTAACATAAAAGGTCTCAGGCCATATTCAGGGCACAGCCTGATGCATTCAGTGTGTGCAGCCAGTCTGCCACTCAGAAGCACCGAGGGCAAGGCTGTTTTGTGACTCAGCACAGCTTGGAGGGGAGTGGAGCCCTCTCAGGTCTGCTTTCACCATTTCCAGCTGCCTGGGGGTTGCTCTGGTTTGTGGTAGAAAACCTGGAGTGTGTTCTGTGCTTGCTGGGCAAAGCTGCAGCACATCAGACATTCCTAGACATTCCTAGACATTCCTAGAGAGAAAAGGTCCCTGGCACCCTGTGCATCACAGTGCTCTGTCCCAGCTGAGTTTCCTTCTCTGCTGCTCCAGGCACCTGAGCAGCGAGTGCAAGGGGCAGGCACACAGCAGGCAGCATTTCTGAGCCGTGTTGAGCAGGGGCTGAATTTAGGGTGTGCAGAACTCAGGTGTTGTTCCGGGCTCCACACCTCAAGCCTGAGTGGGTGAGGTTTAGGAAGCTCCCTTCACTCAAAGGGTGAGTTCTGACCATTCACTCACTCAGCCAAGGTTTGTTGTTTTTTTTGTTTTTTTTTTTTTTTTTGTCTTGGGGATACGTTTCTACTCAAAGGTAGAACTCAGCTACTTTTTCATACTTAATTTTCACTTAATATTTCATTGTATTGTGGCCAAAGCAATGCTGCATGTTTATTTGAGTGATGAATCTTAAGAAGAGAAGCACAGTAAGACAAAAGAAAGAGGGAACTGATGCTTGTAGGGATAGGGGAAGAGCAGGATGGACGCAGGATATTTATCAGAAAGACCAAGCTGAAAGGCATGTAAATCCAGTTAACAGCTTGAAAACAGGTAGTCACATTAAAGGGAGTGGAAATAAAGTCAATTAGTGGCAGGAGGCATTAGTTGAGGGTGTCAGTTGGCGAATGGCAACTAATTTGATGTAGCCTAATCACAGTTTGGCTATTTGATTACCATATTGAGATCCAACTAGTGCTTCTTCCAGAGCAGTCACTTCAGAAAAAAGAGTAGCTGGAATTATCATGAGCTCTTATCCATTCTTTAATTGAAATTAGTTTTAAATAACTTTATCAGATGTGATCTAAAACCAAGAAGTAAATAGGTGCTGAAATGTGGTGTGAAACACAGCTATTCAGGGAAGCTGAGGATGCAGGAATGAGGACCAGGGATTACACTAAGGTGTGAATGTGCATGTGGAGGTTCACACACCCATGCACCAGGAGAGAGCCTGTAGAGACACTTCACTGTCTATGTGCTCTTTCTCTCTCTCTCTCTCTATTGACACTCACTCTGTATTGACAGTTGCTCCCATTTGGATGAAATGTGTTGTGAATGCCGAGAATCAGCTCACTTTTTACTGACCAGCTGGTAGAGATATATGTTGGAAGGTTGTGTGTATGTATGCCTTGTACACCTTTGTAAGAGCCTCTCTAGCACTGTGTACTATCTGGCATTAACAGGAATGGATGGCTAGGGGAAAACAAGAGGAAACAGGAGACATATAAAGCAATTTTTTTAAACTGAAAATCAATGGTTTAGCAATTTCCTGAATCAAAGATTATATCCAGATTTAGGAAACTATGCTCAACAAATTTATCTAATCTTTTCCAATCTATTAGGTTTGTTTGGTCTCTTATAGTCATGCTGCAGCTGAAAATTTAGCCAATTTTGTGCTTTGGGGAATAATGGCTTTGTTTGTTGTCAATGTGTTTCTTGCTCACTTCATTGGGTGCCATTTCCTTTTGATAATGTTGGAAGACGAGTAATCAATGTCTGTGCTGGGCAGTTTGTGACGTTACATATCTCTGTCAAGCACCTCTCAATCACCCATCTTGCTCCCTAAAAAATGTAAATTTCACACATGTTCTTTGTTCTCAGCCATACCTCCATTCTCTTTATTTTTTATAGCTCTTTTAATATTTGATGACTGGGTTCACTGGTTCAAGGCTTTACTTCCTCTTCATCATTTGCCCATCCAGTCATTGTTGTATATACACTGCAGGAAGAGGGAGGATGCTCAGGGGAAGAGGGTTTCTCTTGCTATGGCATTCCTGAAAGCATTTTGTCCTTTCTGGGGCTTACCTCAAGGCTGGACACAGAAAAAGCCTGCCCATGTCATAGGCTGTATTTCTAGTACCTGTGATCAGTTCGTGGGACATGAGAGCATGGTGTGTATCTCCTACAAAGGACCTATTTGATGCTACAGTGTCTGTAATCATGCGGGTCATGATTCAGCATGAAGTTGCCCATCTTTGTGAAGAGTTGAAGCCTCAGTGGGAGGCTTCTTTGAGCTAGGCATGTGCTTAACCATGCTAAATTGTTTTAAACTGCTGATGTAAAAGGCGGGCATGAGATCAGAGAGAAGAGAAAGTTTTCATTTCTGCTTGCTAGCACATATCATAAGTGCAGGTCATGCCAAATTTATGCTTTAGAGAAGTAGAAAATCACTCCCCAAATGACTCTATGTATAAGGGAGCTACTCTGGTTTGCACTAGAGTTTAAATGAAACCACGCTCCTTTTCTTTGCAAGTAGACATATGAGCTGGGAACAAAGGAACAAGTGAAGGATATAGCCTTGGTAGTTTTTGCAAAGAAATTTTTTCTTTGGGTTGGTCTGGGGATCATCAGGATTGGACCTTAGCACCAGCAACTTCCAACAGACTGCAGTGGCTCTGCCTTTAATACACTTCCACCTCTGTGTGTTATACAGCCGTAATACTGAACACACGAGGCAGACAGATGCCCTCAGGCATTCTCCGTAAAAACTTTCATATCACAATGGAACTGAACGCACCATTATAACACCACTCTCCTCCTCTTCACGGAAAGAATTCTTCTGAAAACCAGGCAATGTCATAGAAATGTTATAATGGACACTTCCAGAATATATGCGTGAGTTAGTTGTCCCCAGTGATATATTTAAGCTATTCTTTCTACTATACATAGAGCAGGTTAAATATAATTAACGTTGGTCAAAGGGTCATTTTGCTTTACATAGTTTATGAATGTATTACCTCAATTATCAGGAAGAAAAAAAAAAAAAGCATATTTCTTAACATCTGTTGGTATAAGTAATTTCCATTGCAGCATGCATTTTTGCTCTCCAAGAAATGTGAATATTTTCTCCAACCTTAAATCCCATAATTGTTTTATTGCTACATGAAAAAGTGTAAATAATCATTCCTCCTCCCTGTAATAAATTAGACACAACCTGTCTGGCTCTGAAAATTAACATTTCAATATCTTCAGTCACACAATGACATCATATCAATATTTAAAATCATTTTATGCATGTATTCCAGGTTGTCCAACTTCATTAGGGGCATTCATCAGCCCTCCGGCTACAGTGCATTCCCATTGGAGTTGTAGGCCTCAGGCCCTACCAAACAGAAATTTAAACTAACTTGCCTTTTTAATTCACATTATTCTCAAATATTCTCTTTTTTAACCCCCTGCCATGACTAAGGTGTTTAGACCTGGCTAGGATTTTGTGCACATCAACATTTAACAGAAAAAAATCCCCATTTTTATGTCAAAACTGGAGTACATGTAAATAATAGTCTTTCTCCTTTAATTTCCCTCTTCTTCCCCCATCCATCACTACTTCCTGGATGCCATAATAACTGTACTTCTTTTATTGTTCTATTCTAACTTAGCAATTTGAAATACAGGAAGATGGGGATATGAGCTTGTTGGGGTTTTATGTTTAAAAATGTACAAACATTTCAATCATAAGTTTCATTCTTTTTCATTCTTTTTCTTTTCAAAATAGTAAAAATAACCTCACTTGATCTATTTTTAACACATCTAAGGATGCATAGCATGAGCACATTTCCCTGCTAGTGGCATCAAACATTGTTTTATTAGTATAAAACTTCTTTCTGCCCCCCAAAAAACCCCAAACAAACAAGCCAGTCTTCCCATTGTTCAGATCTATAGGATGACTGTGGATCTGCTCCCCAGGATATTTAGTGACCTTCAAAATTCCTGGGTAAAAGTCACGTACACTACACAGAACAGGAAAAAGAATTATGACATGAAAAAATTTCTTTGCTGCTGGCCAGAGAGTATAGCTTTGGCTGAAGCCTCACATTTATCCTCCCATAAACGTGTGGAAAGTCTATAAATAGCCATCATTTGATACAAAAAAAGACAGAAGAATGTGGAAGAAGCCAAGTTAATATGAAGTACATCTGAAGATGGAACAAGCCTGTGAAAGATACTTGTGACTGAAAACAAAAAGTTAGATTAAATATATGTTAGTGTTATCAGCTCTTCTGGCTGAAAACTTCTGGCCAGGTGATAATCATGCACTTGGCCGGGGACCTGATAAGCTCACACTGATGTGTTATGTTCCCTTTGCCTTCAAAAAGGAAAGATGAAAGAATGAGAAATTAAAAGAAGGAAAAAAAAGTAACTGCAAAACCAGCTTTCGGATCATTTTTCCCCATAAGTAACATTTGTTTTAAAATAACTGTACTTCTTTCAATTTCCTTCTGGTCTCTGCATCCCTCCTGCCTCTCACTCCCTGCCTAGTTTCAGTGTTCCAGCAGCCATGTTTTTTTCCTTATATCACTCCAAACTTCTTCTTTTTTTTTGTTTTGTTCCTCTGACTTTCACAGCCCTCTGGATTGAAGATCTCTCTTCATTTTGGGACAAAATGCAGTCTGTCAAGGTGAAGGAATTTCAACCTGTCCCAGTCTCTTTGGTGGTGTCACAGCTAGTCATCATCTACATTTTATCCTTCCAGAAAGGAAAGCAGGTGCTGTCTCTCCCGTTGAAGTCCTGGATACCTTACCCATCCAGCAAAACTCTAAGGCTCAGTTTCTCAAAGACCTAGAAATCTACCAAAAAAAACCAACCCAAAAAACCCCACCTCCTAAAAACACTATTCAGTGAGTCAGGGGCTTCCATGAAACTGAACGTTACCACAGGGAAGAATCAGCTTGAAGTACTCCCGCTACACAGTGTTGTGTTTAGGGTTTTCTATGGCTTTTTTGGTTGGTTGGTTGGTGGGATTTTTTGTTTGGTTTGTTTTTTATTTGCTTTTTGTTTTGCTTTCTTTTTTTAAACCTACAGTAATTTCACAATTACAAGCCGCACCTGATTATAAGCGCACATCCGGGTAGCTGGGTAGATCACGGGATTTGTCCATATATAAGCTGCACCAGAATATAAGCTGCTTTTATTTTTTTTTTAAGCAAGGATCCATGTGCGACAAAGTAACAAATTAGTAACACAATCGCACCAGTGCGGGGTTTGGTGTCAGGTGCTCAAGTTGAAAACAGTTTTCATAGACCAGCGAAGCCTTTACAGGCAGCCCCAGGCACCCTCCCCGGCCGGCTCTCACTTCCGGGTTGGCATTTCACTGGGATTTGTCCATAGATAAGCCGCACCTGAATATAAGCCGCACTACTGGGGTAGGCTGGATTCTTCAATGAAAAAGGTACGGCTTATAATAATGAAATTACTGTAATTATTGTCAGATTTTCCCTTCAAAAGCACCAGGAAAATGTCTCACTTTCCATCTGTGAAGTGCTGTCAGTCATTCTGTCTCCAGTTCTAGTTGTATTATCCTTACTGAGGAGGAGTCTGCTGTGCCAGGTGTGCCCACAAATCTGCCCTTATGATATTTATCTAGAGGGCAATCCTAGAGAAGAGTTCTGCTGATGACAGCCACCCAGCCTGTGAAGACATTAGGGAGTTTGCTTGTTTCTGTCTACAGATCCCTGACAACCTGACCATGGAAGATTTGGAGCTGCAGAAGGAGTTTGTGTCCTTTGGAACTCCTGGCAGGTAAGTGAATTTTTTACTGGAGACCATGTCATGGTGTAGCCCCTTCCCTGCAGACTCCAGGACAGACTGCCATGGAGCCAAAACCTATTCTCCCAACACACTGAAAGGACAAGCTAATACTAACATTTCTATTACCGTCCAGGCCCTATCCACAGACATGAAAATGAGCACTGGGAAAGAGATGTTTGAGACTGGGAATGCTCCTGACTGTTTAAACAGAACACTGATGGTGATGGTGGTGAAACACAGCCAAGATTAGATCTCTGGGCACTATTGCAGTCAATTATATAAATAAGAATAATAGCAACAGAGGGAGACAAAGGGAAAGGGAGATGTGAAATGATCACAGTAAGGAACAGGGTGTTTGAAGAAGACTGAGAACCCAGCTGGGAAGGAAAAGAATCACCATCACAAGGAATTAAGAAAGAAGACAGTGGATGAAGAGGAAGAGAAAAAGAGGAAGAGGCAAAAAATAGTAATGTTAGAAAGGAGTGGACTCAGAAATATGAAGTAATGAAAAGAGGTAGAATATTAGAAAAACTGGAGAGATACTTAAACTACAAAGAGTCCAAAACTGAAGCTAAGTGAGAATAAAGAGGAGGAAAAGGAAAAAGTAATAAAATAAAGAACCCAGTAAAGAAATAAATGTAGCAAATATATTTAAAATGGAAACAAAAAAGAGAAAGTGATTCTATGGAAATACAGAATATAAGTGAGAAATTAAGATTGGTTTTCTAATTTGTAAAGTACTGCTCATAAAAAGAGCTGTATAAAAACTTGTCATTATTGTTGGTTACTTACTGTTCCTTTCTTATCAGGCAATCTGCACTGAGTTAGCTATATCTAGGACTTGGAAGAAGATGATGCCACTTTTGATACTTTTGAAATAACAGACCTCTTCATTTTCAGACAGATTCTGATTTCTCTTTATGGCTGTGGCATCCTTGTAACTGAGAACTGCATAAAGCAGATCAAAGGATTTTCCTGGACTAATGAAGCAGTTTTCCTCTAGGTCTTTGGCTCCATGTCCCCTCCCTCCCAGGACATGTGTCTCACATATAAGAGCTGTACGCATCATTGATAAGTCTCTGCATAGTGTTTTGGGTCAGGCTGGAGGTACGCTGGGAGAGGAAGGCATGTGGGGAAGGTTGCAGAATGCTAGATTCCTGAGCCTGGCTATGGCCAGGGCTTTTTGCTCTCTCATTTTCATGAACACATCATTCATTCATAAATTTTTTAAGGGGAAAGAATCATTGTTTAATGAACTTTTGTGAAGAAAACTTAGCAAGGGAGAAAAGAAAAGAAACACCGTGAGCTCCTTACTCCCCAGACTTATGACCTGCATAACTCCAACCATTGTGTTATTTAGACAGCCTTCATCTTTAGCCGACATTAAATTTGTATGCTCCCACATGGCTGAGTTGCTACTTTTTTTTTTATCCATGCAGCTGGGATTCTCTGAGGAAACATGATGGGTCAGGAGGAGGAGGGGAGGCGAGGACAGCCATCTCCAAAATGCGGTAGATGTGCCTTTCCATCTCTGCACTGGTTGCACTCAGGCAAGCTGACGGGAATCGGCGGTGGCAGCCATGCGAATGAGGTCAGAGTTGGTTCCTCCGTGGCTTTTTTATTCTTCCGAGCACTCTGAAAATGTGGGTGTGCATGTTAAAACTGCCCTGTGAGGCAGCTCTGACATGTGGGGCTGCCTGGCACAAACACAGCACATAATAACACAAAGTATTTGGCAGCGTTACAGGGCTAATCTTTACGTAACTGTTCCCGAACAACTTCTCTAGTGTGCTGAGCACAAACAAGCTTTCCATCAGCCTTCAGCTGCATGCAGATTGTCTTGTGTCACCTGCTTCTCTGCTGAGCAAATACTGGTTGTGGTCATGACAAGGAAAACCTTCTTTTGCATTCGGAACTGACTCTCCCTAAATTGCCTCCTTGTTTTCCAAGACTATTCATGAACCATAGGCATGTTTGTCAAGAATGTCCGTTTTTATAGAATTTTTCCTCATAAGCACAAATATATGCTGGAAATTATGTTGTGGTCTGTTTTCAGAATAGCAGTTGGAAAACAGGGCCTGATTTTTAAGTTGTTGCCCCCTATGTCAACTTAAGCAAGGAGGAGTCTTTTATAGTTAAGCCACTGGAGTGGGACTTCAGGAACTTGAGAGTGGAATGAAAACGTTTCATTCCTTCTACCCTCTGCCCCTCTTGTCAGATTTTGATGTACAGTCTTTATGATTATTTCTTATGGTTTTGTTGCCTGGTTCAATGGGGTCTGGTCTCCATGAAGACTTTTGTACTACAGACAGCACCACCAGGGCACACACTGACAATAACAAAATCAGGGAAAGAAAGTAAGGGCTAGATCTTCCCTTGCATCTTTGATCAGTCCTGGTAATGGGTCTCCTGCCCTTGCTTGAAGTCATTCAGGTGCCAACCTTTTCTTTGGCTGTCAGAAGATGAGTGTTTTTAGCTTTCTTCCCCAACCTCAGGTACCACCATCCATCTTCCCAGTGCCGTCTCCCCACCCACAACACTCCTTGATTTGGGTGCTCTTTTCACTCAGCGCTGTGCAGCCACAACACATGTGCTGCTGCGCAGCAAAGCCATGTGGCAAATATATAAAAGTATGTACATTTCTGAATGCTGGAAGGGAGCCCTAACTCTGTTGGCAGCAAAGCTGACTCTCCTTCTTTCCTCAGAGCGGGGCCCGCTGCATTCCTCGGTCCCACAGACACAAACCCTCCCTGGATCTCTCCCAGTGTGGCGGCGGGCTGCCAGCTTGCAACTTCACCCACAGCACTCGCTCCACGAAGGACAATGCCTCTGCCCAAACTCCCTGCTCCAGGCTCATTTCACTCTCTTCAATCCAGCTTCAGTCTACCCAGAGCCCCTGTCCTGGTTCGTGGTTTAATCTTAGCTGGTGAGGAAAGGTTCCATACCAGGAGGGAGGCAGAGCAAAGGGAGATTGCCAGACCCAAATGTTCCACACTTGCAAAGATGGTTTCTAAATACTGAACTTTAAAAATAATTTGGCTTGCATGTGGAGTGGTGAGAAAGGGGAGATCTTTCTATTTGCCGGCTGGGATTTGGAATGTATAGTTTTCTGGGGACACATTTCCAAGTTTTTATCACCAGTTATAGGGGCTAGAAAACAGTCTCATGTTAAATGAAAGCTGAAATTCCCCCTAGTCCTACACACTGATGATCTGGAGCTTTAACCCTGACTAAAACACAGCAACATCTTTAGAATCAGCCCCATGCAAGATGTCTCTCACCAAAGAAAGAAAAATCCATACAGAAAGAGCTGTTAAGGAGTCCTGAGCAAGTGCAGCTGTTAAGGGAGCAGTCACTGAGATACAACCAGGAAGGAGGAGAGGCATTTTTCTGTGATGTGAAGGAAGTTTGCGCAGCCAAAGGTGAGGAGATAGGGTCACCATGGTCTATTCCCAAGACCACCCTATTGCTCCAGCAGTGTATTGATTTGTGGATCTCTGCAAAGCACACAGACCAGGTCAGAGATGTCCCTACGATTCTTTTTGCTCCCTTGAAGATATGGATTTTTTCTTCTCTCACCTACTTTTTTCGTTTTTCTCTATTTTCCTTTCACTTTTACTGTGTTTCAAGGCAGGAGGCTGTTCGTGTTACATTAATTATTTTCCTTTTGTTTTAAATAGGGCTTAATTTTTAAATCACTTGTGAGTTTGCCTACAGTGATAAAATGCTTTTCGATTTGCTTCCAAAAGGAAATATTTTGTAAAATAAAAAAAAAAAAGAAACTGAAGTGCTCCGTTCTTTCCAAATGTAATGCTTAACTTTTTTTTTCTTTCTTTTTTTTTTTTTTTTTTTTTTTTTTTTAATAAGAGCACTTCATTTTGGAAGTGAATAGTGTGCTTTGGGCACAGGCACTGCAGTCCAATTTAGATTTCCTAGATTGCTTCAATAATCTGAAGAGTACTCCAGTAATTTTTAACTATTCTCCACCACATGCCTTCAAACTCATTCATTTTTTAACTGAAGTGACTATACTTAGGACAAACTCTTCTGTTCATTTGAAATCGTTCTATTCTGCATATCCATAGACTTCAAATTCCAATATAGAAACTTAATACAATGTTTTCTTGTGAGACTGTGTTACCACTTAATGCCATAACATTATTAGTCAACATTTTTTATGCACTGCTCCCTGTCTGGAGCAGGGCCGTGTCACCACAGCCAGTTGGCTGCAGGAGACAAACCCATAATTAGGCAAGACAGTCTGTACATTTTGGGTTTTTTCATCCCAGTCTTTCTCCTACATTCAGCCTTGAGATTCAATTTCTTTCACGTCTTTTTAATCTGAAGATCAAAATGTTTTTGCAGATAGTTAAAACACCCGGTAACTTTATGGCACACATATTTTCAGTTTAGGTAGGGAGTGAAGTGTATCACTAAAGATCTCACAGAGCATCATCAGTGGCAGAGGCTGGAAATAGTAAAACATGAGCAATTTTAATCCTTTTCTTCCTTCCTGTTGCACACACTCCACTTGTGTCATATATAGGGTACAGCCCTTCCTGGCTCTTTTACTACTGTATCTAGACTGTTAGTTGTTGCTGTTCTTCAGGGAGTAGTTATATTTCAAACACCACCCTGAAGAGAAAGCTCATGAGGTGTCTGTTGAGGATTTCATGCCCTGATTCCTCCCACCTTTACCTTGCATATAATAAGTAGTTATTCTTAGTTCATATTTCCATAAAAGCGTGCCTGCATTTCTAAGAAACACAAGCATATTGTTCCAGGGAGGCTCTATGCTGCCTTAACTAAGTAAAGCTTAACTTCAGGGCAGGGCTGTATACTTTGCAGTCCTCCTAATGTCTTATTCAGTCATGGATGAGCATTACAATTATTGGAAGGTGGCACAGTTTACATTGATCTGCTGCTGGCATTTCTTTTTGCTAAATGAGTGCCCATTTTTCCCAGAAGGTATTGAGAGGGCTCAGAGGATGTGCAAACATGCCCTGGACGGTGACCTCAGTGGTGCTGCTGGGGAAACAGCTGCCTAAGGCTGGTTTTGCAGTCTTTATGCTTGCAGGGAGTAGCTTGGTGATGCCTTAGCAACCATGGCTTTATTTTTTTTATTTTATTTTTTTTTTTTTGGTTTGGTTTGGTTTTTTTGTTTGTTTCTTTTTTGTTTGTTTTGTTTTGTTTTGGTCTTACCATTTTTATACAGAGGTGGAGAACACTATGGATATTAGAGGCCAAAGCTTGTGGAATGAATTAAGGACCTTTTGGGATTACTATGGTATGACCCTAATGGCAAACTAGACTTGAGGCTCCAGAATATGTCCCAAGTAATGTTGAATGTATTTTGCCATTTTCTTCAGCTGAATTTTGCAGTTTTCAACTGCTACTGAGAATTTCAATTTTAAAAATAGACTATTGGGGTATGAGTAATTGACAGACAGAGAAAAATACTGTTAACATAAAGATGCTGTTGCCATTTAATGATTGCTAATGCAGTCTGCATAGGAAACTCATGCTTTTTTCAAGAATTTGGTAGACATAGATTTGTTCTGTACTAGATAATTTCTGTTCTTGTCTTACAAGGTTTCTTACTAAATTTAATGTTTCAAGGAAAAAAAGAGCTGTAGAAGAAAGATAGATTGAAAATACAGAACTTAAACCTGTATAGTATCAGGATTTCAGCTGCATATTTCCTCTGCATGGCTGTCCCTCCTTGTTGGGAAGGCTGTACTGTTGTCAATGTAGCACTTCTTTAACGAGATGCTAACTTGGTCCTGTCCACTTACAAAAACTAAAGATCTCCCATTTTAAAGAGGGGTATCTTAATCAATTTCTGACTGGAAGATTGCATTCTCCATACTTACATTCCCTGAAATTTCAATTGGATGCAATCTTTTTCTTCACTTAGAGCCATCCTTTTTTATGTGTTAAGTGCTTGCTCTGTTTCAACTCTGATGGAGCTGATTTTCAAGAATAGAAATTTCATCATCTGCACAGACCTTTGTGCTCTTTGAAAAAAAATCTCATCTCTATTAAAGATACTTATTTACTACAATATTTTGCCATTAATAAGAGAGAGACAGAACAATTATTTCACATATTGCAATTAATTTTAAAGAAGAATTCAAAGACATTTTTCTTTCCCAAATAATGCTTCTAGTGTTAGGGTTTGGGTTTTAGTAACTCAGTCAATTCCTCATATAAATATTAAGATAATATTATTTTGTTAAATTATATTTCCTATCCATCTTATTCTAAGATTAAAGACATAGATTCAGAAAACAAAACACAGTATTTTCCCCCTATGATTAGCTCTGCAAAACTTGATTTTCTTTTAATTTGGCTTAAATGTTTTTCTTTTTTAGTAATGTACCTCAGTGAACTACTGTATCTAACTCGAAAGTAAATGAAGAAACTTCATAGGCTAGAGTTTCTTTCTGAAAGTTATATATGGAGGCAGCATTTGCTAACATAAAGCAATATTATAATTCATCCTTGCACCTGTCCAGTTAGCTGCAGATCCATCCAACCATGCAATATAGTGTAGGAGGATTCGATTTTGCTAGATTAAATCTTCGGTTAAATGAACTAAAGTGTCTTAGGGTGTGTATGGCAAGGTATCTCATTGAGAATAAGTTGAAGAGGAAGGGATGAGATGTCTAAACCTACAGACAGCTCTATGCATTTCATACTGATTTCTTTGTATTTCTTAGTCATAGGTATATTTTTAAATCTAGTATTTAAAATAGGAATAACCTCTGTTTTTTCTGTAGAAATACATGACTCTATATGTCAAATGCAAAACAAGAACCAGCCCTTCCTGCTAGACTCATTCATGTACCCTGAAGTATCAGTAGATTCAGAATTATTAGCGGTCAGGTAGCAACTTCAATATAAAGAAACAGAGGACACTGCCTTCCAATTTTTCAAAAATAGGTAGATAGAGAAACTATAGAAAATTAATCAACTTTATCTCCCCAAATCATGCCTGAGTTTTAACTGTCTGCTCTATCTTTAACTGCCTCTCTGCCAGTTACAGGGTATTGGAACTAAATGAGAAAAACCTGATGGAGGCTGTGCAAACTTTGAAATATTTTCCATAAGGGAATACTTTAAATTATACAAGTTCCAGCATGGGTTTTCCCTTTGTCTCCATCTTTGAAAATACTCCAAACCTGTCTGGACAAGGTCCTAAGCAACTGCTCCAGTTGGCTCTGCTTTGACCATGGGGTTGGACTGGTTGATCCCCAGAGTCCTTATCAAACTCAACTATCCTGAGATTTGGTGACTGACAGTGGTGAGAATGAATGAAGCTAAAGAGTAAAATGGAAAGCCTTTCCTTGCTTTCATTTTGTTTTCATTGTCACAGGTTCTATAACTCCAGTAGGAAATGGTCCCATGAAGAGGAGGGAGGGAAACAGTGGGGGCAGAGAAAAACTGCCTCAGAAATAGGAAGAGGGACACAAGGTGGAACTAAAGCTCAGTTTGGGGGAAGAAACCTTATTGCAGAGAGGTGTTAGAGATAGCCAATTTTGTCAAGCAAGGATTGTTACAGAAAATTTGGGAATCATTGGTCCATGATGCTTTGTTGGCTGAACTGTACCAGAGGAAAAGTATACTTTGGCAAAAGGAGCCTTTTTTCTTCAACTACCTTTTTGAGTGGCATAAGCCATGCCAGCAAAGGGATTCTTACATGTATACAGGGTGTTGCTCGCATATCTATATCAATTAAGGGTGTGATTTTTTTCATGCTTGTGACTGAAGCAGCTTTGTCAACAACACTTTATAATTTAGACCTGGCTTGAGAGCTGTCCTGGCTCTCAAGCAACTGCAGAATGTTGGGAATTTTAGAGTGAACTCCCATATTATTGGCAAAGAAAGAAAAGGACACAAATGCAGCAGAGTAATTTTGAATAGATTTTTTTTTTATTGTTATTCACAGCACACAGAGAATTTCTTTTTTGTTTGGGAAGGTGGTGACTGAAAAAGCAAAAATAGCAGCTGTGCAGCTTCATGGCAGGACATCCACTGAAATAGAGGTTTTCTTTGTAATCAAAAGCCGAAAGGTTTCTGTTATGACCATACCCTAGCTAGAAAGGGCTTGTGATATAGCTGGACTGTCAGACACTTCCATTGGAAGCTAAGTTTACACAGGTACAAAAGGCTGATAAACTGATACAACTTTCTGAAGAAGATAAGTATAGAACAGAAAAGCTCTTTTGTAGATAAAATGGCATATACGTCAGGGGAGTTTCAGCCATAGCAGTGCTGGTTAGGAGAGGAAAGTGTGGTTTGCTTGCTCTTTGTCTTCACAATCCTAATCAACTGCCAGGCTGGTGCATGCCTCTGTGTAATTTATTCCACCCTGAAAAAAACCCCACAACTGTATTTGTGAAAGTCTTGTCATTTATTCTTACCAGAGATCCCTGTATTTTGGTCAGAACAATAGCTCTGGCATGGCCAAAGTAATAACTCCAAGTGCAGTGACATAACAGTGTTTAAAGGCTTGATTTCCCCAGAGGACAATCCTAAAATCCTGCTGGTACAGAGAAGAAACAACCTTCCTTCCTCCCTCCTTCTCATGCTGGCTCTGGAACTTGTTTGATGCCCCAGCAAGCTGCTTCAGCTTACTAAACAGACAGCAAATGAATGCAGAAAATACCAATGCAGCATTTTCTGCCAGTTTAGTGAAATAAATTGGTTAGCTTAGAGATCAGGTGAACACTCAGTGTCTCTGCAGAGCAAGAAGCAGGAGTGTATAACTGAGAGCAGAGGAAATTATTGGAAAAATTCAATTTTTTTTTTCCCTCAGTATTAGACTGATTCAACTATCTTGCCAAACTTCATAACGCTGGCAAGGTCACAAAATGATTAACGAGTTCAAGAATGTCCATCCACACTGAAGTATGCATTTGTTTAGCTGATTCTGAATATCAGAGCTCTAAGGCTTGTCTGTACTTGAAAGTATTTCACAGTGTGGCTTGACTGGCACTCTCCCATTCCTCTGAAGAGATGCAGTTTATGAGAGTCACTTGCTGAGGCAGCTCAAACCCAATTCCAGGAAAAGGCCTTCCTTTTGATATCAGCATTACCAAGTCTGCCTTAGGCTCCTTGTTGCCACAGCCATTTTGATCAGAAAAGGCTTTTTTTTTTCCAGGCTTGTAATCAACAGAAATGCTTATCATACTGGTAAAACAGTGAAATGGAGACCAAGTTAAAAGCAGTGTACTTGGAGTTCTGCTGGATAAGAAAATAAGCATTTCCTTGATCACACAAGGAGTTGTCTTTTAGATGGGGTGCTTAGCATTTAGCAGCTGAGTAGTTACTTGAAGAAACTGATGCAAGTTATTTTCTTTTTGAAAAGCTATTAGCATTTTTTTTTTTAAACTGATAGACTGTCAACCTTCAGATCAGTGAATACTTTGGCATTTTTTTAAATTGCATGCATTACTTCACTGCTACCTTGTATGTTATGTATGCAAAATCAAACCTCTTTAAATTTTAATTTATAAAAAAATTTATGTTTGGCTAGAAGTCCAAATTGGAGTAAAAGAAATATGAACAAAAAAAAGTTTGGAGACTAAATGCTGGAAGGTTGTTTCTTGTGTGACTCACAAGAAGGTCTTTAGTAGGAAATATTCAGAGTGATGCCCCATGTGAGTGCTGAAAGTTGCACAGATATTAATTCAAAGCCATGCAAGGAAAGGCTGAGGTCACTTGGTCTGTTCAGCCTGGACAAAAAGGAGACTTGAGGGGAGACCTCAGCAGTCTACAGCTTTGCCATGAGGAACAGGCAGTGATCTCCTCTCTGAGGTGACTAGAGATAGGACCCAAGGGAATGGCCAGAAGTTCTATCAGGGGAGGTTTAGGGGGTACATAAGAAAAGGTTCTTCATCCAGAGGGAGTTGGGCACTGGAACAACTCCCCAGAGCAGTGGTCACAGCACCAAGCCTGACAGAGCTCAAAAATTGTTTGGACAATATTCTTGGGCACACTCTTGGGGATGGTGCTGTGCAGGACCAGGAGCTGGAATCAACTTTGTGGGTATTTTTAAACTCAGGGTGTTCTATGATTCTATGATTTCATGATTCACTGCACATCAGCAAATTTCTCTCTAACAATACATAGTCCCTTGCACATTATTAGTTGCTATGTAGTATTCATGCATCTAAAATCATCCAGCACAGAAGAGTTTGATCAATTTCTCTGTAACAACAGTGACTAAATTTAGTGGATATTGTGCCTGTTATGGAGCAGAGGTTGGGATATTTCTTACCTTTACCTGAGAGGCTCTTCTAACAGCACTTTTGTGTCATAAGTACCATGTGCTTAGAGAATAGGAGTGACTAGTGAAAAGCTGAAGCAAACAACCCACAGGCTGAAATAGCTGGGTGAACTATTCAACAAACACCTATGAAAAATAAAAACAAAATCCATTTGCAAATTATCTGTTAATCAAAATAACCCAAATCCTTAACTGGTGTAATTTGTAGCTAACAGTTTGTGAAGCTGTAATGGGCAAAAAAACACTTGAAAGGAATGAAATACCATGGCTGATTTTAATTGGATTTTTTTTTTCTTACTATTAATGCACACAGAAATATTAATTTGGTTCTCATTATGAGTGAATTAACAGAAAAATTATTAGGCACTGAAACTATATATATACATATATATATATAAATATGCATGTGTGTGTGTGTGTGTGTGTGTGTGTATATATATATATATATGAACTTCTATGTGTTGTTTAGATACTTCCAAACCTAATGGCCCCATTAGCTGGTACAGCAGAGATTTATGGTTTCCAGGCACTTAGAGCACCCACCCCAAAGTCCCTCAGAGATCATTTGTGATCACACTTCTCAAAGCCCTTTTTCTCTATCAGAGCTGGCAGATTGTCACTGATTAATCTACCAGGGCAAAACCACTCTCTGCTTGCACCTTCAGCCATGTGCATCCCAAAACAGCAGTTCCTAGGCTGTAGTCATCCCCCAGGAGTTTTGCACAAGGCTATAGCAAAAAAAAGTGTGCAGAGAATAGCTGAAGATTATCAGTTTACTGCGTCTGTGTGGTTACTCTGAAAGTTAAGTTACTAGAGTTATTAGAAATTTAAGTTCACAAGTTTGGGAAATGCTAGATAGAGAGTTATTTCTTAGCCTTCCTGAAATCTGAAGAGTGCTATCACAACCACCCAGTAGGTATATGCATTTAAATGTTTTCTTGTGAGTCTTACAGATATGCCAAGGAGATGAAAATGCCCTTAATAATATCGACTCTAGGTGCCATTTAAGCAAATATTTACGTGGTTGTCTGGCAGATGAGATCTTTAAAAGTATAATTACCTGCTGGCTGTGAAAGCAGAACTTTTATTGAGGTTGGGATGTTAGGATGAAAACATGCTCATTCAAGGTTTATTGAATAGTGTGTGAATCACTGTATTCCTGTCTTTAAGATTTGCCCTGAACCACTATTGAAGTAATAACCAAAATGGAGTAAGTCCCATTGTAAAATGAAATTATTTTATTTTTCACAGTCTCTTCAGTTTCATTTAATCTGTGTTTGCCTGTTCAGTGTAAACCACTACTGTCTTTCTAAGATGAGGATGGGAACTGCAGATAAGAATATGCACATCTTTTTCACTTTTATTTTTTCCCCTTCTTCTTAGGGCTGCTGTGAAGTTACAGTTGCAATATAAAGATGACAAGAAGTTCAAGACAAGATAAAGGACCCCAGTGAGATTGGACACTGAGAGGTGCACCAGACTTCCTCCTTTTGCTTGGCATTTCTCTTTTTATTCTTTGATTAAAGTCTTTTTCCTTTACTTACATCCTCCATTAAGATGTCTCAGTGTCATTTAGGGTGTTAATTGAGAGGAGGTTTAAGCTCATCAAGGCGATTATAAGTGATAGTTAAAAATTTCTATATATGGCCTATGCTGGAATCAGCACAGTAGGATGCCATTTTTCTTTTATCTAAGTGACATTGGTAATAATAGATGAAATTATTACTAAATCGCAGCTGCAGAGATGATATCATGATTTTTTTGTGTAATCTTTGATGAAAAATTAATTTTTGAGAGGGATAATTTAAAATGATTTAAATAGTATTATACTGAAGTCCTTACTGGTAATTAACACCAATCTTGTCAGAAGTGAATCCACTTTTGCAGCTGTTTCTAAAGATACCTACAGTATTTGTAACTTTTCTGGGAGTGAAATTATAGTGTTTGGACTTTATTTTTACTGCATAAGGACCATTAAGAGAAAGGGATGTTAATAGAGAAGGCTTTGTTCCCCAGCAGGGCCAAAGTCTATTTCGCATTTTCAGTGTTTCTCTATGTGTGTATTTAATTAGCTATGCTCAGCATGTAAGCAGAGTTCAGTGTATGCAAAGTAGACTTTACATGGTATTTATATGTATGTATTCTCATGCCAGTGTACACACAGATATGTATATCTGTATGGGTTAGCTATATAAGTATACACAACTTTATTTGCTGGGGCTTTAATTGGTTGAACAGATGGCTGATCAGAAATGCTTCTTCATCTTCATCAGTGACTCGTCTTTCTTTCTTTGCATCGACTTTCATCACAGTGGCAAAAAAGTGCTCTAACGAGAAACAGCTGAAAATAGATTTTTCTTTGGTACTTTCATCATGCTTTAAATGACAGAAGTGGATTTTTTTGTCCTATATATAAAGACCTGCAGGAGAAGGTTAAAAAAGGAAATATAGTGAAATCTAAATAGAAAAATTTGAATGAGAATATGGGAGAGCCTCAGATTATTCCTCTTATCTTCATATTTTACTTTCTTCTTTTTTAAAGTACATGCTGATTTTTGACAAGATATATAGTTGTGGTTATTCACGCCAGCTACAGTACCTGCCAATCAGTTTTTCTTTTCCTCGAGTTTGGTGCAGAAAGGGGGAGGGAGGGACAGGAGTTGAAAGATGACACAATGGCTTAGAGGACTGTTACTTTAGGTATTCATTAAAAAAGGAGTTACATGGCCAGCTTCTGCTGTTTCTGCAATTTTATTATATTCAAATCAAAGTCTGACTTCTGTAGGCTTTATAAAGGAAACAATGTGCCTTATAAACAGAGTGCAGGGTTCATGTAGGAGTGGTTCACTTACAAGCAGATTCATGGCTTGAGTTTATGTATAGATATATGAATAATCTATCCCATTTTTAATTTGAAAGAATAAGTTATCTGCCTTTTTTTTTTTTTTTTTTTTTTTTGTGTGTGTGTGTGTGTCAGTGTTGAAGTCTTTTGCAAACAGCTGCTTTTATTCTCTGAATTCCTATGGATATATCACTGTTGTAGCCATTTTGAAAATTGGTAAACTGAGGAATGCCTGACTGAGGAAACTGAGAAAATCATACAGCTAGCTGAGAGTCAGAAACAGAAGTAGAACTGAGGGTTTCTTCTCTCCTTTTTCTCCCAAAGCAGACTGAAAACCTCTGGAAATGGTTTACAAAGGAAAAATTACTCTTTGCATATTTAGCTCTATTTGAATTGAATGTGAAAGAAATAATCCATGGCTTCAATGTAATAACCTGACTTTTTTTCTGAGTTTTTATAGATTTTTCTCCTCATAAATGGAGCCAGCAATCTGCCCTTGTGCCCTGTGCAGCTGTAGAAGGACCACAGTCCTTGCCAAGTGTGTGGGGGGGCCCAGAGGAACAAAGAAGGGACGAAATCTGAGGCTGCACAGAGGTTTTTCATCAGAGGGAGTAGCAGTAGAGGAAGACTAGCATTTTTCAGTACTGCTGAGATGGGTCAATCCAATTCAGATACTTTAGATACGAAAGGAAAAAGTATGTAAACTAGAAATTTCTGGAAGTTAAACATGTATCGGGTAAGTACCTCAAAAGCATGAGATATGGCAACTTCTAAACTCTATTATTAAAAGACTTTCTGAGAGGGAGATTGAAACTAGAATTCAAGGATAAGTATACATGAGCACCATCTGGCTCTTTAGTTTCTGTTCTTTAGACTGGGACAGTCTGGAGATAGAGAAGACATTATTAGAATTATCTCCTCACAGTTTTGATGCAGCTGCTTGTGTGAATAAAACAGCAGTCGAAAGTTTTACTGGAATTTTCTTTTTCTCCCAGAACAATTACTGCATGATAAGGATGCTGGAAGGAGAAAGAAAAGATGCTGGGAATAAGAACAGCAGCTTCAGATTTTTGAGCCCTGCTTTTCAGATTGTGACCCCTTGTTTGCAGGCTTTGAAACCCTGATAGAAATGGTGTGGGTTTGGGAGGAGGTAATCTTGGCTCAGGAGGTCTGGCAGATGGTGTTGGCAAATGGCACTGCAGGCTCCTGCAGCGTGGTACAACACTCTGGAGGTGGGTAGGGGAGCAACGAGGTTGTGGGAAGCAGCTGGTGGCAAATACACTCAAGATGGCTCCAGTGAGCAGCCCCAAACAGCCTGGGAGGGTGGAGAAGGAGCAGAGTAAAGCTCAGATGAATGAACCAGTGCTGTGGTTGTGTCCCTCTCGAGGAGGATGTGTGTGAGGTGACAGAAACATGGGTAAAGCAGCGATGTCCCTTTCAACCCTACCCTTTGTAGGGTAAATATTTCTTTACAGAAGCCGAAGGTCTTGGAACCCAGAAAGGCTGCTGTTAAAAGTATCTATCTTCATGACTGGAGGAACTCAGATCCCCTCTATAGTGGTGTGAATCCAAAGGCTTTCCACTGGAGACTGTGACACATCCTTATGAACCAAGGCTACTTGGGGGGTGGACAGATGACTGAGCTTCTTCTCTCCCTCTCTTCCTATTTCCCCTTTTTAATATTAAAGATGATGAAAATAATCCAAGAAATGAATATCAACCTCTTCTGTCTCCAAAGAGATTCGTAGCATGGAGGAGGCAGTTCTTTCTAATCTATTGCTGCTGATAGTTTTCAGCTAGAGAAGATTTCAGGTGGTACTTGGGGACAAAGAAATAGCATAAAACTAAAACAGTCAAGAAACTTATGCTTGTATTCTGGCTTGTTCAAAGCACTAAGGGGGGTAAGCAGGAGAGATCTGCAGCATTTACACATCAGATAGCACCAGCTTGGAGTTCAGCTATTGAGTGTGAGTTTATGCAAAACAGCTTCACACAGCTTTGCCCATGCATCCTCATCCAGGGTGGTAGTATTTTTCAGAGCTGTGGACCTTTATCTGCAAAGCCTTTAAAACATGATTAACTTACAAGCAACAAGAATGACACTGGTCTCCTGGTGCATTTCTATAAGGTTCATTATATCTCTGGTTAGTATTTACCTTGCCTCCCTGTCTGATCATTATTGTCTTTTAGTCCTTAAGTGCATCATCTTAAGAAGTGGCTATGAAGCGAGTGGCTACTAGATATTGAGGCCAGACATGGGGAAAGGACACAAAGAAGCACGCTTGGTTGGCTGAATAGGACATCCTCGTTGCAGTCCTTGAACTGCAGACCATGCCAAACATTCTGTGCTGCTGCTTCCAAGATGGACAGATGGGGGCCTTATAAAATAAGACAAGATTCTCCTTCCTTGCCAGTGTCTAAGCATGCTGCCTCCATACCTGTTCCAGGTGTTGATGTAAAGGAGCAAGGTGACTCTCTTGCACATCATGCAAAACATGCTCAGTTAAACAGAATTGAATATGAACTGTCACATCTTTTGCTGCTGCAAATTCGTGCTATGATTATTCAGTCCATTTATAATTAGAAAGACGGGCTATTGGTAAAAATGTCCTAAAACTGAACTTCTTGAAATCATATCTCCATATATTAAGAGGGACTTGGGGGGCAGGGGCATTTAAAGTGTGATTTAAACATAAAGAAAGAAAAAGTGAATGTGATTATAGATAATGTTTTTGATATTTTATTAAGTGTAAGAAGGTTTGACAATTGTGGGTTGGGGTTCCCTCCCCACCCCACCCCCCGCCCCTTTTTGTTCCTTCTCTTTCCTGTTATATATGTAACTCCATTTACTATGATCTATGCCTGAATTGCTGGTGAAATTATGATATCATAACAGTCATAAAGATAAAGGGAGGGATGAATTAAGGAAAGTAAAGGAGTTTTAGTGGTAATTCATGGTACATTTTGTATTTTTCTTTTGTTAACACTACTGAGCTGTACTGCAGCATAGTAGTATAACCTTTTGGAGAGGATAAGTTTTAAATCTTTCTTCTTTCCCCATCCTCTTCAACCATGCTTTGTACTTTTAACTCACTGATCAATTCAGTGATTAAAATACAGGAAAACCAAACTGAAATTTAAAAATATCTTTAAAAAAATCCCCTAAACCTCACTCAAGTAACAAGAATAGAACAAATCTTTTGGCATTGTTCCTTCATTCATCTTGACGTATATGCTTTATAAAGCTAACTCATGGTAAATTATTTGTAGGTCACTATTAAAAGCTCCTGAGATATAATGCATCCCCTGAAATGAAGAGATACATAGTATTTCTATTCTTTATATGAGACATACTTAAACTTTAAAAATGTTTTTGCAATGGGTTTAAAGAATAATAAAGATTTTTAAGTATGTTTGGAGCTACAGCACTTTCCAGTGATCTGAGCTGCAGACACAGAAAAGTGCAAAAACAACCTTGAAAATGCTTTGGCAGACTTCACATGTTAATCACTGCAGAATGGCTTCAAAATTAATGAACAGAGTGCAATTGTATCTGTATAAGTGCTTCACTCTGGGATGGAAGTGGAACAGAAATGTAGTGTAGTAGTTTAAAGACAATGATTAATATTTACATTTATCAGCTGAAAAGCACCAAAATGTTATAAAAATGTAACTTCTACAAAGTAGAGTACTTGCTTCCCTGCTAATAGGCAGCTCTTAGCCATCTAAAGTCAATCTCTTTCTTTCTCCCTTTCCTTACCAGAACAATTGTAAGGCTGACAGTAATGCCAAATTCATGTATGTTTTTCTTCTTTCTATGCCATTAAGATGAGTCATTTGCAGTTAAACTATATTGCTTCCTCCTTTTAAAATGTATTTTGTTATTTCACAGTTGTACTCTACTTTTTAACATACATTTACTTTATTTGTATATTTTACTTTAGACATAGAGCTAAAAAAATGTTTGTTTTTTTTCCTAAGGCATTCGAGAAGAGAATTTAAATGCATCACAGTATAGGTAGATGTACCTGAACACTCATTGCCAGCTACAGTCCAAAATATTGTTGTTCATTGTTCCCTTCTACATATTCAAGAGATATTTGATCAAAATGTATAACAAACATGAAAACATATAAAGGCTTTGAATTTTCTATGAGGAAAAGAGAATACAGAAAAATAGTCTGATATTGTACTCTGCTTAGGGGCACTGGTTAGGGTATTTATGCTGGAGAAAATAGCAAAATGCAGAAAGTCTGACTAGTTTCTTGGAATCTTATGTTTAATGCTTCTTCAGTATGGAAATCATGCAAAATTACTTGAAAATGGCTGTCAAGTGTTTGATCATAGCAGTGTAGAATCCCCAAGAAGAAAAGGAAAAAAAAATTCCAGAAAAGTTTTGAGAAGGTTTGAATATCAAATAACAGACTGGGCTGCTGTCTTCATACTTCTGGTGCGTTTTTAACTAGGCTACCTTGTGTTCTTTTCTTTCCCTTCCAAACCCAGTATTTAAAAGTCCCATATGGCAATAGATATTGCTGGAATAGAATGCATACTGTTCTGGAATCAATTTTATCTGAGTTAACTTTCTGTATTTTTGAATGCAGATGAAATATTTTTACTTCTCTACATTTTCTTTTGACCTGCTCCTTGTCTCCTCTCCATTGTCTTGCCTGCAGCCTTCACAATGGGTGTTTATGTAATATACAGAATTTTCTTTGTCAATCCTGTACAGATGTAGAATGGGCAGGGGGAAGGGGAGTAGTATAAAAGTTGTTCTGCTGCCCAGTGGCATATATGCTTAGATAACAGATAAAGGAGGATTGAAGGTGACATATTCTGTGTGATAACACTAGACCAGACACATTAGGCATGTACTCTTTATTAACAGGACAAGGATGGGAAAGAATGTGAATAGTAAAAGCAGAATCTTGCTTGGAGCTTATTGATGCTAGAAGCATTATTTAACTTTTGAAGAATGAAGTTAATGTTTAAACTTAATTTTCCCTCGTGGTCTGAACTGATGACTCTGCCTTTTACTCACAGACCCTTATCGTAGGAGTCTACTCATGCTCAAGGTCAAGGAAAAGATTTGAACAGGGATACTGTAAGGGAGTAATCCAAAAACGTGTTTGTTTTACTTCATATCCTGCTTAGGAGAGACTCCACTTCATGTGACTGACAGCTCTTTTCAACCATTAGAGATTTTGTGTCAATAGGTCAATAGATTTAATATCCTGGGGATATATCCTTCAGATTGCTGATCGGCACCTTACAACAGCCAAAGGCCTGACCTCGGACCATTTTCAGATTTAAACTGAACCAACCAGATGTCAAACTAGGACTTTGAGAGACTAATCAGGACAAGGTGCATAGTCTGGTAGTACAGCCATGATCTGAGGTGGGCAGATGATGAGTTCCCCTTCTGCAATAAAACTAGAGACAAAAGAAATCATATTGAAACATTAATCTTAAAGAAATTAGGATTTTAGTTAAAAGTTAGGAGAAACTGGACTTGAGATAGTTATCTGAAACTTTAATAATTGATTGCCTGTCAATTTATGTTTGCTCAGCTGTGCTTGCAATGGGAAAGGATGAAACCAGTAGGTAGGTCCAACGAACACGAACAATTGCAGCCAGAAACTCATTCTTTGCAAAACTGGAGTTACCCCAGAAAAGGTCAGGGTGAGGAAGACTCGCCTTACTTCCTCCTTTTAAGACCCCTCCCCGCAAAAACGACCCCAGACTTAATTTAAGAAGCCAACCACACATGCTTAATAGCTATTCAAGATAATTACCATAGGAAGCAGGGGATGGGAGGGGCTGGTATTATGAATATGTATTTGTTTGAACCTTTTGTCAATAAATAGACTCTGTGACCACCTGTAATTTTGCAGTGCGTATTAGGGGGCTACCCCACGCTGCTGCCCAGCGCTGAATAAACATACCCTTTCTAACTTTAAACTGTTAGAGAGTATTTTCTCCATCACAGTTGAGTATCGGTGTTAGACCAATACTCATATTTTGGTAAATCAATATATTCATGAGCTGTTCTTTGCTGAATAAAGGTGTTTGAAAATCTACGCTAATGTGTACAGTTGTGCCACATACATTTGGAAAACAAATTGTGGGAAACTACTTATTTGTTTCTTAATGTATTTTTAATAGTGGTTTTGATTGATATGGAGCATATGCCATGTGAATACTCTCTTATTGTACCTGGTGTCATACACAAAGTAAATGTAATAATATTAATGAATCATAGAAGTCTGAAAATTTCTTCCTCTCCGTAGTTATTTCAAAACATTTTAAAGGTGATTATAAATTCCAGTTTTGTTGAGAAATATTTAGTCAAGTCAGATTTTAACTGGACTTGACACACAAGTGCAGACCTTTGTCAGATTTCCTTTAGTATAGTTTGCTTTTCTTTTGTTTGGGTTTGTTTTTAGGTTTGGTTTGGTTTGGGTTGGGTTTTGGCTTTTTTCTCCAAGGTGCCATTAATCTTTCTGGCTTCTTATTGTAAGCCAGCTGATGGTGATTTTGAGATTGCATTTCCACAAGTTTTAGGAAAATAAGTGGAAAATTAGACAGAGATTACCCACATCAGTTCCCTGCTGAGAAAGATACATTTCTGTAAGCTAAAGTACATTATTAGTCAACTAAGAGTAACATGGATTGAGACACTACTAATGTCCCAGCTATAGTAAAGGCTTCAGACAGCTTGAACTCCATGAGATATAGATAATACAATCATGAGTCAGGAAGCCATAAGTTTCATGAGTTGTATATCACAGTGTTCCTTTCCTGAGTCCAAAGGAAGGTCTTGTGCAGGGTCACGAGAAGCCCAAGTGTGTGTCACTAACAGCTTGATGGGAATTGGAGCTCTTTGAATGAGTAGCACTGTCACAGAAGGATGTTTTTTTTCCTGTTCTAAATGGATCTCCAGAGCTTCCATACACTAATTAATGATGGAGGCTGCTGTTGTGGGAAAATAATATAAAGGCCCAGATTTTCTGCTGCAGGCAAGGAGCAAGGAGTGCTAATTGGGAGAGAGGTGTGAGCAAAGATGCCACCTTGCACTGACTGATCATTAGCCAGTTTTGTCCCTTGCCATGAGTTAGAGCAATCTGAGGGTGACTGTAAATTATGTGGACTGTTAGTGGCACCAAAGGGCTGTTATGTTGGCTGGGCCATACTGGTGTGTCACATATACTTGACAAAGTCTGTATTTTATCTTCTAGGGAGCAGAAGTGGAGAACATCATACTTTGGTTTTGAGAAAGGGCTAAGGACTAGTTTGGACAAGTGGGAGGAAGCATTAGGTGAAAAACCTAAGCTCTTAATTGGGCTTTCTGCATTAGCTTAAATCTTCAAATGTTCAGGTGCTTAGAAACTAAGGACTCTTTCCAGAAGGAAGTGAATGGGAATGAAGCTTTCTCTGAATATATATTAGTGCTGCAACTTCTGCTACAGAGTGTAGCAGGTAGTCCATCTCCAGAACATCCTATGCAATCTATTTGGCTGCAGCTCCAGAGCAAAATCAGACTTCTCAAATGATTTGCTGTAGTAAATCTCTTCTGAATATCTACAGTGACCTTTTGACAAGCTCCTTTATGTCCAGGTCTTCCTCTCCTTTAGTTTCTTGCAGGAATGACAGGATTTCCCCAATATATGTATATAACTAATATATTTAGGTCAAGGATAACATAGAGAGGTAAAAGGCAGAAAAAGGAAAATAAAACACAAAACCAAAAACAGGCCAGTTAAAGATCTGGAGTTTTTTCTTTGAGTATGATTTATGAGATCTAAGAGAAATGTGAGCTGTCCTGTCAGCTTTGTATCTGATTTTTTCCTGATCATATTCTATTGCAGGGAGTCAGTGCAGAAACAGAGTTGTAACTGTTCCTGCACGTTATGGTACTTTGGCACTAGGCCACTCCATGCATACATGCCAAGATGCTTTTATAAAACCATTTAAAAAAAGGCAGTACTAATTAGATATTTAGAGGACTAAAAATCCTGAAGATTTAAATACCAGTAAAGCAGTTATGGCCACAAGTGTGTTTTACATAAGTAAGCCCATAAAGGGCTTTCATTACTGGTGAAAGCAAAAACTATGAACCCCATGTTTCTTTCATAGTAGAACAGGTTAGACTACTAAATGCTTTTTATGTGTACTATTGTTCAATAGATATATTTTTTTCATTTATTATCTTTTCTCGTGGTCATATTTAAAGGCCCCAACATCATATTTATTACCGCACACACAGAAATATAATCTCTACCTTAAATTGCTTGCAATCTCTTAACTTTTCATTTTAAAAACATGTTGCAAGGAACATTTTAAGGAAGCAGATAAATACTGTCAAAGATGTAGCAGACAATGAATGTGGGCATGATCTGAAAAGTTTTATTTAAAATTGTTTGTTTTCATGGAAGTTTCCATATACCACAATCTTCAAAGTTCCCTAGGCTTCTAAACTAAGCAAAAGAAATGTGAGGAATGTGAGGAAGCCTACTGTGTCACAAATGGCTTGAAGAAGATAAAGGTGGAAAAAAATTCAAAGGAAAACTAGGGGTCAGTCAGTGAAAGCAGTGGGGAGCAATTTAAAAACAAAGAGAGGACAGCTGGTTGTACTTCCTCACAAAATTTTGACTGAGTGCTAGAGAATATTGTGGGCAACAATAGGAAAAAATAACTTCAAAAAAGATTAGACAGTCATGTAGGTTGAGATGAAGTTACTGTGTCCTCTTTTTAGGATTATCAGACAAGTTGACCTGGCCTAAAAGGGACTGATAAATTGCCAAACAGATGCAGGGACAGAAATTTCATCCTAAACATCTGATGCCATCAATAGACAAATGCAGGACACACAGGCCTTTTGTTTGGTTCAGTTTAGTAGCTCTTAAACACAAGATAAACACAAGATGCTGATCTCAAGTATCATCATGGCTGACATGTGAACAGTTGCAATAAAGTTTGGTCCTTTTGTGCACTCTGGATGCATTTTAGAGACTCTAGTCCAAAGCTGAGGAGTGGTCTGAGAATAGAAGTGCTAACCTTTCACTGCAACCATGAAGACAGCAAACAGTCCTGCCGCATGACATGAGGATGCAGTCATGGATCTGTGCCACCCATCCTCCTTTCTCCATTTAAATATTTTTCGATATCCACTCCTACCTTCTGTGGTTCAGAGTAATTGTGAGTTCCTTCTGAAGCATTCCAACGAATCCAGGAAACTGGACAAAGCATTTCCTTGCAGCAGCATTAGGCCACAATCTGTATTATATCGGTCTTACACCTTTGTGTAGAATTAACAGGTCAAACAGACCCAAGACTGGCAGTAGATCATCTCTCGGCTTTTTTGGACTGTATTTATTGTATGTTAACAACTAGCCCATGCTTTGGTTTCAGAAGATAGGCTGTTTTGCTAGTTGAGTGCAGGGTACAGCAGAGAAAGAAAGGTGAGTATATTTATATTTCTGTTATGTGTCCTGATTTGCTGCTATCCTTTTTGATATTCATCTAAATAATCAAAATTCAGGATATAATTTTTGTCTGGGCTGTGGTGATTCAGCCTTGCTGTATTTGCACTCCTATACTAGCAAGTGCACATGGACATGGACATGGACAGAGAGAGACACACATACAGGCATGGAAATGGCAGGGGGAAAGGAGGGAAATTACATAATTATGAGAACAACAGAAAACAAAACAATGTGCCTGTGATATTTTACCTGCAGTGGTGTCTGATTCAGAGACGCTTTGCCTTAAATGATGTTATTCATCAATGTTATCCTGTGTGGATATCTCTCTGTTTTTGTTCCCTAGATATTGTAATCCTCTTTCAGCTTGATACCTTGTTTTCTGTAGCTGCAGGGTATAATAAAAATGGTATGCATCCATCTGTAAGTTGCACTTAAGCTGATATGTGCAATATGTGTACATACACATAATATTTTTAGATAATATATAAATGTGATACATATATAGGCATATATATATGCATACAGAAATGAATACTTTGATGTATTTAGCATCTTCAACTAATTATACCTTGCAGTCTCATGTTAATTCCCATTTGAAACATTTGGCACTATTCCTCCTAATTCATTTATATTAATGAGGGGAGGATCCTCTGAGCAATAATCAGTTAAAAATCATGACTAGGTTTGTTAATAAATACCAGATTGGTACATGATACTGTATTGGCTTGTCCTTAATTAGGAAGCACTGGAAGGAGTACCAAGAGGGAAATACTCATAAATTTTTCTTTTAAAGTCTAACTGCTCTCTTTCTGGTATTTGCATCTTTGAAACAGAGAGAAAAATGATAACTTTGAAATTTTTTAATTTTCCTGCACTTAAAACAGCTTATATTTAATTAAGATATACATTTGATATAGAAGCTTTTCCAGCCAGGTCCATGTGAGGAAAGAAAAATCAAGAAAAAACATCAGCAACATTGCTAAGTTTTAGGTAATTGAAATACTTATTTTAAATATTAGAAAACTAGAAATTTTATGAAGCATTTGGGGAGATTGGATGGCTCAGGGAACTAGTAATGAACTAGTGAAGTCTTCATTTCTAGGTGATTGATTGCAATTGCATCTAGGAAAGGCAAGAAAGTAATTCCTGTAAGCCTGTATGCAACAGTGGCTCTGCTATCAAAGCCAGGTCTTACCCTCAGCTGGGACTCCTGGATTAAATGGGCAGGGGTTAGCAAGGACAGGCATTCAATATCTATGGATTCTGAATTTTCTGGAATGGTAATAGGTAAGTTTCTTATAAAGTCAATGAATTTTTCCTGAGTTTTTAATTCCACAGTCCTTTAAAGTGGCAACTTTTTCTGGCATCACTAAGAGTGATTTCTTTCCCCTCATGTCTTCTAAATACTTAACATCACTGTAGGCTTGCCAATGTGCAGTCCACTGGTGCTTGTTTATGCCAAATACCTCCAGCATATGTATGCTTATTTTATCAGTAATAGTATTATGAGATATTAATACAAGAAAAGCCTAATTAGAGATGCTTAGTTTTTCAGATCTACTGACCAACTGAATGGCAGGGACTGACTGCCCTGTTCTGTGCACTGGTGAAAACTGAAGTCATCTCTTCTTATCAGAATCTTTTGAATAGATTAGTGCTTTAAAGCCTGAATCTGAACTGCAGCAACATTGACTATGCTCCCACCAGGACAATGTTTCTGGAGAGAATATGGCTGGAGAATTATGGCAGTATAAACCTATTATTTGTTGGTCAGATGGGCATCAAGGTGACCTAAGGGAACAGTACTAATACTGCTTATACACTCATTTGATCTGAAACTCTTTTCCAGTCCCACCTGTGGCATATCCTCGCAGCCCTTCTTTCCTCCACCCGTTTGTTCGCGTGTGTACCTCCAGAAGAGAAGCCCCTGCACTCTGACATTCAGGGAGGTAGGGGCAATTGGAGGGTTAGTTGTGGACAGGCATTTGGCAGAGAGCTTACAGTAGTTTCACGATTATAAACCGCACCTGAATATAAGCCGCACTTCCGGGTAGCTGGGAAGACCACGGGATTTGTCCATATATAAGCCGCACCCGAATATAAGCCGCGCTTTTTTTTTTTTTTGTTTGTTTGTTTTTAACTCCGCACGGCAGAGGGGCGGGGCACTCCGGCCCAGCCCCACACAGCCCGGCTTCCCAGCGGCAGGGGCCAGGCCGCCTTTGCGCAGCCCCCATTCCCGGCCATCCCCCATTCCCACCGGCTCCCGGTGGCACAGGGGCCGGGCCGCCCTTGCGCAGCCCCCGTTCCCAGCTGTCCCACGGTCCCAGCGCCTCCCCGTGGCACAGGGGCCGGGCCGCACACTTGCAGCCCCTGTTCCGGGCAGTCTCATGCTCCCGGCGGCTCCCACTTGCCACTCTGCTTGGCCGGCTCTCACTTCCGGGTTGGCGTTTCGCTGGGATTTGTCCATAGATAAGCCGCATCTGAATATAAGCCGCACCACTGGGGTAGGCTGGATTCTTCAATGAAAAAGGTGCGGCTTATATTCGTGAAACTACTGTACTCTGGCTAAGCACTTCTGATCTGGAAGCCAAGAGATCATCTTGTAGTAGTAGGTCTGCCAGTTTGTGAAGTTGTTCCTTCTTTATTCCCTCCGACATTTTTTTTTCCAGCCTGTTTATCCTGGAAGCAGCTTGAGGCAGACATTTGTTGTTACAGCATATTCACACAGCTTCTGACACAGTGAACTGGACCTTCCTTTGGAAGTATTTCTGAACAGTGAGAAGTCCTGACTTGGCAGCAAGAGGAGAAAAGCCTTGAGGGCAGTGTGGGGAGCGGGGCACCGTAGGAGGCACAGCACTTTCACTTGTGAGTGAGAAAAATGACCTCCAGTAGCAAGTCCATTGAGAGGGCCAGAGTGGGGACAATGTCTTCTGGTGTAGCTGCACGTAATTAGGATGGACCAAGCCCTTGCTTGGTGGTATCAGATGGCAGGCCCTGGGCACTGCAGGAATGAGTGGAGGGCTGTGATGGCAAGGCAGAATTGATATACAGTGAAATAGATCTGTTTTGAGAAACTGATTTTCAGACATTTACCTGTATCAAAGTTTCTCCAAATATTTCTTATCCCCCACTACACCTTTTCCTGTCATGTCTTTTCAACCTCTGTTGTCTTTACTCACCCTCTCTTCTCTTTTTAATGATATCCTATCTCTTGAATCAATAATTTAGAAAACCTGCTCTGTTTAGGATCAGAGAGGACTGAGATTATTTTTGTTGAAAGCAGAAAAAACTTTTTTTAAGACTGGGTTTTGTCTCCTGATCTAACCAAATCTGTGCTTGTCTCCTTTTTCACTCATGGGGAGACTCAACATCAGTTTTCTTTTAGGTTATGAACAAAGACAGGGAGACAGGTGCCAAGGGGTGAGAGAGAAGAGGGATTATTGGAGCTGGACAGTGCAGGGTAGCTGTTCCTCTGAGCACTTCCTAACCAAGCAAAGATGCTACCTAACCAAGCATTTACCTGACTAATCAATAGTGCCTAAAGAAATAAACTACAATACAGTCCCAATTTCAATCTCTTTTTATCTATCCTGAGCAGAAAGTCTTACTGATTGTCAAAAAAGTGTAAAAAAACCCCAAACTGGGAAATTAATTAACTTTGAATCTCTTTTAATTGCTCATACAAGTGATAAAATATTTCTAAAATAATAACCTCAAAACTGTTTTAAAAAATCCCTTTTTAAATTTACCAGTTGACAGAATGTATATAAACCAGTTGCTTTCAGACACAGGTAAGCTTCTGTTGAAAACAGATAGAATCCTAACAGTTTATGCCTGCATTTGATGATAGTGTAGTTAAGTATTGTGTTATTTAATAATGTATTCAAGCACCTGTTTAGAGAAGGTATATTCCACTATGGTCCAAAATTAAAACAACCCCATTACTTGTTGAAGTTTCATTCATAATTCTTGTATCATGCTCTGATTAGAGTCTACATTGAACCTCAGATGAGCATTACCTAAGGCACATTGAGTTAAATGCACTGTATAAACTAGGCACAAACCACAAAGCTACCTTTAACTTGCACAAAACAGCAAGTGCAAATTGATTAAAATATGCATTCTACTAATATAACGGCTGGTCTCAGTATAAAAATTAATTAATGCTAATAGTACACAATCAAAACTGCTTTTAGAAATCTTCTTAGAACATTAACTAAAATGTTCATTTTTTAAATGCATTTGACTGAACCTCTGAGACTAAAAGCTTTGCTTCCTCCATGCAAATGTGAAAAAAAAAATCACAGCCTGAATTTTCAAGTGGTTATTTTATAGCAACCTCCCCCAGCCATTTGCTTTTGGATTTCTTGTTAACCTGAGCCTGGTCCCAGGCCATGTGTGAGGTTGTACTATTAGCTACTACAGATTAAGGTGGCAGCCTGGGAATCGAGGCCAATAACATATGCAGATTGAGCCACAGAGCAGAGAAGGAGATAACTGAATGAAAAAAGGGGAAAGGCTACTGTGTTTAAAGAGGCAGCACAGCAATATTCTAGGCTTTCAGCTCAAGTTATTCTGAGCATAAGGAGTGAATATTTGTAAAAAAACCAAAAAAACAAAAAACAACCAAAAACCCCTCAACAACAACAAAAAAACAAACAACCAAAAAAAGCCAAAACAGCCAACCTCCAGGACACCCTCTTCTTGGTTCTTCTTGGTTTGTTTGTTTGGTTTTTACATTTGGGCAAGATATTTCACTTCACTGAGATGAATTTTCCTCAGCTGGTTTAATTTAGAAAATATAAAACTTTAAAGAGTCAGTTCTGTGGGCACAGCAAGGGTCTAATCCTCTGACTCTCACAGGATCTTGTGATATCATCTATATCATTGGTGCATTTCTCCAAGAAAAAGGCTTTAATATTAAGTTTTGAGTTATTTATTAATGGAGTCAGGTTTGATACATCCTTTTATAAATATATAAGCATACACACTGGCACACACACATTGACACACACATAAGTACAGTTATATATATAAACTTCTGTTTATTCACAGGTACTGAGTTTTCCATCTGACTTTGCTCTCTATTTTATTTCTGTTTCTCTGAATCCCTCTCAAACCTTTCTGAATTTTAGGTCTGCTTTTCCCTCATTTATACAGATATCTCTGCATCTTTCTAAAGGTTCCTAAAACCAGAAACATCTGGCCTTAAAGACATGCTACTGAAACATACAGAAAAAGCAACAGTTTATAATGTAATATGCATTTGTCTGGACCGTATCTGTCAAGAGCTTCAACAAGCATCCTCAAATACCTGGAACTATGACACATATGGCTTTTCACAGTTGCATCACTCATCAGATTTTTCCTGTTTATGTTTTAGCAATGATTGTGATGAAATTTGATGGAATCACTGAAAAACACAACCAAACAAAAAAGAACTTTGCCATTAATAATGCAAACGTAAGCAAACTTCTCTCTTTGTTGATGCATTTAGCAATCTGGGCAAACAGGAATCTTAGATTCAGTTTCCAGCTCCTACATAAGTTGGAGAAGCTTGCTTGGACTTCTCATTTGTCAGCTTCTCGTCTTCAGAGGAAGGAACCACAACTTGTTTCTTCTTTGCTCCTTCTCTGTTTTGTGAAACTAGTTTTGGTTAAGTTTTACATTTCCCTGGGGAAACTTAGGAAAGTGAATTGAGAACGAAACAACTCCTATCTTCCACTGCTCCCTTCTGCTTGTGTACTGTGTCAGCTTCACAGTGGCCAATTTGCCATCTTCTCAGTTTTGCTTTGGGTACATATTTCATTGCCCTTTACTTTCTTTACAGGTACAGCATATTGTCTTTGTTCCCTTCTGGGCTTACAGTGACCTGGGCCATCTGAGCCACAAATATCTGTCACTGCTGTCACAGAGATCCAAAGTGCTGCTCCTCTATGGAAGGATATTCTCAAGGCAATCACTGATGCTGTCTGTTCCAGGCTCCTTATACATTTTAATAACCAAACCATTAACATACAGAAACATTTCATCATAAGCTGGGTGAGAGGTAGCTTGACTTTTTTTTTTTTTTTTTTTTTTTTTTTTTTAATTTGCATATATTCTAAGTTTAAAAGAAAATTTTAACTTACAAAATCTCAACAGATGACTTAAGGAGACATTATTAATGGGAATATAAAACAATTAAAATAAAACTTTTAATGTAATTGTGCAAAGTATTCATCCCCCCTTGCAGATGGAGTGAGTAGTTTTAAGTTTTGAGAGGACAGATGGATGTGTGCTAAGCCATCTAGCTTCCTGGGCAACTTGAGAAATCAGTAAGCTACCTAGAAAGACACAGATAACTGGACCTGTGGGATACTCAGGGCTAAGTGATCCTAAAAGGAAGACATCTTTCTTTCAACAGTATTTACAGTGACACATTAGAGAAATTGATAATCATTAAGGAGAAACTACAATCCATGGTTACATACTTTACAGTTTCTCTCTGGGGATGATGAATTATCGTTAGTTCTGAGAAAAGCTCCTTCCTTTCCATAATTTCAAAGCACACAGAGATGAAGTTCTAAAAGATTGGTGAAAGCCCGCTGTGACAGGGTGAGTAGCAAGGGTGGCTTGAATCTATTTGAGAACTGCTAAGACATTCACTGGCTGTTCCAACTACATTAAGAAAGAACACTAGTATGTACCTCACCTTGAGGAAAAACTCTCTGCTTTAACAGAAGTGCTTGCCACAGCACAAGTTCAATGGAGCAAACATGTGATCCAGGGAAATCCTGTACAGTGTGGATTGTATTTGAAAGTTTTCCTTGATCATATCACAACAAATTACATAAAATCGAATGTAGGATCATAGATTCATCTGGTATAGTGTCTTGTAGAAGTACCCTGTACTGGATATTTAAATAAGAAATTTCAGAAGAAATCAAAGACAGGAACTCTTTCCTAGTATAGTATTCCAGTTTCTAGTGCAAGGGGATTTTAAGCTGAATGGGACATCTGATGTTGAGACACAGACTTTTCTTTCATGGTTGCCAACTGTTCTCTGAAACTATTTATGTTAGTAGCATCCAAAACATAGTCTGGAAGAACCTCCACTCCACTTTCCCATAGCTTTTTCTAAATCTGATATTTGATATTTCATTTTGGACAGTTAATCAAAATAACTTTTTTTTAAAATTTTATTATTATAATATCTAGTATGACTTATTATTAGTTATCTTAACTTCAGGGTTTTCCCTTTGTATAGATTTGCATTTTACATTACTTGCCCTTTCCTCACTCAGCTACTCAACGTTGTGTTCTTCTCATCTGAACTTAACTCTCTGGATACCAGATACCTAGTCTGAGCTCGTTCTGCCCAATGACAGGGATCTAAGAGAAACAGAATCAGTCACTGGCTGGGAGCTCTGTTGCTTCCCTCAGTGTTTTATAGCATCTCCTTTAATTCATTTCTCTACAAGCCTTCTAATTAGTTTCTTTTTTTGTTATTTCCAACCAATTTTCCCAGTAGAGATATTAGACTTACTGTTTTATGGTTTCCTGGGTCTCCCTCCCCACTACAAAATGCTTTAAATAATTTCTATTGTATTTACCACCTTACTCTGAGGTCAGTTTAAGCACTAGGTTACACAGCACAGTGAGTAGTTTGGTAATTTCATATTTGAGTTCCTTTAGAGCTCTTGAATGATCTGGTCCTGATGGTTTATTGCTATTCATTGTGTAGATTTGTTCTTAAACCTCTTTTATGCACATCAATTTAAGACTGCATCTCAGATTTGTCCCTCCATAAAGAATAGTTATAGTGTAGAAACCTCTCAAAGCTCCTCTGCAGCAAACACTGATGCAAAGATCTCATTCAGCATTTCTGACAAGGCCTTGTCTTCCTGGAGTGCTCTTCTTACACCTGCAGGCCTGGTCGACTCCCTGGCAGGATTCCTACTTCTGAATTATTTGAGGGGGAAAAAATAAAAAAAAAACAACCAGAAAAAATTATGTCTTTAGCGAGGTATTCTCAAAAATTTCCTATCTCTTGCACTCATTTTGTGTTTAGGCTGCTACAGGTCATATTCTATTTAATTTTCCTTTGTCATAAAATACAGTACATGACACAACAAATAAAGGAAGCAGACACGTAAGATTTTGGGGACAGGGAAAGAGAGCTGCAGTTACAAAAATACAAGACTTAGCTATTCTTAATCAATCAAGAACACTTTCAAATATCATTGCTTGTCTACAAATATTGTGAAAAGGGTGAATTGTATTAAGAGAGAATGATAACTAATATTTCACAATTCCACTAAGGATCTTGAAGAAAAAAAAAATTATTTCCAATTTAAATATTTTTATCAGATTTGAGAAAAGTCGCCTGATATTTCTGATGTCCACAGTTTGGGAAAAGATCACAACAAAGGGCAGTACAATTTGTTTCATTTTAACCATTAAGTGGTTTCAGATCAAAGAATTATGGCAATGAGCTTCAAAATGCTATTGTGTATTTGCAAGTGCAATGACTTAAAGATTGCAGAAATAGTGCCAAAAATGGTATATGAAATGGAGAGGATGGTTAAGGAAAAGGTAACCATGGGTTGCCTATGGATAGATGTTGTTTGCAGTCAATTTTTAGGAGCACGCTAGAAATTTGGAAGAGGAGGAGAAAACAAGAAAATGAAGTAGCTGAAAAGAGATATTTTCCAGAAGCTTATGCTGCTCATAGAACTCTTTGTGATTCCAGTCCAAGGACAAAAACTCAGGACAAAACAGAAGGGCACAGCAGTGTTACCCTTTTCTTCCCATAGTCAATGAAGTTTAAAAAAAAAAACAAAAACCTAAAAAAATTAAATATTCTGAAACGTAAACTTCTAAGAGATGGTCCACATCATCAACACCAATTGTGGATCAATGCAACAAGAAACTGGTTGAGAATATTTTAAGGCAACACACCTTCCTCCCCATGGTTTGTCCTCTGAGAAACCCCTCCACATCATGTCCAATGACCAGAGCTCTGTCATTTAGAAGATTTTTGTGTGAGATATCAGTGGGCTTAAATTACACCATGTAATGGAATTTACTGCATTTACATTTCTGATAAGAGACTAAAGTATAATTCTGCTTTTTCTTTGTACCTCGGAAAGGCAAAGAGTGATTTTCAAGGTAGGTATTATCATGCACTATGAACAAAGGAGCATCACAGGGACCATGTAGTTGGTTTTCCACTGGTCATTTCTCCATCAGAGCTTTTAATACACAGATTTTCTTTGCAGTTATTTGCCATGTTTAAAACCTGAAAAAAGAATAAATAATTATCCACTTTTTTCCCCATGTACCAGTCCAACAGTACATGAGAAACACAGAAATCTTATTCTTGTAACTTTGTTCATGCAAATTATTTGGCTTTCATGACTGATTTAATTTATTTTGATGGGGCTAATTATATCTCACTTGTGGACTAGTTTCCAGAATAAGATTTTTGGATAACTCCAGGTAGAAATTCCCCATTTTGGAGCTAGACCTGAGGCAAGACTGAGAATTTCTGTTAAGGGTCTAATTCTTTTTAAGAGAATAGATCAAAAATTTTTTGTTTCTTCATTTTGCGTAGTGAAATTTTACTGTGTATAAGTATTGAAACAGGATTGACATTAAATCTTTGCTGACTAGATTGTGTCTTTCTGTGGCCATAAATAGTGGTTTCTTCTGTTAGAAATTTTCAGGACAGTTACAAGTACATATGACTTGGTCATCTCAGAAAGAAACAAAAATAAATATTCATCATGGACTGACTATCCCACGAGGAAACCATTTGGTGAAAAGTATTGTTTCTTTCTGAAAAATTAATGAGATTACAAACAAGAGCGGAACACACTTCTTACTTAGCTGTGTTTTCCAAGTTTTTGTTTGAAAAACGTGTAACTTTGATAGGAAGCAAAGATCTTTGTGTTGTAGTGCAGAGAGATATGCAGATGGTAGGGAAAGGTGCCAGCTAAGGTGACACTCCAGTTCACATGATCTGGTCATGGCCACACAGCTGTGCATAATCCTCCATCCAGAAACATCAGGATCTTGGTCTGAGAAAGACTAAGCACGGTGTTAGTATTTTTTCATGCTAAAATAAAACAAAACAAGAGGAGGAGAGCTAGTCATAATTTTTTTCTTTCCTTTTAACTTTTAAAATTACACATTCACAGTTTGTGGTCAGATTCTTGAAGTACATATAGATGTTTCTGTCCTCAACTGGAACTGTGGGTACTTTTTGACATGGCAAAACAGAGATTTTCCAGTTTAGAGCTTGCAGTATATTTAAACAATTAAACACTAGATTTAATATCAGCAAACATATATTCTTGATTTTATTCCTTTTTTTTTTAATTTAATGAAAATAAATCATTAAAACAACTGATCTGTTGGAAAAGTGGATAAAGTATATACAGTATATTGCTATTATTGGCCCTATAATGTCTACAGTTCTAAAAAACACTTTATTTTCAATTTTACTGAATATGTTTCCATATAACATAGAGTGCTACTCGTTGCAGTGCACAATGTCTCAAAATATCCATAAGCTTATAGGTCTCATAGTCTCATAGCCAGGAGTAACAAACTTATGCATTCTATACCATAATATTATTTGCTTTGACACTTCATCTCTGACACAACAAACTGTTTGCAGGCATCTTAACTTGGCATTCTACAGATAGCTGTTTCTCCTGTTTACAAACAAGTTACATTAATGTAATGATTGTGCAATTACATAAAAAGATTACCAGACCACTTGAAAATCCCCTACTAGCATTCTCATTCCGTTCTCAATTACAGTAATATATGTCTGATGATTCCCTTTACTGCAAAACTTAATTTGGATTTCTTGTTAATTCACATTGTGTCAGTGTTTAACACCAAATATTAATAGATGCTTCTAATTTTTTTTTCCAGAAATAAAAAATAAAGTTAATAGGACTGTTTTGTAGAACAATTTTTTATATATCAAAGCTTATTATTTGATTGCTGCAAAATAGCCCACCTTCAGCAGGCACAGCACATCTGGTTGGTTTTCTGAGAGGGGAAAAGTACATTTCTCTGAGTCAGAGGGTAACAGTGCTGGTGACAGAGACATCAGTGGCATCCAGACAGCGATCATCTCATTGCAGAGCAGAAAGTAAAGACGAGAAGAAAGTAAAAGCTGCCCTCATTTACAGAAAGTTATCTTTTCATTAGCTTGCACTCAGGACAAGCTTTTCATCTGCACTCATGTGCAAAGCCAAGTTATTATAATGGAAGCCACCAACAGGCTAAGGGGGGAAGAAATTTAAAAGTTTGCGAGAAATGTATGTTAAAAATCTGTTTAAGACAATATGAAAGACTGCTCACGTACATACAAATAGGTGAAAATTCTTTTTCAGCTTTATTTACCTGAGAATGAATTTCAGTTTGAAGAGGCCTTTATGTCGTTTCAGGCAAAGCACCTAAGATATAAGCAATTTTGAACAAGAGTACTACACATTTGTCTTTATAACAATTTGTATGTAACAGCTTTTATGCAAATGATGCTAAAGTGGTGCCTTTTTTCTAAATTGGACATTTTTATGGTTATAATTTTCTTCTGTAATAACAGCAAAAAAATGGCTGTCCCAGTGGAGTTGAGCATTTCATCTCTAGTGCTGTTTTGTGAAGTTGGAATGACAAGTTTCTTTCATTTGCACAAAGAATGACAAAAAGAAGTATTTTTTGTCATTCTTGTCTGATTTGGTTGAGGCAGTTACACTTGGAAGCAGCACCAGTCCCCTGACACCAACCTTTTCTCTGCTATCAAGAATGGTATCATAAAGTCATAATAAAACTTAAAGGAACTAAAAAATATTGCATTCTCTCTGTTTCTGCTCTTTGAAGGACATAAATCACTTTGTTAGTTTAAGTAGTTGCTGCTTTGGTGTGGTCTTTGGCATTGATTCACACTCATTCTCCAGGGGTCAGAAAGGTGACTTTTACAGACCATGGTTTTAGATTTAATTAACTATGATGCAAGAGAATTCATGTATTTCATGCAAACATTCCAAGGCATTAGTATAATAAACCAAGTAAAATAGGCAGGTTCTTGTTGCTTAATTGACTATGCAGTTCTGCAACATGATGTGAGAAATTCTGGGTCTTTAACAACGATTAAATTCTATTCCAGATACCAATTAATTAGTGATCTGTAACCAGGAAACTTTATGATGGATGATTTTACCTCCATAAAGTGATAAATTGGTAGACTTTAATTGAGACATACAATAAGGTTAACAAAATCTAATTGAAATCTGATACTTCATCTCATAAAGTAGAATCTCATAAAATATAATTAAATGTACTATTTAGTAAAAACCCCACAAATGTTTATTTGAATGTGAACAGCCAATAAATGCTGAGGCCTCCTGTGTGTCTCTCTTTAAACTATGTTGGTAATATCTATACACCTTCTATATATAAACTGTAAATTCAAAGTCTATTTTTAATCAATCTTCTGCTAATACTGATTTTTATTTCTGCTACTCAAACATTACCTGTAGTGCTCCTTGGCATTCTGCACATTGGCCTAATGTGCTGTGTTTGCTGGGACAGGGTTAATTTTCTTCACAGCAGCTAACACAGGCTATATTTTAGATTTGTACTGAAAACATGGTTTATAATACCAAAATGTTTCTAATATTGCTGAATGCTGCCTTGCTGCCTGGACAACATCAATGCCTTTTCTGCTCCACATCCCATCCCACCAGCTGTGTGGCATGTACAAGGAGTTGGAATGGGACACAGCTGGGACAGATAACCTAAACTTACCACAAAGCAACTCCATGCCACATGGTGGGGTGCTCAGCATATAAAGCTGGGGAAAAAAGAAGGAAGGAGAGGACCATCGTAGGGATGATGTTTGTGGTCCAAGCCACTGCTATGTGTAATGGAGCTCAGGCTTCCCAGTGATGGCTGAATGCCTGCCTGCCCATGGGATGTGGTGAACAAACCTCAGCCTGCCTGTATATCCAGGATTATTCCACCCCAGGGGCAGAATCTGGCACTTGTCTTTGTTAAACTTCACACAGTTCATGACTGCCCAGTCCCCTAATTTGTTGAGATCTCTCTGTGGGGCCTTTCTGCCTTCAAGGGAGTCAACAGCTCCGCCCAGTCTTGTATCACTGACAAACTCACCTAGTGTACCTTTGAGTCTGTGTTCCAGTTGTTTATGAAGAAGGTGAAGATAATTGGTCCTAAAATGGAGCCCTACAGAGCACTGCTAGTGACCCAATGCCAGCCTGATGTCACCCCATTCACACTTGGGGCATGTCATAGAGCTAACCTTTATTATTGTACTAATCAGCTGAAGGGTTACCTTCAGCCCTTCTTTTTATTCAGAGTGCTTATAGCCTAGAATGGTTTTCCTTAGAAATGCAAGATATTCTCTCTTATTTGAAGTTCCTATGCTTTGCATTGTACCTTCCATTTCAGCTATACAGTATCTATACATTCAATTGTTGAACTGCCAGAGGAAACCATGACTTGAGACATCCTATAATTTCAGCCAAGGCAAAGCTTCAAAGCAATTAAAGCCATAACTGTGTATGCAAAAATACTTCCTGAGAATAATGATTGTAGGAGGAGTTGACTATATTGATAAGTATATAGATGTTAACACCAAAATTTTGCTTCTAAATTACCAGAATAAAACTCTGTTCAGTCATTAACATTCCTATAAAGACATACTGGCAACCTGGATCGTCCTATTCCTGAAAAGGAAAAAAAGCAGTGGATAGGTGAATTGTTTTGTATGCTTGTGGCACTCTCACAGAAACCATATCTTGTCTTTAATAATTCGAATTGCTTAAATAATTTCACATTATACCATCTAATTTATAAATATCTGCTTATGAAGAAATACTTCTGGTATTATGGAGGGGAGGGGGTGGGTTAATACATTATTTACATTTTAGAAGCAGAAATGTCTTTTTTTAGGCACAATATTAAATAATAAATACTTTGTACATTTAATAGTGCCTTTCATCCAAAGACCTCAAAGCATCTCCAGATTTTTGCAAGTGGGCAAACTGAGGCAGATAACTACTAGGCAGAGTTTGCAAGGTCACTCTGTGTGTTCCTGATGGATACTCTAGTGTGTTGACTAAGAATCCTGAAACCAACCCCTCTGGCCCGCTGTGCTGCATGAGCAAATCTATGCAGACTAATAGATTATTAATGTTTTGACAATCTAATGGTTTACTTAGTTTGACGTAGCTTTAGGGCTTTATAATTAAGGAAATATGTGTTAACATTGATATTAAAATATATTTTTGTCAAATATTCAGTGGAATCAAGTTAACAAATGCTTGCCTGAAAACTAGTGAGGAAAACAGCTCATATGGGATGTGGAATAAAAGGGCTGATTTCACATAAAAAGGTTATTTTTTTAAAAAACTCTCATAAATACAATGTCAGAAAGGGTTTGGAGCATATATCGAGCAACACTCAACAAACAGGGCTGAAAAAGAAGCCAAGCTTTAAAAGATACATTTTTAAATTTATTTTGAAAGTCCAAATCACGTCATGCCTAATTGGCATCTGCACCGTGACCTCTTCGCACTTTTCTGGTAACATAAAAGCACCTCTAAGTGTGGATATATGTTAATGTACTCATCTGTGATGGTCTAAGGAGATTTAGAGTCTGAGAAAAATATCTCTTCAGTGTTGTCTTCTATATTTAGTATTAATTTAACTCAAAAATGAAATAATAAAAGTTCTTGTGATATTGGTTTTAGATTCATACACTATGTTTACATCCGACTAAAAGACTTTTTGGTGCAACCTCTGCTAACCAGAATCATCACTGCATCATCAATAATCAAATGAGATTAACCAACTGTGTCCAGGTCCAATTGTACTCTCACGGTCTACAGAAAAAGCATCATTTAATTTTAGACTACTTTATAGTCCACTACCATAATGCCTGATGCCCTACCACTCAAATTCTCAAGTTGCTATTTTTTTTGTTGCTGTTGTGTTTTTTGTTTTGTTGTTGTTGTTGTTTTGTTTTGTTCTGTTTTTTCCTTAAAATGTTAAATGTTCTTTATCCATTTTAGATTATCTGCTGGGTGGCTGTAGCATGCATGAGAGTCCACTATCCCTGTCATCCTGGTGTGTTTTGTGCTTCGTTAATTATGAAAATCACATGGTGATTACAAACCCTTCATGTGCAAATCAGAAAACACGATGCACACAGTTACACATAGCCATTTACCACACTCATCAGTAACTGCAGGATCTTGGGAAGAGCACTTACAATTCCCCTTGCAACATTATTTCTCAAAAGCATTTGTTCCTATAGCAAGGTAATGGACTGAAGGAGGCACAGATCCTCATCTCCCTAACCTTGGTGTAAATTAGGATCAGCTCCGCTGAGATCAGTGCAGTTGCTCTGAATAAGCAACAGAGATCAGAGTCTGGCTCAGGAACTTTGCATACTCACTATTAAACTTGGAAAAGGGAACTCCTGTCTGTCTCAATTTCCCAAGTGCTATCTGTCACTAACAAGGCACACACACATTAATTGTGTGTTTTAAAACTTTGTTTGGTTGAACTTGTCATCCTAGGCTAAAATTGTGTGACCTAACTTGTAGTAGCTTTTTCAGTGAAGGTATCATTTACTGTTGAGTATATTTTACTGTGCTGTTATAGATCTTTTCACTCAACCAGCTGTCTAACATGTTGAATAGTCTTTCATCTTGTCAAACACTTCCATTCCCCTTTCTACAGCTTTCTCAGCCAGCATGTACACACCTAATCAATCTAATGCCACTGTCTCCAGACTTTAAAACCAAAAAGCACTGCCCAAACTACTTTTTTAAAGAGACAGTCATCCTTTTCCAGTAAATTCACCATCAAGAGGACAGATAAATTGTTAAATGAGAAGAAACACATCTAAGAAACTGTTACTCTAGGTCCAGCCTCAGAGCTCGGGTTCAGTCAGTGAATCTGTCATTCAGTAAAGGCTGTTGGGGGCTTCCCTTCACACTGATCATGTATATGTTGATGTAATTTAATTTAATAAACATCTTACACATGGAACTGACTTTAAATCCTCTTGCTTTTGCTTACTTATACATATTTTTCCATTTTTAGACAAACAAGATTAGTCTGCCTCAATCTGTTCAATGCCATTTTAGTTTTTTTTCTTTTTTTTTTTTTTTCTTTTCCTTATCCTTCATCAATGGAACTCCATTAGTAGATTGATATTTACATCATACAGGAGGCAAGTGAAAAAAAAAAATCCATTGGTATTGCTTTCAAGTGGCCTCTGCTATGTGATATAGTGTATACCTTTTGTGGTATGGAGTATTCATTAGGGCTGTTTTTATTTTTATTACTTTTATTTTTATTAGATATATTACCTCTGGAGACTGTATGAAGTGAACCATGTCACTGGGTGAGATTACTACTCAGTTAATAGCAGTTCTGAAATCAGTCAGTTGGGAATAGGCTGTGTTGCAAGAACCTCTAAAATGTGAATATATGTGGTGGGGGACAGGGTAGCTTTCAAAAGGGGAGGGTTTTTTTTCTGTTGATGGATTCTCTTGTGGAACGTTTTTCAATTGCACGCTCATTTCTATAAGTGATTTTAGTTAAAACAGATAACAACAACTGAAACAAACACTTTTATAGCCGGCAGGTACACATGAAATGGAGAGGCCTGAACAAACAGGTAGAGGTAGGTGCTTTGTATTTTCAGTCTGATTTTGAATTACTAAGGATGGAGGGAGGTAAAGACACTTCAACCTTTAAGCCCCTTTGACATTCACGAAGTGCTAAAAGTCAGCTGGGGTCTCTGCTCTGACAAATTTGCATCTCTTTGAATATGACGCTTGAAAAGCCAAGCCGCTAGATTAAATTTTGCCATGGAGAAAATGAGAAAGGCTTCCATCTCCCAGGTCTACTGGGAGGATCTTTATGGTTGATTTACTTTTTTTAAATAAATGTTTCTTTATGTGTTTTCTCTAGTTTGTGTCCAGCCTTCCTCTATCATGCATGCTGTAACTTCTGCCAGTTATATCAGCCCACAGTAAGTCAACCTGGGCAGAGCACAAGGTGAAAGAATATTTCAATCTAAACTGCATACCCCTTCTGTGTTTTCTGATTAAAATTTGCAAGCAAACCTTGGAATAAACCATACCTGACATGACTTCTAAAATAATTTACGCTGTTTATAAACCATGGGCTAAATCCTACAAACCCTCCCTGTGCCATTTGCATGCAGAAGGGCTGCAGGTTTGCAGGAGCAGGCCCTGCCTGCTATGTAGCTGAAACCTTACCAACAGGCAGAATAATGATTTTAGGAACCCATAAAAATATTAAGTTGATTACCCATTGAATAAAATCCACTAAAATATGAATTATCTAATGAGCTGCTGCTGTTCTTCAGGCTGACAGTTCTTGCATTAAGTTAACAAACACCACAGACTCCTGTGGACCTTCTATGGGGAGGGTGAGGGCAAGTTTGGCACTCAGGGGTAGAACTGTTTCAGCTAATGACAAATAAAAAGGTGTATGTAAGGCAAATGTTTCAAGGTTTATAGAAGCTTATAATATGGACTCTATTTATTTGCTAAGCATTTATGGCAGCTCTTGAATTTATAAGCGTGTCAGCAAAAGACTTTTCACAGATGTTGAATGCAAACATTGTTTTAATGTTCATTGATGAACTCTCAAGAACGCTGCTGTTATCCTTGTATTATTAAATAAGGCTAGAACTTGAAATGATACTATATTTTACAAAAAAAAATACACCTCCATTGTATCTACATTTGCTACTATGGGATACTCATTATTTTTGGAATTTCTAGAGCAGAATAAACATTTTTTTTTGTGAGCCAAGAGACAACTCCCTCAATGCTTTACTTTACTATGTCTTTGTTTCCTTGGTGTATGTGAAATGTGTATGTAATAGTATCATACTCAGAGCCAGTAGGAGATATTGTGTGTGAAGAGTTTTTTTTCCTCTACACAGAAATTGTTTGCAAGTTCTGTGCACAGCAAAAGCCATGAAAAATCACGTATAGCTAGTTTTCCCTTTTTATTTTTATTTCCTTGCTGAGTTGTTATAATTTTCTGGCAGATCACATTACATTAGAATGAAATGTGATCTGTAGTTAGGACTAAGCAATGCATCCTGCAGCTTTAATTCAGTCACTTGGGTTCCAGTTTAGCCCAACATGTGTCTCTTGAAATAACTCAGGAAAGCAGATTGATGATACACTTAGCAGAGGAATAACAGCGCTGGAGACTGAAGTACTAAACAATTCAATTGTTAAACATATCTAAGCATCTGAAGAAAAAATCCAACTTTCTGGGAAAAAAAAGGAAAATATTTAGGAACCCAACAAAGCTTCTGTTGGTATTGATGGGAACAGTGAGATATATGGAGCATTTTTAAAATTACTAAAACTGAACTTGAAAGTCCAGTTACTGTAAACTAATCCTGAGGAGCCTAACCTCAGAATCTTACGTCATTTCAGGGTCTCATTCAGGTCTGTTTTCTTCAGATGTCACTGTGGCATTTTAGTATTTAGACATTGAAGTAGTATCTTTTCAGAGAAACAAACCTTTCCAATAACTAAATGATTTGAAACTTTTATATAACATTCATTTGCACACTCATATGTTCTCACATCTTTCCGCGTCCATTACTTTTGCTAGTTGTGTCTTCCCCTCTCAAATCCAGCTGTTCTTTCAGCTCTCTCAGACCAGGTCCTTCCCAGGCTCACTCTGCTTCTCTGCACTTTGAACCTGCCTATTCATTCATGCCATTCCCTTCTTTCAAAGACTGTCCTTACATGTGACATTTCATTCCTGGTTGGAGGCTGCAATCGCCTCCAGGACTATAGTGGATGAGTAGCCGTGGGACCTGCCAAATGCTGAAGGAAGAAAGGTGCATCAGTCCCACTCAGGTACTCAGCTCCACAGAGCAGGCATGGTTTGGGGTGCAGCAGACTCCTCGTCCAAGCCCCTAGACAGCTGTTGTTGGATGGTGACTCAATACACCCTAGCAGACTGAGCACAGCCTAGATATTTTTGTTCTGAATTAGGCCCCTAACTCCCAGCAAGTCCACCTCCCGGCTAGGATAATGACTTAGATGCCTTTTTCCAGAGAAAAAGAAAGTGAGTGATCTGGGAGTCTCTGAGAAAAGCACTTCAATACCTCATTTGAGTACACCCTTATGCGATGTATTGGAGTTTCTAGGACAACTCACTCACAAATGGATCATTACAGCAGTAAAAGCCAGTTTATTATTTAACCAATTCAGGCTGAGTGGAGACTGGAGAGTATTGGCACTTGCATTGATTGTAAGTAGGAGTCAAGCAATTAATGAACAGAGTTTTCAGCAATAGTCTTGAGGAGAGTGTGCAATGTGTCCAAATAGGTATGACTGAGGCGGTGTTAACTGAATTCAGAATAAGCAAAGACAAGGGCAATGAAAAGCATTTCCCATAACACATTGCCAATGTCCACACATCACAAGTATTTTTAGATGCATGTGGATTAAACTTAACTTTTGGTCTGGGTTGACAAGGTAGTTTTCAACTCTTACATGCTGCTTATCACCAGAAGAATATTTTAAAGAGGAAAGCAAATGTCTGAAAAGCCCCCTAGGAATTTCTGTGAGTGTTCATAAGTCATATTAAGGGGTTAAATGTCTCTTATAGCCAGCGTCTGGAGCAGATACACATCTCTGCCTAGGAAAGGCCATTTCTGTGTCCACCCTAGCACAGATCTCTGATCAGAAATGTTCTGGCTTGGTGCTGAACTAATAGCACTGCACATATATAGATGTCCAGAGTGGAGAAGTCTGGCTTGGAAAAAGCTCTTCAATGCTCTTTGCTTTGAGGGGATAGACTAAATTCTAATGGATTTACTTGGCACATTTTCATGCTTACAGAACTAGGCATCTTTTTATTTTGATAAAACCAGAGACAATTGAAAATTCTCATGATTCTAGGACTTCAACATTTAGGAAATCCTCCTTTTTCCCCCAAGAATATATTCTAAAGGGACACACGCATTTAGGACACATTTCATCTACCCTCTGACAGTTATACAGCTGTCTTTCCTTATCTAGGTCTCTTTTAAAGATTAATTTCTTCTATAATCCCTACAGCACAGGTCAAAAAGAATAATAAAAAAACCTAAGTAAATAATTAATAAAATAATAAATTTGTAATCCAATTAAACAACAACAATAACAATAAAAAAACAAAAATCCCCCCAGATCTTCCTCATGCTTGAGCTCTTAACCATGTTATATATTTTCTGCATTTGTCCTTCAGATGGCATGATCTTCAGAGTACTGGCTTAATTTCTGATTCATTCAGCTAAGGGTACATGGTCATTGAATAGCAAAAGAACACATAATAATACACAATTTATTGATACAGATACACACACCATGTGCACTACTCAAATCACTACAAATCTGAAGGCATATATAGCTGCTCACACATTTAAAGTCACACATGTAAACAAATGAGGATAGACACATGCACATGTAATGCTTTCCTCACTGCTCTCCTCATCTTGGGGTTATGCAGATCATTTTGTGTGTGTGTGTGTGTGTGTGTGTGTGTGTGTTTTGTCAGGTACAGCAAACATAAATTAAGTCTTTCTAAATAGTAAAAATATTGCTATTAACATGGCATATTTAAATCCAAATGGACAAGTTTATGCTTCCTTCTGCCCTTTTCTTCCTCTTTCTCACTCCCTCACTCTGCCTCTCCCTCTCTCTCTCTCACTTTACCTTCCCAACGGCACTATTTTATTTCAGAAGAAAACTTATGAAAATTGTTGAAACACACACTACAAAGCATTTGCTTTTTTTTCCTCTCCTTTTTTTTTTTATTTCAGCAGATAGCCCCCAAAAAAGGCAGGGATGTCAAAGGCTTCGAGTCCCCCCTTTGACATTCACGCAGTGCTGAGAGTCAGCCGGGGTCTCAGCTCTGACAAATTTGCATCTCTTTGAATGTGACGCTTGAAAAAAGCCGGAGCTGCTAGATTAAATTTTTTTTTTTTCCATCGAGAAAATGAGAAAAGCCTCTATCTCTCCGCCGAGTCTACTGGGAAGATCTTTATTCTGATTCTTGTTAGAATTGTTTATCACCCTGACAGACCAGACTCGGACGAGATAAAGGCGCTGCTCCATCACGGGGCCTGACAGTGGTAGGACATGCAGAGAAATGAAAGGAGCAGGGGAAAATATTATTAATAGATGCCGACTTGATTTGCCTCTATGGCACGTCAAGGAAGGAAGGGAGGGGGGAGCCACGGCTTGATTGCAAGCCTATGAAGTTCTGTCCAAAAAAGAAGCTATTTTTCATTAAGTGATAGAAGGGCTTTTTTCATGTTCTTTCCTGAGGAGCTGATAACTTATGCAGTTTATTCTAACCCTGCTGATTTCTGTCAGGGAAAGAAAACTCCTGAAAGATGGCTCCAGCTCGTCCTTTTCAGAGAAGGAGGCTGTCTTGTCAAAAATGGTAGCAAGGCATTAAAGCCCTGGCCTTGACTCCTGCAAGGTCCCTTGGATGTGATTGGGTGTGCATATGTCTGTGAGCATGGGGGTGGGGAAGGAGGGTGTCATTATGTACCCACTATGGCCCTCTGAGGGGAAAAAAATGAAAATATATATGCAGAGCAGACCTTGCACATATGCATGTGGACACACACACCACATACACAGAGGCTTTGTGCATGTGAGCATACATGCTAAAACACTTGTTTCACTGCCTAATTACTCTGCAGTTAGTAGAGATTTGTCTGATGTCAGTGCGCGCTGAATTTGAGAATTGGGGATAAAGTTAGAGCAGCTTCATTCAAAATGAACGTTAAAAAATAACCAGCTCCCTGTATGTCAGGTCTCACACAGAAACATGACTGGCAATAGGAGCCCTAGATCTCCCGCAGTGATGCAGATTCTACTGTGGCTGTCTTGTTTTCTGGGGCAGAATTGTCTCTCCATGATCATTATTTCTCCTAGGTTAGATTTTTTTGAATAGGAAGGTAGGAGTGAGAAATATTCTTTGCGTGCATAATGGCCGTTCTATTGTTATTCTTCGATCCTTAGCATTTACAGCCCTGAACACTTGGGGCATTTGCTGCAATCACGGTGTTTCATGAACACAGTTCCTTTTTTGTAATTAACTTGTTTGTTTCCAAAAAGGAATGTGCTTGATCACTATCCTAACTGAAGGTTGAATTCAGTATAAATTAACTACTGGAGAAATGCTTGCCTTAGGGCAAAAGAATAGGTCTGTTTCTGTGAACCTGCTCTTCATCCTACAGCATGTTGAGCATCTTGAGAGGAGCTATGAATGGTGCAGAGCTCTCTGCTTTCAGTAGAATGGAAGAGCTTAGCAGCTCAAGGAATTACTCAGCACTTTGCCACTGGAAAAGCTAGATTTCTTCCTGGAAAGCTCATGGACAGCCTCAGTGCTAGGCAGTTCACTTTCTCTTTATTCTTCAGACTTTTCCTAAAGGGTTGCTCTTTCCAGTAAGAGCAATAAGTGCTTTTAAAATGCCAGATCTTTTCCATTCAGGTGGCATTGAAAGATGAATTAATGAGGAATTATTTCAATACACTGTAAAAAGACCTGTGCTATCTGTCTTGCTAACTCTACCAAATCCCTCCTATACAATCAGTGGTGTCAAATCTGTACCTGATCCATTTTCAAATTGGTGTGGATGATACAGAATGACTGCTTGGGGGAAGTCCAACTCCAAAATTAGGGACTATAAATAGGCTTAGGTTAAGGTGTGATTTTTACCCTCTACTATTTCAGGGATCTTTCTCACCTCTCCTGAACACTATACTGAAGATTTCCTATTAAATAACCTAACCCTGCCATAGATCATCAAGCAACCTGATGTGCCTGGCAGCAGGATTATGGACTACTGTGTGCTAAAGTATGTGGCATAGTTATTTGTGTGCTGACATGAAACTGGGTTTTCAAACTCAGTCATCCAAATATCTATTCCTTACCCCATTGTGTCAGAATCCTCCTGAAAATCAGTTCATTAAAGTATAAGGACATGTTAAACTACTTCTGAATGGTATTCTAGTTATTGTGGCATAATAGCAAATGTTAAGTCATAGAATTACTAGAATACTTGGGGTTGGAAGGAAGCTTAAAGGTGATCTAGTTCCAGCTGTCCTGCTATGAACAGGGACACCTTCCATTAGACCAGGCTCCATTCAATCTGGGCTTGGGAAAGCACCATCTTTTCTCAGATCAGACTCACAGAAAGTGGTGGAGATCTGCAAGCTGAGCAGGTCTTGCATGTTGAGGGTTTTACATGAAAAGACACTGAAAACCTTAATCTCTCTTAATTTTCTGTGTTGTTTATTTACTGGTCTGATGTCTATGAATTCCCAGGAACCTTGTGCATGATGATTAGTTCTGACTTCAGAGCTTACACAAACATTTAGAGAAATCCTATGTTGTCTCTGTGTGAGGAGTCTTCTGGTAAAACATAATGAACAATCACCATAGATAACTTTATTTATTTATTGATGCTGAAATTTTAGGGGTGTTGTTTGAGCTCAGGATGATGTTATGTATGGTTCTATACAAAGCAAAAGAGTCTGCATACATCAGACAGTCCAAGGATGGGAGAAAAGAAGTAAGACACCTACCTTTTGATGGCTCAGAATCTAAAGGCTGCTGATACCGAGCAGCCCAAGATCACACAGGAAGTTCTGCAGAAAGGTTGAATGGTTGAGCCGAGGCCTTTAGTCCTGGTACAGTTTATTAACCACAGCACAGCCTTTACCCAGACCAGCTCAGTCTGTTTTGGCTGAGCCAACCTCTCCGTATCACGTTCCACTGTAACCTAGACGGAGAAAGCAATTTAGAAAGGCCCCCCTTTTTATGACTACAACTAATTTACCAAAATACTGTGAGAAAGCATCATGACGTAGATAGGGATTTACCTCTAATATTTTTTTTTAACTGCAGTTGTTTACATTGCTCCAGTGACAAAGAGGAATATTGTTAGTGAAACTTTGAGAAGGGAGGTTGAGTCATGCATCCCCAAAGTCCTCAATTTGCATAATTTTAGAAAGTGGATATATTTGGCAGGCGTTCTTTTTATTCAGCAATGGGTTTGGCACATGCCAGAGTACAGAGGCTGAGTGAACATCGTGCAGCAATTTAAACCGAGCAAACAGATGTGGTTTTGCATTTTGTTATATGTTGAGTCTCAGGCTATCATGAAAATATCTCTGGGTAATCAGCACACCCAAACTGTACAGTTCACGTGTTGATACCTTACAGCTATGCTACCAAATTTTTTTCTTCATTTAGTTATGCTGCCCCAAATTATCTGAATATTGTGGATAATTATAACTGAATTTATCAGGATTAATTTTATTTCACATCATTGTCCTTGACTTTGGGTCTTTATATGCATTATCTCTACCCTTGGACCTACAAACCAGCAAAGAGAGATGGTGACATCACAAGATTATTTATAACAATTTCATATGAGCAGAGTGAAAAATTTCTATTTCTGAAGAGGAGCCTATACAACATGCAAAAACTAATAAAAATGACACAGCTAAGCAGTACTGAACACAGCAAAAATATTTTCTTAGAAATCACTTTAAATATAGACTACGGAACTGGTGACTGCAGTGCAAGTTTAACATAAAGGATTTAAGACATGGTCCCATATCACTGGCAGAATTCACTTGATTTAAATGCATGTCAGTTCAGGTCAATAAAAGGCAATTACTTTTTTGTATGATGATAAGTATGAAACTCTGAACAATGTCTGGAATGTGTTTATTGCTGATCTTTGTCTGAATTAGATGGGAAAATAGCAATTCTTGCATTGTTTTATAGTATCTTTCTAGATAATGTTAAGTGTGATGGTTTCAAGTTGTTGAAGTACAAAGTTAGAGCTATTAAATCATGATTTCTGTGTAATTATGGAAAACACACACATTTGTACTTTATGTTAGGTATTGGCTTCCTAGATCTTTCATAAGATTATTGGAAACAGTACTACTAACTTGTTCATAGCACTAATTTTTCAACTGTAAAAGCAACTGTAGATCACTTCAGGGCAACCTGCAAGCAAGGAATAAAAAGTAAGAGCTAATGTAGCTGTAAAGGTGCTAACTGGCCAAATATAAAGTGTTCATCCACACTGACTGTCCAGTGTGCCTGCAGTTGGGAGTGTTTCCCCTTTGGTTGCCTCTTTGATCAGTACAATTTGTTCTCACACAGAAGGTTTTGGATATGTAGCTCAAATTTATAGATATGACCCTTAAGGAATTGATTTAGACAGTATTTTTCATATCAACTGTTACTAGAAGGGAGTTAATACTTCATAATAATTTCTCATCGAATTTGACTTTCTTCATCTCCTTTTCAAAAAAATCTGCAGTCAGACTGCAGGTTTTGTAAAAAAGTGTGCCAGAGGAAATGGCTTAGATTATTTTGCCTATTTCTGACATTTGGAAAGCAATTTCAATAGGTATATCAAATGTACCCATCCATAACAACTGGCTGCTTCAGCTCCAGTGAAGGCCAGGTTTATCAAGAGCAATTCAGGGGAATAAGCTTACAGGTCCATCTATTTCTGCAAAACCTATGAGGAAGTACTTTTGGAACATCCTGAACACTGACAAGATTCTGGATAAAAGCTCATGCATATCTGCAAGAACTCGTTCATTTAAATTTTGTTTCTCCCCACATATCAAAGCATGAAGTGCTCATTTGCTCACTTCCAACAAGAAACATATTAGGGTAGCTGAAGTGGCTTCTTATCAATAGCCACAATATGCAGCCTCCCACTCAAAAAGTGCCACAAATAGAAGAACTGTAAAAAAAATCTTAAAACAATTTTTTATTATCCAAGTAACTCAATTTCTTAAGTCATCAACTTCTCGTGAGGAAAGACTGACAATATGTGTGCTCTTCATGTGGGGAGCAAAAGAGTGGGGGAAATCTGTCCTTTCATTATGGTTCATATTCAGGGAACAGCCTGGGTTAATAATTTAAAAGTAGGAAGTTAATTTATGCATCCCTGAAATCCTCCTTTTGTGCAGTTTTAGAAAATGCATACATGTGACAGGGTATCTCATTGTTCTCAGGATGTGTTATCGTGTATATGTGGAGTAGCTTTAGTGCGATATGAAATGCAAATTTGACTCACTTTGTTCTTGCCACTTTTATGAATATTAAAAGTATGGATAAAATAATTGTGAACACTTGGATAAGGTCTTTACCTCCTAATTTCAGTGCTATGAAGTTTTGATATTGGTGCAGCAGAAAAAAAATTGAAAATGTTGCCAGCTAATATTGTCATCAATGTAGGAAATTTAATTGAAAATTTGCATTTTTGAGAGCACTCTGAGTGGAACTTTATGATGGCATGAAACCCTAATGCCAATGACATAGCAGCCTTTCAGGCCAAAACAATATAATTCATTCATGTTAAGTCAAACAAAATGTGCTCATTCAGGTGGTTTTAAACCAGCACTACCCTCCTGTAGCACCAAGTTTGTAATAAAGAGAGGGTTAAAGAGTTTATCCTCAACAGACAAGGCAGTTAGGAACACATGGGGCACCACCAGTGCCACCACTCTACATTCCCCTTAACACCAGTCCCTCTTGATCCTCTCTGCTAAGTGCATTGGCTTAATGACAACTTTATGTAGCAGTTTCCACTCTCATTAGCAGATTCCTGGTAGTAAGGGTGGCTCTAAGTCTGCCACGATTCGCATTGCTTAACACTGTTAAGCACTACTTTGCAAGTTATTTCTGATTGTGGATGTATGCTGAGTAGTACTCCAGAAATCGAAGCTATGTTAAATCAACAGAATAGCCTTGTCGAAATTATCGTGGGAGACCAAAAGGCAAAGTCACTACTTTATGCATATGATTCTTTAATGTAAAAATAAAAAAGCAGATACTTTGCTTCCCCAACATTCATTGATGTTATACCTGTGCATTAAGTGCAGACTCCCATACTTCATATTGCAAGACAAAGAATTATGGTGTAAGTACTAGAACAGAGTATTTCTCTGGTCTTTAGTCTAATAGCACTGTAGTTGTGAAGCTGTGGACACAGAATCATCAGTTTAGATTATTCAAATAAAACATGAGTAATAGTCACAGCTTGGACTGAGATTCTTCTTTACTTTAACTGTTCTAAAAGCTGGATCCACTTCAGGAATTAAACATCTTTTCCTCCATGTGGCTTTTAGGCTGCAGTTATACAGCTCTTCATCAGCATGTACTGACTTTGCTCATTTCTTTGACTCATATGTTTAGTTCCCAAATGACTTTGACTGGCATGCTGAGGAATATTAGCAATATGGAAACGAAGGTTGATCAGGGAAGGAGATGGACAAGCATTCTGGCTGAAATCTTGCATATCTTTACTTTCATTAGAGTTCATTTCTTTTTGAGGTTAGACTGGTTTTTAATTGCAGTCCCTTCTCTGCTTACAGAAATTTTCAGTCCCTAGATTGTCATTCTTGCACTTAGAAGTTCCTCTTTAGACAAACAGCTCTTTGGATTTTGTCTTCCCATATATAAAGTTTCTCTTGAGTATGAACTATCTCCTATCCCTAAAGAGGAAGGTACAAAAAGTATGAAAAAAAAAAAAAATCTTTATTTTCCTGTGGAAATCATTCACATCAGTACCTGGAATTATAACCACTTGACAATTTACCCACTTTGAGAGCAAGGAGAGGGCCATTTCCAGCTTGGACTGAGATCTTTATTGGTTTTGGTTTGGGAGTTGTGCTCTCTGGGGTAGTTCAGTTCTGAGCTACTCTTCTGTCTTTTATTCCATATATCAATATAAGAACATATCCTGACACATAGATAGTGATAAATTCTATACAGAAGAAACTGCAAACTGTATAAACATTTAGGTGACAAATAACAGGATTGGACTGAATAAATAGTGATTTAGGATGCATCAACCTATAAATTCAAAAAGATAAGCAGTGTTCAAAATTAGACATAGCATGTGTCCTTGAGCAAAAGGATTTAAAATTGAGACACAGGTTCTATGATTAATTTAGATGACCTTAAAATAAAATTTGGCAACTCCCACCCTCCACCTCAAATCTAATAACTAAAGAATAAATTTAAAGTAAAAATTCTTAATTTCAAAATTTGAAAGTGACGTTTTGGCTTCCATGGGCAAATAGAAATGCTTTGCAGGGAAAAGTGATACGCATGCAAGTTAGCAAAGGTTTTGAGTTGAAAGAATATTTCCTGTTCAAAAGTGAAAACTTCTGCCTAAGTTTGTCACTTGCATTCAACAAATGTGTCTCTTCTATTTCTCAGCAGGACCTCCATAAGCACAGGTGTGAAGACTGGTTTTGATTTGTAGAGATGGCATGATATAAATCCTGTGTCAGAAGAAATGACTATTAGTCAATCTGAATGGAACTCTTGGATTTTGCATGACAGAGGCCTCTAAAGCATGCACATTTTGTTATTCCAAAACAACAGTCAGAAAAGTCACAATGTGAAATGTTTGTTCCTGTTTAAAAGCCATTTCTTCCTGGAGGAGGCTTTATGTTCTTTCACATGCATGAGATTCCAGCAGGTGTTTAAGCTTGACTCTCAATTATTGGCAGGTGATTTTGAAGAACAGTCACCTAATAAAGAAAGAAAACATTAAAGAATTCCCACCTGGAAATACCTACCTATCTTAATAAGATAGCTTTATATAAAGATCTGAAGCCTTCTGAGATTAATGAGGTCTGTTTACTTTCCATTTCATTCTGAGCCCCCTCCACTACATGTGTTGAATCAAAAGGCTGAGAATTTCAATATGGGAAACTGAAAAAAAAATTTGATAAAATGTGAAAAGTCAGCTATTGTGCTGGATTTGAAGCCTGTCTCTTTCCCCATCTTTGCCAGGAGTTGATCAGAAAGACTGGAAGATAACTCTTTCATTAACAAAAAATTTCAAAAAAAAGGAAAGAAAATCCCTCTGTACCTCAGGGCTCCAGAGATAATTACATAGAGGCACACACAAATATAAAATGTTTGTGATGTTACATGTTGGTTTGCAGTGGTGCAGCGATATTGTATAGATGGAGACATAAACCTGTCAGTTCAGGTTTTATTGCCCGGAGTGCCAGATGCACTGTCCAGGAACCCAAACATAGCTGTGCCCCCAGCCCAAGAGGCCATGTCAGGGCTTTCCTCTGCTCTCACAGATTTCTCATTTGATAGACTCATGTTCCCACATTGTAAGTGCCACGGTCTCCCTCCCTGAGCTTTTAGTTTTTGATAAAGATGCCATTGTGTGTAACAACATTCATGTTTCTTAAGAATTCCCATATTGCCTGTAAGAAACTCCTTAGGTGCTGACCTAAAACAGATGCTGTAAGCACTCTTTTTCCTAGCTTTTAAATTTTTTAATGGTTTGTGTGTTTTAATTTTACTAGTTACTTAGCTTTCTCATTACATCCTGCTTCTCTCCCAGCTGCCTACAGAGCAAACTTGGAGAGATAACCTTTCCTTTTCCCTCTGTCCAAATGCAAAATAAAAGAAAAGCCAAAAAAACTTACATGCCGTGGTGTGGCTATGGACACCGCTCTGCTTCAAATTCTGTTTCAAATGTTGTTCACACTTGTGCACAAGAGTTTTGCTCAGGCTGCCTGGCTCTGGTTTGGGACATGCAGTGGTCTCTGGTTATTTGGGTCTCCCACTGAAGTGGCAATGAACAAGGCTTGACAGGATAACCGAGGACCCAGATATGTGAATGCATAAAGACTTCAGGATAAAAGTAAAGTGAAGATGCATTCGTCTTCACTATAAGACAGTTACAGAAAATTAATCAATTAATATTGCAGGGGGCCTGGAAAGATGGCAGGCCTGTAGCCTAGATTCCTGACACCATTAAATATTACCCTATGTTTGCATGGCTTTTATCACCTCTCTACACTGTTTCTGTTCAATCATGGAAAATACAATAAAATAAAAAACACATGTTGGGATCTTAAAAAGCATTCTTGTTTTTTAAGACTCAGCTATAAGTTGCATTGACAACTGGCTGATAAAGTTTGACATGCCATAGCTCAGTCTTTTTGAGTCAGAGAGATTCCACAGGAGTTATTCTCTCATCGGAAGAGAGAATTGAAGCTACTACAGAAAAAGAGAACAAAAACAAAGCCTGTAGAAATACTCGAATCCAACATGCCATGAGAATTTTTCTTTGCCTCAGTGATACTTTCTGAGACTGGGGGCAGCAGATTGTGTTTGGATTGTCAAGGAAACAGTCAGGCCATTATTGTTGTTGTTTAATTTTTGGTGGTTGAGGGTTTTCCCCCCCCTCCTAGTCAAAGTATTAAAAAAAAAAAAAAAGAAAAAAAAAAAATGAAGTTGATTTCTTCAACAAGCAGCTGCAATGACAGATGGCTGATGAATGCACTACCAGCAGTTCCAATGGAACTCGACTCCGTGGGAGTCAGGGCACTGCGCACCTTCCAAAGGGCGCCACGGTAGTCGCTTGGGAAGGGGAGTGAGAGTCGGAATTTCTAACCATGGTGAAAATGTACTGAAGGAAGAGAACATGATGACAAGGGGTGAGAAAGGGAAGGGAGTGATTGAGATCCATCCAGCTGAGTCTTTATCCCCAAGGATGAATTAGGATGAAATAGGGGCCTGGAGCCATAAAAACTTCAGGAGTACTTTAAAAATAATGCTCCTCTGCTAAAACATAACATCTTAGCCACACACTGCTTTAGTCTTTGTTGATCATTCTTCCTTAGACCCCAGACAGACTCCTCCTCTCTCTATTCTTTCTGTACACTTTTTCCCTCTCTTTCCTGTTCTTTCTTTTCCCATAGCTGTCTCTTCCTACCTCATGATGTGTGTGTGATTGTGAAGGAAACAGATAGGCTGTTGCTCTTCTCAAAGCTGCTTCCTGATGCCTGCCAGATGTCCCTCATGAGTCTTGTTTGCACCCAGGGTCTGGCAATCCATGATCACCCCTGCTGGGTGATCTGTGATGCAGTGCCCTCCCTTGTAGTGCTCAGACTTGAAGAAATTATTTGCCCTGGCCAGTTATTACCTCTTTGTACAAAGGTACCCCATTTAAATAGGCAGTCAGCAAAATTTATGACCTCCTATTGGGAGTCCTGTGCGAGGTGTGGAAATTTGTCCTCCTACTGCCTTTGAGCTTTAGTACGCTGTGGAGGCAGAAACAACAAGCAAGGAACACCAACCACACTCTGTGAAAGGAATTTGCAGACAAGAATGAGGAGTCAGTTTTCTGCATCCTGCAGAATGTCGTAACCTGCATAGCCCCCAGCCTCTCATGGTCCCCAAGAAAATGTGGTTCCCCCTTTCCTCACCTCCCTGTGTGAGGTGAAAAGAAAAGAGCTGGTGCCAGCTGGAAAAGCAGTAGGGGTTTGCAACAGGGCAGTGAGTAAACAAGGAACAAAACTCCTCTAGCAGTAAATGTACTGTGTAAACATAAACAATAGCAACAAGCAAGACACATATTCCAAATCCGTCTCCAGTGAGAATCAATTATGTTATATCCGATGAATCAGGGGAGGGGGCTGGTGAGAGAGAATGGGGGCCTATTATTATTTTCAAGTCAAGTCAACCAGCCAAGTCTGCAAACAAAAGCATTTTCTGTCTTTTTCTCTCTGTCTTGTTGATGGCCTCCCCTTGTCTCTCTTCCTTGGCATATTTCCTGCAGTTTCACCACCCAGCAGTAGTTATATACATCTGAATAACACTGCAGTTCAAACACCAAAAGAATTGTTTTCCTATGGTTTCTAAATGTCTCTTCTATTTTCTTGCATTCATAATACTGGCATAAGCAATGCTTATCAAGGGGTGATCTACATCAGAAAACTCAAGCATGAGACTACGTATGTGTGTGTGCCCACATGTACATGAACACATGTGACCAAGAGGGCAAGAAAATACTGCTACAGATCATTAATGAAATAATGGCATACTTCTTTTATACCTGTGGTTGTAAAAAGAAACCAGAGTTGGTTTTTTTTCTTGTGTCTGCACATCACTAACTAGTACTAACACACACACACACAGAGTTTTTTTTCTGTATCCCCAAAATCACAAAATGGGAAATGAAAAGGGGGGGAGAAAGACAGAGTTGCTGGAAACGATTGTCTCTTAGGGTGTTCTCTATTAATAAGAAAGGAGCCCACTTTGAACTCTCGATCCTTTGCCAGAGAACAAAAACCTTAAAGCATTTTGCTACCTTTAATTGTATTACTCTTCTAGTAATCAATAAAGATAAAAAAAGATCATTCTATGTACAATATAAAATCACACAGTATCTGACTATGTGGAGATAGATTCCACTTATCTGTCTCTAGGGGTAGTTTCTCTTGTAGGAAAAAACTCAATTTTTATTTGGATTTTAAAAATGTTTCAAATTATTCAGTCAATGCTACATGCATAATAAAAGATTTATTACCAAATATTCTCATCTTGATGTACTGGATCTATGCACCCAATTCCCACTAATGTCAATGGAGCCACATCTGTAAATCCCTGCACATCAAAGCCAGACAGTACCCATAAGTATTGCAAATACATAGGTAGCTGGATAAATAGCACAAAGATTAACCACCCCTGGCATTGCTGGTTTTTATTTCTTCGTGTAAACGTTGGTCTCATCTTTCTAAGGACTCGAGATGAGATGTAAGAAACTAAATGCATCCAGGCCAACATCCCCCACACTTCAGCATGGGTGTTGAAGGGGGACACCTGACTTCAGAGTGGTGGCACCCACTCTAATTGAAGGGGAGAGGGAGACAGGTGCCTCCACAGGGTGACTCAGATTTTAGGTGGGCTGAGTCATCCCCGCAGGTGCCTGTTTCTCTCTGCTGACTGTTAGCTGGGGGTGTGTATAGAGATGGTAATTTCAGCACCTGAAGCAAGATAGGTCACATCAGTTTAATCAGTATTAAACCCCCATTCTAGCCCTCTGCTATGGGGTGGTGTGAGTGCTCCAGCTCCGGAAATAGGCTGCTCACTCCATGCTTGGGTGCCTATTAGCCCCTTGTGTTAAAGGCACGAAAAGAGATGGAGAAAGGGCAACAATCCCTTCTCGCTCATTCCCACCAATATTAAAACCCCCACATTCAAATATTAAAGCCAAGAATTTCAAGCACAGATTCCTCGCATTTAAGCCTTAAATCTCGAGATGGAATTCATAAAAAGCAGCTTGGATTTCACTGCTCCAGAACTTGATTTTGGGTTAATTATCTAACCTTAGGCATCCATGTCTGGTAACTTTTGGATCATGTTCTAAAATTAAGAGAAAACAAGTGTATTGTTATTATTAATAAAATCAATAATAGTTTTATTAATTAAAATGTCAAAATATATGCCAATATTAACTGTAATTAAAATAAATTAAGCATGCTAACAACAAAGTTATATACAACTGTACATACCATGTTGGAATTCAAATTAAACAAATGCATGTTTTAAAGTGAAAAAAAAATATTAGGTAGAAAAAATAATAATCATGGGGCCAATAACTATATTAATTGTCAGAATACAGCTGCAATAAAATCAAAAGGAGTGTGTACAGTGAAAGATGAGTGGGATGATTAGCGCACAGACAGGCTAATAAATGTTAATTAATAATACCTTTCTGTAACGTCCATTTCTTACCCCTAGATTCAAAAGTGCCTTACAAAGGAAGCATCGTTAGCTCCATTAAGCAGAGGAAGGAGGAAGAGGCATAGAGTAATGAAGTATGGTGGCCAGCATCACCCAAGGGTACAGCTGCACAAACAAACTACAGCATTAAATTAGAGGATATATTAACAGAGTCAGATGCTCTTCTCTAACTTCCTATTTGTCTGCTCTTGGCCTGCAGAAAATGAAACTCTTCTTACCTCAGGTCTAATGAAAAGACTAAGGCTCTTCACCAGCTGCAGGAGAGAAAAAGTGAGTACCTGACACCGTGAAACCACACTGGCTAACTTGCTCTAATGTCACCTCCATCAAAAACCTGGCTAGTCTGTGAGATGGCAGCAATAATTTTGTGAGGTTCTGCTAACATTGGGATGAGTGTGGTATATAAATGGAAAGGGTTGACGGGAAAGGAAGGTTCCGGGGGTGAGATACATCATGTAGTTCAGCACAGAAAAGTCAAAATCTGTTGCAGATCTGCGATGTGACAGTAGGGTTCCAGGAAAAGCAGGTGGTGTGGGAACGCAGCTCCCCATTAGGGCAGGGCTCAAAGAGAAGGGGATCAGTCATAGCTAGAGCCTTTATTACTTAAAGCTTTAAAATCTAAAAGGGCCAACTTAAAATCAACCTGCCACTTGGGAGGCTGGCAGCGTGGGGAATGCAGGGTGGTGTAATGTGTCCCTGCTGGCTCACAGGGCTGAGCACACGTGCTGCCGTGCTCAGAGCGAGCAGTGCTGAGATGCCTGGCTCTAAGCTCCACTGAGAGGATATTACAATAAGTGAGCTTGCTGGTAACAAGGTCTGTGCTGCTATATTTGTGATAGGCTTGGGATAAACTGAGCACGCAGCTGGTGCCTGTAGCAGAACTGGAGGAAGGGGGGAAAGAACCTCTTTGACACCAGGGCTGGAATCCTGGCTTCAAATTAAGCAATGTCAAAACTCCATTGACTTCAGCTTGAGCTTGTGTTTGCCAGGCACTTTTCATGGAGCAGAGTGTCTAACCCAGTACCAGCACACACCCAGCCCATGACCTCTGAGAAACACAATTCTACAAAGTGTGGGACAGCATAATAGAAATAATTCCAACTAGTGCCATCACCCAACACATGCTTTTACCAACTCAGAGGAGAAATGTTTCCCAGCTGCAGAACATCCCTTTACTCCTCTACGGCTGAAATAGAAATCAGGAGAATGATGGCATAGGATTCTATGTAAATTTTATGAAGATATTCATTCTATATTTTATTGTTCATCTGTTTTGATCTGTCCCAACTTGCTGTCTTTCTCACACTGCAAAATCTGGGAGAAGATCTGGAACAGACTGCATTTTCCCACATGCATTTTTCCAGTGGCTCATTCGTGTTTTGAAAACCTCTTCATCTGAAATTCCAAATCTTTTGTCCCAGTCACAGCTAATAACATGAAGTTTGAGTCAGAGAAATCCTCACTTTTTAGTGCTCTCCTATGCGTCTCACATTCTTCCATGTTCCACATCAGGCAAATGACTAAACTTTCATTTGGCTGTGGAAACTGCACAGGCACTGTCTGTCCTGGCCCCTTTCCTCTCCCTGATCCTCCTGACTTTTTTCAGTTGTTTTCTGTTGGGAGCCTGATGCAATAAATACGTTTAGGGAAATCCAAAGGGTTTTGGTTGCTCAGAGGAAAGCCATTCAAGGGTTATTCCAGGGCAAGAGTATCCTGAAGGAGCTGTGTAGGCAGTTCCTCCCCACTAACAGCATATTTGCCTCCTGGATTTTCTCCTACAGTGGGGTCTCTGAGCAGTCAGTGCGAGTGCCAGGCACTTCCAGATCCCTGTCAGAGTGCTGGACCTGTTCTGCTTTTTGCCAGTGCCCACTGTGCTCTGAAAAGCCCTGGCAGTATTCTCAGCTAACAGATTAGCATTAGGTCAGGAAACCAGGGACCCATATATCTCTGGTGGCTTAAGCTAGGCACTCATAGACTTTGGTCTTGCTCAGCTTAGGTGGTAGTGAGCTAGGGATTTGAAGATCAAAAGTTGAGTGTTAGACAGGATTTAGGTATGCTAGTCGTCTCTGGATTGAGCCCTTTGTCTAACCTTTTTGCCTAACATCATTTACTGCTCAAGAATAGGCATCCTGAAATTCTACGGTCTGCCATGCCAGCCACAAATTAGTGATGGTAAATGCATGAAAAGAAATTGTCCATAAATGAGTATATTATGTAAAGAATCTTGTGTGCGTATGTGCGTGTTTGTGCACCTTGAGCAAAATGAATGCTTTTTGCACAAATAGAAAAGCATTTTTAAAAAATGAAAGTATAATACTCTATGTGAAGTCTACAGTCATAACAGGAAATCATGCATTTTCTGCAGAAAGATTTTATTTAAAAAGCAGAGTGCATCTCATTGACCTACATTCAGCTTCCCCAGCATACACTGTACCTGCAGAACTTTGCTGCAGAGATACATTGTAGATACAGATCAAAGGGAAATGCTGGTGTCAGAATTGTCTAAATGTCCCTTTTTGGGCCTGAAATCCTAGATCATTGCCATGCATTTGCACTGACTTTATAACTTTAATCAACCTGTAAACTGTTCCTTGGACTGCTGTCTTTAAAAGCCAGGTAGGCTGTTCCTGGGGATAATGAATGTCTGTATCTATAGAGCAGACAAATGAAGGTCTGTGTTGCCTCAGAGTGAAAATACCTTTATTCAAAGAGCTATCTAGAATACATTGCAGTAAATAAAAGTAGCAAAATAAAGTTAGCATCTGTGTTAAAAGAACTGCAATCCAAACAACGCTAGATTCATCCTGCTCAACATATACCCTAATTGCTTTGCAGAACATTTGGTCCCCTCTTGAGAAAAGGCTGTGGGGGTGCTGAACATCGCCTGTCAGGGTGCTGAGTTTTATTACATGCACATCTGCCTATTCTGACTTAGCCAGAGACCTGCCAACTCATTTCTCACCCACCCACTGCAGTGGACTCACAATTCCCAGTGTCTGTGGGTGTATGGGAGCTGTAGAGTGAGAGAAGGGAGCTGCAGGGGTTAACACTGACCATGCTGAGCTTTTAGGCACCATTCTGCCTGGACAAGGATCCCTCAGGGGCATGGTCCAGCACTCTTAATGCAGTGCCTAAATGGGTGTTTAAGAAATGAAGTTGATAAACGAAAAATGCAAAGAGAGGAAGGACACTTTAGAAAATAGGAATTGTGTAAAACACAAGGTATCTACAGACCCAGTCTGCACTCTGTTGTGCAATCAGGTAGCCATAGACTGTAGTTTTATTTCTGTTTGCAGTCCAAACACTGTATAAATAGATATTCTCTGTAAGATTGTCTTTCACTACTAGACAACTTCAATAATTTGGACAATGATGGTGTTTTCAATTATTGTATATTAAAACTAGTAAAGAAACAAAGCAGCCACATAAAATTTCTATTACAGTAATTTCACAATTATAAGCCGAACCTTTTTCATAGAAGAATCCAGCCTACCCCAGTAGTGCGGCTAATCATCAGGTGCGGCTTATCTATGGACAAGTCCCAGTGAAATGCCAACCCAGAAGTGAGAGCTGGCTGAGGAGGGTGCCTGGGGCTGCCTTTAAAGGCTTCGCTGGTCTATGAAAACTGTTGCAACTTGAGCACCTGACACTAAACCCAGCTGGCAGTGGGCAGTGATTCTGTTGCTAATTTGTTACTTTGCTACACATGGATCCTCGCTTAAAAAAAAAAAAAAAAAAAAAAAAAAAAAAAAAAAAAAAGTTGCGGCTTATATTCAGATGCGGCTTATATATGGACAAATCCGGTGGTCTGCCCAGCTACCGGGAAGTGCGGCTTATAATCAGGTGTAGCTTATAACTGTGAAATTACTGTAATAAAAATTGTTCACTGGGATGGAATATATTATCATATAGTCTCTGTTTTTAATATTTTTTGTTTGTTTGTGGTTTTGTTTGTTTTTGTTTGGTTGGTTATGATTTTCTGGGGTATTTTTTGTTTGTTTTAAAATTTATTTTCAAAAATTAGAATGGTAGATGAAAAAAGTAGTTACAAAATATCTTCTTACTCCAAAATTTAGTAATTCAGCCTTTATAAAAATTTGTTTAAACATGGAATATTTAGGGGAAGTGTATGTCACATAAAAATATAATTGAGAAATGACTCTGTATCACAAAATGTTACCATTTCCAATGAGCTGTACTTGATACCACATCTGTACAGCTGTGAGCTTCTGGAATGAAAAAAATGAACTTTGCTGAAAGTATCTTGCAGCTTACTCTTGGGACAAGTATTGTTACTTCAGTGTTGCATCCCTGTCCTTCCATTCTCATAGTCTTAGAAAATTTCCAAGGTATTTCATTAACCCTCAACTCCTCCCCAATAACACAATAGCTGTACTTTTTGTGCTACTTGTGTATTAAATCTCTTTCTACATTGGGTACTACAAATTCCCTCCTTTCCCCTAAGTGGCTGTTCAAGGCATCCTGTATTTTTCCTGTCTTCCTGATGTCTAGTCACAAGACAGATTTTAATCTCATTAATTCAGCTTTCATTGAACCTAACCATCAGCCTACTTGTCTTGAAGACAAGTAGGAAACTTCTGCTGGACCATGGTACCTTCCATGAGACCTCCTTGCCCCACATTGGCTAGAGACTATAACTGCTGCACACTTTTACGACTTTTATAGTCTCTTGTTTTTAGTTACCTCATCTGAAGGCTAGATCATAGGATCTGTGCTACCTCAACCAGTGTCAAACCAACTCACTTGTTGGATATTCACATTATTAATGTGTTATATAGGAATGGCACAAACACATCCAGGTGACCCAAGGAACCAGAATTTTCTTTGGTGAGCATAAAGAAAGTGCCCCATCATCAGATAACTCCATGTACTTGATTTGTACTGAATAAGCCTAAAATCAGGCACTGAAAATTTGGTTTATGTTAAAAAGGGTGTGGGAAGGACATGGCTCCAGAAAATAGATGAGTGGGAAGAGAATATAAGTAGTAACAGGGTTTTTTTTGGGAAGTAGTTAAAGAAGAAAAACTGTGTAAGAGAACTAGGGAAGGACTATTCAAAGAGAAAGTCAGTAAGGGAATATTGTATCTTGAAAGTCTCCCAAAGATAATTCATTTATTAACATGTATGACCATCCTCAAGCTTTAGAAAACATGAGAATGAGAAATCAGGCTATATGAAATTAGAGACAGCTTTAAAAATTTTTCAGACCACATCAGGTAAAATGCTTCAGCTAGAGTTTTATCTAGGAGGGGCTTGTGGTCTGTAGAGGCCAGACCTCCACTATGAATCTAATAAATTGTTGTCTCTTGTGTGGCAGTAATTTGTATTTATTTTATCATCAGATGTTTTAAAAATCTTGCCTTTGGCCCCTGACTAATTAAAGAAAAATGGCCTTTCCAAAGACAGTTGAAGGCCATTGAATATACAAAGTGATTTAAAGGGAACATGGATGACACAGAGAAGACGAATTTGGCTGCTAGAGTTAAATTTTCTTGTTTTTGTGTATTTTGCAAGGGATATAGTTTGAGAATTAGAGCACTGTCAATATGTGCTATAAAACCACATGTCCTTTAAGAGGATAATGCTCCACTAGACCTTTTTGCCACAAATTATTCCATATAATTGGACCTAAGATCACAAAGAGTGCACATTTACAAGATAAATTGAAAATTAATGAACAAATAATATAATAATTACCAAATCTTTATTATTTGAAGAATATACACACTATGGGGTCTATTTCTTCCTCAATGAGCATGTGTAACCCCCATTAATTTTAATGGGAGTTAAGCGTGCACATCAAAGGAAGAATTAACTCATGATTTTAAAACTGACTACTAAGATTAAGACCTGCACTTTTGGCTTTGAGTTGAAACTGTGGCATATCTTTTGATATTTATCTCTTTTTAATTGTGTATTTGTAGCTGAACCAATTTGCAAATCATTGTTATCCCTATCAGTACAAGGCAAAGATAAATTGCAATATATACCCTACTTCTTGGACTCCTTGATGTTCTTTTCTGATTAAATTGAACTGTACCAGCAGTATCATAATTAATAATCTATGCTGATCAAGTTGGCAGAGCTAGGGCTGTTTGGTATCTGATGGCAATGAAAAATTGTTAAAGCAAGGTGTGTCATTTGTTGATTTTTTTTCACTAACGTGAGAAATTTACAGTTAATAACACTGAGCCATGGAGATTTTCAGATAATGTGAACCCTGCAGTTTAGGTCTGGACAATGTAAAAAACATCCAGTTTAAAAAGATTTCTGGGGCAATTAATGAGCTGTGATGTTAAGCATACATAGAAAGGATTTTACTCCATAGAAAGAGATTATAAGATTCTCAGATGAAACTTTCAGTCCCAAATGAATTGGTACTAGTTGTTCCTTCTACCTCTCTCCTCAGGGAAATTGCATGTTCTTGTGGCCTTCTATGGTTGTCCATTAATTAATATTAGTGAAATGGCTTCTGCAATTGTGCATAGCCTTTTTTATATCAATCCAGGTATTGCTTCCCATATTAGATAAGCAATTAAAAATATTTAAAAGTGTAAACCAACATGGATTCAATGTATACAGATAAAGAAATTCTAACTTACTTTTTCAAAACAGAAATTCAAAGTCTTATTTTTTCAAATGAATTATCTAGTTGTTTTTTTAAATACAGCAAAAGTGGTGAAAAGCTCAGAAACATGACTACCAAGAAGGTGAACATTGTGATCTTAATGTCAGAGTTGAAAAAACTGCAAAAAATAAATGAAAGAAGAAAGGGAAAAATAAATTTTAAAATTATTTGTCCTTTATGTGGGCAGTATTTCTTGTTATATTTAGAAAACTTACCCTAGTAGGAGATTGCAATATATATGCTTCATATTCTGTCTGTTTCACCATAGACTATTGCAAAGAAGAAAAATTTTCCATTTGTTTGACCGTATGAACGTACAACTGTAGGAGTACACTCACAAAACTATTTATCCACAAAGGTATAGCCACTTTTAAATTTCTGTTTATTTTGTTCATCTGTTCATTTAATTTTTAATATTTCAAACTGTTGCAGCTTGTAGCTGCCATTTGCACTTCCTCAATTTTTTCCCATTTCAAACTGGAGAGCGAGATTAGAGGAAGGAAGCCCTAGGTCTCAGTAGTGGAAATCAGTCAAAATAATTTAAATCCTATCCACTTCATTTTCTCAGCAGTAACTACAGTAATTTCAAGCCTATAAGGCACATCAGAGTATAATGCACGCTTCCAGGTTGTCAGCAATTTTCCGTACTTTGTCCATATATAAGGCGCATCAGACCATAAGGCACACTTTTTTTTTTTTTTGCAGCAAGGATCCGGGCACAACAAAGTAGCGAATTAGTAACAGAATCTTGTGATCGCGGGGTTTAGTGGCAGGTGCTCAATTTGCAAACAGTTTTCACGGATTGGTGTCGCCTTTAAACGCAGCCCCAGATGCCCTGCCCATGCCATGGACCCTGGCACTCCTGCCCGGCGCTGACTGCCGTGTCTGCCCTCGCGCAGCTGCCGGCACTTGCGGCAGCCACCCTTGCGGTGGCTGTCCCCCTCGCCGTGGCTGCCCCCCTCACCGTGGCGGCCACCCTCGCCACGGCAGCTGCCGTGGCTCGCACTTCTGGGTTGGCAAGTTTCTGAACTTTTTCCATATATAAGGCACACAGGACTATAAGGCGCACTTCCGGGTTTCGATCAAAATTTTAGTCAAAAGATTGCGCCTTATAGACGTGAAATTACTGTAATTATAGAAGGTTCCTCCACATTTCTGTGTACACTGTAAGATCCCACATTGGACAATATTTGTAAAACCTTCAAGCTGAAATTGGGCACTCGGTATCATTAGTTGGTTATTACAATGCTAAGCGGGGTCTTGCTGTCCTCTCATCGTAAGTTACATTTGGGATAGGATGTTTTGCCACATTTATGAATCAGAGGATGAGAATTTAGAATCTGATCAAAAAGAGGGTGTTCTAAGTGACATCTTTAGCAACTTTTGAATAGTGAGTAATGCGAAGAAGGTTCAGCAAGGAGACTAATTTTTTGAGAGAATAAATAATTATGAACTAACAAAATGAGGATCAGAAGAAATAACTTGAAGAAAAAGATCATGAAAGGGTATCCAGAGAAACTAAAGTGTATTAATAATTTAAAAGCAAGTGCTTGAAGATGGATGGTAGTTGTGCTTGTATATTCAGTAAAGATTAAGTTTCAGAAGGGAAAAACTAAAACCTTTGGAGGGTCACTCAGCTAATTAAGGACAGAGCTGAAATGAAGAGATGCTAAATGAGCTTTTTTGTTAAAATTTCAGAAGAAAAGGCTAAAGAAGGAGTCCATCTAGAGCACACGTGCAGCTCAGATGCAGCTAAGGAGAAGACAGAGAAGACAAAGAGAGTTTTTTCTCAGAGACTTATAGCAAAAGAATGAGAGACTTCAGAGTAAGGAAAAACTCAGTTGAATATAAACAGAATTTTACACAAGAAAAGTGGTTAAACACTGCGACTGTATCTAAGCGAGCCTATCTATACAGGTTTCCACTTATTACATATTTTTCCACAAAAATATTCAAGATGAAGAATTTTTTTTTAAATATTCACAAAGAACTTATGAATTAACATCCAACTTTGTGAAGCCATACCTTGTAAGTGCATTAAGTGCACTGGTGAAAATGTTACCCATGAAATTTATGATCTTTAGAATACAGAAAGTTATATATAAAAGCAAGAAAATATATTTTACTTAGTTGGCTTCTGCATGATTACTCATGCAAAATTAACAATCATTAATATTACCTTTCAATGGAGATGAGGGTATTATTAAACTTACTTTTTTCACCTAAATATGGTTAGTGTTTAGTAAGAATATCTTTAAAATCCTAGTTATTGTCAAAGGAAAGGAGTGTGTTGTGTTGGAAAACAGAAGTGTTTCTTTGCTATGTTTTTTATTGGCTCACAATTCAAACAACCATTTGCTGAGAGCAGTATCCAGTGCCTGGTATTTTTTATGTGGAGATCTGGATTAATTAATACCCAAATAGAATATTTGCTCCAAAAAATCTTGGGGTAATTTTGTAATATTTACAGTTCTGCCTGCCTCTGAGTTGAAAGGATGGATTGCATTTTTTATAGTAAAAAGAGCCCCCAAATGAATTTGAATTTCCACACTGGGTCCCTCTGGTCTTCAGATAATGACCTGACTTTCTGAAGAAAAGCCATCAAAGCTTCAAAACACCAATCCTAAGAATTTTCCCATCAAATTACTTGATTTAATGCCACTGTAATCATTTGGCTCTTAGCCATTGTCTTCATTAGGCTCACTATCCTGACCCCATAGGTTTCTACCATCAGCAGGAGAAGAAGATAGTCAGGAAAGTCTCGACATTTTTCAGCTGTGCTCTGGTTTTTTTTTACAGCACCAGCTTTCTCTTTTTCCAAGCAGTTTGCATTTTTTGGGGTCTGACACAGCAAGTGTGCCATAGCAAAAGTACACTATACAAATTCATGGAAAGCACAGAGAGAAAAGCTCTATATAAACTTGCCCTGCTTGTCTGAGCCAGACACTTCTTTATTAATGACACTGTCAAAGTTTGTATTGTGCTCACACTGGAAGGGGAAGCTTCATCCTCACAAAACCAATAAAAGTTGATTACATACATATGAAATCTATGGATTAGGGGCAGGATTCTTGGATCCTTTACAAAGGAAGTGTCATGTTTCATATTCTGTAGGGGAATGTATGGGAATGCATATGTGAAGGCACAGAACTCTGTTTAGTCCCTTTCAGTAAAAGATCATACAAAGAGAACCAAATTTTCTTTAAAGCAAAACTATAGGTTTATGACTACAAGGGGAAAAAATATCTCTTTCTCTCCTTTTTCGTCTTCAGTGCCACCTGAAGGCTGTCAAGAGAAATTAATGATTTTGATCAAGGGACGAAACATGGTAGATATTCCCAGTTAATAATAATACACCAATAAATTACATTACTCAAAGCAATCTGAAGTGGCAATTTAAGAGGAGAGAGATGATGCCAGACCTGTGACTGAAGGGCCAAATATTCTAATGGGACCTGTTAACCGTCAAAAGTCGGATTTCCAAACACAAATATTGTTCTAGATTTTGTATAAAATACAGGAAATGTGATTCACAGTAGCAGAAGTGTAAGAAACAATATTATTTTCTTTTGAAATATGTGTTTCATTTGAAACATAAAGCTCTGTGAAAGAAGATGAATATATAAGCATGTGGAGTTGCATGAAAAAAGCGTGTAAATCCCAATAAATCAGTGTTCTCAAACCAAAGCATTTCTGTTTGTTAATTTCAAAGTGGCATTTCAGAAAATATTTTTTATTTTCTCTGCCACAATCCATTACTTAATTATAATATAAAAAATATGAAGTAACTGATTTGACCAAGCTGACATAATTTGTCCTTCTCAGAGTTTTTGAAGTCTGCAAGATTTTGTGGTTTGAATGATATCCAGATTTTTAGAATCTTTCCCAAGAAAGAAATTCCATTCTTTTTATATTTGAAATTCTCTACTTAAAGTGTTTCTGGTTGACTAAAAAGATTCATAGCCTTTTGAACTTTTTCAATAGTTCTATTCCAGAATCTGTTTCCTAAGTAGACATCCTTGGCAAATATTTTTTTATTACTATAGTACCTCAGATAATCTCAGTGACATAACATTTTCCTATGTATTCCCATCACCTTCATCCAACTCCTTTTTTAAAATGAAGCTAACTCCAAAGGTAGCTGATGAACCCCAGTGAAAGAAGAGAGGAACACCATAGAGTAGGTTTAAAATGTGCAGTCAAACAAAACAGCCTTTCATAATGATTGGACAGGATGTGGCATAGGCAATATGTAATCACCAAAGCCATAATGTGAATAAGACTCCAGAGGTTAAAGGAAAACACCTGACATTATGATATGCGTGATGAAATATTCTTCACATAATCATGTATTTCAGAAAGATAGTCAGCTTGATTGTTACATTACCTAAATTGAAGATAAAAGATGAAATATATATCGTATTATTATAGGTCTGGTAAATTACTATAGGGCCACCTTACCTTAATTGAATCTAATGGTATGGGAATTTCCCCCTGTTAACTGGATGGCAAGAAGCACCTGGTCTTTAAGCAGTCAGACCATCGGATTGATGGCAGACGGCATGCAGGAAGAGGACAAAGCCTCCTTTGTCCCTGAAGCTGTGGGCTTCTTGTGCTCTGTGATTCCTGGAAATGAAGTGACACGTGTTCAGTAGTTCCAGTCTCTGACAGCTGCAGCACTCCCCTCCAGGATGATCTGAGACACCCAAGATATTTAGATTTTGATATGGTGACTGTTCATATTTTCTTTCCCTCTCTCTCTTTTTCTTGCAAAAAATGTATAGAAATTACAGTTATTTCATGACTATAAGGCACATCTTAAAGCCTAAAATTTTGATAGAAACCCACAAGTGCACCTTATAAGCTGGTACACCTTATATATGGAAAAAGTTTGAGTATTGAAGGGATCTCAAAACAATTTCTGTTTCACATTGCGCAGCAACAAACATGAAGCTTGCAATCAAATGACCATGAGCAGGCAAGAGCCACGAGCAGGCGAGAACTGCGAGGAGAGAGAGCAGCGCAAACCACACGAGCCACCCAAGCCGTGTGAGCAGCGAGAATTGTGCGAGCAGCGAGTGCAGCGAGTGCAGTGAGCATCCGGGCACTAGGGGCAGCTGCAGGGTGCGGGAGAACGGCGGGAGGGAGTGCCGGGGCCCGCCTGGGGCTGTGCTTAAAGGCTATGCTGATCTGTGAAAAATGTTTGCAAATTGAGCCCCTGCCAGTAAACCCCGCGATCACATGATTATGTTACTAATTCGTTACTTTGTTGCGTGCAGATCCTCACTGCAAAAAAAAAATAAAAGCACGCCTTATAGTCCATTGTGCCTATATATGGACAAAGTTCGGAAATTTGCCAACAACCCAGAAGTGCGCCTTATAATCCAGTACGCCTTATAGTCGTGAAATGACTGTACTCCAATATCAAGACTGTGGAAAGCCATGGCCAATACCAAGGCTTTAAATACACAGAGAGTTTTCCTGGACATTTTTTACACTGTATAATTGTAAGCTGCATATGCTACCCTCAACCTCCATACCATAAAATTTAGTATTCTCTCTTACTCAGTACTGTACAAATAAATATACATTCTATACATTGTGGATCGAAGTTCTCAGATGCAGAACCAGGTCATACGTCTAGGATGTGCTCAAATGGACATTTGGCCACATTGCACATTTGCACAAATCTGGAAGCTAATTTTGAAGGAACAAGTCTGTTCTGCTCCTGGGGGAATGAAAAATCATCACATAGAGACATACACATCCTTGTTTAAAAAATAAACCCTGAGAAAGTTTAATCTGTAGTTTCTAGAAATTTGGTAATACTAGGTTGCATCTAATCAGAGTTATTTATAGCAAATGGCCTTTCCTTGGAATACTTTTCACTTTTTTTGAAAAGGTACTGTTCTGAAGTTCAGGGATCAAAGCAAAAAGTTCAAACATCACTAAGAAATACGTCTGATAATAAAATATTAAACATTCAGTAATAAAGGCACAGAAATGATTATATAACTCTTTAGGTTAAACATGACCCACTTAAATAAATAGCTGGAACTTAAAAAGACAGTCTGTAAAATCAGTGTATTTATTCCAGTGCTTTGAATGACATATGTTTAAATTGATCTCACAATCAACTCATATCTGCTTCAGCACAGTCATCTGATACCTATTTAAATGAATCTCATCTAAGAGGTGCAAGATCACTCCTGGGTGACAATTCCATGGCACAATGGGATGTATGCTAATACAGCTGAACTCAGGGACAAATTCTTGCTGATCCTGATTTAAATGGGAATAGAAATTTGTTGTCTTCCTAAAATAAAAAAGATCAAACTTTGAAAGAGGAAGCAATCTGTTGAGTTCTGCATGCTCCCTGATTTCAAATAAAATCCTTGGTTTTCAGGATCGCTTTTAAATGAGATGTGACATTAGACTAGAGGAGTATGTGGACAGTAATCCCAAGTAATTTTTCCAAGCTAGAAAGAATGAGGAAAAGAGATAAACAATGAGGGAGCATAGGGAATTTTGACTTAATTGGATATTTAAAATATAATTAAAATACATTAAAAGATGATCAAATAATTCCATATATGTAAATATAAAGTATCAAGCAAGCTGTACATATTGGCCCTGTTTCAAAGGCACATTCCTGTTCATTAATGTGCATAAGCTTCTGCTTAAGTGCTATTTCTTAGAGAGAATGGTCTTAAGTTCTTATTTAAGTGCTTCTTTAAACCGGGCCAACACACAGCTCAGTGCCATTTTCGCTCAGACACTCTGCTTTTCTCATTACAGTCACCTATTCTGTCTTGACTCCAGTACAACAAAGTCTTCCAGGTAGAAACCATGACTCTTCATTTATTGATACAGCATAGTTTTGGTAGCTCCAAATCCTGAACGGGGTTTTCTGGATTTTCTGGTGTTTCTTAACTGAGCTGTTAATAGCGGTAATACAAATAACAGTTAATAAATCAATCTGTTTCTTCCAGGAATTTTGCTAGGAGGCATTAACCCCTTCTCACCATCTCCCAGGCCACACCCCTGCACTCTTTACAATGAGTGCAGCATATTTTTTATTTCTTCAACTGGCATTTGCAATCTGTCCTGACATAATTTACACATTTACACATTTTACAGAGCAAAGCACAGTCATGCAATTTAATTCCAAAAAACATAAGCATAGGAGACTCGGCACACTCGATTAGCAAAGCATATGATCGAGTTTTGCCAGTATGATATCAAAGGCACACGTTTGATTTGAATTTGTGTCAAAATGTACCTGCTGCTCTTCATTTCAAAACAGACATGTGCTGATGTGTTAGCCCATATTCACACACAGGGGGCTTTTTATATGCTGCAAACTGCACGTGTAGACCAGTGTCCTTTACAAATGCACTCTCTTTCCCTTCCTTTTCTCTTATCTTGAGGCAGCTGGTCTTCACATCCTTAGGGAGAAGGAGGGCCTGTCACCACCTGAGAGACAGTGCAGGGGGAAGCAAGAAATCACTATTCGACCTAATGAAATAAAGTTCTCACCCAGATAAAGTCATCTGGGCTCTTCCACTGATCATTGCCCTATTGAGCCACCATTCCAGTTCTATTATTTCTTTTAAATAGGGATTTAATGCTCATGAATGGAAGGTGAATCCTCGAAAATGAAAGGTGATCAGTGCAGTAAAAGACAAATCAATACAGAACCAAAGTGCTCTACTTATCCACAGGGCAAACTAAAGTGAAAGGAAATGTCTTCAAGACCCTCTCAAGCAGTTGTACTAATAGAAATGATGATTAAATTTCAATACTATTACACTTGGACTTAAAAAAATAAATCTGTGATTAAACACTTACTAGAAAAGGAATTGGCAGCTACCTGGACATTTTGTTGTTCACTTTCCTTTAGCTTCATTTAAAGGAAGTTTATTTGATTGAATTTTGTGTATTTTTGATTAATAAATATTGATAGCTGTAAAGAATGTTCTTAGAAGACCAGAACAATTTGTTTTGCAATTTGTTTAAAGTTTCTGGAAATGCAGGGAACTAGGTACTTTTCTTGGGCTCTGGTTCACATTATTATAAATTAATATATTTGGAATAATAGTCTGTTCAGCAGGTGTGAAAAGGGCTTTTATTTACCTTTAAATGTGGTTAATATTAGAGACTGCAGATAACATGATAGCAAGAGAAGAGCTCATGTTCACAGGTAAAATATGGAAAGTCTCATGGAAATTGCAAAAAAGGAAAGTGGTATTTGGGCCAGGAACTCTCTGTGCTAATCTGGGATTGACATTTGGGGGTGTTGGTGTCAAGAGATTTTGGTTTTGGGTCATTCTCAGCAGTAGATGGAACAATAAAGGATTCACTTTCTTTGATCCTCCAGCAAACCCTGATTGGCTGGAAGCAGGGAGAGACAGTTAACTTCACAAAGTCAATAAATGTGGCCATCTGGGAGAATGCAAATTTAGACAAATGTGATATATGTGGGATGACACTTCTTCCTTAGAACATGCCACACCATAAAAGCATTAAAAATACATTCGTATGACCCAGAGCATTTGATTAAAGCCTTTAATATGCAATAAATTCAGCCCCAAGCAAACTAAACGGGACAACATGTACAAATTCCAGATTCAGATTCATTCAGGTTCAGTTTTCTGCCTCCTCAGCTTCTTCTCTTCAGGCATTTCTGCCTGTGTTTCTTTTCAATTCATCTGAGAGGAATCTGTGTAAAAAACTGTAACTCCTTGTGCCAAAACTCCTTCTTTATGTGGAAAACTCTTTTTCGTCTTTCAGCTCTTTACATTTCATCATTTTGAGCCACTGGCTTGAGAAAAAATTCAGTATCTTATGGATAACTTCTCTTTGAGAGGACTCACAATATTTCTAAATACGAGTAAAGCTGGCCTCATCAGGACTTGATCCCCAGACCTATTGGCAAGAATATTTCACGTCCAGCAGCATGTACTTCCCCAGCTGCAGGAACATCACTGGGGCTCAGCTAGTTCCCAGGCTGGAAGAAATCCAAAACTGGTCACTGTTCTGGCCCAAGTAGGACCACATGCCATGCTACTAACCCCTAGACTGCTGCCTGCAAAGCAGTATTTGTCTGCCATTGTGTGTCTAGATCTTTAGATTGTTCACCAATTGTTTTGGCATGATGTAAAATGCATTCCCATAGACTGGATTGTGTCTTGAACATGTACACTCAATCCAGAGACCTTACTAAAAGCCCACTTTAAAGCAGGGAGTGAAGTATCCTGATCTGAAAGAGTGGCTACTCTTTTTGTGCTGGCATTGTCCATTCCATGGCAGGATAATGGGTAAAATCAAGGATCCCCTTTTCCCTACAAGGTGTAGACAGAATTGTTTTACACTATGATTTGCTCCTTATATAAATTCTACTGCACCCAGGATAGGACAGAAGATTAAAAAAAAAGTGTGAGCTATATAGCTGCAACACACCACCTCCTGGAGATACAGCTGATGTGGTACTGTTCCTTTAGCACTTCTTTTTATGCATAAATTGAAAGCTCACCCCAACCTCATTGAAAGATTTTTCTTTGTCTTCTGCTTTTTTTCTTTGTTTTTTGTTTTTGCTTTTTCTTTAAAAGGAGACATACTAGTTCTACTTGAAACAAACACAGAGGACTTAACAGCTTCCATTTTTTTGTAAAATTTTGTTTTTGGCAAATTATTTTGACTATTTTCATTGAAGAAAATGCAAAATTTAAAAAAATGGAAAAAAATGAAGGGATGAACTTACAGCCTTTATTTTCTATAGCAGTAGTGAAACTAGCCGTAGAGTAAAAGTTGACTAACTAGACCTTTTATGTGATAGAAGATATAAGAAAACATATAAAGAGTCCTGAAGTGTGGATCAAGATTGCTTCAGAAAAAAGCTGTTGTTACTTAAAACTACTTGTTTTCTCCAAAATAAACCACAGCTCTGTGTGCCTGGGCTTCAGATGGTGTAACCTGTCACGGCACCTGCATGACCTGCCAACACTGAAACATTTCCTGTCACCCACTGAGCAGTGCTGGCTTTGCAGTCGGTGACCTGGCTATCCCACCATGGGCATAGCTGCAATACCAAAGTGAAATGAGGTGCCAGGCTGGGTGGCATTTACATAGGATGGGGAGGTCTGCTGGAAATCATGGTGTTAAGGACAGGACTGCTACTGTCTGTGTGATACACAGAAAAAAAGTGAAGGTTTCTGAGAAGGAGAAAGGAAGGGATGGGGGATTCTGCCTTTGAAACTGCATGTGTCCAAAGCCCAGTTTCCTGTAAAGTCTTTTGTGATCACATCTCCTTGTGGTTGGAGAATTAAACATTCCACAGGACCAGTTGTGCACTTGTTTGCTCCGTCTTTCTGTTCACACCAGTCCTTTAATGGCTCTGTGCAATGAAGTACACAGTGCTAACCACCACAGATTACCTCATCTGAACTGCGTCAGATTAGCATCAGATTGAAATCTCCAAGACAATATAAATGAGATCGATAAATAGCGCAATCCATCTCAGATAGTTTTAAGTGTCCAGAGAGAGATTTAAAAGAGCTCCTGTAGAATGACACTGCATTACCAGCAGAGAGAACACCAAACACATCTCATCGGTGCCAACATAAGCATTGCCCCTTACGGTCCTTCTTGCATTTAAACAGCAAGGACAAGACAACTTCCTGTTGATTTATGGATGCTTTTGAAGAAATATTTAAAACATTGTTTGAATTTTCAGAGATAGAATAAATAGATGCATCTATACAGTTCTTCCTTTATTTTGGTTTTCCAAATGGGATGAGGCTTATCTTGTTTTGCATATCACTACATTTTGCAGGTATTCAAGCAGGGACTGAACAATCCTTGTTCAGCTCTGAGTGCTTTGTCGGTTGCTAAGGAATAAAATGTAAGGATTTGAAAGGAAAAAGAATAATTACTAAAAATGTCCTAATGAAGAAAGCAAACACAACAATCTGGTCCCAAATATTTAAAAGACTAGTGATAAATATCATAGAAAGAAAAAGCAGCATAGCACAGTCACAAGTTCGACAGGATAGAATTCTTCCTAATGGACAGAACTAATTGAAATCCATATCCTGAAACACTGGGGGTAAAGGATCCTGAGCATGGCACATATTTTGGAGTTTTCCTCATCACTTCATCTTTACATTGAAATCAAAGCAGTTACAGCAGTCTCACTCTGGGATGATGACTCAAGACCTGACATACGCTCCAAAGCAAAACAGGGCAAGATAATTCAGAACATTCCAGATTTTTTTATTATTGCAGTTTCCCTAAAATGGCAACAACTGTTTCACTGGGTTAAAAGAATCTTCCTTTTTTTGACAAAAGTCATAAAGGAAGCTTGATGTTTGAAAAGCAGAAATAAGGTAGGGCATTTTTATACCTTCTTCTCTTTTTACCTTTCTGTGACCCCTAAGAAGTCACATTCCTCTCACAGTCTAATCAGCATGGGGAATTGCAAAATGAATGGGCTGGAAAATTCCTTTGAAAGGCAATAATAATATTTTTTCATATATGAATTCCAGCTTAGGAGCTCAACAAAGTGAAGTCACGGTTATTGTTCTTTTAATTTTTTTGCTCCTTCACAGAGCTTTTCAAAGGCACTCACTTTTGCATAAGTTGTAAGTTTATGTTAAAGTCCTGTGCTAGTCTGTGTTACACGTTTTAGTGTGTTCTATACTGCCCTGGGAGCTAACCCCCCTCCCCCTTCTCAGCCCCTTCATCTGTAACCTTTCTGCAAGTAAATGCTAATTGAAAAAGAAAGAACACCACTAATCTTGGAATTTAAATGCATTTAACAAAACCAATCTCAATCTAAATTGTTGTTTCACCATTCCCTTTTCCCCAACAGATGTCGAGAAACTGCAATTCCTATTAAGAACACTTGACTGTTTACTCAGCAAGAGAACTTCAGGCTCAGGCTGCATCAATCTAAATGCGTTTCAGGACGTCAGTCTTTTGAAAAGTGCAGACTGTTAGTTGGTTATTTTTAAATGTAATCTTCACATAAAAGAGTTGCTGCATTTTTTCTTTTCACTTTGTCATCCATCTCTCCCTCCTCCCTCTTCTTATATTTTTTAATGATAAAATAGATTTCCTGAATTTTTATGTCTCATTCTGTTTAAGTTTCCCTCTTTCCATGGTGTTTTATTTAATTTTTGCTCCCTTCTTTTCATTTTTGACCAATGAAGTATCAGTGAAATATTACAAGAAAAAAAATAAAATCCAGAAATATTATGTGGTAAGAATGTTAGCCATCAAAAATTTGAATGTGTTTTCTTAGAAAGCTTTACAATACAGCCCTTGTGGGATTTGACTACAGACCTATATAAAGTTATCTGTAAAGATAACTATATAATGATAAAGGTGGCTCTGCATGGTTTTGATTTGTACCCTGGGCATTGTTTGTTAACTATGATCAGGAAAGCAAACATGTGTAGGGTTTTTTTTTCCCCTTCTCATAATTCTTTACATGATTCTTCAGTTAGTAAATGCAATATTAGTATTTGCAAATACATCCTCAAGTGAAAGTCACTGAAGTGTAGTTTAGACCTATAATTACAGTCTTACTGCAAACACACAGTTACACAGGTATGAAGCACAGGTCCTTCAAGCATATCTCACCACAGAATAAGTTTAATTTGTTTTACTTATCATGTTTTGAAACATGGTGAGTCGAGTTCTTCACTTGTTACAGGGAGCTTGAAAGACTGAGGTAGGTCTGTAGTGGCTGGGGCAGCTCTACCTCGAGCTGCGTGCTGCCTGAATGGGGCATGTTGCTTTTCTAAGGGCTTTTAAATATTCTCCATTTTATCTGACTAAAGCAAATGTGGAGAATGCTCGGGACCATACAAGGTCAGACTAAGACACATGGATTTACCTCCTAGTTTTCTTAACTATTGCAATGCAGAGAAAGTCAGCAAAAACACATCAGCTAAAGCAAGTCAGAAAATGACAGGAAGGTAAAAAAAATAGTTTAAAATTTGAATTCAAACAAGCTACAGATAATTTGGTGTGGGAGGGTTTGTGGGTGAATGTCTGAAATGGAACTTTTGAACTCTCAAGCAGAAATCTGCTGCTTGCTGGCTGCAGTTTTATTGGCTGGCTGTAAATTTTGGTAACACCTGAACTGAATAAAAGTAGCATATCTTGAATCCTCCAAAGAAGAGTTAAATAGTATATGCATGGCTGTTCATCTGTTTGGCTTCTGCATATAGACTATGTAGAGCCTGAAAATGGTTCCAGAAAGAAGACCCAGTGCCAAAATGCCAGGGGATGTCCACCATAACCTCTGTCCAACTGCCCAGAAGGGAAGTAAAAATTTAGCAAACATAGATCTGGGGATGGTAATGTGTGAGTGAGTGTGTGAGATAATTAAATTGGGTAATAGCTCTTATCCTGTTGGTTCAGATCCGCTATGGGCTATTTTTTGATCCATCTCACTTGTGGCACAAGGGGAAAGAATGATGAGCCAAGTGTTAATGAGTGATATTCAAGTACTGTGAGGATTGAATATTGTTTATTTTACAATGGGGCTGGTGGTTCTTTAAGACTTCTAGAAAAAATGCAAATATACAAGAAAAATTAGATTAAAAATGGACTTTAGGAAAACAGCAAAAACTGAAATACTCCACAATAATCTGAAAATGGAAATAGTTATAAGGAAAATGTAAACTAAGTCAAATGAAGTGCAACATGCAAAGAATGTCTCACAATGGCAATCTAATGGATAATTTGCAGTCTTTACCCAGTTCCATATTCAGAAACCCATTGGAATGAATTGCTAGTGGGAAGAGAAGGCAGGAAGCCATTTTCCACCTGCAACATGTCATAATATCAGAAACAATTTCATTATGCAACATGAAAAAGGAGACAAATCAAGCTTTGAGAGTTTACCATGTGTTTCTCAAGTTGTTTTCATGGAAAAATATGTCCTGCAAAAGTTCACTTGGTCATTGGAAGCTCCAGAGCAAAATCCAGAAAGTTCAAGTTTATTCTTTCCTTTCTTTATTCTTAGTTGAAATAATAGATAATTTTATAATTAAAAAATATATTATTTAAATACTCATCACCACTGAAAATTTTTTAGAACATAGGAAACTCTTCAGGCACCATAGAATTAGCATGATCATGCTAATTGACTACTTTGACTCGAGTACTAAGTGCTCACAAAAAATCTCCCTGCATTTTAGAGAGCCATGAAAATGAAGTAAAAAAATAATTTGGCAAGAGTGTATTGAAAGTTTGTGATCCTTGAATTTAATATCTTTATAGCAACAAGGTACCTGCATAGCTGGAAAAAGTCTGAATTACTTATACAGTTTCCCAGAACAGTCCCCACCATTCTAAGTAAGTTTATCCTAGCAAGTTTGTTAAACCAAAGCTGATGGCTGTCTAGTTTCTTTGGATGGCTTTCTAAATTACAGCATCTCAACTGATTATCCCAGCAGTCATGAGAAGCACAAACGCCTGGGCAAAAAGGCCAATCTACTTTTTAGATACCATAGTTTAAAATTCAAAACAAATGTATAAAGTCACCAGCGCTTTCAGTACAGTTAAAATGTTTTTGTAAATCAGATATCTAATTTTGGTTCAAAAAGTAACCTTGGTAACAAAAGTATTTTTTTTAAGAGATTGAATTAGAACTGAAAAATTTTTGCTCCCAAAAAGTTAGAACCTAGGAAATAAGATTTGTTTTTATGCTTTGCTTTGCTTTAAATATTAAAAAATGCAGGTGTTCATTTTCTGTTTACATTTTCTTTCAGCAAACACATTCATTGTGGTCACTGCAAGGGAAATTCCCCTCTCTGTGAGTATCTGTGTCACCTTTTGACCCTCTCCCATAGAAACAAGGTCTAGTGAGAGAATAGAAAATCTTGTATGTTCCTGTTTTGCATGAAGAATCATCTTCATCATGATCATGATCATCATCATCATCCTCTATCAAGATGATAAAACTCTACTCACAGTGTTTAGTTTTCTTCTCCAATATGATTTCATTTTAGATTTGTACTTTTTTCCATGGTTTGTGGTAGATTTCTTTCTTTATTCTGTAATGGCAAGATGCTTAAACTCCTGCTCTCCGCTCCAGTAATGAGCTGAGGGAAAGAAACAGCATCTGCAGGGGGCAATGACAGGGGAGGAGGGTGGCTGGGTCTGTAAGAACATAAACATCCATCTCTGTCATGCCAGGCTGCACTCACAGTACCACAAGGAAGCATAGAGCCTCTCTGACCTGTGTGGCAGCGCATCACAAGCTGGAATTGTTGATGTGCCCCTTGCAGACGATAAGAAAGCTGGACTTCCAGTTTTAAAGACAAAGCATCTAGCCTGAGACTCAGACACAGTCACCTTGTCCTCTAAAGTTGTCCTATTGGCATTGCAAAAAAATATATATATTTTTTTTTTTTTTTATTGAGACTGAGATGTATCATGTTGAGCCTGGAGGCCGTTCAGAGCTTCCTTCTTCTGCCTGCTGGCACATTGGGCTTCCTTGGCAGTCAATCCAGCCACACCCTAAAGGTAATTAAAATGGAAAATCCCCCCAGCCCAAAGAGAACCACATCTCTTTCCTTACAAGAATACTCATTTCTTTCACTGTCAAGGGTTGAACCTGAAATTTTTGTTGTCACCTGTGACTTGCCATATGAGTTCCATGGCTACTTTTTGGTCTTCGAGACCTTTTTTTGTCCCAAGACACCCACAAAAGGTCAGAGGAATACTTTTATTGCTGTGCACAACCCAAGTGATGTCCCACTGACAGAGCAAAAATGAGGTGCTATTGATACTTCTCTACTGAGGTTTTCTATTGAGAGTGAACTGATAGTTTTTTTCAAGATTAATTTTTAGTAGGTTTGCAAACTGCAATCAGGCAGAAGAAAATTTTCCTTCAGCAATTAAATTCTTAATACTAGAGGGTTAATGTGTAAAGGGAAAGAAAATGTGGAAATCTTTAGGAAATTAAAATATTTGTTTGTTCAGTTAGGAGTAAAAGCCTGTAGCCTTGATAGTTGTTTCACCTCCACCAAATTCACCATGCTGCGAGCTGTGTTTGAGAATCTTTTGGGAACAGCCATTTCTGTACAGCATTCTTCATACCTTGTGCCATGAAAAGTCAGAAAAATTGGAATTATAATTTTACTTCTCGAAAGAAATAAGGTCTTTAACTTCTGGGCCTTGGTTCAACATTTCTGTATGCTGAACTTTAATTCATCTTGCATTTAAGTCTTAAATTAAGACTTTGATAGACACAGCAGCAAAAAGAAAAACACTTATCTTTTATCTGCTTCCCCTTTGTGAATGAGTAAAACCAGTCTAGACCCCAACTGATATTTCCTATCAGTGATAGCACTTAGGCTACCATTTGTGATGCAATGCAAATTTAACTTGATTAATTCTAATTCTAGCTAATAAATAATACTAATAATTATTCATTAGAAATCATTTTAAAACAAACTTTACAGTAGGTTACAGACAACTTTTGCAAGGCTCACCTCCACTACACTTCTCATTTAAGGTGAGAGTGAGAAAAGCAGAGGTTTGTCTGATGTTACAGGAGGAACTACTCTGTCTGTAATCAGAAACTTTGACTTGTGCCCTAATTAATATCCACAAGAAATGTGATATTACTCTTGCCTCAGTCACTACTAGCCCAGAACTTTCTGGAAAGTAATTTTAGATTCTTAAATGAAGTTTACCTGTGGTGAAAAATACATGATGAAAAACAAATATAAACAAATGTGATGTAATTTCACAAAAGGTGAATCATTTGTGAAAAAATAGCATGCTTTCAAGAAGCATTTGGTATCATTTTACTATCAGTTCAAACTTCCACCCTTCTCATTTTAAATATCTGACCAGATCTGCAAGGTAATTATCCTTTTCATTGCTTGGCTTCTCTATAAGGTTTAGCAATATTTACCCCACACAAAAATAATAGAGGGCTCATCTCTTATGCCAAATGAGAACCCTATATTTAATGTTGGGGAGCATTACTCAAAGGGATGCCCCCATTTTTATGTGGCAGAACTATTAATTCCTTTGTGTGAGTAAAATATTCAAGAATTCATAACCTGTTTCTTTAAGATACTGTATAATTGTGGATAAAAGATGATATTACAGTGAAAAATACTGCTAACTACCATTTATTATTATCCATTATTATTTCCATTTATATCTCACTATTTTTAAGTTGCTCATAAAAATTTATCTTCATATGACTTAGTCCAGATTGTATGATAATAAGTGAATAAATAATGCCAGTGCTTTCCTCTCCTGTTTTCTTATTTTTTTCCTCATGAAACCAGATTTCTAAATGTGAATCACCACTTTGCATTCCCCACCCAAAAACACAGCTATAATTTTGTAGACATTGCTAAGTATCTGAGGTGAATGCTTGGTAAAATTCTGCTGGCATGTGACAAACAAACAAATACGTAAACACAATAAATACAAATACAATACATTCTGCAGTACTTACCAGGATTCTGGGAACATTTTTTACTGACCTGAAAAACTATTTAAATTTTTTTCTCATGTTGTGTTACACAAAGCATATTCTCTACAATCTGTGAAGCCTCACATTAGGTAGAGTGAAAGTTAAGTGAATTTTAGGAGGATTATTTATTATATTGCAAATCACAGCCTGGCAGAGTGCATTTCTTCGCTGAAATATGCTTTTAGCACTTTAGAAATCCCTTTGTATGCATCTGAGTCGATTAATTTCTCTGCAACTATACATGCTACTCAATATACTTGTTATGTGTTTGTAGCTCTCAGTGTGTAATGAGACATTTTTGCCGTTGCTGATAATTCTGTAGATTCCATTGTACCCAGACATATGGTGTCAATTGTTTGAAGGCTTTGGAACCCTTCAAATTGGCTGTGATGTAAAAATTCAATAATCCCCATAGAAAACTTCGGACTTCTCGAACCGGAGTTTAAAATCCGCACGCTCGCTTGCAGACTGGGGAGTTTTAAAAAGAAACGGGCCCTTGTAGATAATTTGGCATTAATGGCCCGAGTCAACAAGAAGTGCATTTAGCCCCCAGGAAGAGTGATACATAGTCTGAGCTGTGCTTCCACAGGGTACGTGCCAGATGGAAATATGTATAACCAGTGTTTTACCAGTAGTCAGCGTGTATTAGTGTTATTAAAGGACAATTTTCAATCTTTTAGCAAGGAAGAATGATGATCTGAACTCTCTCCGTAGTCCAGACCCAAAGCCAGCAGCAGCCAATTGAAAGACCCCACTGGTTTTGATGGGTTTTCTATTGAGTCAAGCTGGATGCAAGGCTGCAGGGAATTGGAGAGCCCTAGTTTAGCAGATGCTCCCAGCTCTCCTTAAACCCATGTAAGTTACCACAGGTCCTTCTCCTTATGTGTCTCTGGAGTGAAATCATGGCTCCATTACAGTCACTAAGTGTCTTACCACTGACTAGGGGTGGATTTAAAATTTTACCCCTGGTATGGGTAGGCCAGTTTATTGTATTTGCTCTGGATATTAAATATCCCAGACAAGGGCGTTCTGCTTGTATGCTCTCCATGGGCCTGTAAGCAGAAGAGTTTGACTATTAAGTGTCTATAGCCCTTCCACCTGCCCTGTTTAGGGCATAAATGCATACTTTATATGCTTGGAACCATGATGGAAAGCATTGTTTTTGTAGCTGTCAAATAAAGTAATATTGGCCAAAGGCCAGAATTAAGTAACTGAGGACCATTTTCCCTTGCCCCATCATGCCCTCAAACAGTGTTTCACCAAAGCCACAATAGGATTTGTTGAACATGGCTGAGTACGGATAGTGTTTGGACAAAGTAGGAATAAAATTCCTCCAATACATTTGTTTTCAGGTACTGTGGTAAAGCATGTGTTTGCAAATTGAGCAACTTGACTTGTCTATATGATTTCTCTCCTCCTGACTCAGTGCAAGATATCCAAACGAGAGAACTCCATCCAGGGTTTCTCAAAACCAAAAAATGAGAATACTTCCTCCTTTGAAGCTGGCATGGAGGAAGAGGAGCTGAACCTTTTTTGAAGGTACCTCTACCTCAGATGAAGTTCAAAAGATATGGAGCATCCATGTATAGCACTCAGAAAACTAAAAAATGGTTTATTCAAACCAAAATTTTTACCAGAAATTGATTTTACTATCAAATAATTGCTTTTATATGAAAAAAACCACAACCCAAAAAGTTAATTTTGCTGGAATTGTCTAGGTAAGACAAATTTAATTCCATGATTCTCTCAGACACAGAGGCCAAATTTACTTGCAAAGTGCATTTTCCCTGTTTCTCGTTCTTTGGATCATCAGAAAAACGCAGCAGTACCCTCACCTCTAGTTGCCACCATTAAAATCTCTTATGTTTGTGTCAATATTGCTGCTGTTTGGAAGGGAAGAAAATGGCATATTTGACAATGGGGAGCTGTGTCTCTAGAGTCCAAAACAACCTTGTCTGGAGATATATTGTTTCCCTCTCATATGCAGGCAAGAGAGCGTGGCTGATATCAGAGGAGTTGCACATGATGAGTTTTATTCTGTGGATAGGAAATAGTGGCATTCAGAGTGCTTGTTACTTTTTGCATGCTAATGCCCTGTTTCTCTAACATAAAGGGCTCTATAACTTGCAGATAAGTGTTTTGTGAATCAAGCCCTAAATCCTCTCTTTATTTTAACTGGAGACTTTAGCCAGTGGATAAGCACCATCAGACATTATTCAAACATTTTACGGCTTGCAAAGAAAGTATTTTATTTTTTTAAAGAACACTTTAAATAAGAGAAAACAAACAGTTTCACTGGGAGAGGCCTGGTTATGGATATCTTCTTTCCACCCCAGTGGCTTGATGTGACTGTTAACCGGCATTTGGTTGCTTTATAACTGGTGCAATTATTTTGTCAAAGGTTGTCAGGTTTTTTTTCTCCTTAAAAAAAAAAAAAAAGTTAGTTTACAGTTTATTAACTTAGATTACTGCTAATAGCTCCCATGGGTCTTTCTACTGAAGCAAGGACCAGGATAACTGATTTCTTAAGGCCAATCTGGAAGACTTTAAAATGCATTAATAGCTATCACTGAAACAGCAGGAGGAAGAATAGTCTGTCATTTGTTTTTTTTTCCCTTTTTTTCTTTCTTTTCTCTGCCTAAAGTTTTCCCCAAACTTTATCTATTTATCTATTATTGTGTCTTGCTCTTTCCCTCCCTTTTTATCTTTTCCTTCTTTTTACAGCTATTAACAGGCTAAGTTTTCAGTGAGTGTAAATAATCAGCAAGGACTCTTTTTTTGACTGCTCAGGGAGCTCATTAGCACATAAATAGGAAACAAAGACTGGTTCAGGGAAAAAGTAAAATGATACTTTAAAGTGTGGAGGCCTGGAGTCAAAATGCCCAAATTCAAGAAAATATAGATCCGGTGCAGAATATCACTCATGACATTTAAAAAAAAAAGGGGTTTCTTGAGGCATAAATATTTGTAAAATCAACACACCCAGGTTAAATAGTAAGGCATGTAAGTGTGTAGTTTGCATGTCTTTGAAGAAGGCAATCATTTATTGCATGGGTTTATCAGAAGAAAAGGGATTTCCCTTCTTCACAGCTTTGGCATGACTTCTCCAGTCATATCTTTCCACCCTAATCCTCAGTTTTATGGCCAAAATAGGAATGCATGAATGAAGGCTGAGTAGAAGTGCTTACTCAGTGTGACTGAAATAGTGTTTGGGATATCTGCTGCTTACTTTTATTCCCTTGTCATAGTTGCTATAGTGAATAATGGAGGAAATTTGATTTTCTATGGAAGGATTTTAGGCAGTTAAAACAGCTGGAATATTTATTATCTAGGTACTAATACTGCAGTACTCAGTGCCAAACATCATGAGGAAGTGATAACATGAGACCACATTTTCAGGAATAAGAGTGTAGATATAAACAGGGAAATTAAAATATTCTGGATGTTCTCATTTCTTCTATGACTTGAAGTTGTGGTGTTAGGCAGTCTGGAGCATCAGCCATCCAGCTGGGTGAAATTTCATCTCTTCCTGTCTTTCTTTCCTGAGTAGTGGAGTCATGCACTTGTTACATTTCTTTGTTTTCATGGATTTGGTGTACTGCTTGATCAGAGAAGGAATCTTTACTCTGCTAGGTGCTATAAAAATTAAATAACAAATTACAATTACAAAATTACAAATTACAATACAAATTAAATTCTATACAAATTAAATAACAAAAAATTGTTCTTTTCTGAATGATTCTATAATTAAAACACTCCTATTTCTATTATCTGAAAGAAAGAGGAATTGTGGTGGGGATGGGAAGAAGGGAAACTCCTCTGATATCTAATGGGAAGATGCAATAAATCAGAAGCAGTGGCTTTGAGACCTGCAAAGATCAAGTAAGTTCAGCTTGGATGTTTCAGTATTGTTCTTCCCGCTCCTTTGCAGGGGGGTTTTGATCAGATACAGCATTGCACACATGTGGGAATTCAGACAGTTACTAAATCACTCTGCCTCTGTCCTTCAAGACTGAGAATTGGTGTTTCTCATAGAAATGTACTTAGAATGGTCCCTGATACCATGAACCAGAATGCAGAACATGAAGGAAAGATCTAGTCTACATGCAGCAGAGGTTTATTTTATAAAACGAGTAACAAAGTAAGAGCACAGAACTAGCTCTTAAGAGTAATTTCTGAAATTTTTACCTGGGAAATAGATTAAATTATGCAAGTTCAGTTATTGGCATCTTCAGGTGACATGAATCAGCATAATTACTTCAAAGATATTTACAGTATTTTACTGTGGTCTGTGTTTTGCTCAACTGAAAAACTTTGCAGACATATATTTTTATTAAAAATATATGCTTCCAGGAATTTATTTCAAACCTATTCAATGCTTTAGTAGAAATGTTTTCTTTTCAGTCCTGAATGGCGGTCACACCATTGTCCTCTCTCCTCAACACTTTCTGATTTTATTCTTTATTGATTCACAAATGTATACTGTAGGACCCAATGTTGTCAGACAAACAAGTTATGGCATAATCCTATTTTCCTGGAATGAGTTTTGCATATAGTTCTGTAGTGTGCTAAAAAGAAGTTCACTTATATGAGAAGATCAAAAAGATTAAAAAAAAAAAAAAAAAAGCCCAATGGATTTATTGGGAAAATACGCGTCATTTTCTGCTACCAGTTCTTTTTGACACCTAGCTGTTGATGTTCAAGCACTTCTGCAGTAAAAGTGACTACAGTCTATGACAGATAGTATGGTAATGAAATGGCATACTTTCCTGTTACACTGAAATTTCAATAAGGGTAGAATTTTGCCTCAAAAAGAGGGCAGTGATCTTTTCACAAACACTGTCCTTTGTCCTGAGGCACACAAAATCCCTAAATCCCTAAAATATTTTATCTAAAGATAATTTTGCACCAGCCCAGGCATGAAAAAGAAAAGTATATCAGATGCAGCTGGAAAGGTCCTGTTGCTCAGGGAGAAGGTAAATTAAAGGTTTCTATCTTATCTGTATTTCAATTACAATTTTATTTTTGGTCCCTGACAGTGCAGACGGTTGAAGTCTTGGGAAGTGGAAACACTCACAGGTGTAAGAGAAAAAGAATCTTTAATGGTGGAGATGTATATATTTGAACTGTGTGGCTTTTCATGTGGGGTATACATGACATTTAAATAAAAATGTGGACTCTTTTGGGGGGGCCTATCTTTTTGAGCTCAGTTGAAGATTTCCTTTATTCTACCCTTTTTTTTCTTCCTTAGTAAAAATGACCTAGTTTAGGAGTCTGCAGCTCTGTATGATTCATTCTAAGGGTCAGCCTTAATTAAACCAGTTGTGCAAGCACCAAAACAGTTAATCACAAAGGCACTGCTCTGACTTTGTTTGGTGTCCATGGTGCATATTTGCATGCAGTTTTCTGAGAACTGGAATACAAAGTCTTCAGATAAATACCTTTTAGCTCTTGGACAGCTGGGTCCATGGAAAAAGACCAGAGAACACTTCTACCTCCTCTGTCAGGCTGTTCAATGATGGTGTAACTCTAATTCTTGCTGAAGTTGTTGCCATTTAATCCAATGCCTTTGGCACTGCTTTTTTTGGTTTTTTGCTAAATGCCTTGCCAAAGATACCCAAAATTCTCTGATATAACACCAATCTCAAATAGTATCAAGAGGGCAAAAACTGTCAGTTGACAAGGCTGAGTGTGCAAAGAGCTAAAGTTGGTCTTCAGTTACTAGGCATTAATTTTTGTAAATGGAGAATCTTACAGGTATTGTCCAGAATAGATTTATTTATATATTCTGGTGTCTTAGCAAGTAACAGCCATAAACCTGGTTGCATGAGCCAGGATATGCAAGTGAATCTTTTTTTTCAAAAGGATCCTATCCCAACAGGAGGATAACAAAATATCCATCTTTTTCCTGTGTTTCAATTGTGAACACCATGATGGGCAGTTTTTTTTTTCTTTTATTATTATCAGGAACCTCTGGGAGACAGAGACTGCTGGTGGGAGAAGCACTGTGTCACCTGAGCTAACACCACCCAGGCACTGGAGTTTAAGGCTCTTCTGAAGAAATGTTCATAAGCTCAAAACCCCTCTTCCTTGGAAAAACAGAGTAGTCCTTCATATCAGTACAGGAAAAAGATAGCTGAGTTGGAGCTCACCTTTATGGTTTCAGAAAGGCTAAGAAAGACTGTTAAAATCCTGTAGTAGATTTGAGGTAAATATGAATCTGAACTGAGTTGCAATTGCTAAAACTAGTTTCTAATTGGAATTTTATGGCAAACAACTCTGGTCTTTTCTGTTTTCTCCCAGATAAATGCTCTGAAAATGATCCTGCTGACTGAGATTTCAGTACCTTCTGATTTTAGCTGCAACAATGCTATTTTAAAGTAGAGGGTTAACATCACTGAAAACTAGTGAGAGAAAGAGGCTAGAGAAGGTGAGAGGAGGTGAGAGAAAAAGGCTGGAGAAAAATTATAATAGTGAGAAAATGTCAAACACTGAAATGTTTTCAAGTCTCATCATTTTCACTTGCTTAAAAAAGTTATATGTGAAAAGATCCAAACCTTTTAAAATAGGATGATTTAGTGAGAATCTCTTATTGTCTGTGTATAAATACATACACACGCATTTATACTCTCCACTTATACAAATATAGAATGCTTGTATATTTGTGCCCATGTGTTTCAATAGGAGTCCATGCACATGCAATGTTTATTTGCTGCCTTCTCATCTGGGAAAAGAGGACTGAGAAGAATTTTCAGTCTTCTGTCTTCTGTCTCTTGAAAATGTTTTCTTTTGTCCATCTCAGGTTCACACACAAATATTCGCTAAGGCACTTTCCAGTCAACACAAGATGTGAACAGTTCCATGACTTGTTGCATTCTGTATTTCTTTATCTTTAGCAATATGTGTGTCTCCTCTTTGGTATCACAGAAACACATCAGGGTTTTCATGTTTCAGTTAAAATTCACAGTGTGTTCTCAGAAAGTGTACCAGGCAAATATTTTAGGGTCTGCTAGTATCCTATGGAAAAAGACCTGCAAAAATCACCAGGATAGAATGATGAATGGATTCTAGATTATATTGCAGTAGAAAAGTATCAGAAAGCTATCTAATACATCTTCTACTGTTTAGTGAACAGGACTCACATTAGGTAATGGCAGCAGAAAACATTAAAGACAATTGTATATGATGTAGTATTCGGTCAGATTCGTTCACAGTGTATAGTCATTCCCAAATGGCATTTTGCTGTTCTTTGTTCTGCCGCAGTGTCTAATATTTCTAAACATTTTTAGGCTCTGTGACACCTTAATGGTATACAATAACAGTATGCCTCCCTCTTAGAAAAATGGATACTCTCATTTTTCTAAACATTGTGCCTTTACCTTTAACCATTTCCATTTAAATGCAAATTTCAATCATGTCCACCTCTCTGTATTCCAACAGAAACCTGGGGAAAAGGCTATACCTTAAATCCTCATTTCTCCATAAAGGGAGCTGTTTCCTTCAGGTGTGTCACTCCATGTTATCTATCTTCCTTCTCATTTTACACATCATCATTGTGGCAAGTTTAACTTGCAGAATTCACAAATATAAAACAGCTTTCTTTTTTTGTTGAAAACTCTGCTGGTTTTATGCACTGAAAGAAAATGGGCATTTTTAGTTATATTTATTTCCTGTTAAATTTGTCTGACATAACTGTCTTGGAAATTTCCTATTCACAAGCCTTTGAATTATTCCCAGCATTTGCAACTGTTTACATACTCAAAAGTTTGTAATTTCCTAAACAACTGCAGACAAATTAAGTTAATTTGTATCATAGGCTTGGATTAATCTCACAATTATTGTTCCAGTTTATAGTAAATAATTGAATTTCAGGGTTAAGGATAAAATGTGATGCTATGAAACATATGTGATGCTGGTGTCAGTTTCCTGAATGTCTGTTCTTCGTATGCAGCTTAGCAACACATTTGAGCAATTCATTAAGGTGTCTCTGCTTAGTGAGTCTTCTGAGAGAAAGTTACATTTGAATCTGGTGTGTAAAAAACACTCATAAAACAGCCAACCGAAACAAAACATCTCCCTCCCCTCTCGCCCCCCACATTAAAAATCCAAATCCCACACCCTTTATCTGTTGTTAGTCCCTCTTGATTTACTTTTGACAAGAGAGGGCACTGTGATAACATCCTAAAGAGTGGACATATTTGTACATTCTTGCCTCTGAGATAGAAAGGAAGCCAGGGATTAACCCCTGAACCAATTACTTTGCGATATAGCAACTACAACACAAAGAGGAGGGGGGGGTGGGGTGGAGGGGGGAAAGAGAAAATTTAACTAATTAGTGCAAGTCACAATATTCTTTGTGAGAATTACTTAGTTGGAAGAAAAATTGTTGAGAGAGGGCTCATAGAAAAAAGGATGTATGATTTGCAGTGTATTCATTAATTCTCACTTTATGCTATTTTTACTGGCTAAGAAACTTAGCTGAAGATACTTAGTGGCTTCAGCCCTTTAAGAGAATTAGACAGATTGGAAATACTGTGCAGGTATAATTTTTCAGCAATATTTATAAATCGACATTAAGTGCAATCATGTGGACCTCTAAGTCTCCATCATATTTCTGATATTAAGGGGTTCTAACACCACTTTATGTAGATCAGAAATATCTTACTCCTGTCATTTTAAAATTAAACATTAAATGTTCTAGCCATGATATACAAATGGCCTTGCAAGTAACATACTTTTGTTATTGATTGGGATGAAAGTGATTTTGAGCACCATTTTAAATACAGATAATAAGTTAAGGGCAGTTCAGTTCCAAGCTGACTAGGTTTCAAGGAAGGAGGCAATTTAAGGCTTCAGGTACCTGCACTTAGAAAATGATATTATTTTCAAGTGTCACAGGTTGGGTACCTGGAACTGCTAGTTATTTTCAGAAATCTTGCCTATGTGTGGCTTAATGTTGTGGTTTTAGGAATGGCATTCCCCAAATTTAGTATCTTTCCCTCCCTCTGCACCCAAGACTCTCCCAGGCCAGGCTCCACTCAATTCCCCACCCTTCCCAATTCCCCTTTCTCCTTCCCATTCTGGGAATGGACTTTATAATGGAAGATAAAAGTTAAAAGATAAAAATTATAAGATCAATTTACTGGAAACAGCAATGAGATAAGAAAACAAACACAAACAGTAATTATATTAATAACAAAAGTGTACAAAAAGATACAGTGATTCATATAGAAAAATGTTAATCTCAAAGCCTGACCCAACTGCAGCCACATTTTCCCCACTGGAAAAGGAACGCCTTTTTTCACAGAGGCCAGAAAAACAAATTCCTTCCTCGCAGTCCCTGGCAATGACCTAAGATGGTATGGAATAACATTTTGGTCTTGGCCATGCTCACTCAGCCCACTGCATGGCAGCCCAGAAACCCTGGGCTCAAGAGATCTGATGGGCTCAGCCTGGCTACTGTAAAAAAATAACTTTGTTCTGGCAGGAACTGGGACACTTATGAATGTAAAACTGTATTTGTGGTAGGGGCAGGGCATGTTTATCCTGTCTTACTGCCATATGACAAGTGCATTCTTGATGAAGTATTGTTACTAAAAATAAATGTCATCTGAAGGAAATAAAAAAACCAGAGGACATTATTAGCATTTTTAATATAATAAATGTCTTGTGGACTCTTAATTATTTTTTTCCCCAAACTGCACCAACTACTGCAAGCATTCAAAGAAGTGTTTACATAAATATTGCCATTTATGTGAAATATATATGCTTAACCCACAATATATATTTGCATTTCACTATATATTCAGGAATCAGAGAGCAGATCCCTATGATGAGAAGAGACATTAATTTGATTATGTAAGCCTTTGGGCCTTTGACTTTAGCTATTCTGGGTTGATATCAATGGTTTGCAAGAGATGTGTGAGAAGGTTGTTCTCTGTTAAGGAAATTTTCCTTTTGCTTGTAATACTTATTTGAGGACAAATCCCTGTGGTAGTTTGAGGAGTTACGTAATTACCTTGGTTTTCTTGTTTATATTTGTTCGTGTTAACTTCATACCAGAAGTCTTAAAATTATTGAAGACTTCCTTTCCTTTTCCTAACAAAAACTCTCATGTTCTTTCCCATAAATATATTTTTTTCTCCAAAATGGGAATACTCTTTCTCCTGCAGAAAAGCTATGGGAAAATGAAAAATAAATACTCTCAAAGTTTCAGCTTTCTGGCTTTAGTTGAATAAGTAGGACTATTTTTTTTTCTGCTTTATAATTATGCTCATTTCTTTCTAATTCATGCAGGCTGGAGCAGATGACTTCATGACACTAGATGGTTAGAAGAGACTGCTATTCCCTACAGAAGTGAGAAAACATCATTTGAGCCTACTTCTCCCTTCTATTTTGTTCTGCTTTTGAGCTTGAGGGATATATTAGCTAATGTTCCCTGCTCTCTGTCTTGATCCAGAAACAGACATAGAAAATTAACAGACAGTGCTTGAAGATTAGCTATCATTAAGTCAAGCTTTGACATATGTGGCTAATTGAAGGAATACCAGGTACAACAGGAAATGAAGAATAATGGGTAATACTTACTTAGAATAGACTTGTTTTGCCTTAAACCCAATAAAAGCGTGATAGTGCTTAGATAAATTTAACAGAGTTAAGATCTTACAGACTCTTCATGCACCGATTACTGTTAAAAACTCTGTATCCCAGATGGTAATTCTTTGACAAATTCCTTTTTTTAAGTGACAACTGATAGACCTTGTTGTTAACAAAATTATAATAATTTTCTTTAGCCTGATGCAAAAACTTGTTTCTTGGATACTTTTTGTTTATTTTTGCATTTTGGCTTCATTTGAATTACTTGAAAGGTAGGCAATTGCAGATTTGGACCTGAGTGTTTCAACAGTTCATGTTTCCACATGGGCCACTGTAAAAACAGGATGGAGTCATGGAGGGCTGAATTATTGCAATGTTGAAGCAGCAAAGGGAAGGCTTTATAGATCCAGACTCTGCTTATGTCTCCTCTGTGCTTTCATCTCTCCAACAGTCATTGCACAGGTGTGCAAGACATACAAACCTAGATTGCCAAAGTGGAAAGCACACATATTAGCTTCTGGAACCTTACAAAAAAGAAAAGGGGCTTATGGATCACTGTAAAATCCAAAGGTGTGCCATACAACCTGGAATTTGGTCTGATATTTGCTATTTGCACAACTTTCAGGAAAGTATATTTAAGTGAATAAAACCTGATTTTAAAAGATTATTGTCAAGAACAAGAAGAAACTTCAGAAAACATTTTGGCACTTAATTTGAAATACAGTGCAGAAAATGCATCGGTATATTGATGGCTTTTATGCAATAAGCTTATTTTCTTCAGACAGATACATAGGGATTCATTCTCTTTTTCTGCCTTCCCCTATGGTATGATAATGATGCATGGAGCAGTTTCTGTGTGTGTGTGTGTAAGTATGAGTGGGACGGGTGAGGGTATTTAAGCAAGCAGCCTCTCTATTACATATTTATATTGAGAGCATGCATATAATTCTAGCACACACACAAAAAAAAAAAAGGAAAAAGAAAAAAAACCCACCAAACTAAACAAAAAACCCCCAAAAAACCTTTGCAAGCCCTAGGCTTATATTCATCTGTGGCATGTGGCTGACTGGCAGGCTGAATTTTGTCATGAATAATGTTTAAAAGGCACTGGCTTTCTTCCATGAGCAGCACATAACTTTATGATCCATATCTAAGAAGGCAAGTATGTAAACTAGACACTTAGAACCTGATCATCTTTGTGCAGTTATTTTCTATTTTCAATTGTCTTTGTCTAAAAATGGGTCAGAGTTAGGAGTTACCTACGAAGATGCTATAATGTTGATGAGTTTTGGCTTACTGTTTGCTGTAGTGGGTAGAAGAAGGCAAACTATGGGTAAAAGGTGAGCAGCCAAGCCAGCAGCTACCCAAACTGACACAGACAGTGAAGTTCCATGAGTTTTTTCCAATGGAGATACTGCACCAGACAGTTCCACTGTACAATATGTCACACACAAGAGGCTATCACAGCTTCTTATGATATCTCGTACATCATAGAACAGAATTTGACTTTTCAAAATTAACCTGTTTTAAGATCATAAATTGTGCCAACCATTCATCTGCATGGGGGAATCACATCTGAAAATTAAATCCTGAAGTGTGATCCATCTGTTTTCGCTGTCAGGCTCAGCCCCAGGAACTCCTAAGCAGTTGTTGTTGTTGCTGCTTTTTAATAAGGTAGGACAGTAATGCACAGTCCTCCAGATGTGTCCTGATCTTGTCTTGAGATTCACACACTTGACCTCGGGTTGACATTGAAAGCCCATCTGAGGCCCAACAGAATTACAGTGCCCTTCATAAAGAGGAGAAAAAACTTCCAAAGCTGAAGTACTGGAAAATGTTCAGTAACCAGTGGACGGCTTTGATATAAATTTTAGCAACCCAGTGAGAGTGGAGAGAAAAAGGAAAGAGTTCTGACTTCCAGTGTAGCACAGTACAGTAATTTCACGATTATAAGCCGCATCTTTTTCATTGAAGAATCCAGCCTACCCCAGTAGTGCGGCTAATCATCAGATGCGGCTTATTTATGGACAAATCCCAGTGAAATGCCAAGATGGAAGTGAGAGCCGGCTGAGGAGGGCACCTGGGGCTGCCTTTAAAGGCTTCGCTGGTCTATGAAAACTGTTTGCAGCTTGAGCACCTGACACCAAACCCTGCGCTGGCGCAATTCTGTTACTAACTTGTTACTTTGTCACACATGGATCCTCTTTAAAAAAAAAAAAATAAAAAAAAAAAAGAAAAAAAAAAGTGTGGCTTATATTCGGGTGCAGCTTATATATGGACAAATCCCGTGGTCTACCCAGCTACCCCGACGTGCGGCTTATAATCAGGTGCTGCTTATAATTGTGCTTGTTCTTGCCTCCTGAAGTCTAGTTATTGAATGCTGAATCATGTGACAAAGAGGCTTATGTGGCAGCATATCAGAAATATAAAGATAGATCATTTTCTTTCCCAAAAGTTTGGTAATTATTAATTCAATAAAAAGCAGACCTTTTTTATTTTTGTCATCATCTATGGGTAGGAGTGAGCGGCAGATAATTCACTGTCAGAACATTTCTAATTTTAACTAGTGTGGGTATTTCTCAGATAAGCGAGGAAAGGTAGTGAAACTGAGCATTGATACAACTCAGACAATGAGCCTCTGGACCTACTGTAAGTGCTGATAATACAGACCCAATGCCATTCAATGTCTAAGTCATTTCAAACAGCCATATTTAATGAGGTTTGAGTCTGCACTGCCCTGAGCAGAACATGATTATAACATGAGGCACTGAACCACTCTAACGTCCCATTCACTTCATACAAAGCAATGTGAGGGTGACTCCAAATGACAAGTTGGCACTATGATTCCTCTTCTATTCCTTAGAAATAGCAGGTGCTATGCTGAGAAGCAACCAACTTCAACTTTTGGAAACTTGTTTCCTTACTGGCTGCAGTGGACCTCTATGGATAGTTTTGTAAACTGCCCGAGTAAACCTAATTTTTATTGGAAATGTGCACAGAACAAATAGAAGGGGAAATATTTTGCACTGGAATATTTCTGATAACTGCAACTTTAAGAAGAAAGTTGACATGAAGGACTGCCTTCATCATTAAAGAACTGCATGGTACAAGCTGCCCTGCCTTAACCACAGCTGTCATGAGAAAAGGAAATAGATTTTTAGGGTCCAGATAGGATTTCTCCTTGGAAATGTCAGGAGTGATTGATGTAAGACACAAGTAAAAAGCTACTCACTAAACGTGTGTTGTCTACACTTTGAATCCTGCTTCCCCCCACCCGATATGGTGTTGTCATGATTTTAACAAGTCACAGGAAGAGTTAAGCTGTGCTTTCTGAATAAATTAGTACAGTCACAAAATGACACTTCTCTGACCTTTGCAAAAGGTGGAGAGTATAACGGTAAGACATACAGGGCTGTTAAACAATGTCATTTTTTTTTTTAACCGTTCTGACAAAAGGTGCAAGCTCTTTAAAACAGTTTCCTAATGCACTTCAGCAAGAGAGCTAACTGACTGTCATAAGATGACATGCGTAACACAGAGATCCTGCTACACATTTTGATGCAAAGGAACACCCTGTTAGTTGAAAATCATTGCTAACTGGATTCAGATGTTAGAGATGAAGTACATGGAGCACAGTACATTTGGTAAAGCTTAAAGAAGCTTTAAAAAAAAAGAACATAAATCTTTAGCTGTGGCCTTTTATCAGCTCTTAATTTGTCATGGTATTTTAATTACTGACAGTGTAAAAATTTTAATCCATATGTTAGGGGAGATGATGCTTTTTTCTTGCTCCTTCTCTTGAAAAAGTAGTTCTTAAAAGTTATCAGGCCTGCATGCACATGGAAGTTTTAAAAGCTTGCAATGGGCTGTTTCAAAATTCTCTTAGCTCCATGTTGTGCACATATTCAGAAAGTTTTATCCATGTTGACTTTGGAAGTTAGATGTTCAAACCTTAAAAGTGACATAAATTTCTTTGGGTGACTCCATTTTGATGGGACCTGATTTTCAGAGCGCTTCTGCTCAGCATTGCTGTAAGTTGCATTTTAATTATTCCAAGAAGGGTATTCAAATAGGTAAGTATATGATTTTAGGGTGTTTGGAAATAAAGAGAAAACCTGATCTCTTATATGGTGAGAGATTTTTTTTTGGTTTTGTTTTGGGTTGTTGTTTTTGTTGGTGATTTGGGTTTTTTTTTTTGTTTGTTTGGGTTTTTTTGGGGTTTTTTTGGGGTTTTTTTTTGGGTTTTTTTTGTTTTTAATTTTTTTGCTTTTTTTTGTTAGGTTGTTGCCCTTTTAATCACCTTATTTTCAGGATTTACATGTGTGTCTGCTGAGACATATACAAAATATGATCAAATTGGTACATGAAGCTGAGGGAAGCAATAAGGTATTCTCAGTACTGCATGACTGCAGTTAAGTAATTTTGAAATCAATAATCCCCTCGCAATTCACTGTGCCACTTGACTGGACATACAGATGCAGATGCCCTTGTAAATGAATTTACATCGCACTGTGCTTGTAGCCATATAATCTTCCTTCCCTTCTCAAGTCTGTCCCATTTTTCCTTGCTTCTGTTATGCATATGAAACTCAAATTAAGATTGCATGTAAAGTTGACTAGCTATTCCAGGTTATTTATTGGAAATGAAACTATATAAGCATACAATATATGGTTTGTTTAAAATTGATTTACCTAACTCTTTCCATAGTCCCAGGCAAATACAATTGCTATTACAGCAGAGAATTGTACTGCAGGGAAGAAACAGAAGAAAAAGAAAATATCCATAGATAATTTTCAGCTAGTTTATGTGGGGTTTCAATCTGGTAATAAAGGGGGTAATTCATCAAATAGAAAATTAGACACAGTGCTAAATTTAAAATTCTCATTAGTTACAGTAAGTAAAGTTTTTAGGAGAAAAACTGTATTTCAAACACCATCTCAACACGCAAGTCCAGGAGATGGGTCATCTCTGGGAAACGCTTTTTCCTCTGGGGAAGGCAAGGTTCTTATTACCAACTTTCATTGGTCCAGCTGTGCCTTCTCCTCCCCCTGGACTATCTGCCTATCTCTACTCATCTGCCCAGGTGGTGACATCAGGGCTTTCTGAATTAACCAGAAAGAAATTTGTGGTGTCTAAGCTGTGTCAGAATCACAGGCTGCAAGAGAAGATGGCATACAGGGAGCCTGAGGTTAATCTGTGCTGCAGAAACTGCAGTGAGCTATGCAGTGGATGTGTGAATTGTGAGCTACAAATAATGGCATGGCTTAGCAAGCTTCCTAAACTGATATCACCAACCATCATCACTGGTGTGTATTGCAACACCATGAAGGAATCCAGGCTCTGACAAACCAGACATGATATTTGATGGTGTCATCTCTGCCTCTGGTGGTACTAGATGATCTTTAAGGTCCTCTCCAAACCAAGCCACTCTATCCATCCATGATTCTTTCTATGATCTGGCCAGAAGTCTCTAGGGTTTTGGCTAGCATAAGCTGCAGATCTGTAAATTCTTCTCCTTCACAAGGAATGACATCTAAAGCAGGAGGACTGTAGCATGGCAAGTTCTTGCCTTGGAGTCTGAGAATTTGCCTTTTGCTAGCAGCATTTTGGAACCGGAATACAAGAGAAATGATGTCTTTCAACCATGAGTGTGGGCTGCTTCAGATGAGAAAGTAGAACAAGGCAGCTGAGGAATAATCAATCCAAATGAAATGCCTTCCTTAGTCTCGATAGAGATTTATTTCAATTCTGAATTATGCCTTGCTTTTCACATATTTCTTTTATGTATATATGTATCCTATGTACATATGCATGTATGTATTTAAAATACGTATACACATTATGTGTGCAATAATATTTCTCAGTGTATTTTTTCACTTCAAAAATTCCCAGCTTTTTTAAAATTCTTCATAGCTGCTGTGCCACAGGACCTTGTGGTAATCACCTCCTCAGACTAAGAGTATGCTGTGTTTACATCCTATCATTTTTGCTGAATGTTCTCTGAGCTCTTTTTCATCGTTAGGAATTATATCCTTAACATAAGTCTGGGACAATGCCACGTGATAATCATGGAAACCAACCTGTAGAGAAGATACGTAACTGGCACAGATGGAAAGGGGAGTAGGTAGGAAAAATGGCTCTGGTTCATCAAATCTAACTTATTAAATAGGCTTTTCTTGAGCCCATATTTGCTAAAAGTGCAGAAGCTTTGAGTTTCTGCATTTACTTTAGGCAACACAACAAAGCTGCTTTTCTTTAAGGAGGTGGAAAAAGCAGACTACAGAAGGCCTGTGCAATACTCTGTACACTTGCCTGTTGTGAATGTGGCTATTCCAGCCAAAAATGCATTTATTTTACTGTTAGGCACTCTTTTCCATTTTCTGTAGAAACAATAGTTTCTTATTAGTCTAACTTGGCATGACATAGTGTGAAAAATCAGATTCATGCAGACTGAGAAAGTCACACACATTTTCACTCTGTCTACAATCTTTTATAACAGCTTCAGTTTGGAGAGGGATCTACCTGCATCTTGTTTTCCATTGCATTAAAAAATGCCTCTTTCATTATTTATTTGACTAAAGACAACGGGAATGAGATTTATGGCTTATATTGGTAAGTCACAGAGTTTTGTCAGTCTCCAGAGATTTACCTGTTCACCTCATAATCATCACTAAATCCCTCAATGTTGAGTTGGGATATCTTCATGTTGCTTAGAAAAAAAAATAAATCCCTAGCTATTACCAAAAATCCTATTATTTTATCCCAAATCTTGAAAAACTCTTTTTTTCTGTCACACACTGATAAAAATCAAGGCCAGTTGGATGGGGCTTTGAGGAAGCTGACCTAGTGGGATCTTTGGGCTGATCTGCCCATGTAAGGGGGGTAGGAACTAGATGATCTTTAAGGCTCTTTTTAGCCCAAACCATTCAATGGTTCTATGATACTATAATATTCTATTCTGTAATTTTTAAGTTTTTCTAATTAGCTGTTATGGCTAATCTAACATATGTGCTATGTCTGGTTGCATAGGCATTGCTGAGTCTGGCATAGTGCAAGAAATGCCACATTCTGTGGAACTTTTGAAAGAAACAACACAGAAGAACCAGAAAATCTGAACTCCAATAATAAAAAACTGAAGCAGAGCTTGATAAAATTTCTACCCCAAAAAAAATTAAAATTCTTTTGTTTCAGTGAAATTACTTTGCTTTAGTGAAGCAATGTCTTTTGGATGAAAGTATTTTCTGTTATCATGTTTCTATAAATTCCATGAAGATAAAATCATGAGAAACTCCAAGTGAAGTAGAAAGTTCAAATTATATTATCATCATTGTCCTCTTAGCTGTCACATACCTGAAACTTTCAGCTTGTTTTTGTGCGGAAATAATACAAAGCAATGAATTTTTTTATTACTTCAAATCTTTAGTACTGTTAATCTACTAAAGATGTACATGACACTGCTTTATTTCACTCTTCAGAGGGTTTAAATCTATGTATCTAACTCTGTTGATGCATATGTGCCTGTATATATGACTGAAAGGAGCAGATTTGCTTGACTTTGTGAACTACATGCCAGACCACATCTGAAGAACTGCTGATCTGGCAAAGTGCAGCACCACACTCCTCTTTCCATTCTCTCTCACTGTGTCGCTCAGTGGTGATAGTTGTGGCCCTTCAATATTTTTAACCATTTAATGATTAAAAGTTCAGAGAACAAAAGGGTTTTCTTTATGTGTGAGTAGTGTGTGCTCTGTGACTGGAGTTTATTTGCTGGACTCCAAAGCAGAACTTTCTCGACTGAATGAATTACATGGTATGGTCAACATTTCAGAAATGTCCAGAGTGATACTCAGGTCTGCAAAAGTCTCAGAATTGGGAAATAAAGATACTTGAAAAATCTGCTTATGCACGAAGCCAGAACAGAATCTTTTGGATGCTTGGAATGCTTGAAAAAATCTTATCCTTTTAACATTGCTTAAATGAGTTCCTGCAAAATATGGCCTTAACTGAATATGTTGAGAAATTCGCATCATGACCCTGCATACTCTTTTCCTGCACTTCAGACACATTTCTGCTGTCATTAGTGTTGCTGTCAGTTAGTTAGCTTCAGGATTTAGTTACCATTATTAAATAGGATGTTCTGTTTTGGAAGTATTTTACCTGATCTCTCACATAAGTAGTAAGAGACCTTTCTTCCCCCCCAGATTTGCACAGTCCTTGTCAGTTGGTCTTTGCACTGCTGGTCTGGGATAGCATTCTGATTTTCTGAGCGTGTCATCTGGCAATGCTCGTTGATATCTTTGCATGAATATAAGGAAAGAACGTGCTTTTTCAAAGGAAGACTTAGACTCTGTCAGAAGCAGGCTGTGTGCTAAAGATTTGTTACTCCATAAGAAAAGGCAGCCACTGATTTGCAGACACAGCTCGCACTGATGTCAACAAAAGCTGCACATAGAGTTCAAGTGTGCAAAGGGGCCCTTTGCCTCTAATTCATCTCAGGGCTTGCCTTATTTCAATACAGGGCTTTGAGCTGAATGAGATCGGGATATATTTTTAAAGATGTTGGCTGCAGCTCCACACTGATGAGAGGTGATAAAATCCTTGCAGTTCCACGGACAAGTCGAAAACCTGCCTGAACAAACTGCCAGTTCAACTGTTCTTAAAGCAGCCACAGACCAGGGAATTGCTGCGCACAACTGAGTGTCAAATACTCACCTGGTGTGTTTTGGCATAATTTAATTTGCTACAGTGGAGGCACGATGATTTTCATCAGCTAAAGATCTGTTTTTAAAGTGCATATATATATATATATATATTTTTTATTTTTTTTTTCAGTTCAGTCTGGGGTAATAGTTTAATTTCTGAGCTGTTCCTATATAGTTGTTTTTTTGTTTTTTTTTTTTCTTGAAGAATATAGACATGATGAAAACTCTAGGGCTGGCCAAAGAATGCTATGTTAAAGCATAGCACAATTCTACACCAGCCAGTACAAACAGAGGGTTGTTTTTCTTGTATAGCCACTATTTACCTGCTTAAAAAAGCATAACCTTTTCTACTTCTGATTTTGTTCTCTATAGCCCTTCTTACATTGATACACTGTGTGTTGCAGACTGATAAACAGCAGTCATCAATTTCTATTGCAGTTAAACCAAAGAAGGAAAACTAGAAAGGTCCTGAAGCAGCCGCATGGCAGGAAGGGAAGGGGGGGAAAGGGTAAGTCAGAGTGTAAACAACTCCTGAAGTCTCGACACACCAGAGTAGAACTTACCTTGAATGAAAATAATGTGCGTCTATGCCTTTACAGTCGTCAGAGGATCACAGTAAATTAGGTTTGGAAGGGACCTCCGGAGATCATCCAGTTCAACACCCCTGCCAAGGCAGGGTCACCTGGGGCAGGTTGCACAGGAATGTGTCCAGGTGGGTTTTGGATATCTTCAGAGAAGGACTCTCCATGACCTGGACAGCTTGTTCCAGTGCTCAGCCCCCACAGTATCCTAGACCCCCCCCAGTATTCCTAGGAATAAGCAGGCTGTGCAGTAGATGACATGCCATCTCCTCAATGAAGCACTGTAGACAGAAAGCTAGACATTTGTCACTGTATTCCGTTATTGTTATTTTGATCATCCTAGAGCAAAGTGTAAAGAAAGGAGGAATCCTGATCTCATAAAGCTTCTTGAGGAATTTCTGAAGTTGTAGTTTCCTGCAAAACTCCATTTTCACCACAGTGATGAGCTAGTCATTTTAGCAGAGCTGACCAGATCTGAAAAGATACTTATCCATCATCTCACAATCAGAGATTTATGACAGTTCTGAACTCCATCCAGTGTGGACACCACACATCTGGCCGGAGTACACCACCTAATTTCAGGGTTAGAGACATCACAGCCTCTTCCCCACAGGGCTCTCTGCACATTAATTGAGAGCTCAGCCAAGCCTCCTTCCCTGCAAGACTCTTGTCTCCTTTCTGTGAGCTACTTCTAGAAATCCCTTCGGCTTGGCCTTCTAGAATATGCGTATAGTCCTAAAAACTTTTTAGGTGTGTGACTTGTATGGTCTGGAGAGCTGGAGTATTCTCCACTGCCAAGCCAGCAGTGCTCACAAGCAGTGTGTTCTCACTCAAGATCCTTGCAGAACAGAGTGGTCACCATAATTGAAAACAGTATATGTACAGCATTCAGGCTGAGCTGAGAGTCTGTTTTCCATGTTCATCACTGCTAAATTAGTTATGCTGTTACTGAGTGGGGAATTAAGACTTAGGTTTTAAAAGTCTCCAGCATTAAGTTACCAGTCACTGTCCCAAACTGTCATTTTGGTTATGCAGTTAAAGTCTCCCTGAGAACATTTAAACAGAAACCAGAGTTTGCATTTCCATAATGTGTTTCACATCCACTTTTTTTTCATTGAAGGCTAAAGAAAAAATTAATTTTGATAAAATGTTGGGTCAGTGTATCCAATTGTACTATGACAGAGTGCATGAGAGAATTTGTGTGACCAGTACGTCCACCTAGACTAAAACCAAGCTGTACAGTAGAGTCTGAAATGATCACCCATTGGCTTCGCAACTCCCACTCTGTATATTTCCAGGATGAATTTTGTTGTGAGAAATTCCCTTTTAACTTTAATTTTCCCTGGCTGTTGCAAAAGGGAGGATCATTCACCTCTTTGACATAAACTGTTATGTTTTTGTACATTTTTCAATAGCTGCCACAGAACTTGATGCATTCTAGCAGGAGGCAGAATTATTCAGCCACATATGTGTGTTCCTTTTGCTCATGCATTATACTACATTCTAATTTTATGTGATTGTCTTTAATTTACTAACAAATTATTTTTCTTATTTCAGACTGAGAGCAGAGATACCATTTCATGAGTATTGAAACCAGGCATCGTGGATATTTCCTTGACATATTTTGGTGTATTTCTAAGTTGCTTTATCAGTCGTTAAAGCTCAGCTTGCAGTACTTAACAATCTTGGCCTTGATCCTATAAGCACGCATATGCCTTGCTTTATGCATATAAGCACTCTCATTGAAATCAATATTCATCCACATTACATTAAGTACACACATAAGTGTTTGCAGCATTGAGACTGCTTCTTTCCCCCCTGTATTCATACTATTTTCTGTCTGGTGTCTATTGTAGTCTTTTAAGTAAATGATTTGTAGGCTGAATAGGAGGGCTCTTCAGATCGCATTCCTCACTGAATGATACAATTCCTCATGTAGTGCCAGAACCCACTCAAGGCTTTTCAGTTCTGGAGGCAACATTAACTTCCACTTCCCCCAAGAGCAAAATTGAATTTTCTGATAATGACACAAAATACTCAGCGAGTGTGTGCAGGGAGGTGTTGAGGGCTGAGGGAAGTCAGTAAGGGCAAAGTGGATGAGGGTCCAGAAAGGCCAGGGGATGCTATGGAGAACAGTGTGTGTGTGTGTCTGTGTGTCTGTGTGTAGGACTATTCCATAAGATCCCCGCAGAGCTCTGTGTTGTGGAGGGAGACAGATCTTGGGGGAGGAGAGCAGGGACAAAGGCAGGGAGTGCTGCTGTTCTTGGTGGCTGCATATCATGTCCCATCATGACTTGGCTGTGGATCATCTTCTTGCACAATAAGTTAAAAAAGGTTTCCGGGAGGCTTCCTCCTGGAGATGCAAAATCTAATGTTTTCATGGCTCTCCATGCTTCTATTCTGAGGAAAAAAAAGCGTTATTGAGAGAATGAATCTTGGAAAGTTTCATTATAAGTGGTCTGTTTTAAATCTTAGACCCATCCAGAACAAATTTCACTTTATTAATATTTTGTGTTAGGATCATTAGGGATGACTTAAAATGTTGGATGGAATAGAGGATTTTATGCCTTTTACTAGATCTTGTTTTCAGGCTCTTTAATCTGTCATTTTTCAAGGGCTTTTTGAGTTTATTCAAGAATGACTTGTGTGTTAATGAATTGCAATTGTTAAAAATCTTAATTTAACAAAAAAAAAAAACAAACCAGATTTGTTTCCTGCCATTTACGCAGGATCTTTGTGTTTCATCTACCACAATGAGGAAAGGACCAGTCATATCCACTGATGTTTGCAGTAAATTTACCTCTAAAGTTTGCATGTACCAGCACTGGAATTTTTGTCTTATAATGGTGGTAAGACAGTTTTGTCTCTTATTTAACTTTATGTAGCTGGTCTGAAAAGTAAAATATGGAACCATTTTTTGGTTCAATTCTTGACTTTATATTTATAAAACAGGAAAAATATGTTTTACTTTTACCTGAAAATATTCCTGCAAATCTCAAGTTATGACATTTTATGATTGTTCATCTACTTAAGTCTTGGATCATCATTAATTATTTTTCCACTTTTTCTATAGTGTGGGAATCTTTTGTTATAGATTAAGTTTTAATTTGGTTCTTCAGTTAAGTACATGATTGAAGATATTAATCAATTATGCCCTACTTCATCTGTATGCATTTCAATAGCTTGGAATTTAAAAACTGAAAAACTGTGCCTGAAAAGCATGTTCTTTTTCCACTGCGTAAATTTTTTAAAAAGAAAAAATTACTTCTCCCTAAACTAAAACTTTGTTTCTTTTAAACCCTAAGCTTGGGTGGCTACAAGGCTACTTTCTTAGACATGAAGGCATTAATCATATCTGACAGATTTTTCCCTTCTATAATAAGCAACATTTCTCATAATAAGACATAAAAATAGGACATGAATTAACATGACACACCACAGAAGATCAGTGAGTACAAACTCAGATTTAAATTTCCAAGCCTTTTGGGGCTATGTTAATTTTTTGCACCATTAAGTAGTTTCCAGTTTCAATCCCCATTTGTTCTTAGGCAAAACCACAACAGAAGCATTCAATGCATTACAGCCTGCACTGGCGGAAGGTTCCAGCAGCTCAGCCACGCTCTTGTCCTCCAGAGGGCAGTGGGTATTTCAGGCACTCCTTCAGCCCCTGAATTACTGCCACCAACATCTGGCCTTTCCAGAGATTCCCAACAATGGAGCAGTGGGGGTGAGGAATTTCTCCCGGTTGAAAGTGGAATTTGGCTTCAATTAAAAAAAAGAAAAAGAAAAAAAAAGAGAGGGTTTATGATTTATACACTCTTTAATTTACAGCCTTGTATAATACTTATAACCACTAAATATCTGAAGCTAGCTCCAGCTCCAGGACTCTCTTTTCCACTGTAACGTAACCACCAATACTATTCACCAATACTATTTTAGCTCAAGTGCAAATATATAGTATTAGAATTTTTTTCAAATTTCCTTGGGAGATGAGACAGAAGGGGAGTGTAGTGGGAAAGTATTCATTTCTCCTGTGTAGTGGCCTCCAAGTGCATTATAAACTTTTATTGCCTTGGAAAGTGTTACGGGGTCAGATCAATTTGCATTTGCAAAAGATAGATATATGGGAACTTCTAAAGGGAGGCTGTCTTGGTAAGAGGATTCTATATGGTTGCAAGCAGCCATCTCCCTGGTCTCAAGGAACCTGTTTTTGAGAGTAAATAACTGAATGAAAACAGGTTTCCTGGAAAACTGTTGTAATATAATGCATGTAAACAAAAGCTTTTATAATAGTCACAGTCGCTCTGGGATTTCTAAAATAATTACTTCAAATAAATATGAATTTTTAATTGAGAGGCCTCCAAGAGGGTGGTGATAGTGTAGTCTTTTTCTCTGTTCCTTTTTTTTTTTTTCCCCTTAAATTTTTTCTTTCCTTTTTTCCCCTGAAACGGGAAATATTACAAGGTTCACAGTGTTCTCATTTAAAATTCCTATCAGACTTTTCTAGCACTAAAACTTCCACTGGATATTATCACAGAATCACACAAGAATTAAGGCTGGAAAGAACCACTAAAGATATCTAATCCAACCTATCCAACCTAATCCATCTAACCTAATCCAACCTAATCTAATCCAACAATTCTGAGCAGGATCAACCAGAAAAAGATTCTCAGGGCTGTGTCCTGTCAAATTTTGAGTATCTCCAAGAATGGAGATTCCTCATCCTTCCTGGAACTTGGAAATCCCAAGGAATGCCATTTATTTACTTCCCATTTTCAAGACTCTTTTCTCATCATCCTGACCTTTCTAATATATAAGAGAGCAGCCTCACAATGACATTTGCCAGTACCCTCTGTGGCTGTATTCTAGTAAATCCCATAGACTTGTGTATGTCCAGTGCTTAAACATTGCCTAAATGGATCCTTTTTCACTGAGGATAGGCCTTCTCTCCCTCTTCCCAAACTTACTCGCTGTTCTCAGGACGCTGGGATTCATGAAAGCATGTCTTATTCATGGAATCACGGAATGGCTTGGGTTGAAAGGGAACTCAAAGATCATGTAGTTCCAACACTTTTGCCACAGGTGGATGCCATTCACTAGATCAGGTTGCCCAGGGCTCTCTCTGTCCCATCATTCCTTGAAGACTTTCAGGGATGGAGAATTCACAGCTTCTCTGGGCAACCTGTTCTAGTGCCTCAACAGTCTTTGAGTAAAGAATTTCTTTCTAACTCTGCTCTTTTAGCTTAAAATCGTTTCCCCTTGTGCTACCTTAAAATCCTTTTAAAATCTCCCTCTTTTTTATACACTCCTGTACATTCTGCAGGATAAAGTCTTCTTGGAGGCTTCTCTTCTCCAGACTGAACAACCCCAATTCTCTCAAACTGCCATCACAGGAGAGGTGCTACAGACCTCTGATCATCTTTGTGGTCCTCATCTGGACTCTCTCTCTAACAGGTCCATGTGCTCCTTATGTTGTGGCCCCCAGAACTGGGAGCAGCACTGCAGATGGGATCTCATCAGAGCAGAGCAGAGGGGAAGATTTCCCTCCCTCACCCTGCTGATCACACTTCTTTGGATGCAGCCCAGGACCTGGTAGGCTGAAAATGCACATTGCCTGGCTATGTCCAGCTTTTTAACTACCAACACTGCCATGTCCCTCTCTGCAGGGCTGACCTCACCGAGTTTTTCTTCTAGTGTGTATTCATGTCTGGGATTGTCCTCATGCAGATGTGGCACCTTGCATTTAGAGCTGTTGCACCTCATCATGTTCTTGGCCTACTTCTCTGAAAAATTCCAGAACTTTTAAAATCATTTGGAAATCAGAAGTTTAAAATTGTGCTGATATGTGAGCAAAATTACTGCAGTAATTTCACGATTATAAGCCGCGCCTTTTCCATTGAAGAATCCAGCCTCCCCCAGTAGTGCGGCTAATCATCAGGTGCGGCTTATCTATGGACAAATCCCCGCAAAATGCCAACCCAAAAGTGAGAACCGGCTGGGGAGGGTGCCTGGGGCTGCCTTTAAAGGCTTTGCTGGTCTATGAAAACTGTTTGCAGCTTGAGCACCTGACAACAAGCCCTGCACTGGCATCGATTCTGTTACTAACTCGTTACTTTGTTGCACATGGATCCTCGCTTTAAAAAAAAAAAAAAGAATGTGGCTTATATTCAGGTGCGGCTTATATATGAACAAATCCTGTGGTCTGCCCGGCTACCCAGATGTGCGGCTTATAATCAGGTGTGGCTTATAATTGTGAAATTACTGTAATTAATCATAATTATTTGAAAATAACCATAGTTATAATATAATAATTACATATTTCTAACCAGTAACAGTGAGATGGAAAGGAAGTGTTTATGCAGGCAACCAAATTAATTTGTTTTGGAAGTGAATAATTGTGTATTAACTATGTGAAAGCTGAACTGCTTTTGCAGGATGTAGCAAAAAATATTGACTTAAGAAATTCTGATGACAAATACGATAACTGAAAATAAAGCTTTTTCAGTGTATGCTAGCAAAAAAAAAGTTAATAAATATTTATTTACATAAATATTTGCTTATCTTTCCTTCTTAGTGAAGACAAAGATTTTGGAGTGTGTGCATGGGTGCTGAATCACATTTAAGAGGAGTTTCATACTCTCCAATCTGACTCAACAGATCGATAAGAGATCTCAGCTAGTGCTGATCTCACATGCAAGAGTCACACACTCAAGGGCTATTTGCCTTTTGTTTATGTATCCTTAAGAGAAGAGCACATTCCTGAGCTAAACCCTGATCTTTGGAAGAAACAGGATTAAGGGAAGAGAAAAAATCCCCTAATCCTCTCCTGCCTACTCAAAGTTTTCAACCTATGCCACACTAAAATATGAAAGGTGCATTTCTCTTGATCATGTCTATAATCTTATGGAAAAAATTGATGTGTCTAGTGTTTGGTATTGTGGACTTCTCCTAGTCTTCTCAAGCTACTTTTCAGTGGAGGAGAATTGAATGTTAAAGACACATTTTTGAAAGCTTCTAGTGTTTGTTTGGTTGTTTTCTTTCTTCTTTTTTTTTTTTTTTTTTTAAAAATTAAGGAAATAAAGCCTCATGTCTTTAAGAGACTTTATTAAAACATATCCTAGTCTGATTTTGTGATGAAAACCAAAAATTTTATAATAGTGGGAAAATGATTTTGCAGGAAGTTCTTATTAAGATTTTCATAAGGATATATCAACTGAGGATGTACTGTATGGGCTGATAGAATTGCTGAGCAGTCAATGAGAGAATCTTCAGCAAAATTACAGATACAGTTTCTGACATAACATTAAATGTAGATTTAAAAAACAAAAAAAATCAAATTATGATTTTGTCTCCCTAAAATTTATGAATCACAGAAAAACAAGAGAACCTAAAAAAAAAAAGAAAATAATTTACGTTTTCATTTTATTCAGTTTTTAACTCTTTAAAGTAAAATGCTCTGCACTTAGAGTTGAAGAATCTTACTCATAAGAAAGGGAAAGCTTGAGAAAATCAGAAAATTACAAAATATGAAGGCTTTCCTTCTCTTCATGTCCTTCTACCTTCTTAACCAATTTCAGATTGTGAGGTATTGAGCTTTGTCTGTGTGTGAGGCCCAGGTGACACCACTAGTCTTGTTTGCCAAATGAAACATGCTTTCCTCCAGTACTGGTCTGCAGTTTGCTACTGGTTTAGCAAATGATGTATGAATAATGCCATTACCTTAACTTCAATTGTGGGTAACATTGGAAAAAAAATAAGATTTCAACATACACTGGCAAGAACCTTGTATGTGCATGTCCTTCAGTTTAGTTCTAGAATAATTTTGCATTCTGTACTTCATCAATAGATGATTTCTGTGCAATAGACTAGACAAGATTGTATGTGCTCTAGAGGATCCATTTCATTCTTTAAATTAGCATTTAAGTGGGCCTGGAAAAAGGTAGAGTCCTTGGTCTCCAGACCAGCGTATTTGGTTTTTTTCACTAGTAGAATGCAAGCTGTAGCCTGGTTGCAGAGTTTTATGCTTGTACTCTCTCAGTGACAGTATGTGTCCTGACATCCACCTTAACCTTCAGGAAAAACAAAGTTTTTGAGTCTCCCCACCCCAATCTGTACTCTTCAAAACTCTTGCCAAGTCTTTAAACAGGGATTATTTGGTAGAAATGCTCCAAGTACAAGGTTTCTTCCTGCTTCCCTATTGGAGTTATTGCAGAAGTCCATGAGGATGCTGAAGAGTAAGAAAGGATTAATACTCCACTGCTGGAAGATGAGAACACATATCTGGGACAGAGGCAGACCTTCTGCAAGGCTTCCATGTTCTGTGGAAACCAGCCTAGAGATTGCATCACAGAATAAAATATGGCTAAGGCATCCTGCAATAGTCACAAACTGACCATTTTGAGAGAGAGAGAGTGAGGGGGCAGATGTTTGACAATAGGCACAAGGTTGCCTGCAAAATCTAGCCACTAGCAAATTTAAAGCCTGTGGTATCACCATCTTGATCACTATGGGTGAAAATTAAATAGATAGATGACTACTAGGATGTCTACATGCTGCCTGGAAGCAAAGGTTGTACAGGAATATTGTTGATGTCTGGAAGAAAACTCAGTATTACAGTTTTGGCCAACATATTGTAAAGAAAGAACTCTTAATATTTGCAGGAGAAAAGGTTGTGATGAAAAGGACATTTGTTTGGATCTTCTGAGCATGTCAGAAAGAGTGATTTAGGTAACAGGAAGAACTAAAACCTAAAGGACAAGTTAGTCTAGTTTGAGCTCACTTTCACAAAAGGAAAATAGATAGAATAAGTGGTTAGCCCCTTACAGTGATGAGCTTTCTTAACCCCTCTTGGGTTATGGAAAACAGAAATAGTCTCTTCATATCTGCCTAATTTAACCATAAGGAACAATGGGAAATCCCACAGCAAGTTGCCATTAAAGGAAAAATAAAAAGCCCCAAAGAAATATTCATTGTTTAAGACAGTCACTAATTCTATAATAGGAAGCTACCAGGAACTGAAGCTGAACTACAGCACCGAAATTCCGGAGCTATTGAGATGACTTTTCCTGAGCACCTAATGTGAATGATGATATTGCTATCCCTACAAGGAACTGACAGAAGGGATCAGGATAATTTTCTTGGTCCCTTTACATCGTAAACTTCTCAATGGATCCCATCTGAGGTTAACATTGAAATGTGTGGTTGATTTGCCTGCCTGGTTGTTGAATGCTATCTCTTGATTTGCTGTCCTCTGGAAGAGTTTTTTGTACTCTCTGTTGGAGAGTAATGTTCTGCAGAAATCTGACATAGGATCCAAATATTAAACCCTTGCTTGCAGTCTAATGACAGCATAATATTTATCTGCTGTAATATAAATCTATATATAGCCTTTATGGCTCATTGACATCCCAGTATGTACTGTTGGTTGCTTTTAGTTTCCAAAGATTTTATTCTTGTGGCTAAAGAATGCACAATCACATTGCCAATTCAAGTGGAAAATGTAACTTGAGTAACATTATGTTTCTTGCTTACTTTAATGCAGGGAGACTTGGATCTCAGTAGCTTCACAAGCAGAGTAGTAAAATCCTCATTATTATACCTAAAATGCTTGAATTTTCAGTCAGATATAATCAGAATATAACCCCATGACTACTATTTAATCATATCTGAAAGCACATGAGTAAAATTAGTTTGTAGGTTTGCTATAAAATAGAGTTAATAAACTCCTTTTATTTGGTTATGTTGCCTTGTGTTGTCATAAACAGTCTTATCCCAGATGCAAGGAACTTGCTTGTTTGAAAACATATATGAACTTTTGATCTGCAAAATGATTAGAGAAGTTTGCCTGTTTATTCTGAAATATCTTGTTCTTTTTAACGACTGTATTTATTAGATCCTTGCTAGATGGTTGCAGCCTCACTAGTATTTAATGAGTTTAGTATTACTTGTCAGAAACTGAATTCCTACCTGCAAGGAGTAAATGGCTGACAAAGTGGGGATTTGCTCCAACATGGCAAGGTCTGCAGTATGTGGTTATATACTGGGATTCTCCAACTCTTTTTCTTTCCACATTAAGATTTTGCTAACTCTCCCTTACAAGAAGCTAGCAGTGCAATAGCAACAACTTTTCCATTTCAGGCTATCTAAGAACATTGTGCAGATATTTGCATTGGTAAGGATCCCAAACTTGCACAATCATCACTTCCTTAAGACTTCTGACATTCAGGCATGGCTTTATCTTTGTCTTTTAGATTGGTAGGAATAGAGATTTCTGTATAAGAATGAAATGTAAGTGAGAGTCAGGAGTCAAATGTGTGTGTCCTGACTTCCACAGTCATTCTGGAAACTCAGCCACAGGAGGGGCTTTATCATAACACCAGCCACAAGGGACCATCAGTCTCCCTTGCCATCCTCATCAAGACACCAAGCAGAGGAGCCTGAGGACTGAGAAAGAGAAGCTGAATTGGCTTAGAGCTGAAATATAATGAGCAGGCATAGCCTCTGTAATTCTTTTAGCTGAAAACCTCACTGTCTTAGTGAGTCAGATTGGTGTATTACATTCTATTAAAACTAATTGTCTACAAGACTCATAGGGTAACATAATATTATTTTAACATTTTTGGCTCTAAGACTGTCCTTATACCTTTAAATATAAAGATTATTTCTTGGAAAAGTGATTAGAATATTAAAACTCTATAAAAGTAGGCATTAGCTGATGATCCTGTCATTATGTTGAGTACCCATGGATTCACCTCAGCACACCTAGTGATTTCACAAAGGCTATTATCTCATGGCTATATCCCCTTCATCTGAGCTTATTACTTTAAATAAAAAATGTTAATGGTTTCTGAGAAGCTCATGATGAGAACTGGAGAATTTCTTAACAAAGAAGCATGCTTTCCAAATTTCAAAGCTTGCCTTAAACTTTCCAGCAAATGCCTGAAATTCTCAACTGGCCAATAATATTGCAAGGTGGATTCAGCCTTCTTTTATACGAAGTTGCCATTTCAATATGCTTTATTATTATTTATTAAATTAGACAGTGCTGCATGTTATGCATAGCAATTACATAAGAATGTGCATTATCCTTTCACATACAGGGAGAACTGAATGAAATTATAAATTCTGAATCATAAATGAGATCAGATGGGATGATCTGAAAGCTCCTGCTGACCTTAAAATCTGAAGTCACACATTGATCTCAGAATAATAGCTACATGGGTAGAAGAAATGATGGACAATTTCAAAATCTGAAGAGCAGAGAGAATGGCATGTAAATATTTGGCTGTATTGCATGTATGACCCTGTGCTAGCTAAGTGAAGAGACCTGAATGTTTTTGAGTGGGTCACAAGCAAACAGGAGGTTGTGGTAGGAGCAGCAAGTGTTTAGATGGAATTCAGTCCTTTGCAATAGGACCTCTAGTCCTGTGCAGACTGTTGGCACTCATAACAAAGGCTTTGGGTGCCAGTAAACAACAGTTTCAGGTAGTAATCTACCTCCTTCCAGAGATACTTCCATATCCTCCTCTCCTTAATCTCCCAGATCAGTAGAAGTTGGGACTCCTTACTCTCAGACCATATCTTTTTAACTTGCATATTTCTTCTCTGCTTGCAAATCATTTCAGAGCTACAAAAGCAGTATCTTCAGGGCTCTTTGCAATTACTAGTGCAAGCTACAGGGAACCCATAAAATTATTTGGTAGTATGCCAAACATAATCACAATTCAGAACCACCACAACAGCTGGGATCCAGAAGTGAGTGAGAGGGTATGAAGGCTGGCAGTATTTTTAGTTAGTCCAGGGAATAACCAACCTTGAAGAAACCATGCACAGAGTTCTTGGCAACTGATTAAAACATTTTGAGGGGAGGAGTAATCAGACTGTAACTTTTGCTGGAAGGCAGTGAAAGGAGGATAAAGTGGTGGAGATGAGGAGACCATACTGTTGACAGCATGGCCAATTCTGACATAATCTGTGTATTTTGTTCTTCTTAGTCACAAAACGAAAAGACAAACAAAAACCCCCAAACTAAAGGAAAACCTACCAGGATATATGGAGAAGAAATGTTAATGCAAACATTACTGCTATAGAGAAATATATTCTAAAATATTAAGTTCCTAGTGGTACTGGATTGTTATTATTTACTAGGGCTAATAAAGAAGGGAGAGAAGGCAGAGATATTATATTTTGCAGGTGATAAGCCTATTCAGGCAAGAAAGTATATCAGCCAAGGAGTAGAAGAGAACTGGCACGCACAGTGCTCTAAGAATGATGCTGGCAAAGGCCTAACTGAATGAAAGCCAGAGTGGCTCAGTGTGCTGGATTTCTGTTGCTGCAAATAAAAAATCTGTTAAAAAAGGCATTAGAGAATTTCAGGGAACTTGTCAATGAGATTTCCTGCTAGAATATTGAAGGATGATTATGTTATACCAAGGAAAGCAGAATTTAATAGCATTCATTATAAATAAGGAAAATAGACCTTAACATTAAGAAATTATTCACCTACCTGAGAAATGGCCCTTGGTTTTGTACTTCTGAGAAATTCTGAGTTCTCTTTCTCTGAACAGGGAGGTGAGCTGAGTATAACATATATTCCTAAGCAATGCCACCTTTTTCCAGATGGCATCTTCACAAAACTTTTATCAATTTATCTCCATTTGCCTTGCCAATATCTACCTGGATATATGAGAAATATGGACTATACTGACTAATATTTTGTCTAGTCTCCTCAGATAGAGAATTCATAAATTCATACACTGGAGTGGGAAAAAAGATGTAACTTGCCTTAAGAAAGTATCTATGTAAGCAGCATTTAATAAAATGTTAGCCCAGTAAGTGAATAGTCCCTGCACTTTAGTTAACTCCTCCTCCTGCATGTGTGGGCTGTGTAATAGTAGGCTGTGTGATCAACACAGATCTGTCTACTCCTGGGATACAATCATGGCATCATAATCTGCAGTTTATGGCTATTCAAGACATAACTGATGATGAAATAACTGCAACATCGACTACTTACAAAGCAGGAACTGAAATGCAGTTTTTAATGGTCATGATGAGCTCATCTGGGAAGGGTTAAAGTGTCTTAGTCAGTTGGAACAACTTTCTGGAACAACGACAGATACCCTCACCAGAAAAGATGGGTACTACAATGCCAGTGCATCACAAAAAAGGAGGACTGAGAATTTTATTTTACCTATTTCACTTTTCTCCAAGTTAGTGAGTCCTACTTGTATAACCAGTACAATTGTGTAGCCAGTCAGGACAAGGACTAAAAGTTTAGGATCTTGAAAAGTTTGGGATATCACTTCTGTAAAACTAAGTAGCTGGACAGCAGCACAGGGCAGGCTTGCACTGAATTAATTTGTAAAGATGTTTTTGACATATAGCTTGTGATCATTACCCAGTATAAGCACATTTAAGGCATAGCAGCATGGTATAATGCTGTACCCTACGGCAATATTTGAGACATCTATTCACTGCTAACAGTTAATTTCTGGATTCAGAAGGGAGTCAGAACAGAGAAATATTTTCTGGTGCAGTCTTCTCAATGCCTGTCTATCTCAAAGACTTTTTAAAACATTACCAGTGAGGTACTTATACCACAGACTGCATAAAAATATATGCAAACCTGCTGTCCTAGAACTAAGCATTGCTGCAAGACTTTATCACACATTTTTATAAACCTATAAGTTTCTGCTCTGAAGGAGAGGCTGTTATAGGGTCAGAAAAGGGCAGGAAGGGATGGTTATCAGAGAGAAAATTGTGTCATGGCTGAGCTAGTATTTAAAAAATGTTCAGACTTCCCTGTGGAGGGCTAATTTTTCAACTTAAGTTGCTCAGTCCATCCATTAAAGCACATTTTTTGTGTTCAGATGATACATAAATAGTGGAAACTCTTGCTGTAACCAGACTGAGAAATAAGATCTGGAAAATCTATAAATGGTTCCTAACATTCTGTGCTTGGGTGAGGTGAGGAAAGACCTTGCACTTCAGTCTGAAATGTAGACCCATTCTGTAAATTCAAACTCTCTACTTAGGTTCCTGTTGGGACTTCACAGAGTACTTGCTTTCTTTCATGCTAGATTTATTTGAATGACCTTATTATGGAAAATGGGATTTTATATCTCAATGCCCATTACAATTTTTTTTTTATTTGTTACAATGAAAACATTTCATTAAAGCCCTTATTGAATAACTAAGTGTGAATCTTGGGAATGAATAAAAGTCATTTATTGAATCAGCCCTCACTGCAACTAAGAAGGCATGTACAGCTGCAGGACTATAAAATGCTCAGTGCACTTTGAGTTTCATAGGAAAATGCTGAAAAACCCAACTCGAGTTTACTTTTAAAATGAATAAATGAAGGACCCAAGTTGTTCCATGTCAAGGCCAGCCTTCATCTTTTTTGTGGACAAAGTACCTCCTAGATAGAGGGGAAGTGAAGTCACTGCTACATCTCGTCTGTGACTCCAAGTTGCCATCCTCACTCGGGTTGTCTGTCATCCTTGCAAGGAGGAAGGGAGTGAAAATTTCAACTCCTGCATCTTGTTTGTCCTTGAGGGGAGTCAGGGAGTTATCAGGATCTGTTTCCTCCAACAGAGAAGATAGAGCCACTGGGGCTTGTGCTGTCTGTACCATGGAAATTCAAATTATAATCTCCCTCTGCCCTCCAATTAATTACATTATTAGAATAATTCTGAAGCTTTAACTTAAACTATAATTCAATTCTTTCCTCTTTTAAAATTATTCAAAGTAAAAATGCAGATGCAGGGAATTCAAATGTACTTAAAGATCATGGATTTAAATTTGGGGTCATTATGGGTGTTCACTGTGGTTGTATTTCGATAGCTAAAGAAAGTGGAACAGATTTTGCTCCTTGCTACCCCACTGTACATCTGGAGAAACTCCACTGATTTCAGTGGCATTTATTCTTGAATTACCCTGTTTTAGTTGACAGCAAAGTATGGCTGACTGTGACCCCATAGAGATATAGACTGTTTATATGTTGAGTCTATTGTTGATTAAATATGCACACAAATGCAACAAGCCATCAGTCAAAGAAATCACATTTGCTCTGCTGCCAGGATATAAACTAAAAGCCTGAAAAGAGAATTTATTCCTCTGATATATTGAATGATACCATTTCAATAGAAGGTGTTGCTGCACATTGTTTTAGTGTGATGATTTCCTGTGAAAGGCACTGAATTGGAAATGGGTGTCCTCTGTTCACTGATTAAAAACAAAAAAATATCTCAGCTGGTATCTCTACCATGTTCTACCAGTCTTCCTGGTCTAGGGGTCTCCTCTGACAACCCAGAGGTTTCCATTGCCATTGCTGCTTTTTCTGAAGAGCATGCAAACAAGAAACCTGCTTTTTTATTTACAATGGCTTTCCTGTCACATGAAGGTTGGCCCATTGCATTTCCTATGATCTAGCTGCTGTAGCAGCACTCAGATGCTCTCAAGTTGTTTCAGTCATATCTTGGCATCTAAAAATAAGTTCAGCTAAGTATTGTTAAATAAAGGTCAGGTACTTAAAAATCCAGGTACAACCTATGCATAGTAAGTCTACTTATTACTGACAGTAACTTTTTTGGATGTCCATATACTTTCAGTCAGTGCTTAAAACATTTTATATGAGACTTATCACAAGAATTGTAGATAAATAAATATGGTTAGGTAAATCCCATCTGCTCTGCCCAATTTTTATTAAAAGATTCACAGATTCTCATGTGCATCTTCAGTATCCTGTGGCATTTGTTTCCTGCAAAGTCTAATAGAAAATACTAATGGTAAAGAGGCAAAAAGATGAATAGTCAAATATCTTTCCAGCTCTGAGCATCTTAGTAATCAATATTTTTCTGAGGACAGTTGCATTTAGCAGTACATGAATAGTGGCAATGATATAACACTTGGATGTAGCACTGACTTAATGTTTCTTTTTACTTACAGATGTCTTTATTCTTCATGGTTTTGATCACTCATTTATGGTACATGGAATTCATACTCAGCTGATTCTATAAGTTTGTGAAAATCTGGTCCTTTGTGGAGTTGGGTGCAGAGGTCACCATGTTCCTATATAGAATTTTGGTGAAGAAAAAAGGCAAATATTTCACAAATACCTTCCTAAAGTTCTGTCTCTTGTCTTTATTTTTGCAGTTCGATCAGTACCTTCATTTTATTGATGAATTTTTTCTGCTTTTACTTATGTGTAGTATTTATGAGTAACTGCATTGAATCAGTACCTCTTTTTGGGGAATGAGCTATAACATGCCACCTGAAAAAGAAAAAAAAAAGAAAAAAAAATTAAAAAAAAAGAAAATTCAGCCATGTGCCAGATTTAACACTCTTGCAGGCAATGAATGGACACCAGTACAATTCTTAGTCATAATTTTTATGCATAAAATCAAAAGAAGTTGCCATTTATTGCATTAATACTAATGTGAAGTACTAATTTTGTTATTTAGAACAAAAGAAAAAGAAAAGGAAAGAACAAAAAAGCTATCTGAGATTCAATTTCCTACCAGTGTGTTCTCTGGAGTGCTGGCACCCAAAGGTTAACGAAACCTGGAACTGAAACAGTAAGTGATGTCAGCAGTTAGCACATTATCATTTGCTCTCATCTATTCATCTAAAGTGCAGAGCAGATAACTTTAACTATCATCTTCAGTGCAAAAAAACGAGAGTTCAAGGCATTGTCAAGGAGCCATTCAGCTTTGGCTCTTAATTAGAATAAACACAGTAAAAAACATTTCCATTAAAAGAAAGTTTTAACCTCTCGTAACAATCTGACCACATTCAAATGAGGGTGGAATGCATGCCACCTCATGGGAAGAGCTTGCAGTATAAAATTTTGCCAGTATAGCAGATGCCAATAAAAAAATATTGTGATTTTCATTACACTGTGCTCATCTATCACTGGAAAAATGCAAGGATGAGATCTTCTCTATAAGTTCAGACATATGCCCTTGAGAGCTACAGAATGACTTTCAATGCAATTCCAAATGTTAATATCCCCATAGGAATGCAGCTCCAACAGAGGAACCTACTATTCTATATAGCCATCATATTCACCTCAGTGAGTGAACACCATGCATCAGTGTGGCTTGATACTGTGATTAGCTGCATTGGGGCTGTGCTGAATAATCAGGAGGATTGACAGTTCTTCCTTAAGCTCCTGGGGTTTTATATGGGAAGAATATCCTTGATTTTTTTATGATTATTTATGATTTTTTATTTTATATAAGTATATATATATGCCACAAAATAATCCAATGCAGAGCTAAATTAATATTTTACTGATTTTTTAAAACAATTTTTGTTTTACATTATACCAATAATTAAGTGAGAGAATTCCATTGCCACGGGGTAATAGAGTGTGTGCAGCAATATACTCTCCTAACACAGCTCTAATATGTCACATCCAAATTATTTGGCTTGCTTTGGTTAACTTCTTACCAGATAGGTATTGGCAATTTCGGAAGAACTATTGCTTGAAAAGAAAGTGTTGCTCTCTTCAAGAGAGCAGTAGTACTCAATAGAACACCAGTTAAAATAATTTATGGAATAAAGAATAGAATAATTAAAATTTCAAGGTCTGGCTTGAGTATAAGAGGCATTAACATCCTATATACTTGCTGAAAGGAGGCTATTCGAGAGAATGATACTTAGTACTTTTATTAAAAAATGAAATAGTGAAATGCAAAGTCAAGAAAAACAAGCACAAAACAACTTCACTTTACCTCAGAGAGAAGTTTTTAATTTAAAGGCAGCTAAGTAAAGTGGTACATGAACTGTAAAGGGAGACAGTTGCTGAGTCCCTACAGAGATATCTAAAAGTTTTATGATAAATGTTCAGATAAAGACATAGGTATTAAAAGAAACTGGATTATATGTATATTTACTTCATTTGCCTTGCTTTCAGCAAGAAAATAATATTTTAAAAAATATTGTGCTAAACACAAGAAAGGTTCATAGCTGATGATGTCTGTACTGGTGCTAGCTAGGCAAGTCAGGGACATATTTATCAGAATGGTTCAGAGAATCCACAACACCTATTTACTCTATTATCTAATGGTCTGATCCTTCAAACATTCTTGCATGGATTAATGGCACAATGACAATCACACAGTCTGTGGGATTACCTGCCACTGAACACTAGAATGAGTGTTGGCAGGATTTGCTCCTAAATCCCTTTGTGATGGTCAATGTCTTTCAAATTGAATGATACTGGACTAACACACATTCAAAAGCAGGCTGCAGCCTGGCATTTTTCCAGCAGCTAACATGATTGGGGCCTGATTCTTACTGACTTCAAACCTTCATGCATTCTCAGTGCCTGCACTCTGTTTTTCAGAAGTGTCACCAGAAGGCAGAGCTAATGAGTAGAACAGAAGTTTGGATTTCACCATTTCCTGCATTTTAATTTCATGTATCAGACTAATTTTATCTCTAATATGATACATTCAATCATACAAAAAGATCTGGATGGGATTCAAGACATCATTCATCATCATTCTGGGACCCCAGTCCCAGACCAAAATCTTGTTACTTCAGGTGTAGGTAAGTCAGGAGAAGTCTGCTCTTATCCTTGAAATCAGCAAAGGTATGTAGAGAATTATTGAGGGAATGTGGGGAGAGCCTGCTGTAGATCTCCAGTAGGTCTTAAGATACTGTGCAACTTCAACTTTTATGCTAAGACCAAAAAGAAATGTCAGAACAAGATGAATTAAAGGAAATGGTCATGGACAAGTCTGCAGAAAGAATTAACTTTTCACCCCCAGAGCTCGAACTGACCACAGACCAAGAGCAGGCTGGTTTAGGTAACCACATGATGTAAAACTCAGGCTAAAGGTTAGACCTAATCTGCCCTAAGGCAGGATGACAAGTGAAGTGCATCCACTTGCCAGAATTAGATAATGATAAGAAGCCTTTGTTTCAGATTGACATTGGACTTGCTTTGAACCTATGTTCATTTTGAGATTCTTACCTGCAGGGTAAGAATCTGCTGCCTTTAAATGCAACAATTGAGACCTGGGAACAATTTAGCTGTAGCATACTGCCTTCAAATAATCTTTCCTAACAGGTTAAGAAATGCTGACAAGTTTGTAAATTATACTGGTTTGTTTTAAAATGTATTTACATTTATAAAATTGTCTTCTTTGTATACCTGTTAATAAAATATATACACTAGACCCTTTTGAATTATTTCACTATATTATTTGATTAATAGTTTCAATATTATAAAAGCAATTCTTTGAAATACTTTGGCTTGTAGATTAATGGTCCTTTGAAGTCTTTTGGTTCCTAGATCATGCTGGGGTATTAACAGCACTCTCAAAGTAGAGTAAGTCACACCTGGGTCATTCTTGGGAGATGTTTGTCTAACTCGTTCTAGAACTCTTACTGCTGTTCAGTGAACTTCTCTGATCATCAAAAGGTACTTTCTCCACCCCAATTGTATCACAGCTTATGTTTCATCTATTCACACTCACATACATTAAACCCTTCTCAATTTAGGACAATTTCCAAAGTTCACAGAGGTCAATGGAATCACTTGCACTTACTTTAATAGAATCAGGCCCTCAGAGATGAAAATCTTATTTTATACATTTTCAGTCATCATTGCAAGGTCATTCCATTTAAAAAAGGAACTTTCCTAAGCAAACATCACAATCTGTGGGTGGGCAATGATGTTTACCTTAAAATGGAAACTTTTTTCCCCACAGGTACAATCTCTACATGGTAAAATGCAGAATATGGCTGAAGCAGTAACAACAGTGGAAATAAAAAAAAACTAGCTTTAAAAAAAAAAAAAAAAGAGAACAGTAAAAATGATAGGTTTTCCATGTATATTAAAAGGTTCATGTAAGCATAAAGCAGAACTGAATGTATCTTAACAAATTGCTCACTGAATGAGTTTTGTCTGTGTGAATTGTTTGGGATTAAACTGTGATTTTCTCAAATGCATTTGCTCTTATTGCTTTACTGACAATATATTATGAAGAAGTCTCGATCTGTAGCTCATTTTTGAGCTCTGTTTGTCGGAAATATAATTACATACTACATTTCTTTTTCCTGATTGGGGGAGTGGTGTAACTGTTAGACACAGGTTTGCAATGTCAGTACAATGATTAGGATTTTAAATTCAGCTGGGGATGAGTTGCTCTGTGATTCAAATCACACTGAAAAGACATTGACTGCAGCAGTCCTGTCTTGTAATCACATTGCTCAGTGGTAACCCAGAATTTGCAACCTTGTTCATAAACATATTCTGTGGGCTGGAAGTACTGAAACAACAAGCAAAACTCTGCAATCCATAGTTATTGACTTATGTTCTGGATTAATTACTATATCTCATTTTTATACCTTTTTTTTTTTCATTAGCGGGATTATAAGCACAGGGAAGCAGATTTTTACATGCATGTTAATAATCACCATTATTATATTTATTATCAATTAAACATTACATTAATAATGCTATTATCTCAGGATCAAGATCCATGTTGTAAAGCTGAGAATTTAAAGATATTAATATTTTTTTATTATTTATGTTTCATGCTATTTTAATAAGGTTTCCCCTTCACCTTCCTTTACATAATTGCTGTATATTTGCAACATTAATTCAAAATTAATGGACGTTTATTTATGGGAATTAATTTTGTTTCTATAATAAAGCTGCTAATGAAACATATTGGAAGGTTGGTACTGTGGAACCAATTATTTCCTATCATATCTGTAAGTAACATTACCAGCTTGTAGTTATGTTCCTGAACATAATTGTCATTAGATTTTGTGCAAGTTTCCTCAAAACTAAATCTAAATATTAGCAGCCTTCAGTCTAAGTAGTTCACCTACAAACTTTAAATAAACCATTATGATGCCTTTTGGATTTCTGAGAAATAACTTTTCAACAATAAGGAGTTCACACTGAAAACTCTGTTTTGAAATTATTCACAGAACCCTCTTGAAAAAACACAAATATAAGACCTTTCATAAGTGGAAGATACAGTGAAGAAAGTTTATTTATAAAAGTGTTTTGATAAATCAAGTTTAGGTGACTAAAATGAACTATCTCCCCTTCTTTATCAATCATCTCAACCCTCAATAGTTTTGTTGCACTAAGCAGTGCAAAGTACATTTTAAAAAGCCTGATGTGCTCATAAGACAATAGACAGAAAGATCAAATGCAAATTATAGTTTATGGAAGTATGCATTATAGTAGTGTATTCAGACCACTATCATCACAGGATTCATAACATTCATTCTTTATTTCTCGTACCAGAGGAAATTACTCGTTTTTGCACTCTAAGTAAGCAACACAATTTGCAATCACCTTTAGCTTAATTGAAGTATTTCGTTTTCAAAGTAGTCTATCTCTTACAGTGGGTCTACATGGAATTTTCTTTAAACCACAGAGATTTCAGTGGTAGACCTTCTCAACTGATGTGAACCTGAGCAACATCTGGTCCATGGTATCCCCAAAGCTACTGAGAATTTTAATACCAGTGTAATAACTGGTTTATGGTGCACTCAGAAGTCCAGTTTTCAAGTCTCTGCACTAGAGTGGAAATCTCCCTCTCTAGGGATGACATTTATCTGAAATCTCAAACAATAGTGATTGCATCAGAAAATATCCTTTAACAGCTGTGCCATGAGAGACAAGTCCAGAATGTATAGTGAGGGAGGTTCAATGAATTCATTCCTGGTAATGTTCTTATCCCTGAGCACGTGAATTTTAATGTTCCCTATTTTAGCAAACATAAATACCATTGTTCATAAAATTATCATCTTGGTCATAAAATTACCATCCCCTTTTTAAAATTCAGCTGGAGTCTTTGACTCAGTGACCCTCCATGACAGAAATCCCACAGGCTGATTACATGCTGTGTGAAGTATTATTCTCTCTCCTTTGTTTTACATTTACCTGTCATTAACTTCAAGTGACCCTGCTGTTGTTCTGGTGTTCTGAGACACCGTTAAAAAGATGGACCGGCTAGTTTTTGACTCTACCTTGCATAATCTTAAATGCTTTAATTAAATGTCTTCTGGTGTTTCTTTTTTACCCCTAAATCATCCTAGCTCTTGCAATCTTGATATGCAAACCCTTCTGTATTCCTAACTCTATTTTCTGGACTTCCACAATTTTAATATTCTTTTACTGATAACATCCCAAACTGAATTTTGTGTTTTATATTAAGGCATATCTTGTCCACTGCTCCAGAAGCAATTTTTTTTTACTTGTAACATGGAATACAAATATTCACTTTCAATCACTTGACATATAATCTGAGACTGATTTAAGATTCCTTGACATTGATTACCTCTTGTATGATATGACTGATCCTCAAATCAGGCACGGACATACTGAATAAGGGGTACATGAGATAGCAGACATGGCTTCCCTCCTCTCAGGATCTGTGTTGTTATGTCTTTTGGGAAGCTGAGCAGGAGCTGGCTAGTTCTGCTGTGTGCTGGGGGTACAGTGTTGTGTTTGGTATCTGAGAACTGCCCACTTTCTTTTCCCCTCTGTCATTTGCCACATGGTGCGGTTAGGGAAATTCTAGATTTCCTGAAATGCTGGGTGGGAATACTCTGAGTCTCTTGCTTACACACTTTGCCTTTCAAACACCACAGCACTCTGCCTGAATCACTGAGCTGTTGTCTGTGACAAAAGCAGAAACTCATTATGATCACTAATTTTCAGTTTTAGAGTCTATGCCCTTGACTAGACACTAAATGGATTTTAAGACCAAGACCAGATTTTCAAAGGCATTAAAATGCCTCAGAAGGCATATAAACAAATAGTGAGAGTCAGTTTCAAATTCAAAAAAGCCCCCACAAATGCACAGCTATTATTCACAATTTCTGTTGATATGTAACTTCATGATAACACAGTTCTGTGGCAGTAACATATTTTTTTAAGTGTGTAATAAACATTGAAAATATGCCAAAATGATGCCTACCAGAGGATTTAAAAGCAATTGTTTATGTTATTCTGCTTGCTTTTGGATTTTTTTGCTTCAAGCTTTGCTTTATGTCTACTGTAAGTCCTCTAAAGCTTTCAGAGGAGCACGGCTGTGATCTTTCTTGCAGAGAGGTAATGTGCTTAACTGCACGCCCGTGGCGTGTGCGGAGCTCTCACCCGTCGGGCACGGCATCGTGCCCCAGTGGTGGGAGCCCTTGGATCCTGCAGCATTCCAACAGCACAGAGCAGACACTCACCAAGCGAGCCAACAAAGCCTTTGCCTCCTGATAGTTAAAATCAGGAGCGCTATCTGTGCTCCAGCAGCACCTCATAGGGTACAGTGGGACATTATCTCTCTTGCTCTTCAAACAAACCAAATGTAAACTGTCTGAACCACAGCAGTTGTCTTTGTGTGGATGAAACAGCAGGGCAAAGACAAACCCTATGAAATAGCTGTGGTTAGTGGCTTGTTGAGGGGGGTAAGGCAAGAAACTTGCTTTTAATCAATGTGATAATTGATAACATATGGCATGATAGTGTTGCCTGATTCCCTTCTTCCCTGGCAAACAGGTCTCAGTGCCCTCTCTATTTTTTTCCTCCCAGCCCATGCCCCTGGCAGGCCAACTGGAAATCTCTTGACTGTTTTTCAGGTTTTTTTTAAATTACACCTGTATTTGACAATCAGACAGAAGTCTTCAAAAGAGACTAATTTAACTGGGGAAGGACTGCTTAACAGGCTCAGTTTGTTGAGGAGGCTGTGATAACACACACACGCCCTTGCTGTGTTTTTCCACACTGGTCTGACTCCATGAGCTGCCACAGGCCAAAGGTAGCAAAAAGCTGAGTCAGGGATTTATGTGCTATGATTCTATATTCATATTTTCATGAACTGCTATGCAAGCACTATGAATGAAAATCATGGTGTGTTCTTCTGATCATCTGCTCCTTTTTCATCTATTAACTTTGGGTTCATAAAGCAAAGGCTGTACTGGGTATCCTTTGAGTGGTATTTATGTTGGCTTCTAAGAAAAATTTTTCATCTCACATTTGGTCTTTTGTTGGTGGCACAGAAAATACAAGGTGTTTGCTCACAAGGCTAGCTTAAAGACTTGCGTTTTATGGAAAAAGTCCTGCAGATCTGTGAGTTTGTTGGCTTTTTTCTAAGTGAGTGCTGAAAGTCACTGTTACAGCTCTTTTTCTCCTTCACATGTTTATCTGCATTTAGAATTTCCTTGTACTCACCCAACATAATTTTGTGAAAACTCTGTAAAATGAAATGAGCAGTCTGTGAAGTTGCAGGGAATCTTAGCTTTCTACTCCAAAATTCAGATTTTCATGACTAAAGGAAAACAATTCTCTCGTATTCTCGTTTGTCTCTTGTTCATTAACAATGTCATCTATATTTCACCTTTAACTTATTATATATTCAATGATAATCTTCCTTTCACATTCTGTTGTCAGTAACTTGATTTCTATAGTTTGCTGTATTTTTATTTGTTAATTACTATTACAAAGACCTTCCTAGGGTGGTTTCTAAGCCAGACATGTAAATTTATTGCCCTGTGTATGTGATAGTTTCTGTGGGATAACCAGTGACATAAGAGTTTCCAGGCTGAACTTGGGGTATCTTTCAGAAACCTCTTTCCTTCCTCTTCTTTCTACTTAACACAGAGGTTTTGCCTTGACAAACATTCAGTTTACCAGCAGCAGTGGGATTTCTCTTGCTTGGAGTGGAGGTCCCTGTGTAGGCAAATTCAGTTTAATCAGTAATAAAATTTGAAGAACTGTAGATCTCAGAAGGTTTCAAAATATTGAAATTGAATCAAATGTTGCTACCATGTTTGAACTAAAACCCTAACATGTACTTATATACACTCCTCATGTGTTCATAAAAGATGTCAACAGTTTATGTAAGTCATCAGGCTTTAAGTAATTTGGAGCCTGGATAGTTTCCTTACTAAAGCTCCCTAGGAATAGGGCTGTATAAATTGGAGGTGTTAAAGAGTAGAAACCAGATGGCAAATGCTCAATAACCTGTATTCAGTAAAGTATGCAATTATAAAAACATACAAGGTAACCACATCCAGAAAAGAGCTGATCTTCATTCTGATCCCATACCATAGGTAGGACTGACACTCTAACAAATAGTTCTTATTTTAAATGCCAAATAATGATTGAATTTTTCCTCATAAACAATGGACTGCTCTTGGCTATAATTCATGAGAAGTTTTTTGAGTAAACCCAAATAGAAACATAATCTTCACATCATTTTTGTGCCCTGCATGCCAGAAGGTTGTGAATGTTTATTTATTACTGATCATATAATGAGTTATTTAGAGAGGTAACACCGTTGTTTTCCCAGTGTCTTGCCTCTGTCAAGCATGATCTCTTGTATTTATACTGCTGAAACTAAAGGTGTGGGATTTTGACAGTGACTCACTGAACTCACTCAGCTTTTTCCCCTTTCATTTCAACTTAAATCTTCCAAGGTACATGAAACAGTCTCCAGCTGTAATGTTTCTGCATCTATATAGCACACATATACTTTTCATCGTTAATAATAAAAATTATATGTGATAACAGCAAGGCAATATGTTTTATATCATTACTACAACTAATTTTCACTACAGTGAAAGTGGTTCATGAGTCAAGTGAGTCAGCGAGGTGATTTACCTCTATTTATTCTCACTCTGCCCAACAGGCATTTGATACATTGAACCCATTAGGGTTTTAATTAAATCACGTCCAGGGAGTAGCTTCAAGTCTTTGGCATTCTTCTCAAGACTCGTCATGTCTAGAGTTAATCTGAATTTCAGTATGTTATAGATTGCATTAAGTATTTTGTGTTAAGGCCATAGGCCTCACTTGGTAGCTTTCTAGCATGGATAGAAATGTTGTGTGTTGGAGTTCACACTACTGCAAATAAAGGTGGTTCTTTGGAAAGCAACAGGATAATTTTGAGGAAACTTATACGAGGGAGAAATTGTAAAAAAAAAAATCAACTAAAGCACTTCTACTGGTCCATCTGAGTGAAATACACAAACAATACTTCACAACAGCGAGTGATGTTTTAAACTATAGCATAGCATGCACTCCTCTGGCCACTGGCAGGGTGCATGATTCTTGCAGTACACAAGCACGGGGCATGAGTTTGTTAGCCCAACAAACCATAAATGTAAAGACTGGGCAAGCGGTCATGGAGTCAAGACACTGTGCTGGAATTATTATGCAAGTTGGAGTGGATTGCAAGCTTACAGATTTCTTTTTTATACAAAAACCACAGAAATAAAATTATGTGAAATTTGTATTAAAAAACCAAACCAAAACCACGGAACCTTTAATAAATATTAACTGATGATATGTTGATTGCATCATGTGATGCCCAGTTTGACACATAAACTTATAAAAGGCAATCTCTAAAGAGGTAGGCAAAAGTTTGCTGAGGTACTTTTCAAGCAGTGTGGGAATAAGTATCACGAAAATATTATGTCACTGGTCTTTAACTTAACAGGGAAATTCTATTGCAAATGACAAGATATTAATTCCCATGGCAAGTGCATTTCTGTAGAAACCATTGTATTATTACAGTGGCGTACACAAAAGAAGTGGGTTACTGCTGGTCCAGCAGTGATAGTTACCCCTTAGGTGGTGTTAACATAAAGTCATTTTGACAGTTTTCTTAATAATAATTTTCTTTGAAACTTATGTGTGGCTTTTTCCCCACAACTTATATTGTATCTAATAAGATATCATTCTCTTCCTCCATTGAACATATACAATTATACTGTTTGAACTTTTCTCAAATTCCCACTCTATATCAAAAGTAATTTTTTTTTACTTCAGTATCAATCATACTTCATCATATATCCTGCTCTAGTTTTAATTCATTTCGATGTCTGCCTATTCACACAAGGTGCTTTACTTTCTGACATTCTCCCCTATATTAATGAGTAATTGATTTTAAACCAAGTTCAAAATCCATTCAGACTCACAGGAATCTTTCCTTTTGAAGATTTCAGATCACGCTTAATCCATGAGATAATTTTTAACATTTCTTTTGCTGTTCTTATGTTAGTAGACAAGCTGCTTCCAAGCATTCTGTTTGAAGAGATTGTGATCGGTCATTTAACAGCGCTCTTCATCTTGCATTCGGGGTCAGACCCATCAAGGCACAGAAAGACAACAGTTGCCCTATTTCTGTGGCTATCTGGCACATCATTACCTCATGTAGACAAATGTGAGTGTTTGATCTCTGTTTTTAAATAGAACCCAAAGGGCTGACATGAAAAGGAATAACTGATGATTTAAAAAAAAAAACAACAAAGCAGCCCAAATTAGGAAATTATTTGTCTGCCAGGTGGGTTTTGTTTTTTTTGCTTTTTGGTTTTTTTTGCTAGGAAAGATAGTACATATCTTTTGTAGTAATTCAGGAGACATTTGGATAGAGTCCACAGCCTTCTGCCACTTTTCCAGACCTGTCCAAACTTGTGATGAGAGGTGCCTAGATTGCAGATTTCAGTTCTATCCACTCAGCAGTGTCTTTTTTTCTTTAGATTATGGTATGACTCTAGTTCTGTTTCAAAGGTCAGTGCTAAGATCATGCCTTGAAGACAAATTCTGCATATATGAGTCTAAGACTACCCTCCTGACATTTTACCTGACTGGGACACAAAACATACAGATATACAGTATACAGCTTTTAGTAGTGTGAGGGATTTGGGGTAATTTTCGATATTTGTTTCCATTTAGCCTCTTTTCACATACATAACGAAGCTGGGTTGAAGCTGTGCTTTTTATCTCTACCTTTCAATACAAGCAGCCTTGCTGCTTCATTACATCCACATTCCAACGTGACTTTTTACTTAAATGCTCAAAGAATACTTGTCTTTCTCCTGCTCTTCCTAACCACTCACTTCCCCTCATTTCAATACTGCTCTCTTGATTTCAGGAAGGTAGGTTGGGTTAGTATAGTATAGGATTAACATAGCCATTGAACTTCTGGGTCAAGAACAATCCATGTCCAGCAGTTCTGAATGTAAATAAATGCAGATAAATGCTCAGAGCTTCCACGTGTGGTCTTGTTCCTTGGCCTACTAGAAGTGCCATGCAAAGAAGTTGGGATCTAGAATAGGAGAGAAACGTTGCAAACTCAGTTGTCAAGGATGTGATTTATAAAGTGGGTGTGAACTTTACTACTTTGACTGCTATTATGAGGAAAAGACATAGTGTTCTGAAGTAATTATTAGAAGAGTAAACACCTCAGGTCTCAATTTAACCTTGGAAAGTGAAAAAAAAATTCCAAGAGTAGGGTAAAATGTGACTCTATCCTTGTGATATGGAAATTATCAGCATTATGTTCTTCATCTTCTAGAGTAAGAAGATGGAGTTCTGTCTTTATGGTGTGATTTCTCCCAATAATATAGCGATATGCATTTTCTGTTTATGCTCAAACAAAAATCTCACTCAAAAAATAATGACTAAAGTTTAAAAAAAATCAAAAGACATTTTTATTTAGCTGCACCCATGCACATTTACTTCAGTAAAATGTTTTGTCTGTATCTGGTGGGTCTTTTTTTCCACTCCTAGCATTCAGGAAGTATAGTTCTAATATTCTTATTTTCAAGTGAAGCCCAGAGATGACCCAAGGATCACCAGTGTCACCTATGATCCAGACTTACTGAACTGCAAGCCTCAAGCCTGAAATCAGATTGGCAGAACTGGTTATGGTTGTGGCCAGCTAAGGTAGAATATGGCCACATTCTGGTTTTATCATATTGAGCATGGCTGTAATGCTTGTTCCTACGGATGAAATGCCTCAGGCTCATCACTTCATCTTCTCAGCTCAGCTTCCTTCCTTCCTTCAAAATGGCCCAGCTCTACAGACAGAAACATCCTTCTCACACTGTGTTTCTGATAGATCACAGCTACAACAAATAAAAGCAGAATCTTTGAATACAGTACAAAAAGACAAGGGAACAATATAAATTATTTTACCATTTCATTCATTATTTGAATGCAATAGACATCTATGGTTCACTGGGCTTAGGGTATGTCCCAGTGAAAGATTTGCCATTGAATTCAATGTAAAAAGAGGTAGGCTCTGCTCTTTAAAGATATCATCATATTAAGACAAATAAGAAACACAATCAAAGCTTTGCTGCTGCCATTGTCTTACTGTCTTTGAACACAGCCTCAGCATGACATTGTTTTAACAGTGAAGGCCAGACTTACATTTATAAAGAAGTTTCAGGTGATTTTTCTTTTGATATGAAAGAGAATACTATAGAGAATATTAATAAAAATTAAAAGAAAAATATAGCTCTAAACTTTTTTCCTAAGATTTCCTCCTAGTTATTAGGTTTCCTCTGTAGCCTCAAATAATTATAATAATAATTATAATAATAATTGTAGTAATGATTGTAATAATAACAAGGCTTAGAAACTATATCTTTGTTGCAGACATTGAGAACCCCAGGAAATTATGCAATATTTTTTAAAAATCTTTGAGTTCGAATATGTAAGGAACAGCTGTGTCATGATACTCCTGAAATTTCTTCTATTGTACACTGGGGTTTCAGTGCTCATAAAGCTCTTGGAAGCTTTTTGTGAGAGCAGGTGCTTTGGAGTGATGTTTTTGTTTAACATGTTAAATTGTTTTTAAGACAAGTCAGATGTAACTCTTTACCCCCACTATGTATTTGTTTGCCCAGATCTATGTAATTCACTGAGTAGGCAACAACAGACTGACTTTTACTAATCTTGGATGATTTTACAATTTGTCTTAATATTTCAAGCAAAATATGGTCTCATTCAATCTTTCTCCATAATCTGTTCCCACTAGGTACTACAAGCAAACCTCTGACTTGGGAATTTTGCTTTTAGGGCAGTTTTTGAGCTACAGATTGAAAAAGTAACCAGTAGAATGCATAAAAAGTTGTTGGAGAGCCACACAGCTTTTCTTCCTTGGAGAAATGCCTAGAATACTGGGCTATAGCTGTGCTCCTCTTTCTAGGAAATTTAAATATGGGTCTCTGGATCTAAAAGAAAGCTGAATATGAGGAGGCAAGGGGTTACTCAGCCATGCCTGAATGGACAGAGGTCTGCAGAGCTGAGCAGCAGGGCAGAGCTCATCTGATTTTGGCAGTGTGGCTTAATTTAAGCATAAGTTTTTGTGCATGAAGAGGTAGGAAGCTACATTTTTAAGGGCTCAACTCTGATTTATAACTTTGTCTGGGGCTCCAGCAATCTATGTAGAGAAATGTTACTTATGAAAATCTTGATCAAATTAGTCAATGCCTACAGATGTGAGACAGTTAAAATGCAGAAAACTTTGATAAAATAAAATAAAGCAGATTGTTTGTATGGCAAAAAGTTGAGAAGACCTAAGATTGCTGGTCTAGACTCAACATAATATTTTTAGGAATAATCAGAAGTCAGGTCTTGGAAAAGGTGAGCTGAGACCTTACAGTTTTCACTGGAGCTATCACAGATTTGGAGATGTTCGAGAACTCCTGGGACCAGACCCATTGTTTAAGTTTCGCTTCTCATGCTTCTCATTTAAAGGGAGATCTGGAATAAATTAAGTTCAGAGAGTTTGAAAAACAACTAGATTGGCAAGCTGGTACTGCATTAAAATTGGGAGTCTGCAGTGAGACAAAGAGCTGCAGTCTGGCACTACGGGGAGATGGAGGATATAAAGGAGAGGTCCACTAAAAAAGAAGCAGCTCCAATATGTACATTTTCAACAGAGAATATGTGTTCTAATGAATAGAAGAATATCTATAGGGATTTTTCTGATCTGTGCTTCATTGCTTATATTCCCTCCTCAGATTTCACCCATATTGACAATAAATTTAGTAGGAAGACCAAAGAGTCTTGTATTTGTTAAAGTTTCATGCCATCATCAACATATTCTGCTGTAAGACTTAAGTTACTTTTTCCCACTGCAAATAATGGTTTCTATACTTTCAGTACCTCAGGGAGTTTGAAAATGACTAATTGATGGTTTTTCCCTGCTTTAAATCATTACTGTATTTCAGACTTAGAAATGTATGGCTAAGTCAGCCAGTCGTCAAGTGAGGAATTAGTCTCCCCAGCACCAACAGTAAATTTTCCAGTTTGCTCAGCAACCAGTTGAACAAGCTCCTCAATATTTAACCATGTCAATTGTAAACAGGCAGATTCTTTGCCTATGTTGTTTTCTCAGGAGAACCTAAACCTTCCTTGTCAAAATATGTCTTACAATGGACATTCATCTGCCTCCCTCCTAATGATGAAGTTTTTCACATTGTGTAAGACAATGCCTGCTGTCATGCATCCATTAAAATCCCATCCATAGAGCCATGGATAGAACAGGGTGGCTGGCTAGGAGTTGCAAACTTCTAAGGAACTTGTTTGTTGTGATGTGGGGATTTTTTCCCTCTCTTGAGTGTTGGATGCATAATATTTCCAGGTAACTCTGACTACTGTGTGATATTTAATCACCTCCACTGCCTCCTAGTAATCACTTTTATTGCATTATGCTAGTCAGCATATTCTGTTCACTTTAATATACATGAGGTAGAGGGAGGAATATTTTTAACTGAAGGCTTTACAGAAAATTTTGCATTTATTGATTTCTGTTTAAAAAAAAAAAAAGGAAACTGTTATTCTTAGAAAATCGATGGAAATGATTGCTGTGGCCATATTTGTTCAAACAAACAAATAATACAGTATAATGACAACGCTATCTCTCATTTCCACATTTCACCTGGAGAAGGAAAACATTTGATCTGGAAAGCCTGTGTACTATTTCAGTCCACAGGAATATCTTTTATTCATGTGTATTAAAAAAATATGCAAAGAGTTTGTTCAAGCTGGATAGGAGGAAAAAAAGTTTGACAAAAATGAAACAAATTCATCCAAACAAGCATTGCAGACTTGGGACTTCTGGGGCCAACCTGGCAGAGGCAGTCCTGCTATCCTTCTTTGGATATATGCTGGAAATTTTATATGTATAATTTTTCACAAATGAATTTTTGCATTCCAGACAAAGCTTTTCGTGGGAAAACTATGCCATGCATATAGAACAACCCTCACACAGCTGATGATTGCAAATCATCCCTTCTCAGTGTTTACCTATTAAAAACTATGAGAAAAAAAGGAATAAAAGGAACTTATGAATTCAAATCAGGTAGCTCCTCTGGCTTCCTATAACACTGTACATGCTTTTTCCAAGCTTTGTGAACACAGGAATTGCTCATTCAAAACTATGTTCGCAGAATGAAAATCACAATCAAAATGTAATTATTGATATAAAAACAAGAATCTGCTTCATTGGAACACACTTTCTTATCTGAGAATGTACTTGTCTCACAATGCATTGCATCGCAGCACAAGTAGCTCAACATGTCACTGTTACACGGCCACCAATTAAGAAGGATTCTTGGCATGAATGATGTTCTGCCTGAGGCCAGGTCACTGTCTGATGTAAAAGATTGGAGCTTCGGGGCGCTGGCAGTTCTGATCCTCTGTTCTGTACAAACTGAACGAGCTGATCATTACAGAAGCCTTGTGAGCCAAGGCGCTGTTATCATCTCCATTTTACATATGGGGATTGAGGTGCAGTCAAAAGATTTCTTTGAATGTTCACAATGAAAAATCTAGACTCTGATTTTTTTTATTTTTTTTTTTGAGGACTTAAATTTTTTCACTACTTTACACTTTCCCAGCACAGTTCTCATTGACTTAAACTTGGCTTACCTGCAGTTGCACTGAATATCACCAGCAAGCCCATTTGTGGTGTCAACAGAGTGTTTTAACAGCAACACATCCCTGATCATAAACTACAGATGCAGGAATAAGATGCAGGAATTGCTTTCTCCTTGGGGGAAAAAAAAAAAAAAAAAAAAAAGCACTTTTATTTTTAAACAATAGAATGATTTTGATGCATCTTTTAACTAACCAGAAGTAACACCTTGACAATTTTAATGGACTAATTATACACTGATGGTCATCTAGAAATGTGCTCATTTTCAGGTTGTTATGTCCTGACAACTCTAAGAGTTATCAGCTGGAAAATTGGCATGCAAACTCAGAATTTCAATCACTAAAACCCTGCAGGACTGGATTTGACTATCCTGAGGTTCTGCCTGCAGTGTCAAGGGAGATAAAAGATTTTTGATTCTCTAGGTATAAGATCCAGTCAGTGTCCTGATTAGTTCTGCTAAAGCTAAAACCTTTCCAATATATTAAAATGCACAATCAGAGCCCTGAGAATCTCAGAGATTAACAGTAGTTCGCAAGGGTTCATACTGACCTTTGTTTCAGTCTCAATTTGCATGAGTTTGCAACGTCTGCATTTTGCTTTGTGTTTCTGGTTGGAAACCTTGAATCTCCTTGCCAGAGCCTGGAGATGGTGTGCATGCTCATCTTAACCCCACCATGGCATTCACAGCGTAGCTGCCAGTTTCACTTATGCATGAAACCAGTCCTGACAAACAATATTGCTTTAAGCCTCCTGACAGTGTGCTTCCCATGAAATATTGTACCTGTGAGGGCTTGAGCCAGTCCTTCTGGCTTTATGTCTGCCTATTAAGTCCGGTGCAGAGGTAGCTCCTAACAAGTTCCAAGGCAGCTCCTGGTTAGTAACACCTTTATGGTCCTACCTGCAGTATTTTCATCTGCCCCACCACAGTGTCTTCACCACCTTCAGGAAGAAAAATGAATTTGCAGAGATAAGCCTTGTGAGGCAATGACATTTTCATTCATGTTCTTCTACTGAAGCACCTGCCTGCAGGTGACAGCTGCTTTCCAGTTTACTATACCAAATACAGATGGTAGTGGAGGGCTCTTGTATCACTGCCTCCCGATTCTGCCAGTGTGCAGCATCCTTTCATGACCCATTGAGGCAGTGCCATGGAACCTGGTAGCCTTCATATTTGACACACCCTTCAAAGCACAGTAATTCCTTCAGAAGGGAAACAGGACACAGAGGAAAGTCCCAGCAAGCATTGACAGTGAATCTGGGGCTCACAGGACTGTCCTATCTTGGTCTCCCTCAGTAGTCTGTGACTAAAAAATTCCCACCTTTGTCTCACATGACTACCTGTAGCCCATCAAATGGCTTCAAGTACAGGGGTCACAGAGCAGGACAGAGATTGTGGCAGTGGCTAAGATGAAACTTGTTATGTCATGTCTTTTCCAGCAAAGTCTTGAGAAGAAAGGCAGTTAAGGGAAGAAACCTTACCAATATAGAATAAATAGGATTTCACAGATCAGAAGGAAAAAGGTGAAGGAAGGTCATGAGAAGAGTGGGCAGCAGAGCCCTTCATTTCTACATGTTGGTTGCTAGGTCCCTTTTTTCTCTTACTAACTGCCTGTCACCATAGAGTGGCAAGGTAGGGTTATTTCAAAAATGAGAAATACCTCTAAATCTCTTTGAGTCTGTTAATCATGTAATATAGATTACAGTAGCCAGAAATAAAATGCTGATTTAGATGTTTGCAAAATAAAATAGTTGGGATTGTTTTCATCGACAGCTCTTAGAATGAAATTCAATAATATTGCTACATTGAAGTCACATCATGAGTTCTAGTTCCCTGCCAGTCACATCATAAAACCACAACTTGAGTTGGCATCACTCAGCAAAACCAACCTCCTTCATGAAGTGGAGTGGTGTGGGAAGCAGTGTGTGTAGGTCTGTGAAGGGCAAAATAAGACATGGCATCAGAGCTCATGGATATGCTTTTTAGTTCCTGACTACAGTACCCTTGGCCACTAGCAGTTAGTTCCCTGATTCCCATGCACATTAGAATTCACCCACAAATTTGGAAAGAGGAAAAAAGAGGAATGGAAAAGTAATCTAATACAGTCTGATATTCTTTTCCATGTTACATTATCCTGCCAACCAATGCCATCAATCACAATTTTTAAGACTCATGATGACATTCTAAATGGCCTATGAATATTACTTTGAAATTGAGACTAATTCCTGGGATGAATTTTAACTTTGCTTTCCACCTCCCCCACTTTTTTTCTTAGAGAGAACTCTGTCTCTCTCTCTCTCTCTGTCTTCTCCCAGCTCTTACTCAGGATTTCCATGGCCACTGACATCTCAGAGGGCTGCAATTAAACTAGTGAAATAGCAGGTAGAAGTACTATAAGAAAGTTTCTGAATGGTATTTTAAACACTTATTGGAAATTATTTTAGGCTGAATGAAAGATATAAGTGACCACAAAGCTACCTGGCAGTATTTTTTACATTCTTCAGTAATTTCTAACCATCAATTAATATAATGCTTCTGAAAGCAAGATTTTAATTGAACTATGTAAAAGGCGCATGACTTATGCCTGGTATATGACACCACTCCAAATTAAATCCAAACCCAGAGTCCAAATCCAGGATGGAGGGCTTGCCTGTCAGCTTCTGTAAGCCCTCTGCCTTCCCATAAACCAAATATAGATTGTGAGGAGGTTTGGGCATACACATTTTTCTATACATATTTGCAAGATGGACACACAGGTTTATAAGGTGTGATTTTAAGAAGGGTGGGCCCTTTCAATAATCAGTCTTTGCTTCTGAATGCCTTGAAGCTAACTGACTGGCTGAATAGATTTTTCATACGAGCAAGGTATGACAGGACGGAGTTTGCAGATTTTGTGTACACAATCTGCAAATTGTTTGAACCACAAAGCATTTTACTGAGCAGGCAGTCTAATGGCTGTGTTGCTTTCTAAGGACAGATATGCAGGAGGAATTTTTGTCTTTTGACACTGAGCAAATATAGAACTATGTTACTTACTTTATTGCAAAGTACAGCCAGAGAGGATTTTATAGTATTTGCAGTCTGCCTGGGTGAGTGATAAGCTAACCCATTTCATAATTTTAGCCTCACCTTTCTGCAGTTGCATGGTGATCCATCCTTCTCTCCTGAGAGAGGCTGGCAGGCAGCACCATTTTTCAGATGTGCGCTCCGTACATACACGTTCCTGCAGCAGTCCCACTTTGCCCCATATCACTCTTCTTTGCATGTGGAGTCATTAGTTTTGATGGAGGGCAGCAATTTTTCCCACAGATGCTCACGGATAGTCCATGTACTTGCATGTGTTTCTTCCAGCAAATATTTGAAATATGCTGTCCTTCCCAATCAGCTTTTAGAGATGTCTATCTTTGTTAAATCTAAATCTATTTTATCTGAGTGTACTGCCAGATACCAACTAATGGATAGGCCATTTCTTAACATTTAATTTTGGATTGGCTTTTGTAACCTGTGCTTAGACCTCTTAGGGTGACAAATTTAAATTTGTAAATACTTATTTGGGAACAACAAAGACTATTTTATTTCGGGGCTTCAAACCTGTAGTAGTTATTTGCATTACCTGAAGGACTGAGTGAAGCTTTTTTGTAGGTCAGTGTATATAATTAGAGAGTACATGATCCCTCTGGCCTTCACTATCCATTTAGAGGGTGCAAACTGGCATAGATCCACTGAAAACCTTGAATTGTTATTACTTAGATAATAACTGAGCCACGAAGTCCCAAGTGAAATTAAAACCTAGCTTTATTATAGACTGTAAGTGCAACAAGGCAGTTGCTCTCTGAAGAATGTCCCTATTGAGATATATGAGGGGGGAAAAAAGGGAGATGTACAGGCAGGCATAGAAGATAAAAGAAGCTTTCTCAGGAGATGCCCAAATTTTCTGAGGCTTGGCACAGAGTCTTGTTCACTGGGCAATGCTGCCTCTTCAGTAATTTTGCCACTCTACACCAGTGCAAGACTTGATCTCATTAATCTTTTTCTAGTCCCTCTTTATATTAATGCTGTGCAACTGAAGTTCTCAATTAAGTTGGTGAGAGCTGAGGGAAGGGAACACCTGGGCAGGATCCTGGGGTCACAGGATAATCCAGGCTGGCCTGGGCTTCAGTAGGTCTCTTGTTCAAGCTGCTGCTCAGTCAGGTCATCTGTGAAACTAAGTCATTCAGTGCTTTGTCCTTTTTTGTCTTGAAAATCTCCAAGCTAAGCAGCTGTACAACCTGTCCAGACAGCCTCTTCCATTGCCTGGCTCTCCTCATATAGAACTTAATTCCAATATTCATCTGGAGCTGGTGTTTGCATAACAAATTCATTTGGTAACAAAGATGAAAAATTAATGAATGAGAAACCCTGAAAGCAGTTTCCTTAAGTATTTCAGAATTTAAGTCTTTTCAAGGCTAGATTCATGAATGGATGGAACATTGGGACTGACCTAATTGGGGAGATTGTACATGTTTGTGTGCATATGCCTGGAGAAAGTGGGGACAGGCCTAGTACTTAATACTGCACTCAGCAGGGTAAAGACGTGTCAGAACTGTGCAGGACTAAACTAGCTGGGGACCGGATGAGTCTCAGAGGTAGCAACCAACCATCCTGAGAGACATATCTTAGTGCCTCAGAGGCATCCTGGAGGTAGTGTGACCATGCAGCTTTCAGACCCTGAGAAAGCATCTCTAAATATAAGCTGTCACTGGGCTTGGCTTCACTGGGTAAAATACTCCTTCCTTTTACAGTTCACCTGACTTGCAAAATTCAGTAATACAAGTATCCCTAAGAGATGAGCATGAAAAATGCCCCAAAGGTGGCTTAAGGAACATTTAAATCACAGAAGTAACATCCAGAGTACTCAAGAGCCTAAAACCCTGTGTTGAATCATGCAAATAAAGGTTTGAAGCCTGGCTTCCCTACACCACAGAATAACTCTTCTGAACTGGCCTCATTTGCAGAAGTATAGTCCTTCTGGGTCTTGTGGTCAGGACTTGAATCTCCCTATTAGAGTAGCCTTGCATTTCCTAAGTTTTTTAAAATTTAATTTAACAAACACCAAATTTAACTGAAACATTTTGTTCCAGACTGAAGAAACCTTTTGTTTCAACCAGAAATACTGTTATGCAAACCAAGTGGAATCCTGAAAAGGAGAATTTCAGAATGCTCCAAAACAACAGAGCATGTGCATGTGAGCTGTGATTAATTTTTGTGTAACAGCCAAAGAACTGAAAAATCAGTTAGTTTCACAGACTTTAGCCTCTGTCTCCTTGAAATATAAATTAACTTCAGATCAAAAGACAATATTGAAAAGTATTAGTCCCAAAATAAGCTTTCAAGAATATATGGCTATGCCAAAAAAATTAGCTATATTGGCATTACTTAGCCCACACTGTAAATGAAATATATGCAGTTATACCAGATAGGAGTAAAGTATAGAAACATGAGGACTAGATTAGTATTAATGAGAGGTCTAACCTTTTAATTCTTTATTTCTCTAGTTAACCACTCTGTGCATTAATGACAATGGAATATTTTATTATCATCTTCTACTACCTATGTTCACTTAATGCACTCATCATTCTTTCATCTAAAGGTAATTGTTTTCATACACATGTGGTTTGCTGGGTGCTGAAATAAGTCAAGCAACACTAATTTCCCTCTCTCTGATTTCATTCTCTTGTCAGATTAGAAACAGAAAATGCAATTGTTGTTTCAGGGTAAATCCAAAGCATTGTTTGTGTCTTATGACTCTAATACTGGGGCCCTATATACAGCCCAGTGAGGGGTCTGATGGGGAGCAGAGTTAGTCTGGTTGGGCTAGAGTGCCACTTTGCATGCAAGGACAGAGCTTGCCATCTTTATTCTCAGAAGAGTGAGAGGATTTTTGGTTTGAATGGTTGCCATCAGTTTTTTGACTTCACTGGAGAGTACTCAGAATCTCTTTGCCCTTCTCATCACATCACCTGAATGGGAGGGCTTGTACTGGTCCCTTTTAGCTGGTCCCCAGGCCTCGATCCCTGCCTCCATCCTGCTTTGTGTCATGTGTCAGGAGATGCAGGTCTGTTTGGAAAGACAGAACATGTATTATATGAGAAATTATTTAAAATGCTATTTATTAGAGCTTATATTAGGAAAACAGATAACCACAGAGCCTTTGAGATTCTGGAGGCCCTGAGTGGTGCAAGACTGAAGAGCACTCTGTTCCTTGTGCAGCATGACCTGCAGATCCAGAGAAGTTATGGATGACCCATGCCTGGAACTGTTTAAGATCAGGTTGGATGGAGCCCTGAGCAACCTGGTCTAGTGGAAGCTGTCCCTGTCCAAGGCAGGGGGGTTGGAATGAGAGACGATCTTTAAGATCCCTTCCAAACCAAATAATTTAATGGTTGCAAGGTTTCTCAGGTTTTGGTCTCACAAGTTACTATAGGATTTTCGTAGAAGGAAATGACTCTAGATGTAATTTTTGCAGTCAAAAAGAAAGGAGTTTCCCACGAGAACTTTATGCTGCACTGTAAGATAAAGGCAAGGCCAGGCAGGTGGTGAGGGGGCCAGCACCCAACAGAGCTGCCCACGGGTTCCTGTGGCACAGAGCTCTGCGGGGGCTGACTTGCAGCCAGGGAATTGGGCACCAAAGGGACCAGGCTGCCTGTGCCTGGGCACGCTCAGGCCAGCTGTGCTGTTGGATCACTGGCTCCTCCATAAGGCAATTTTCTTTCCTTCTTTCTTTCTTTCTTTCTTTCTTTCTTTCTTTCTTTCTTTCTTTCTTTCTTTCTTTCTTTCTTTCTTTCTTTCTTTCTTTCTTTCTTTCTTTCTTTCTCTCTTTCTCTCTTTCTCTCTTTCTCTCTTTCTCTCTTTCTCTCTTTCTCTCTTTCTCTCTCTCTTTTTTTCTTTCTCTCTCTCTCTGTCTCCCTCCCTTTTATTTTTTCCTTTTTATCCACTGAGACCAGCCTCTCCACACACACTCTTTCATTAAACCCTAATGTCTGCCCTCTCCCCCACTGACTGCATTTCAAGGCAGCACTAGAAGAGGCAGTGCCTTTTTCGCAGGTGTTGGATGGCTTTGGCTCTCCTCTGCATCTAGAAAAAGCTGCAAGCGCTCTGGCCTTCTGCTAATGCAAAGCCCACAAGGACTCTTACAGCAGCAACATAGAGCTGCTCAGTAAACTGCAGATTAAGAGCCTAAATGCTGCCAGGCATTTGCCAAGGCCCACTTATTCTTCATGAAAACAGGTTAAAACAAACTGAGCAGTAAGGAGTAGTGGACTTTATGATTCCTGAGTATCACTGTGGTAATACAGATGTTAACTGCTGCACTGTTTTCTTTTTCTAACCAATTTGTGATACCCTAGAAGTGCCCCATAATAGCACTGCTAGCAGTTTGTCCTAGTTTTGAGGTTAACGACCAGTGAGATGGTAGGAAGTGATAAAAGTAGAAGCATGTAAGAACAGCAGCACTGAATATCCTTCCTTTACCAGACTATGAGCAACCCTCCTCATACCTTTCCCATGAACTCCCTGAGTCAAGTTTGCTGTGCAAACCTGCAAGATGTTCACACGGTAAATGAATAAGTCAGTTAAACTTCTGGGTGTGTTATTTTTGCAGTTAGTTACAAAGAAAACTCTCTGGGTTTGTTTTTTTTTTCTCTTTTCTCTTTTTCTTTTTTTAGACAGCACATCACACATAAGAATCACCAATTAAAGTGCAGAAAAAAAAAAAAAAAGAGATAAATTGCTGAAAATTTTCTCTTCATGGAAGAGGTACTTTTTGGTATCACCATCCAAGTTTTGCATCATAGACCAAAAAAGAAATCAATTTTATATTTTACCATCAGACCTTGATAACATTTCCCTAAAGCAAGTAAAAAAGACTGTTCATGAACTATTTTTTAGAACTACCTAACTAAAAGTGCACAAATACTTGACAGATGCATTTGTAGTAGAGGTTTGGTGAAAGGTCTAATGTACATAGAAAAAAAATAAAGCAAGACAGAGAATAAAAAGAAGAAATACAAGAACATTGTGTTTAAATTCCTATCAACAATTATATATAAAAATATATAAATATTTATTTATATACCCAGGATATTTCTTGAAATTTAGAGAGCAATTCAAAGGTAAGGAAGCAAGAATATCCAGTGTGAGGTTAAACACATACAGAGTGTGCAAAATTTACAATTATTTTAATAAAAGCAACAAGTTGTCAGGCATTTATCATGGGTTTTGTGCACTCATTGCACTGTTTTTTTTCCCCCTTATTTATACTCATGGTGAGACACGGGGTAGTACTGTTTATTAATGAGGAATTTTTTCTGACCTGCAAAAAGCAGAGGTATGTAAAGGAGTATAATAAGCATGACTGCACTGAATCCAAGCTCTGAGTTCAGAATTAGAGAGTAATGGGTCAAGAGGGATTATTTGGGTAGTGCTGGGCAGTTTTAAAACACTACTGTCATCAAAGCACAATATACCCAGTCTTTCATGGAATTCAAAAAAGAAGCTTATTAACTTCTGCAAATTAATTAAATTATGCAGGTCTGTCAGCCTGATATCTTCAGAAGTATTTATACATTTTTTATTACAAATGCACATTGCTGTGTGTTGCAACAATTTACAATCCATAGAATGAAATATGGAAAGCTCCTGGAAAGTCTCCACCAGCTCCTGCAATCAGGGCATTTCCAGGATTGTCAAAGAAACAAATGAAAACTGTCCTGATTTCCATCAGCCTAAAGAAGCTGATGTCAGTCTCACAGTTGGGTGCTTCTCTGGCTATTACACTTCCACCCTGTCATCAGGATGAGATTGTTAAAATGTGAAGTTCTGTATTAGCCATTTCACTAGGGCTAGAATTGGCTTTTATAGGAGCCTCACTACCTATTATGACAACTAAAAATATTTTAATGAAACCTCTTAAAGGAAGATTAAAAAGCATAAGTTTTTTTCAGGCCACTTGTGGAAATTAACTTCTTAGCCTGCTGATTTGCTGTCACTGTTTCTCCTGTGGTTAATAAAGACCTAACAACTCCTTTCATTCTGAGAATAATTGTATGTGCTATTGCTGGTTATGACTTTATCTTTAAAATAATTTTTTCCTCATTTATTTTTAAGGGAAAGAGAAAAGAGTCTCCTGAAGAAATGGAGAAAGAAAGAGAGAGAGAAAGAAAAGAAAGAAAGAGAAAGAAAGAAAGAAAGAAAGAAAGAAAGAAAGAAAGAAAGAAAGAAAGAAAGAAAGAAAGAAAGAAAAGAAAGAAAGTCAGCTTTTTTGCTGCAGTCCCTTGTCGTCAATGTGTTTGCCAAAGTTTCCAAGTGATGCATTTCATGGTGACATGTCACATGTTGTGTCAGTCATACTGTATTACACTAGCAGACGTGAATGACAAAGCCCAAAGTGACAGCACAATACAACACATCATCGAGGAAATTAGGGAAAAAAGATGTTTCCCCGAAGTACAACGAAAAGAATGCTTTTAAATATTCCTCCTAATTGTTCTCTCTTTGCCTGCTAAATTCTGTAGGACTGATGAGCCTTTTGTAAGCCAGGCTCAGGAAACACTTTCGTTTTATTTAAGTCTGAGTGTCTGGGAAGTGAATAAAACTATATGTCTGTTAGTCAGGGTGGAGATTAAAACTTTATGAAATGTTTTTTTCACACAGTTGAGTTTGTGGCTGACCTAACACACACAGGTGAGTTGTATATTCTCCTACAATTTGGTCATATTTAATCTTTTTCTCTTGCAATTTCATGAAATGAAATATCCTAAGGTACTGTGGACAGATGTGCTCTCCCACTGTCCTGGTTTTAAGTGGCCCAAATATAGTGTATTGCAGCCTGGCCTCTGTTTTGTTACACATTGCAAAATAGCTGCTCGTCTTTTGCACACTGTGAGCACAGGAAAACTGAGCCTGTACTTCTGTTATCTCGGTTAAATTCACCTCCGTGACCAAACTTTGCTCCTTTTGTCTCATTTAAAAGACATGCTTAGTTGCAACTTGAAATAGGCCTGTGAAAAAGACCTGAGTTAAAGCAAGTATTTCTGGTAGAAGACTGTTGATTTTTTCTAAGCCAGACCACGTTGTAGAAAATGTATCTGTGGTCAATAGAATATTTTCTTATTCTGTCACCCCTGAGACAGGGGGTGGGTAATAATCACCACTCCCTGAATATTTTGGGAGTGCTCCAGGCACATACCCTTGCCTAAGACTATACCTGACTGTTGTAGCAAATGTAGACAAGGATGAAAGCAAGTCAGGGTAATTTTAATCAAACGATGACATCTCTCTCAAAAAAAGTCTAAGCTGGAAATGATGTAGCTAAGCGGGAAAAAAAGAAGGATGGACAGTTTTCCACTTGATTGAAGTCTGATTATTGTTGACAAAGATTAAATCTTAATTTAACAGGGTTAATTTAAATTGACAAATGTGACCTTTAAACTTAAATAACAGGGGACTTTGGCTGAATACAATCAGTTAAAGTAACACCATTTTCTTGGGACTCTAATATATTTATATTATGTAATAAATTGCATAAAGTGAATTGCCATAACTACAGTAGAACACAGCTAGACCACACAAAATGCAAGGGAATGAGATATTTGTTCAAGATGCAGTTGTGTCTAAGTCCATGTCCATATCAATAAGAAAACATCATGTATATGGCTCAGCTGAGCTGGCACACATTAACATGTTAAGCTATGATTACTTAACCATCTGTCTGAGGTTTCAAAAGAAGTATTTTCCTGTATGTAGAGTCGATTTATACAATATTTAAGCCAGGTAAATTGCACCAATTAGTGGAGAGCAATGCAGTAGATCATATCAATGAGAATTTCATATGGTCACTTTTGAACAACTCAGGTCTGTCAGCTCTTGAACTCTTACAAAAGATCATGTGGTTCAATGTGTAACCTGCAGTCAAACTTGGTCCATAAGATATGTACAAAAATTACTTTACCTTACTTTTATATTTGTTTGAACACCTTGTTGCTTTATGTTGCTCCTTGCTGCTTTCTCTTTACTAGATTCTTAGAATATGATTTGTTTTAGCTACTGGGATGTTATGCGGCAGGCAAAGTGCAGACAATTTAGGAGGCTGTAGAAAAGGCTCATGCATTTTCCAAATAAGCCAGGAATAATAACACATAATGCATGAAAATTTCTTCTGTTCTTGCATCGTCTTCTGAGCTGGGGCAATGGACATAACATTTGTACATAGGTATTATGATCTCTGTAGACACATCTAATCTTTCTGATGCACGTTGCAAGTAATGGGTGGGATATTGAAGGATTAAGATGTAACATTCAGCTGCCTGAAACTGATCTGGGCAGATGCCCAGTCTTAATTCTACATGCCCTACTTAATCTGTGTGAATACGTGAAAAGCCCATTCTTCCAATTCTTGCTGAAAGTCACTCTTGCTCAGGTTTCACTGAAAGGAATTATCACTGGCAACTTTGCTTGCAAACATCTGGCCCAAAGTTTTATGTTAGATGTGTGTTTTATTGTGAAAATATGTTTGTAACAAGAACTAATAAGCATCGGATATAGTACATGCTTCCTAAGCAAGACAGATTCTTTTTTGGCATAGATAGCCTCTCCCTTCCATCAGCACCTTAAACACAGAGAGTTTGCAGTCTTTCATTTATTGTGCTGGACGAAGCCCACACAGGCTAAAGTACCAGTGAAGTCGTTAAGAGGTGCATGAATTCAGGGGGAAAAAGGGGAGAGAAGAAAAGAAAAGCTGCTTCAGAAGACCTTTTCTTTCAAGTAGTCCCTGTGCCTTGTCAAAAGCTTTTGGATATATGGCCTGTTCCAAAATCTTTTCGTAGATTTTGCATACAAATTCTGCAGAGAGCAGAGGGAGAGGGGAGGAGGGTCAACACAGCAGGGCCTAAGATGTTAGGATGAATCTAAAGTTCCATTGAAACATTTTGCCTGTCTAAAATAGGATTTTTATTTTTTCAAACTACAGAGGAATAGATGGGTATTAAAAAAATACCTACTGCTTCCTTTTTCTTGTCGCTCTTTGCAAAGAACCTGCATGGCCGTAGGTTGACATGTGACAGATAATTAGTGTTGGGCAGACTTAAAATGTTTGCAATGTGAGTCTAAAAACTTTGTGTGTTTATGCAAATTTCTTTGGTCTAAAAGCAAGCTTGACAGACAAGCTTTTTTCTTAGAAGATTCTTGCTACCACCTGATTGTCAAAGAGTCTAAAATATTACAAGAATAAAGTGCTGTGTGATGTTTCTGTAATTAGGAATTCAGGTTTGTTTGGATTGGGGTCGTGCACATCAGCATAGCTCTAATGACGTCAGCTCAGGATCTGCCTCATAAAATTCAAAGGGAAGTTAAAATAAGTCAGCATCAATGTGGTTCAGTTCTTTTTTGTCTTCAAGGAGTGATCACTCTAATTTGGGTTTAGTTTGAGATTTCAGCTGCTTGTGCTGATCATAGAACATGTACCTAATTGAACCCCTTGATCTAAGTACCTCACAACTTCAGTAAAGTGCTAATCTATATCACCTGAACCCCATAGGCCATATTTGCCATTGGCCACCACGAATTTATCCAGATCACCTGACTGTGCCAAGGTTCATTGTGACCGGTTTTTCAGTTTTTATTTGCTAGCTAACCATTCCTGGTTTTGCTTTACATAATTTCTGCAATTCAAAACATTAATTAATTTAAGAAGAACTACCTTCCTTCATTTTATACTCTGAATGCCATGACTGTGACTTCATACTGACTGAGAATCTTGCTTGTTTTCCCAGCTGCTGGACTATTTGGGAACACCACTGAGGAAAACAGCTGGGGCTCCCTTGGAAGAGGCTTATATACACCCAGTCTTAGCCAGTTGAAGAGAAGATAAACTCTAGACCATGAACATCCTAGCTGAGGATGATGGATGTGCATTACAGACAAATATGAACACCATGTAAACAGAGGAAGATGTGAGATTAGTAAAGATCTGAGGTGAAATAAGGATTTCAAATTTGAAATAAAGTCCTCTGCAACCATTAGGAGTAAAGGGCAGCAAAGTACATTTCTCCCTTGTCATGCCAACAGTGGTGCAAACATATCTGTAGCCCCAAAGCACAGCTCTAGTGGGACATGAAGAAGGGATACAAACAAACATTTCTATGCCCTAGGCATGCTGTCAGACTGCTGGCAGGGAATGCCACCTTGGTCTTCCTGCTGACTGTCCTCCTAGTTGAAAATGTGAGTGCAAGACTAGAGCATCAAAATGGCCACAGCAAGGATAAATTTGACTGAAGATCAACAAAATCTAATTTTTTTTTGATTCCACATTACTCTTTGGAATTTAGCTCAGCTGAATGGACCCATGTGATCCTGGGACTGATTTAAAAATTGTGGCTGTTTTATTATCTGATTTTGCTTTCCCCTGTAAAAGCTACCATACTTTAGTTGCTAATGCTCTTGCTTGGTGACAACATAGCCACAAGGGAAGGCTACCTGGTTTACTATCAAAATGTAACACAAAAACTCTTATCTTCATTATATAATGGGGTAGATGTTTCATCTGGGTAGGGCTCAGTTTAAATATACTTTAAAGTGGTCTTTAAAAGGAACTAACTCCACTGTGAAGCACTATTATAACACCAGGGAGCCCTCATTTTGTGACCACTCCGCTCGATGGATGTGAATGTTCAGGTCAGTATTCACAGAAAGCCAAATTCAGGGCTTTTAAAGGAAGCTGTGATATCTTTAGTTTATTATTTAATCAGTGAGCCAGTTTCAGGCTTGGTTTTATACTCATGACTGACTGTTGAAAGCCTGAAAGATAATGTTCAGGGATAGTAGAAAGGGAAGCAAGCTGTCATTTCTCCTATGCATTCCCCTGACCCACCACATGCTCAGACAAGGATGAGATAGGCTTATCTGCATTTTGATTCTATTCAGTAGTCATTGTCTCTGAAAATGTGCAAATAAAATAATAAAGACCATGATAAAATAGAGCAGGAAAAATATCTCTGTATTTAAAGCAGCTGTTTGGGTGCCAGCTGCTTAGTAACAAATACATCTTTAATGAAATCAAACAATCCAGCAGGATTTATTGATTGATAACAATTGTTTTAAATACAGTCTGGTAGTCTGGGTTGTTTGCATCCTTTTTTGTCCAATTAGTTCAGTTGGTTTGAATTAGACATACTTTGCTATTATCTTAAAAAATACGTCTCACTAGACAGTGCATTATTTTCCTCCAGAATAAAGTGTGGCAGAGATGCATAGAATGAAAGATTTTTGACGCTATTCCAGCTGTTTAGAGGAAGGCAGCAGTGTGCCTTGTCAAGCTCTTTCACCTCAGCAGCTTCAGTTCAAATCCATCCTGAGATCTTGAATGAAGAGGATGTGGTATTCACTCCTTGGAGCCTGTTGAACAGTGGAAGGAACAAGAACTCCTGTGTTTTTGTGCCACTTCAGAGCCAATTTCTGCAAGAATGATAAGAGAGTCCTGCGGAAACTTAAATCTTAGGGCTGACCTCTATCTGCCTGTAGTTCTGCTCTTGCTAACATCGAGGGGAAATAAATCAGCAGTGTTGCAAGCTGCTAAACTACATGGTGGAAGAAGTCCTTTCAGCCCTTTTTTCTATGAACTTGGGAAAATCTGACATTGACTTCAAGATTGAAGAAGTTCTATTCCCAGACAAAGCTCTTTTTTTTCACAATATTACATACCAATCATCAGTCATATCAGTACTAGTCGGAAATTTCTAAGCACCAAGTTATTTTCAGTACACCTGCATAGCCACTATAGTATTCATTTTGGGCCTGATCCTCAATGATCTCTGATCCTTTTAGATTCAGTAAAGGCAGTCTCTGCTTTCCTGGGAGTTTTTATCATGAAAGAATGGAAGACTCAGATCCAAACATGCATGCTGAATGAATTGCTGCTGATTTCAACTCTTTTTCTCTCTGCTTCAGTGAACATGAGAAATAGTGTTCTAAGTGTTGGACACACCTCACAGAAGCACAGTAGCAAGCTAAGATAACCATTCAAAAGCACATGCAGATAAGAAAACAAATGGAATAGATAATTGACTAAAAACACTAATGTGTTTTCTTGAATGATGTGTTTAGACAAACAAGTGCTGGCATGTGATATATTGAGGCTAAATGGCAGTTTGAAATTGTAGATGCTCAGGCCCACACTGTGGGGTAATGCTATCAAAATGTTCACAGATGAATGGCTTTGTTTTGCCCATGTAACAGCTATCTGCAGAAGCTATCCACAGTGGCATTACAGCTATTCCAGTGCATAAGAACTGCTGATTCCAAGTGTGCAGAATGGAGCTCATATATACAAACAGAATGGTTCACATGAGCATACTGCCTTACCTGAGACTTGCTGTCCTTTCAGAGGGCGTTGTGCTTAATTCTGCATGCCTCTATTACATTACCTTTTGATCTGTATGTGAGGATGGAAACAGCACATAATATACACCAGAGAGCACCCTGACACTGCATCACCAAAACAGCTTGTACTATCTTTATATCCAACTCCAGATCTGAACCCTTTGCTGTTGATCCATGTATTAATCTGCCTGTATAGTCAAATATAGAAATTCTTTTCTTCATGAAACACACAAATCCCTGCTTCTTCCAGGCATTTTATCCTAGCAGATAGCATGGCTCAGGTTTTTATATCTGTTCTAAAATGAGTGACAATCTGTTCACTAGCACACTACTTGTCAGGGTGTTGTGGTAGTAGGGTATAATCATTATGTGGGCAAATAAGGTGCACCCAGACCTGTCACCACCACAGCTGGGTTGGAACAATGGGACGGCCTGATATCCCTCCACCTATTGCCCCTCAACAACGTTTCATCAGGTCTTCCAGCAGATTAGCTGTGGTGAGAAAACAGCCACTTACCAGGTACAGCTTTTGCTTAGCAGTTAGTTGACACTGCAAATCAGTAAGACCACTAAAACCACCAGCCTAGATTAGCACCTGATAAAAAGTCACTGGCTATTGGTTTTGATATGCTTTTTAAAGGCGGTGCAGACCAGAAAATCATCTATTAAAAATATGCTACCAGTGAAGAAAATCTTTTTTCATAACATGAGCTGATACTCACAAGGAGGAATAGTTTTCCATGAGCTGCAGATGTTCCTACTTTTGTCTGTGCCTTCTCTTTCTTTTAGACCTAGCATCCACGGAAAGATCCCTGCAGATGTTGCTTTTTTAAAGATGTATTCTTCTCCTGGCTTCCACGGCATGGAATTAGTGGCTGCTGTGAGATCAGCTGGCATGTCACTGCATGGTGGCAGGAACCTCTGAGAGGATGAGGGTGCCCAGGTGAGAGTGAAAAACCTTTTGACCATCTCCCATGATTGCTAAATATCATAGTGGTAAAAGGAAACCTTTGCACCTAGTGCTTGATAGAGCTGCATTTTATATCCCAGCAATCTAATTTCAATAGGTGAGTGACTTGTAAGCATATTCACTACATCATGGTGTTCATTCACTGGTACTTCACCTCCATTCAGTGGCAGGTCCTTTGATAAATTTTCAGAAGCAGTTATAACTGCAGGAGAGGTGAATGAGTGCTCTGGCCTCCTTGAGCCAGCTACTATACAAACACTTTTAGACAAACTGAAGTTTGGGTTCCAGTTTGTACACATTAGCTAGATCAAAGTTGGGGTGGGAAAAAAAGGCAAAAGAAGACTAAATTTCTTTTCAGACTCCTACATGGAAGAGATGGAAACTCTTTTGAGTCTCAGAACTAGTACCTCAAAGACATTTCTGAGGATCAGCTCTAAATTTTATAGAACATCTTTTATTCCATGTGGCCTTATCACTAATGTCAACATATAACCCTGTAGATAACAAAAGCCAGTTTAGAATAGTTGGAACTCTGTCATTATGAGGACATTCCAGAATCGAAGGATTTAGCAAAAGTAAGGCTTTCACTATTTGAAAGACTGAGTGATCGATTTAATATTTCAAATTCCCATGATACAGAAATATAAAGTGGTGGCCGTAGACCAACATATCTTAAAGTAATATAATTTTTATTCCACAGCCCAAGGAACTGAACTAGAGTTGATTCCCTGTTGTACTACATGTTGGAAATAAACATATTCTTACTCCTACAGAAGCCAAAATCAGAAAATATTTCTTTTCCGTTCTACCAATTTATTTGAAAATGAACACAAATTAAAATTTTTGCTGGCTTGCAGGTAGTAGATTTTTCACCTCCCCTCCAGCTGAACAGATAAAACAGCTAATCTGACCTTGTGCAAACCACCTGCATCTTGGTAGCACTCATCTTTTTGTGAAGAGAATTCAAATAGCAAAGTCAGGTAAAAGCATAGGAAAAGGCCCAAACATAGAAAATCCAGTGGTGGAAACAGTCTGATAAAGTGGATACTTCTGTAACTTACAAAACATAGCTTCTTGTGAAGAAATCCAGCTAGATGAAAAAAAGAAAATAATCCCCAAAGATGCCTGTTTCTCTCACTTGACACTAAAAGGTACATGGGTAACTGCCTCAGGTGTCTGCACTGCAGACCTTTAAAGTGAAATGAGATTAACCCCATGAAACATGGCCTGTCTCAGGTCCCAGCAGAGCTCTCTGGAAGAGTAAGGACAGAGACAGATCTGTAGTTCAGCTTCTTACCAGGAGATTGTGCATCCCTGCTTTTAGGAACATAATTTTATATTATCTGCATCACCTGGAGACAGGGCTAAACTGAGCTCCTATTTGCTTGTGTGTACCCACAGGAATCCTGACTTCTCTTTCATGAGAGACAAATCCAAAAGCATCTCCAGTTTCTCCTTTCTCCATTTCTGGATGTTTCCCTCAGTACTAATTTGAAAAACAGTGATGAAAGGAGAAGATTGTCCTGGAGAAAGGTAAATGATTTTTAAAAGTTCTTTTGTCACCACAGTCACAAAGAGATTTTCGATATCAAGTGTGTATGGGGATAGACTCTAATCAAAGAGGTTTCACATTCCACGAATGTAGGACTCTGAATGAAGCTACCTTATATTAGAAGTGTTTTTGTCACTTTCAGAATAGATTGGTGGGAAATCCCCTGCTTCAGCTTTCCTACAGAATTTTTTTTCTTAATTCTCAGCATTGGTCATTTCCCCCAAGCACATTTGTTTCACAGAGTCACAGAATGGAAAGGATCTCTAAAGATCATCCAGTTCCAACCCTCCAGCTGTGGGCATGGAAGTTTTGCTCTAGCCTCTGATTACTCAATTACTCTGATTACTCTGATTACCCTGTCCAGCCTGAACTTTTTCCTCATCTGAGATGCCCTTATAATTTCCATGGCACAAAATTCTTCACAAAGCTGGCTAACATGACAGTCAGGAGTCTCCAGATAAATGGAAATTGAAAAGTCCTCAATTGCCTTTGGGACATTATTAGATTAAGAGGACTTGGAAAGGTATATTTTTATATTACAGTAATTTCTCGATTATAAGCTGCACCTTTTTCATTGAAGAATCCAGCCTACCCCAGTAGTGCGGCTTATATTCAGGTGCGGCTTATCTATGGACAAATCCCAGTGACATGCCAACCCAGAAGTGAGAGCCAGCTGGGGAGGGTGCCTGGGGCTGCCTTTAAAGGCTTCGCTGATCTGTTACTAATTTGTTACTTTGTTACACATGGATCCTCGCTTAAAAAAAAAAAAAAAAAAAAAGTGTGGCTTATAATTGTGAAATTACTGTACTTTTTTCAGTTTTAATGAGATATCTCAAAACTGCTGTTCAAAGTTTTTGCCATATCCCATCAGTGCAGTGGACATACATCCCAGTGTTTATTAATAATTTTTATCATTGTCTAAAATTGCTTGAAAGAACTGATGAGTAGTTTCAGATGGATTGACTCATAACACACTGGCCTAGGCTGGAAAGTGACAGAGAGTTTAAGTCCTTACTATATTTTTGCTTTTTTTTTCTTTTCAGCATGTGATATGAAAAGAAAATAAGGAGGCATGTTTAATTTTCCATGTTCAAGCATGTAACAGCTAGTCATGCACATGAGATTTGGCATCTATGAAACCAGCTGTCTCTTGTAAAAATCAGGTCCAAGTATTTTATCCAAATTCTTATGAAATTCTCTCAGTTTGTCTACTTAAGGACACTTAGCATTGCAAATTTACAGGAGTAAAATTCAGTCTGGCTTCAAAACCTTGCAATGTAATTAACTGAGACTTTATAAAAAAAACATAATTTGCAAGCCAGCACACTATTAACATATTAATACTCTGACCCTTTCTGTATGAGGCTCATGAATTCAGTTGTGCTACATCTATAGGATGCTGTGACGGAAGTAGAAAAGTAAGGTAATGTAGCTCAATTACACCAATCAAAAGGTTGCTGTGTTCAAAGACAAGGATTAGTGTTAATAATTTTTCTCCAGGGAAGAAAATGCTCGATCCAGGTTCCTTTAGGGCCTGTAGATCCTTGTCAGGATGCAGAAGGGAAAGAACTCACATAACTAGGTCATTTCAGCTCCTTTTGTTTGGCAAGAATGGCCTATGAGATAAAACATTAGGAAAGGCTTTCCTCCATAATTGTTATTTTGTTATCATTGACTACATTTACTAGGGTTGTATAAATGCATCAGTAAATAGATATTGCTTAAATCTTTAAAAATTGTCATTAAAAATCTAAACATTCCTCAGTATTGGTTCAAGATTCTTAACAACATTTATTATACAATGGAATAATAATTAGAGACAGTGCATAAAATGCACAGGTATTTTGCATTTATCTTTGTATATGTTATTTTTAAATTGTTTGCCGTGTTGCAGAAACACAATGCACCTGAAACTGGGACAATACATCTTAGACATACTATTCACATTTGAAATGGAAATAAATATGTCTGCAGTGAGTCTATAACAAGTTTACCTCCCTTTCCACCATTTTAATAATTTTCTTACAGTAAGGAGAGGTGCAAGCAGAATATGAGATACATGTGTAGAGCTTGCAGCTCCAGCAGATGAACAGCTCCTCTAAGTTCAATGTCTCTGATGACTTTTAAGGGGGCTAAAAAAGGACAGAATCAGAGGGGAATGCATCCAAGGCTGATTAATCTTAATCGGGCAGCTGTCAAAGATAGTAAAGGCTCTTGTCAGTGCCCCTATAGCTCCTGCCACAAGCCCAGGAGAATGATACCCCGATTTGTCCACCTCCAGTAAAAAATTTACTGATACTGTTGTGATAGCTTTGCTGTTTTTCTCTGGAAGCTCTGTCTTTACATTAGACAAGTATTTGAATTAAGGCAAAATATGGTGGTAGATAATGGAAAGCAGGAAGGTGGAGGTACCTTCTGTTAAGCCTATTTATGTTCTGATATATTATTAACACTTGTCTTGGATTTCTTTGAAATTTCAGAACTGAAATTCAGTCCCTGATAAGTCATTGAAAAAACTGTTTCTGTGTGTTGCTAAGATCTTCTTCTGATAACGAGTCACAGGGAGAGGAGTGCATGGCAGATTCCTGTGCTTTTATGTTCACTGTGTGCCCACTAATTCTTAAATTCAGTGAGATAGTGTTGGATCACATTATAAGCTTGTCACATGCAAATATTTCTATTCTTTGGTGTACCACCATTTTCAGTTATTTTGAATTCTGCAGGTGAATAAAATGGCCTCTGTGACTTTGAAAGAGGTTGCCAAAATCTATGCTGTACTATTTCCCTATTAACAACAAAATTATTTAGGAAGAATTTTTTTGTGCACTAGTATATGTATATAAGTAAAATAAATAATTCATGCAAAACATACTGTGCATATTGTGTTTTTCTCCAGTTATTACAGGAATATGTTATTAACATGCTTAGGCTTCTGTAGAGGTTTCATTTTTCATGTCTTTTCTACATACTTCTAGTTTCCCCATTCTTATGAAGTTCCTAGCTTCTAAATAAATTATGTCACATTGAAAAGTTTTATGGGAATTAGAACCATAAAAATTAGGTCTTTGGGGGTATGGGTTTAAATGACTTCCTGGCTTCTTAGGTGTGTGATTTTTCTCTCATTCACTATAGATTTGCGTTGTTAACAAGAAAGAAAGAAGAGTGAAATTTTTGTTTAAAAGTAGGAATTGTGGTTCTTTTTCTCTTACACAAAATAAACAACCTCAATGCTTTCAAATGCTTTCAAATTTTGTGCATTATAAAATGTTCTTGTTTAATTGCCATGTTTTGATTAAATCAGATTGCTTGTTTTCCTATTTTAACTTATTTTTAATCACAGTGAAAGAGTAGTTCTAGATGACAGCTAACAGTAGTGGTCAAAATGGAATTTTCCAATTTTATTGTAAGGTATCATTATATTTTTTAGGTGACACTTCCTCACATTAGACATGTTTCCCAGAATTTGTCTCCCATGAATTCTCATTTCCTACAAGAAATATGTAGCATCAAGTAATTTACAAGAGCTCTAACAATGGTTTCTTTTTCCACAAAGTATTGTGTCACTACTGATTTATACCAATGAAAAGGAGAGAAAATTCAAGTCATACTATTTCCTTATATGAAGCAGTGTGTGGAAATAGTCAAAAGAAGAGTCCAGTGGTGTGAAAATTATATTTGCAACATTTTTTTTCTGTCTCTATATTTTCAGTGGATTTTGTTCAATTTTAGAGTTTTGCAGCTCAGTTTTTCAGAAGGGCAAATTTTGGAGATTATTAGCTGATATAAATATTATGAGTTTTTTATTTATTAGTATACCTTGTACCTTAAATCTGACTTTATGCATTCCAGTTCCTCAGAATCAGGTACATAGATTTGCCTGGCTAGAGTTAAATCTTGTTTTGATCTTGGGCTTTATGCTGTTGTAGGCAGGGTATCGAGTCTGATTTGCTTCTTGAAATCGACCTGTGTCACTAATTTCTGGTATATAAGGAAGCCAGGAGGAGATATATATATCTAAATAAATATAATAATATACATATATATATATATAATCACAGACTTCAAGAAAAAGGATAATTGCTTTGACAGTTATAAATACCTCACAAACTATGGTCACTTGAAGAGAAGAGTTTTATTTTCCAGTCTTATGAAGTGATATTCATCTAGCCATACAAGGATACCTAAAATATGTTTCTGAGTTAATGAATATAAGCTTGCTCTGTAGTTAACAGAATGAAACAGGTATTTTTCTGAGTAGTGTGTCTCGTTAAAAGGTAGACCTCTGAAATATGTCAAATGACTTAAAAGTTCTTCTAAAAAAGTTCTTCTAAAATTCTACTAACAAAATGGACTCTAGGCCAACTATCTTAGAGATAAATATTCTGTTCATGGCTGATGCTGGGTGAGATGAATCCTGCACTATTCATCTAACCACAAGAACTACAAACTGTTTGACTTACAAAAATGTGCTGACATATCCTGCTCTATTTTAAGCATATTTAAGAAACTCGGTGATGTTTCTCTAGGTCTGTCAAAAACTATTAATAGAAATCAGCAAAGAGGGGTGGTTTATGTTTAGTTCCGTCAGCACAGATTCATTTTGTGATTGAAGCAGTTTTGAGCATTTCTGTTCAAGGCTACACAATGAGGTCACGAGAAGGGGAGAAAGCAAACCCTGAATCCATTTCCCCTTCTGCATTTTGAATAGGGTGTGAAATTGTTCTAATACAATTCCAATAGAATCAATGATTTTTAGTATTCTCAACCTAAGAAACAATTTTGCCAATTTCCTCCAGGTAACACTGCATCTCTCAGCTTATTACCAGCAGTGTGTAAAAGACACAGATGCAAACTTATCAAAGACTAACCAAGACAGGGTATCTCTGATCCCTTGATTCCCTTAGGGGAACTCCTTCCACTTAATGCTGTGCAAGCTAGTTATTTTCTCAAGCTCTCTGGAGGCTTCTGAAATTTATTTCCAAAGGTGTCTATTCATAACGTGTTGCTTTTTTTAATACTGTTTTGCATTTATTTATAAAGTGGAATTTATGCTTTTTAAAAATCTTGTGTGCATGAGATATTTGTTTCCTCTTTGTATTCCCTTACTGCACGATAACCCCTTATGAGGGGTGAAAGATGCACTCATTTTTCAAATTTTCGACTGTTTCTCATAGAGAATAAATGTGTGCTGACTCACTTATTTAGCAGAAAATTCAGTTTAAAATCTTCTGATTTCTGCAGTATATAACCATATCTCCATCTCAAAGGAAATCTAGTTTCTAGAGAGCCTTTTTTAGGCATTACTTTCACAGAAGCATAGTTTTCAAGTATGCTAACTCTTATTGATTAAAAAATCTCAGAGCCACCTAGTAGTACATCAATGGCTAAGCCAATAAAAACAAATAGCATTGTAACTGATCACGCACATAGGCAGATTCTCAGCGGGTGTATATCATCTTCGGTTCATTAACCTCAATGCAGCTAAATGGATTTTACATCAGCCCCAGATCTAACTTTAATGTGTGAATCTGTTACCAAAAAAAAAAAAAAAAAAAAAAAAAAAAAAGGAAACATTTATTGAGAGATCAGAATTTGTAGCATTTTTAATGCATGTTTTGCAGAGGCTGACTATTGCTGTGTGAAGGAATCCTGCCTCTACTAAAATATTTCTGACACTTCCTGACACCCTAAATTCTTCACGAGAAAGAAAGAAAAAAGAAGTACTCTTTTCTTATCAGACTTTCATGGATGTGTCTATGTTTTGGTTTAAAGTTCTTTGATGGCTTGTGGAAGTTGCTACACAAATAGTTCCTGAGACTGAAATACTGTTTTGCTGTATCTGAGAATAGTAACTGCACAGGGTGTGAGTTCTGAAAATAACAGCCACAAAATAAAGGGTAATGTCAGGAAAAAATCTGGGCTGTAAATTATTGTAAGGGAAATAGAGAATGATTCTTCCATTTTTCTGCTAGACACCTCAATGCCTTGCTTCAGCACTGAGCCCTTGTCAAATCTTTGGATTATTGTAGATGCATAGGCTCTACCCAAATCTTATTGCATCTTCTGTTGACAAAAGCATTATGGACAGTCTAGGTTTTGAGGAAATACAGCTTGGCACATGTCTTTTCTCTAGAATATGTGACTGCTTAAAATTTCAGCCAAGAAGTTTTGGTGATGAGTGTGAAAAAAAGAATAAATAAATATTCCAACAAAACCAAATTAAAACAACATAAAAAGAGACTTTCACCTGGTGAAGTAAACCTTGTTACTTAGATGAAACTTGAACAGCCCTTCAAACTATTAAAAAAATATCATTCTGATGAGTCAGACACAGCTCAAAATAAACTGAGAAAAATATTGTGTAATAATTCTTGAAAACGTTCCTTCTGTTTCCTGGCCTTAGTTAAATTATCATTGACACAAACAGCTGTATAACTCATGGGTGAAATTGTCTTCTTTTGTAGCTGGTGTGCTTAGGAAAAAATAATGTATTTAATCTTTAGCTTCATGGGTGGCTAATACTGGGACAATATTTCTGTGGTGAGACTGCCTTTAACAGTGTGTCCCCTTGTTTACATTATATACCAGTGATATTATTGTAGTTTTTGTATCTGTGTATTGAATATGTCAGAGTATGTGCACAGCAAAATCAATGTAGATGGTGTTAATAAAGTTGAGCACAAGGTGCTAGCATACATAACATAGTCACTGGGTAATGTTTCAATACTCATGTTTCATCTTAGTAGCCAAGGCACTAAACTTGACTCAAATTTTGTTTGTTCTTTATATCTGCTTGCACTAATGATTGAAAAATACTGCAGTTAATTAGTTTATGCATTTCCTTCTTGTTTTTATTTATGTGAAGTGAGGTTTAAGACTTAACTTAAACCAGACAGGAAATGTTCTTTTCTGATTGTGGGTGCTTCTAAAAATGAGACAAAATTGATGAAGTCCAGAACCTGTCTTGCCATTGTAATATAGTAAACTAGATGTAAAGTAGAATAAATGGGTAACACAGAAATGTGAACAGTTTCTGTTAACCACGTGCCTCCCATATCCTGTACTATATGATACTCTGATGCCTAGATATTTTAGAGATCCTTCTCCAAGAAGCCTGTTAGCAAGAATGCAGCTCAGATTAAACAAGACAATGCTCAGACCTGTGTTCTGGCACTGTTTATTTTATGTAGAGAGAGGCAAATATTGTAAGCTGGGCTGGGTTTTCCCAGGCCCAGGGGTGAGGTTGTTTCAGAAAGACCAGGAAGACTGCATTTCTCATGGGTCCAGGATGATTTAACTAAAGGGGACAGCTACATTTCAAGAAACGTGCAACCTTCCTTCCCACTGGATACACACTGATGGTTCCTTCTGGTCAGCCTGTGCTTCCAAGGGCTTAGGAACAAGGACAGATAGTGATAATGGCAAGATATATTTTCAGGTGAAAAAAATTCTCAATTTAAAATAGCCTGAGAAAGGTTGGATGACCCAGTGGGAGATTACCAGCATTCCATATGGCAATGTTTACAAGTTAAGCTATATGGGGGATTTCTTGCAGTTGGGAAAATTTACCAAGGTCACCATCCCTCTTGCGTGATGGGCAGTACCAGTTTATTTCCAGGAAAGTGTATGAAATATGTAGACAACATTTTTCTGCTTTAATTTTTTGATTATTTACTAATGCATTTTGTTTGGGGGTGGCATTAGCAGATGACTCAGGAGTGTGCTAAAGCCATATGGTCTTGTGTTTGTGTTTGAGGACAGGTACTCAAGGGATCCTCTGCTCTTCTACTACTGAGAATGAAGAATGTGCACTGTGAGCACTTAACTGTCCTGGTCAGCTACATCAGCTCTTGCAGCATCTGTGAAAATCTAGGAAAGTTTCTATACTTTACAAGGTGACATCATAAAAGTTCCAGGAAGACAACTGAGCTGACCCTTAGAAAGACCTTTTCATTTTCCATACACTTTTCCTAACACTGAAATTTATATATTTTGAAATACCATTATATTGCTTTATCCACAGGAAAAAAATACAATGTAGTATGAGGAGAAAAGCATGTATAGCTGAGAATGACAGTTGGCTGCAATAAATTTTGACATGTGAATAGTCGCTCCAGAGAACACTGTGGGATAAATGGCAGAGGATGGCCAAGGACTAATCACATCTTCTTCTAAAGGTGTGACCTTCCACATTAAAGAGTCTTTAATTCCATGATATTATTAGTTCAGGTGGGTGTCAGTGAATAATAACATTTTACAGGGCTTTTCTTTGGCTTTCTCTTATACAACAATTGACCAGACTTATTCGATTAAGGAACTGTGGCAAGAGATGAGCCTTGGTAAGATGAACCTTGGAGAAAAGTATGTCACAGTAAAGAAAGTAAAATACCCCATGTAGCTCGTTGTCAGAAACTCTATTCTATTTTGATTTTCCATTTTGTCTTATGTTTAGTTACTAACATAATGGTGTGTCCAACACACAAGGGTCAGTTCAAATTGTCTTTCCTGTTAGCATCAAAACCATGCAAAAACCCCCAAAAAGTCATAAACCACCACAACTAAAAACAAAACCCTAGAAGATGTTTTCTTGAGCCTCTAGTTTATCTCAGTTGCAGAAATGAATGTGCTAGACCCATAGAAAAAATCCTCCTCCTACTCAAATTTGAACAAGTACGACGAGTCTTCCTATTTCTGAGTCATTGTCAAATGAGACCTACAGCATGAAGTACAGGAATGAACTGCATGAGGTCTAGACTGCTCTCAATATGTGTGGAGTTTTCAAGTCTACAGCTTTCAATTCTTTTTTCTATCTGCAATCCATGTCAGGTTTTAGCACTCTTCCTGGAGGAGGCAAAAAAGGAAAAAAAAAAAGGGGAAGCATTTCCTGTATGAGTGGTTTCTGTTTGCACCTGTTTGCATCACTATTCACTTGCAATGGTGGAGGGCAAGGGTGAATTGGAGCCTCATCTGGAATTCTCCAGAAGAACTGGAGGAAAAGGCTATGAAGAAGTTGCAGTAGTTGCAATGTCTGAAATGCAGAACACCAGAAATGAAAATGAAAAAGATTTGCTCTGTAGTATGAAATCTAGCTTCTGTGCGCTACAGTGCATAATACAAAAGTGCAAATCTTATTAGAAACAAATGAAGTCAAAAATTTCTATGGAAATTGAGTATAAAATATATATGGCTGAAGAACTTTGGGCATTTGGGGAAGCAAACAGTACTCTAGTTCTTGATTTACGTATGTTGTATTCAGATTTGTCTGCTTATTATGTGCAGATTTTTCCTGGTTATTTCCCCCAAAATTTTCTTCTGGGGCTTTTTGTTTGTTTGTTTGTTTGTTAAAGCTTGGTGAATACAGACAGTTTTTTCTCTTTCCTGCTTATTTGCAAAACAGAGGAACTGCTCCAGCAGAAATATTTTATCTTTCATGTCCTTAAATTACTGAGCAAATCATTCTCTGCCAACAGAGACATTTCTACTCCACCTTTTAGTTTCAAGACTTCTGAAAATCCTGCCCTGCTGGCAAATTAGAAAAGGCAGGCATAGATCACATAAAATTTTCCAGTAAGAAGTTTTACTAAAATCATGTTTAACTCCTTGCCTCATGTCTGACACCAATCTCAGATTCTTGAAAAAGGACTTAGCAAGGGACAAAAAACCACAGCCAAAGTGATTTTGTTTGAATGAATTATAGGTGCCAAAGCTTTTTCTTCCAAGATCCTGATCAGTCCAAGTACTTGTCTACATTGAAAGTACACAAGTGCATTCACACACTTACACATATCAAATGTGTTACTGGATAAAATTACCAGCCAACAGAGACCATAGCTGTAAGGAAGATCAGGGCTGAGAAGCAACCTGGGAATTCATGGACCTCTCCTCAACAGACTGAGAAGGGACACCAGATGTTTCCAGCCCACACTCTTCAGCAAGGCTGAGGTCTTTGCAATAGGGCAGTGAGAGTGAAAAAGAAGAAAATGGAATCATTGAATATGGGGCAATGGCTGCAAGAAGCTGCTTAATGCAGAGATAAGGAGGCCAGTGTTTTAGGAAGTCTTTCAGTGTGAGCCACTTGTCTGTGCCTGTCAATGAATAATTAAACTGCAACTTTTTAAAGGATACTAACCTAGACTGAGTATCTAAAAACTACTTAAAATTTTAACTTTAATGAGCACTTTAAAAATGTATCTTTATGATACTAAAACTAATATGCATGTTTTTTAAGGCAAAAAATTATAAGATGATGTTCTTTATATTTATGCTGTCACTCATGCTTTGACTCTGATCACTTATCTGGATAATTAAGCAGTATCACTGAGGAACCAGATACCAGAAATCTGATATTAATCCATCCCTCCTAATAGTAACGCAAAGCCACTGGGGTGGAAAGCAGCCTAGTCTTCCTAATCCCCTTTTACCAACATTTCGGCATCAGCATATCTCATTTATTTTCAAAAGTGGTTCAAGACACACTATCGCTGGCTTAAGTCTAATTTAGGCTTTAAATCAAAATATATTAAGAAATGCAAAAATAGTCAAGATTACCAAGATTTCTTGAGGGAATGATTCACAACCAGCTCATGTCCCTCTGACAGGAACCAGGGACAGCTAAATGATTGTTGCATGCCTGCATTGCTTTAAGGTACAACACTTTCCTTTGAATTAAAAGAAGGCAGGATTACAGTGGAGACCTTGAGATCCCACTGCCATACTTATCAGGTATATGTTAATAATAGTCTGAGCAACTTCTACAGACATAATTCACCTGCCAGTACTGAAGAGTCCAAGGCTATTCTGTTCTCTCCCTTGTGTGCATGTGCCAGTGTTTATGTGAGCCTTGTTGCCCCCTTCAGAGTATTCTTGATCCTTGTATTTTTGCACTCAGTTTCAGGACTGCCCTAAAGTCCTGTTTTTCACTGTTGCCCCCAATATCCCCTTGCACATTTTGAGGTGGTTTGACTTGAACCCAACATGAATACAATTTGACATGTACCACAGCAGTAAGGGTGGCGGGTAATTTTCCAAATAGGAAAGCTGCACACCTGTCCCTTGCCTCCTCCATGCAAACCAACCTGCAAGAGATGAGCAACTCACACCCAGACTGAACATCATCCTCAGGCTGTGCTCATGGTGCAGAAGCACAACCCCAGCTGCTGACACGAGTTTGGGCTCTGTTCTTGGCTTGTGGTGTGAGGCAGGTCCAGCTGTCTCACTTTCTATGGCAACCTCATTCATCCAGCCCTGGTCTCAAGTGGCTGGAGTTGGTGCTGGGCAGTTACTTCTGAAAGCTGACAAGCTACAGATATTGGTGTGTTTGAATCATGAATGGCAACGTTGATTTTGATAGTTATCTGACTACAGGTTATGGACTATTTACTGTCGTGTCATTGTATTAGCTACTGCTGGCATCCCCCTGTGCATATTGAAGCTGTAATACTTTGAACTCCCAGCTGAAAAACTAAATATATTATGACAAAAAACAGTAGGAACCAAGCTTAGCCACCTACTTCAGCCCCAAGGTGATGCCTTTCCTGAGGGTCTTGAGGAGGAGCTGAGAAGACATATTAACCTTAGACACTAACCTTACCTATAACAAAGTTTTCAAAGGCAGTGTAATGGGGACAGAGTCCATGTGTCATCATAGTAAAAGTATGAGGCACTTTCACCTTGTTTTTGTGGCTCTGCCATCAGAGACAGACACACTTCAGTGCAGGAGCCTTCAGGAGACTGCTGGTTTCCCATGTATATTTTATTAAGTGTTAGTGCCACCAAACACTGTACAGATGGGGGAATCTATCACTTTATAAAATAATTAGTCTGCTATTTTCATGACAAGAAGAAACAGCAGCATGTAGGCAGCAAACTGAGGGGCTGCTTTTGCCTTCCTCATCGTTTTTGTATTTTTTACCAAAACAGGAAAATATTTTTACAGGATAGGCGAATAGTGCCAGTGGATTTAAATTAGAGCATCCTTAATTAATATGTCAGAATATGAGAAATGATGAAAATATGTATAATTAAATTCTTGCACTTAAAACAGAATTATACTATGTGACTAAAATAGATCAGGGACTTAGTGTGAGTGTGTATGCTTTTTATTTTTTTCCCTTATTTTTTTATTTTAATTAAAGAAAATAAAATTCTGGTGTCTTTGCACTATCTTGATTAGGTGCCTGGCTAAGAGATAGGTCACCCCAAAAATTACACACTATTTGTGAAAATGAAAAGAATTTTCCCAGTTCTATGAGTATAGTGTTATTTTCAGGCTAATATACAGTAGTAATAGCTTGGCATTGTGGCAACCTACATTGCCAATAATAAGAAGCTGTTTGAGACAGGTGCTTGAAAGAGCAAACTTCTTACATAAATTAAATACCTATTTTCAACTACATAGCTCCAATTTTCAAAGGCAGTGAGTGATTCTGGGTATTCTAGTTTTCCAGGACTCAAAATCAGACATACGCAGAGGGTCTGATTTTCTAATTTTCAGTGTTTATGGAAGATCCAGCTTCATTAAAATGTCTGAGTGCCTCTTTTCTTCCCCTGTCACTCAGGAGTTCAATCAAATAGGTCAGTTTGGATGCTAGGTCACACCTATGCAGTGAGTAACTTTACAGACTATTTTATATTAGACATTTTTTACTCTGATAATCTCTTCTTCTTGTGCATGTGCTGTACTTTTTTTTAGTTTAAGAGAAATATCTTAAACAGAAAATTTCTTTTTGTCTCTACTTTATGGAAGATTTAAAAACACTTATGTGAAAATTAATTGTAGACTAAAACTGATGTGTAAAATATGTGGACATGTAACAGGTCTGTATGAAACAAACAAAAGACTTTCCTTAAAAAATCCCATCTGGTTCTGAATAAAAAAAAACATTAATTATTCAATTATTTGATATATCAGTCATATAAATCTCCACTTCTTTCACAATCTGTCTCAGCAAAGGTTGTCACTATGCATCCCACTCAGATCCTCAAAAGATTTCAAAATTCGGAACCCAGCCTGGATACCAGCATTAAAAGGGGAAAGGTCCAGCTGCATCCAGTGGCAAAAAAACCCCATAAACTACATATAATGAAGAAGTAATTGTAGGAAATTGAGTTTTCTGTTCTTGTACTTTCCAGCATTCAGCTCTTCAAAGAGATAGCAAATATTCTATTGGGTAACATTTAACCCAAACTAATAGGTCCAATCTCACATACTCAAATAAATCATAATGTCTTTTCAATTAGTTTGCGCTTTTGCTCGCTGCTGTCCTGAATAATTAGGAAAACAATTCACATTTCACTAGGAGATGATATGAAGTGTTATTCCTGTGATAATTACTAAGCTGCAGTTCAGTTTCCCTGGCTCCCACCAGGTCACCAGGGCACAAAAGAGGACACCATGAGAGCATTAATGAGCTCTCATTGAAGATGTTAAAAAGCTTGTATTGATCTGTTTGTCCAAGAAGGAGATATTTAAGCCTTTCTGCTGAGGGCAGGAGAGACAGAGATTCATATCACAAAGCCTTTTATCCAACCCCTTCTGTTTCTAGCTTCAGTATTGCCCAGTCTCAGCATGTCTGGTCCTGGAGGTCATACTTTTAAACTTTCACAACATTTTTTTTTTCCTTTTGCTCTTTCTTCTTTTTTTTTTTTTCCCCTTGGTTAAAAAAAAAAAAAAAAAAAAAAAAAAAAAAAAAGAAAAAAAAGAAAAAGAAAAGAAAAAAAAAGAAAAAAAAGAAAAAAAAAGGAAAGAGAGATAATATACAGTGTACACTTAACCTTTACTACAGGGATCCCTTTACACAGCAAGCTATTTCTGAGAACAAGCTGCAGTGCAGTAAGATCTCCCTTCTCACTATATACCACTAACACACATCTCAATTAAATTAAGGACACTCCAGATAACGCAAAGTCTGACTCAGTGCAAAATTTTGTTCATATTTTGCAAGTGGATCAAATCAAATCCCTTTTGGTGGAGGTCAATCAGACTTTTTTCTCCAACATCACTGCCTTTTTGTGAATTTCTGCACTTGCTATTTCTGGCTGGAAGCAGAAGTGGAAGATCTGTAAGGCTACAAAATCATCAGTTCTTGTGGTATCTTCAGAGGAGATTTCTTTCTGCAGGCAGGAGAGGCAAATCTTGTCCTGCTTTCAACTCTCTGCATTGTTATGATATATTGCAGCTGTAAACTGGTTCTGGGTACACTTTACTACTCATCAATTTTGTCTGCTTTCTTTTAAATGCCACAATGAACTGACAGTGAGCATTTGCAGCCTGTCTGGGATAGAGTATGGGAAAAAATTAATGTAACTGTAAAAGCTGTATTTTCTTTGTTTATATTTGTCACCTGAACCAGCTGTTGTCTGGTTCAGCAAGGTTATATCTCCATTTTCACTACATCTTATTCACATTCTTTTTTGTATGAGCAACTCAGTAAGGCCACTTGTGTGGGTCTGTTGTAACTGATTGCTGAAGAGACACGTTGGGATTTTTCATGGATATTGTTAAGGAGGTGTTCAAGGTGTGCTTCTTTCTTAACATACAGTAAAGGCCATTATAGCTGAAAATATCTCAGTGTTAGTTTTAAGCATCTAGATCAGTGCAATGATGAGACCCTGACAGAAGGGCTGGTAAGAAAGAATTTCCCAGGATATTAGAGAAGGCCACTCCATCTTAAGGCTGTAATTAGGGTATAAGATCAGAGCTCCATCCTATTCTTCCTGACTTGCTATTCTCTTCAGTCTTAAGTACAGTATTTTCACAATTATAAGCCGCACCCAAATATAAGCTGTGCTTTTTTTTTTTTTTTTTTTTAACTCCGCACGGCAGAGGGGGCCGGGCGCTCCAGCCCGGCCTCACACAGCCCGGCTTCCCAGCGGCAGGGGCCAGCCTGCCCTTGCGCAGCCCCCATTCCTGGTGGTCCCCTGTTCCCAATGGCTCCCGGCGGCACAGGGGCTGGCCTGCACATTTGCAGCCCCCGTTCCTGGGGGTCCCACGCTCCCGGCGGCTCCCGGTGGCACAGGGGCCGGCCCGCTCACTTGCCACTCTGCTTGGCCGGCTCTCACTTCCGGGTTGGCATTTCACTGGGATTTGTCCATAGATAAGCCGCACCTGAATATAAGCCGCACCACTGGGGTAGGTTGGATTCTTCAATGAAAAAGGTGCGGCTTATATTCGTGAAATTACTGTAACTTGAATATCACGGCCAATTCTAAGATGTATTTTTTTTTGAGAATAGTCCAGCACTGCAGAATGAATGAACATACAAATCACACTCCCAATGGCCTGATGCAGCAATCACCACTTCAGGGATGGAGCTGGCAACAGACCCTGTGCATCTCTGCCACTTGTGTGAACCGCTTAATAAAGATAGGAGGGAAAGATTCAGGAACAAATAAAATTGGACACGGATAGGAAGTAATGACCCTTGAGTGACAACTGAGGTGATGTGGATGAATATTAAATGTGAAGGGTCTGAATAATTCATTGAAGGTTCAAGGTAAAAGGGTTAACCTGATAACATCTTCTTACTGACACCTCACTCAGGGTGGAAATCCCAATTCTGTGATGCTTTTCAAACTTGGAGTCCCTCTGTGCATAGGGAGAGTTATGCTGGTGGTCTTCCTCCTTCCCACTATTGGTAATTCACAATGGACAAAGGTCATCCTGTGAGTGCTGGTAACTTTACCACAAGCTGTACATCTGCAGTAATGTTCAGCCTCTGGGCTGTCATGGAAGCAGTTAGGGGGAAAGTTGAAAAATGTATCAGGAGTTATGTGGCCATCAGGAAAAGGTTGTTAAACTTTGAAATTTACTGCCCAGGGAGAGGATGGAGTCACTACCCCTGGAGATGTTCAGGTGATGAGTAGGCTTGGCCCTTAGTGTCCTGGTCCAGCATGAGTTACTCTGGGATGGTGAATCATTCCAGAGCAAACTAGATCTCCCGATTTTACACTGTCAAATTATTGTGGTATGATTTAATCAAGATCTGTACAGAAGTTTGAAATTCTCCTAGTTCTCTGATATTTTCTGTTTCTTCAAGAATATCTAGACAGCTGGTGCATTGCTGCAAGGGCCATTGGGTAAGGTAACATAGCTTCAGGATGAAGCTGAGGCAAACACAGACTGCTTCTGAATAAAAGCATCCACACAGGATTCTGACACAGTAAACTAATATACTGTTTCTTACACTTTTTAGAGAATATCTTTCTTGTCAATCTCTATACATGAAGACAGTAGGATCCTCACCAATATGGAGAAGAACTGAAATCTACTTCTCCAGTTCTACCTACTGCAAACATTAAATTTAATCAGTTGATTTTTAAATACAAACTTTATCTTCTCACTGGCAGGTTCAGTTTCAATAAGTCCTTTACTGCCTTTCCTCAAAAAGATGCTCACTTTCATCATCACAATTTTAAATTTCTGACTGAAACAAGGAGGACTGATCAAAAGTACACTCCTGTTAAGTGGGGAAGGTCAGACCTCTCTGATGGTTCAGCAGACATGCTAAGTGACTCTTCCTCAGTTACTGCACTGCAATATTACCAACAGCCTCCTGTATGGGTTTTGGAGAGTAGTAATCCCAGAGCTATGAAGAACTGGGAGGAAAAAAAAACCATGGAGATGGAGAAATAAATAAAAAATAAAGGAAATCTGATCTGTGCTGGAAGAAGATAGTGAAAATATGCTTAGCTTCTACATAATGAGTGTGCTATAAACCGGTATGTGCACTAAGAGGCACTGACCTTAGAGACCTGTACAGATAAACATGTACTGTGGGAAAGTTAATCAAATTAACTGATCTTTAACCCAGCAATGTAAAAGTTTTCTTCTGACTTCAGTTTTCAGCCTCCTATTAACAGTTATTTATAAAAAAAAGAAGGAAAGGGTAAAGTCAACTGTGGAAAGAATTGCAGCAGTGGCAGAAAACCCTTAGTCCCCTCAGTTTTAATGTCTGTCTACCAGACTGGTTTTCACATGACACCTCTCTATAAATGACTCCTTCTGTACACTTAGATCATCAAACAGACCAAGAAGACTGCAAGGTGCCTGACACGCTTTTCTCAGGATTCAAATTAAAACACTGACTTGAGATTTTATTTTAAATAGTGCCCTACTTGCTTATTTTGCTGAAATCAGATGGTTGGGAACTTGCAAGCTATACACAGTCCTGCTTAATGCAAATTGTACATTTTTATCATAAAGGTTAACAGAGAGGCATGCATTTCTGATTCTGAGTTCTCATTTAAGTTTGAAATTAAAAGACTTCCCATTCTTCTCCACTTTGCAGGAACTACACACAGCACCACCTCTACTCCTCAAACTACAAAATTAGTACTTCAGGGAATTGGGCTCTCTGCCTGACACTAATCAGTGAATGTTTGGGTTTAACCATTCTTTCAAAGGATGATTCTTGCAGTTGTAGCAGCCTAGGTTGTACTTGACAGCTCTTCTTCTGCAAAACAGCAGCAGACAAATCCATGAGGCCAAGCATTGTTTAGGATCCCTTATTAGTTAAATAAAAACAATTCTCTATTTTGGCACAAAGAAGAAAAATATTCATTTAAACCTGATTACTATTTGCTTAGCAGAAGGTTGTTTGGGGCACTCTAAATAAGGTCTGTCCCCTTACATGCTACCTGCCAAAACTGTAATTAGCCACTGTATATAGAAAAAAAATAGCTTTTTTTTTTGTATATAGCTTTATATGGTAACTTTCTTCCTATAAAACAGGTGCTATCCTTTCCAGTCATCAGCTACAGAAAACTAGTAAGGCAAAAAGATTGGTACTGCGTAACTCAGAGGGACTGGGAAGAAGAAAAGACAACTATGGCCAATTTCCATCCAAATAGCTATTATCACATTACTACTATCAGTTATTAAAATCTCATCATGCAACATTTAACGTGCTCCTAAAATTTGAAAGTGTGAGAAAATTAGAAGGAGAAGAAATATAAGAGTTCTGGGTATCCTCTTAGTGTAAATCTACCATCATAGAAGTCATGTGCCTTGACCAAAACTAGCTCCTGCTATTCTCCCATTCACTGCAATCTGGAAAGTGAGGCCATAAAGACAGTCTGAAAGCATTAGGCCAAGTCTTGCTTGCATTGAAAATAGGGAAGTGTTTAAATAAAAACAGAAATTAATTAATTGAGACAAAGTAATTAGGATCACATCAGTGGTTGAACACTGATCATGTGTTGTCTTTTAGAGTTCCTCTTTTTCCTGTTCAGTGACTTACAACAAAAAATCAAAGTGATGGAAATTATTTTAAAACACATATATCTCAGGATTCAACCAATGAACATCTTATTTTCCTTTGACTTTGCATGATTTGCAGTGATTATCCTTTGACTGTTGAGTGAGAATGGTGCTGTGTTTGGAGGGATATTTTAATGTTTTCAGCCTTTGAAAGTGAAGCTGTTTAGGATTTCTTCAGTATTCTCCTCTCTGCTATCTTTCAAAATACTGACTGGCCCAAAAAAAAAAAAAATATTTATGCCCTGTGAGACACAATTTTTGGGAAAAAGATTTCAGAGATTTGCCCTGCAATAATCTGTAACTCGGTGATCATTCACTGAAGTGGAAGAGACTTAGATTTAAATCAGCACACCATATCAGGTACTAAGAAGATCTGAATGTAAATCTTCAATATCCCAGGTGAGTTCTGTAATGGAAGAATATGCTGGACTGTGGAAAGCATGTAAAGGAGTGTGGTAGTCACAGTGTGCTCTTATTTCTCCTTTCTTTTGATGAACAATATCTAGAAATTTTGGCTTAATCCGATAGAGATATTTTTCTAAGGTATTTTTTCATAATTAAACTTCTTTCTACCCTTGGAAGTTTGGATGGGGTCTTCTGAGATTATTTGCATTTGGCACACACACATTTCATTTTATCCAGAAAAATATAAAAGGAAAAAACAAAAAAAACACCCCAAAAAAAACCACCTTTGCTTCATCAAAGCCCAAGAGTCCCAAGTGCTAATAGGTCCACTAAAATAATAAACACTCCACTAAAATAATTGTGGCATAATAGAGGTCAGAAGCCAATCCTCTACATGCAAAAAAAGGAATAACATTGACTATTCCAGGATGTGTGGGGAACAGAATTGCATGTGCAATTGTAAGGTTATCAGGAGATACTCAATCAAAATACGTTGTAATGTGTAAGTGAAAAATACACAGTCTTTCTATGGAACTGAGCAGAATATATTTAGATATCTGATGAGATGTTTTCACTGTAAAGGACCCAGTGTGTGTATCTCTTTCTTTAAGACAACAACAAGAGGAAACTCTCTTATTAGGACCAGTGGTCTCAGGAATACCATTTCTTCTGTGCCACATGGTGCACGGATATTGCTGTTTCTAGGATTTGTTGTAATCTGGGTGTCTGATTCAATTGTTTGGCTATCTTTGGAGGGTGAATGTGATAAAGAGTGGGACCATAACCCAATCTGAAAAGCAATGGGAAATAAAGAACAGGCCCTGTTATAATATATTTTTGGACAGCTTTGGATGAGTATTTCATAGAAAACTATCCTCCTAACTTCCACTCCTCCTCTGTCAGTGCAGATGTGCTATGGGTGACACTTGGGTTGTCTGTATCTACTGAGGTGTAAAAATGCACAAGAACAAATGTAGAAACACCAACCCATCTCATCTTCTCCCACTGCTGTCTGCAGCCCAGCTCTACCTCTGACTCTAAGCATCTCATCCCTACTCAGGAGGAACTCATGCCTGGCCAGTTCTCCTGAACCTGGATGAAATATTATTGCCATCTGGGTGCTGAGTGCTTCCCGTCCGTGTCAGTGTGTGACATGTCTTGTAGATACCTCTGGTCTTGAGCACAGATTTCACCCAACACTCAGCAATGGCTGAGTCCAAGTTATGAAGCAAGAAGAACTTCCCTGCCATCCCCAGGGCACGCACTGATTCTCCCTCTGTGCTGAGCTGCTGAACTGCTCTTGGCTGGTGAGTAGGGAGCGCAGTGAAAAGGAAAGCTGGGTGTATGTTGTATCGATTGTTCCTAAATTTCTTTCTTGGAAATTTATGCATAACAATCCTGATATACACTTGAGACCAAATGCTGCAGAGAGGGTTTACATGCTGTGAGAGACTGAAATATTAATGATTAATCAATCTCCCTTTGTGGAGTTGGCAGGGTGCTTTGCTGAGGCTGAGTTTGCACCCCTTGAAGGAGAAGAGGTGAGTTTGTGTGTGGTGGTGAAGCCTCTCCTCTGCATAAGACAGAGGGGGTGAACACCTACCACTAAAAGCTACAAGCAGGGCTTTGAGCCAGATGAGAGGCAGATCATACAGGTGTGTCAATGCTTTTTATCAAGGTTCTTGTTCTTCCTTACAGCCATCCACCATCCCTAGGAAGGTCACATTCGCATGGGACATTCACATTCACAGCTGGGCCTAAGGGTATTCATCCTTTCTGATGGGGTATCAGTGTCCTTTCACTCTAACCCACCCCAGACAATATTTTAACTTGAACCGGGGTTACCCTCACATTCAGGGCCAGTTCCTAACACGTGAATCCACTAAGTTTAATGGGTCAAAGACATAATGAAATGGAACACAGACCATGTGCACTATGATTAAGTTCAGCAGCCATCAGCAGGGAGTTTTCAAGGAGGAAAAGAAAGACACCTCGCCAAAAAGGACATTACATAGCCTAATGATGAACATTTTCTTGGTTACAAAACATGGCAGCATTACGTTCCCTCTTATGGGCTTCCTCCAGCATGGATCAGTTTTCCTCTTTTTAAAGAGGAAAGATGTGGTAAATACCAAGGAACAATCTTCTGATACTATCCATATAAAAGACAGAAAAATAAAATAGTTTTTTGCTGTCCTCAGTTAAAAAACAGGGGGAAAAGCGAGGTGACAGGCAGTTTTCTGATGAGATATAAAAGGAGGCTTTCAGGCCAGTCAGAGGCTGGGTTCACACAATACTGTCAAGGTCCCAGATTTATTCTTGACAGCATTAGTGCCAAGACCACTATTTATGTTGCTTTAATCAGTCACACTTTTAAAATCACCTATGCTCAGCATTTATATCAATGAGGTGATAATATTGCTGTCAGACACCAATATCGATAGTTATGTCATAATCTAAACTCTTTTAATCTTCTCCTATGGTTGCATTAATGAATTTGCAAGGCAACAACTACTACTACAGCAACGAAAAAAAAAAAAAAAAGGTTCTGATTATGACAAGTGGCCATGGAAGAGGGAAAAAATATCCAGGTTTTTTTTTTCTCTTTGCAAACTATTTTAATTTGCCTTTAGCCTTCTCTTTTTCTATCTGACTTTGAAGGCATTGTCAGCACATCCTACTGATTTTCTCACAGGCTACTTACATCTCTGAAAATATTTTTAGGGTCTATGAAAGTGTAAGGCAGGTAACCTCTTCCCTAAGTGGTTGGGGAGAGAGAGATAGGGAGGAAGAGATAGGAAAAAAAAGAAACCTTGGTCTAATTCTGGTATGGGGAGGCATCATTGTGCTTTTCCTTTGTCCTTTTTTTCTTTTTTTTTTTTTTCCTGAGCCCACCCTTTAGCTGTCAGCCTCAGTTCTTTTTCTATTGTAAATAAAGTCTTTCTTGGGTTATAGCTTTAAGCAATTTTTTTAATTAAAATTCAATTCAAATATGAAAGTCAAAGAAACTTTCAAAGCAAAATCTACAAACTGATTCACTCAAAGGGTCTGTTTTCATTGCCATAGCTACAGATTACTATAAAGAAACTCGAACCAGACCTTTGACACCGAGGAAGGTCAAAAGTCCTTTCTGCCTATGCTAGGACCCTTTTGACAACTTCCTGTATAATTTGACTGTTATTTGCGTGTCTGGTCACCGTCTGACCCTGAAGTCTGGAAAAAATTGAGAGGCAGCATATATCTCTCTTTCATATGGACCTCTAAAAGGGCACTTTTAATTACATTTTGGTGAGAAACCTGGGCATACAGGCTGACTCAGGCAGCAGCTGGGGAAGGCCCTGGACTTGTAGGTAAAGGATCAGCTTGCCTCATGCTACTGTAGTTCAGTGCATATGAGCTGCTCTGTGCTGCTATCTCCACAGCAAAAATGGATGTGTTTCACAGGTTACACAGATTTCAAATTTTGCAGCACTTGCCCCAGTGCTACAAGCTAAAATTGGAATTGCATTGCTTTGCCTTGAAATCTGTGCATTTTGTATGCTTCCAGTTTAAACTCCATCGGGTTTATGGGGCCTTAGTGTGCCTGAGACATTTTAAAGTTCCAACCCTAGCTCTTCATTGTAGCTATCCATGACCTCACCCTGAAGAAAACCTAAACCAAAAGGATCCATGACAATCTTGCCGTGTTCCCACACTGGATATTTGGGGTTTGGGGCATGTTGCAGAGCAACACAGCTCAGAAGCAGACAGTAGTTTAACACAGCAAGACCAGGTACTGTCAGGTTGTTCCTCCTTCCTCTTCTGCCCAGCACTGAGCACACCTGGTGAAAAGAATGGAATACCCCACACCACAATCACAGCATGCTGCAGCTTTTCCCAAAAGGATGATGTTGCCTGTCCTACGCTGTGCATCCTGAGATGGGACTTGTCAAAAGAAAGCAAACTGTGGTCTCTCATGCTCAATATGGTGTTTCCAAGGGCTGCTTGATGCCTTGGAAGTTACAGATACCTAAGCAGTGCCAGTCTATGGGCTGCCTCTTCCCATGTGCAGGCAGTACTGTGTGAGCAGGAAGGAGAACTAGGTATGCAGAGACATGGTGAGTGCTGTGAAAGTAACCATCCAAACAGCACAGACAGCATGAGATGATTCTTGCAGGGATGTGAAAAGCTAATCAAAAATAACAACAGGTAAACACTCAAAATAGCTTCAAGTTCGGGAACGTGTTTGTACCACTTTGAGAAAAGTGATTTATTCTCTCATCCTAGGAAGATGCAGTGCTGCCCCTTGTCTTTTTACCTTGAGAGAGCTGCTTATCTCTGTATCTGAAGTTTTGGATCCTAAAGCTGTGACAGACGACATAACAGACAAACACGTTTTCATGAATAATGGCCTTTCCCATGCAATCCTTTGACCCCTTCACTTTCCATAGGGAGAGCTACTTTTTGTGCCAGAAAGCTATGCAAATTGGATGCTGAGACTTGCTGTGTCAAGCCCCTAATGTGTCTCCTTATGGACAATATACGTATCCATAGAGGAAAGAGGTGTTTATACATGCAGCTACTGGACAAAAGGAACAGACTCATCTTCTGTTGCAGGCACTGACACATCAAGCACCCCTGGAAACGTTGTGAGGGGCATGAGAGATAGTGGTTTGATTCCTTGTGTCAAATCCCCTCTCAGGATGCAGAGTGAAGAGAGGCAACATAGCCAGCCTTCTGCTCAAAAGATTGCTAGAGCAAGAAAAGATATGTGTGCATAAATTAAAGAGGGAGGGGAGTGGAGAAAAATTCCAAAATAGTGCTTCTGTTCACTACTATTAACTACAAATCACTGTGCTTAAAACAGATAAAATTACATAGGAAAGGAAAAAAAAGGAAAAGCTGTGCTTTTATGTGTTATTTTTTCATTCAGTTAATGATGCACTTCAGTTCACTCAGAAATAGAGATGCTTGAATCAATAAAGAAGAACTAACTGAACACAATCTATCTGAAAGGCACTGTGTGTGTATCAGTCCTGATGCATGATGCACAGAAAGCTCTACTTCTCGACGCTGGGCTGAGGAGTCCAGGATATTGCTGTTATTTATTGATACCTGACCTCTTTGGATCAATGGGGCTGTGGGGGTTTTGCAGGGGGAGCAGCAGGAGCCAAGCCTTCAGTTCCTCTCAGCAGGAGTATGGCTGGAAAAATCTGTGCCAGGGTGGGCATCAGGCCCTGGCTTTGTGGGTAACATCATGGGGGATACATGGGGGACAAGATGCTCCAGGACCCTCAAAATCTGGCTATGCTGTGAAGGATGAGAATAAAGACAGCACAAAAAGGGGAAGATGAGATCCACTGAGATACTGCCTCTCCTAGGTGTGCTGAGATCATGGGAGTGTACTTGTATTGGTAAAAGCTAGAGACATTTATTTTGTGAAAGGTGAGAAGTTTGGGGGTTTTATTGGTTTGCTTTTTGGTTTGTTTTGATTTTTTTTTTTTTTGGTTGATTGTTTTTGTTTGGATAGTTTTTCCCTGTTTTTGTTTTTGTTTTTGTTTTTGTTTTTTTTTTAAACTTTGAATGGAATAAAACAATCAGAGCAACTTTTGAATGCAGCCCAGAGGGAGTGTCCCTCTATCCAGACTATGTATTAGTGGGGACATGAAGGTGTTTGTAGCTCTTATTCCCTGCCTGACCATTCCTTTGGGTGCAACTGGCCTCGAGCAAGAAGAAAAAGGAGAAAAATTAGAGAAATGTAAATAAGGAAGGTAACTTGCCATTTGTCACTTGAAAGTCCTTATTTCATGGCCTGTTCCCTGTACTCCTGGAATTTTGTGTCATTATCTCCTGTTAAAAGGATTCAAATGACATTATTTGCATGGAAACTTGCATACAAATGATGTCGTCTGTGCCACAAAGTTGCATTACAATGAAGGGAATGATGACTGTGTCACATGTACGTGACATTCTTTGTGTCATTAAATTTAAAGTCAATGCTGGCAGTTATAAACCACTCACGTCTCAAGCAAATACATCACTTCTGATCTGAAATGAATATTTTAAAATGCCAACTCCAACTGCATCAAACAGCAATAACCTGCAATGTCATCTTAAAAAAAAAAAATAAAAAAAGGAGGCTAAGACTCTAAACAAAGGTGGACTTATGGGATTCCACAAAGAAAAATATTTTATTAGGCTATAATAATTTCCAGACAAACAAAATTCTTTGCTTGATGGTTAGGCACTAGAAACATTTTTAATGCCCATTCAATATCATGTGTGTTTTTAGGAACACTTATGTGCCTAGAAAGCTCCAGAAGTGTTAATTTTCAGGCAGAGTAGATGAATCGTGGAGCATGTTCTACAGCACAGATCTCTCTGTGTGTTGTTACCTTCCATTTCCTTGCCACAGCCTGACACTGACAACAGGCCAAGCCTTTGAAAGATCTCCAAACTCTTCCAAAGAGCCAAGGGCAAATGATGACAGGGAAGGCTCAAGCAGTTATCACTGTCAAAATGCATGAGAAAAGAGGAGGGACAGTGGGTGGATTAGGAAAGGTTTCATACTACTGCGATGATCAGAGCCACGCAGCAATGAGAGCCAGACAAGTAAGTACATAGACGGATCTGCTCTGTGATTGATGCATTGTTTGTGCGGGTCAGTGCAAGGTAAGGGATGCTCGCGTGTTTGTGCAGGAGCAGTGGTAATTGTGCCCGCGGTCACCTGCGCTGACCCTGCTGCTTCAGAGCCAGCCACTACCATTTTTCACTCATACAAAGAAGGGCTCTGAAACACTTCCTTTAGAAAGTTATTGTTTTAACAATGAAACGTGCGGTGCGGCGCTCCAGAGGTTTAAAAAACTCAGTGAAATAGAGAACATCGGTCATCTAAATACCTCAAAGGCGCTCAATGTCTGGCTAAGCTGCTGTGCAGTTTAACCTCTCCCTGCACACACACACAAACACAGACCCCACTGAAAGAGTAAAGTTTCTCAGAAGAGTTTCTCTCAGCAAGTGAAAAAGCAGAGAAGAAAATCTCTGTGTCACTTCTTTTCTCTTATTGATACCATTTCAAATCTAATTGAAACATTCTCCGGAGAAAGCTATGCTACCCTCCCCCTTCAGCTTTGATATGGCATTTTAATCAGAGGACATTGTTATTTCATAATGAACATGGAAAGCATTTGAAACATTTTCTAAATGGAGTGCATTACTTCTTGACCGCAGCCAAAAGACCACATTAAAAGGAGTTCAGTGGAATTCACTCTTTACAATCTTCTGGGTTTGAAACATTGGTGCACATGTGGAATATGCTAAAATGGGCTACTCGTTGCAAGGTTTAAGCGATGAGCCGACTGAAAACCAGAAGGAGTTTGAGCTTCCCTCACTGGTGAATGCCTGTAGCGCTCCGGAGAGGTTTGGTGCCACTGCTGTGTCTGCCCCACAGGTGACAATGTGAGTGCTGCCATCCCATGGGTTCAGACTGGGCAGAGCTTACACAGCTCTCGTGGAAGCCAGACCGGAGTGAACGAGGCAATCTGATCACAGCAGGGAGCTAAAATGTGGCAACCAGATCAGCACTCCATTGCCTGTCTCTTGGTTTAGGACCATGGCTGGGGGGGATGGACTCAGAGCTCTTCCACTGCCTGCCCTTTCTTTCCCTGTTCCTCCAAGGCAGTGACTGATTTCACTCCCCTCTGCCATCCTGCGAGCTGTCACAGTGCAAGTAAACCACACACGGGAAGAAGGGCAAGTTTGTTTTTTTGTTGGCTGTGCACTGGGGATTGTAAATGAGCCCTTAATGTCTACCTCATTTTAAATTTTAGGATGTATTTCTTTCTTGTAAGAGCACAGAAGAAAAGATTAAAAGCAGGATGTGACTGAAATGATGCATTGGGTCAAAGTCCTTTTATCCTTTTGCCCTAGTCTGTCTAACATTTTCTTAAATCCCATTCTACCCAGGTACATTCAATTACAAAAGTGACCAGATATAAATCATACTTAATTACATATATATATATATATATATGTGTGTGTGTGTGTGCATTTATATATGTATATAGATGTGTGTGTGTGTGAACACACACACATATATATATATATATATATATTATATTATATATGTGTAAAGAAAAACACGAACATAAACCACGGGATTGATCAGATTAAGATGATTGGTTCTAAGACAGCCTGAAGCCCAAAGTAGGTGTATCAGTGTTTCAGAGGAGTTCAATGCAATCTTAATTGCTTACTTTATAACAAGCAGACATTGGTGAGATACAGTGCCTGTGAAGTGACAGAAGAAATGTTTTGGCTGCTCTTTGATGTAGAGTTCAGCTGTTCTGGTTTGTAAATATAACAGAACGAAAGGATATTGTACTCAACCCACTTCAATCAAGCAAGACACTGTGGCGTCTAAACTGCCATTCTTCCATTGCTGAGGCTGCTGCTCAGAACAAAGACATAAAGAAATTGAGAGAGACACAGGGAGAGAGGGCTGTAGAGAGAAAGACGCTTCTGCATCTTTAATAATTAGCAAAGAACTGCAGTGTTTAGCCTGGAAATTATGGTACATATGCTGTCCACTTGTTCAGGACCCCTCTATCGTGAGAACAAGAAAACATTCATCATCCACAGATGTCCGCCAGGCCCAGGTGACTGAAAATTCAATGCACAGGCTTTCTCACAATGGGTCAAATGCTAATTGGGTGGCTTGGGGAGATTAGAGTAGCCCTGGAGCTATACTCTATCTGCAAAAGTCTCACAGACAATAAGGGAGTCAGCATTGTCTTTCTAAAGCTCTGCTTAACTGATGCTTATCAGAAAAATTAGGACAAGTAAATAAATAAAAAAAATACTGCCAGTTCCTCTCTGTTTTCTTTTCTCAGTTGTGAGCTAGCTGGTTACTGCATTTCCCTTTCCCTTCCTACATGACTTTTTATAAATAGGAAATAAGAGAAGGGTGGGGAGATTGAGAGCAGGTGGGAGAAGAGAAATTGTATATGAACTATATCAGGAAATGAGAATGGGTGCTGAGAAGCATATTTAGCCTAGTGAATACTTCAGAAATGGAAGTAGGTTTTCTCAGCACACTGTTTAAAAAAAAAAAAAAAAAGGTGTTTATTTAAAGTTAAATGAGAATCAGGGCAGTTTCAGAGATGGGCTTGAAATCCATGAAAGTGGATTTTACTCCTGTACTTGCTTTTGTCTTGTGGGTCCTTAGAAAATCTTTGTTTCTGCAAGTGTGAAACGGGTCACATTTTCCTGATCTAAGCTCTGCAGTGGTCTCTGAGCTCTATGGATGTATTTTCCTTTCCACAGAACAAAGAGCTGAATCACTGGAGATGTGCTGCGGTGTGGTGGGGTGCCACATACTTGGATTATTTCAAAAGATCGGTCAATTCTGACAAATCTTCTCAAGTTTATTTCCTAATGCTAAATGCTTGACTTATGAAACTGGGCTTGTCAGGGTTGTACAGACATGGGAAGCATGTGGGACATAATATACACCTCAGCTAAGTCCTCTTTCTTTGACAGGGGTTTAATAGGGAGAGTCCACATTTCCATAAATGGACTACCACGGTGGTGAATTCGGCTTGATGAACTTAATATTAATTTCACTGTAAATTATTACAGTGAGGGTACTGGTGTGTCATTATGAGATGAGTAAGGATGTGCTGACTCTAGCCTTTTTTCATTCATCTTCAGCATGTGTTTAGGGAGAACTCTGTGTGTGCTAAGTGAGGCTGTGAATTACTACCTTGCTATCTTGTGTTTATGAGGAAACTTTCAGCACAATTGAATGTGGGCTAGCTTGTTCTGCTTACAAAGAGAAGCATAAAGCACTTTTGCTCAAGCACCTCTGTCTTTCAGTGTGGGGCATACTAAAGAGTGAAATATATAGTGTATCTACTCATGTAGGTTTTTTTTCTTTAGGGAGGCAAACCCTACACTTGTATGGGTTTCACCCCAGTATCATCCAGGTTTAAACTGAATCTTAGCAAAGATGTCTTGAAACGATGATGAGGTTAGCTGAAAAGTCTGCCAGCATCAGCTAATCTTTTGTGGAATCTGGACCAGTTTCCAGCAAGAAAAACAGAAAAAAACCCAAATGGGGTGAATTCCCCTTGCCTTCAGGCTTCATTATGAAAGTTCTGCAGAGCTCGAAGAGCTATGTATTTTATTATTCTCCCAAATCTGCCCTTTCTAAATCACCTTATTCTGATTTAACTGCAAAAGGCATTACTATTTTGGGTTCTTCCTATGTTAAAACTGAAGCAGTAAGCTAGGGACTTTCATAAGAGACCGTTCTGAAATGTCAACAGATGGCTTGCTAATCATGTTAAAAAAATACCCATTCCTTTTCTAAAATGGCATTTTTTTCAGTAAGTAAATCAGAAAGGAATGTTTATGATATAAAACATATTACTCACAACGTCTTTTAATTATCATACTTAATCATCAAGGTCAGGATGATAATTGTTTCTAAAAATTAACACCTCATTTCTCTGAGATGCTTACCAAAATATACGGTCAGAAATATGAATTACTAGTCTGGAACCCAGTTAGGAAAATGCATCTTCTGTTCACTAAACCAAATGTATACTTAAATATCATGAAGCCCTTTAAAACTAAATACCTATTTAAGGCACAGTCTAATTAGTCCACTCGCTGCCTAGTAAAAGCATACAGTACCATATGCCCTAGAATAGGGTGCCATGTGGGTGTTCAGCAATGACACATATTTGCAAGTACTTTATTATGAGATAACGCAGTGCCATTAATATATCTTAAACATGAATGTTTTTTTGTAACCTATTGGAGACAACTATGGTTGGCAGTTAACACAAACTACCATGATATCTTGGCAGCAACTGCACTTCATTTGTAGAGGGATGAGCAATTCATACAGACCACCACCTTATATCATTCATGCTACTCCACAGCAGCATTTTAAACATGTTCAGACTGTTCAAGCCATCTCTTCTGCCTAAAGACATATTCTTGCTTGCTTGCTTGCTTTCCTTTTTCTTCTTGGTCCCAGACCAGTCCTGTTCTGGATGTTGCCTTGAAGTGATACAGTCTATATTATAAATAGCAAGCTTCAGTGCAATAATTTCTTTTCCTTAATGAAATCCTTTATTAGTATCTCCAAACAGCAAATAACATACAGACTAAGACTCTGAGATCCACTGCCTTTAAATCCAGGAAGAAAATTATGACAATCTTGCTCTCCGGACACCCAAATGAGGTTCTTTGGTCCTCTCAGTCAAATGGTTTAGTGTTCGGCAATCTTGCAGGGAGCAGGGAGTTGAACTCCAATAAAAGTTTACTCTCATTGATTTGTGAATCATTATTAGTTTTTCTTATTTTTTTTCAGAGGCTTGCAGCCAGTTTTGTGTGTTGTGACCAAGTTTTGAAATCTCTGCCCCCACCTGTTCTGTAGACAGTGCAGATTCATTTGTGCACTGAGAGCCCACATTGAAAAGCAGTGTTCTATCATTTTTTTTTTGCACCATTTAAAATATTTTCCAGTAGATGCTGTTCAGTTAAGAAGATTCAGTATCACAAATAAAACCAAACCAGCATTCACATTTTTGGAGATAATCACAGTGCACAGTATAAAATGAAACAATGTAAGAAAAAGTCTTTATATGAAGCAGCTGCTTACAGGAAACACTATGTGTTATCTTTGGCCATATCAGAATTTCAACTCAAGTTAGAATCACTCAAGGAGTAAGCGTGTGGGAGAGAGAGATGACAGAGAGACACCCTATACTTCCAGTTCTCATTTATCACAGAAATGAATGTAATGTAAAACTCTCTACAGTTCCAGAAAACATTAATGAAAAAGTAAAGAATTGGAGCAAGGTTTTGAGACCTGGTGCACATATTGTTTTCACCAAAAGAGTAATATTCTAGAAAAAACACTAAAACGCACAAATGTACTAAACTACCATGTTTTCCTGGTGAATAAATAATCTTTTATCAGTGAAAAGTCTGATTTTACAGATGCAGTGCAGTAAGAACTGATCTGGAGAATACTGATGTCAATGGAAGCATTTGTAATCCAGGTAAAATCACAGAGATATCACAGATTTTGTTGGAATTCAGATTTCACATTTACTGTGTCTGACTATGGACTTCAGCGAAGTAATTCTATTTTTATATACATACATGCATACATGCATGCATACAAATATATATATATATATACACACACATATATATATAGGAAGAGCAATATATATGTGAGATGGAGCAATCACAATGGGAAAAATTTTCCAGCTGAGGAAGATGGATGTCTCTAGGACTGGGAACTATTGCCAGTTTCTTGCCAGTTGGTCCTGTTGCCACAAGTAGTGCAGACCAAACTCTGATTATGGCATTTGCTTCCAGATTTTTTTTCTGCAGGTCTTGGAAGAATGTCACTGAAGATGCAAACCTCAGGGCTTGTTTCTAAAATGGAAACAGCAAAACTGGGTGATGGAAATACCTCACTGCTTTCAATCACACTAGCTTTTATCCTGTTAGGTATTGCAGTAGTATTTAGCAAATACAAAATCAACACCCAGTGACAGCAGCTTACTTGATAAGGCAGCTAGAACATTGGATTTTATTCCAAGCTCTTTTGTCAACACACTTGCATGGACTAAACCACTTATTTTTCTTTGACCCCAATAACAGTCTATAAGATAAAATTTCCCGTAAGAAAGGACTATCTTTCACAAAATATGTGGATAGCACCTCTCACACCAGAGTTGTGATTTCAGTCATGATCTCTGTGTGCTCTGTGGACTGAAAACTAATTAATAGTAGTGAGTTTGATATTTTTACATAGTTTAAAGGCTAGAAACTTTTTACTCTACATACACAATTGAGCATTTTGGTGTCATTTTTTAAAACAGAACTTCAGAAGTAATCCTCAAGCTATGCTCTTCCTATTTCTTAAAAAAAAAAGATTTTAAAATTTATGTAGAAAATTATAACTTGATCTTAAATATATTCCATTGTGACAGGAGGACAGATATCAGTGTCTTTTTGTTATCTGAGTTATTGAAGTTTGACATCCTTTGAGGAATATTTTTCATAACCCACTGTTTGCTACCCTGTCTATCCAATTATTTAGAACAAGCAATCTGTCATTTTATTGTTTCCTTCCAATTATACAACTTTGGTGACAGTCATGGCAGAGTATCCTCTGCAAGTAAAATCAAATCTCACAGTGGATTCCAATTCCAAGGGCTGCAGAGTGTTTGTACGTGTGTGCATGTGCGTGCATTGTGTGGAAATGGAGTGGAGGTGGAAATATTAAGACAACAGTTGGCGAGTGTTGTTTAAAAAATAACTGCTTGTACACACTGAAGAAGGTCCAAAAGGGAAATGTATTTTTCTCATCCTCAGTTCTCAAAAACAGAATAGTTATAACCTGTGCAGGCATTTGATGCTCTATTGCAAATAGTGAAGTGATGACTACACTCTCTCCCACAGAATTATTCAAGAATTAATGTACTTATCCTAAAAATGCAATGAAAAGAAAATATTTTGTTTTTAGGATGACCATTCTGTCTATCTGTCTGCCTGGGATATTAATTAGTCTGCCAAAAAAGCCATAAAAAGGGCCTTGGAGCTTGTATCAGATAATAAGTGAGGGACAAACAGGTTCCTCATTTTCAGCATGCATCTCCCTTCAACTTCAAAAGCAGTTGCACATGGTGCCAGGGATGAAGCTCTCTCTATCATTTTCATTTAGTGACTTTAGAGTCAAACTGGAAATTTTCAGATTTATGTACGAAATCTGAGACTAGAAGCAAGTCGCTAGGGTTGTGCCATCTTTGTTGGCGGCAGAGGGAAGGGAAAAGCATTCAAGTGGCAGTTGGGTCCAACACCAGTTAGCTAGTCAGAAAGTAGAGAACAGCAGTGAAGCTGCGAAGAAACAGCATGCAAACAGCTGCAGTGTGAGATAGAATAAGTGAGTGTCAGTGGTGTTAGATGGTAGAGCTGTATGAACACTTTCACACTCAAAGCAAAATTGTCAAGTTTTCGTGTCCAATTGGGCATGGATTTCTTATTATATCACTGCAGTGCCACAAGCTGTACTGGTTGCAGAGTCACAGTACCCTTAATTTAAAGAAAAAGGGGAGAAAAAAAGGAAATTAATACATTTTTTGGTTTTATTTGAGATGTTTGAAGAAAAATTGCACTCTAAACCTATGCTGAACAAAATTATGTAAGCATATGCTTATACCATAGTGAAGTCATGCTAAAGTGCTTTGTTGATTTTGGGCTTGTTTCAACCATTTCAGCTGAAGTTGCTTTGATATAGTATTTTAATTTTTTTTTATTTTTCCTCTGTCTGAACATTCAATGTGTTTCAGAGTCAGCACTGGCCAAGCCAGTTCTTCCGTGTATCTTATTTACACTTATAATTTGTGAAGATGTCGAGGCTTTTGAGGACACTTTAGCAGGAACTGATAGAATGATCAGAGAAAGTTTTAATGATTACAGGCCCTCTGAGGGAGCTGACCTTTTTCAACTTCACAGGGATTTTTCAGATCATTATGCAAATTTTATTAAGAATCAAAACCTTTTATCAATGATTTGGAGTTGATTTCCCTAATTTGAGAGTATACCGTGCTACTGTTTCTGGTAGATATTGCTCTTCCTTGGCCTATGTACATCAGACATTTTTTAACAGAGTGAGAAAATTTATATACTGTTTGCAATTTCATTTATACAATATTTCAGGAAGATTTTGATGTAGCTTTAAAAGTGGTTCAGTCCTCCAGCATAAGCATTTGAAGTGCCTCCTCCCTTTTTTCTTGCAGCTATTTGAGGTGTCCAACTGGAGTCCCAATGTTAGAATGCTGTTGTCCTGATATGTAGATGAGAGGCCTTTATATATGAAAAAATGTAGTGTCCCATTAACAGACAACTAGGTCAACATGCCCACAACTTGTCACAAATATTTATATTAACATAATTTAACCAAATATTTGAAGCCAGGAAAAAAACCTCAAATCAAATAGAACCCAGGATGCTCCTGAACCATGATGATCCCCCAGACCACCAAACATTACTTTGAATGAGAAGTGAGGAACAAATAAGCTAGAAAATTTTGGGAGCAAGGAGGGATTTGTGGTTGCAGTAACCTCCAAGAGGTACCAGGAAGAGAAACACAGTGGGTATTACTATGCAAATGTTCCAGTCATAAAGTGCTTTCCCAGATTTCCAGGTGTTCTACTATTGCTCCTTGCTCCTGTAGCTTCTTATGTTGAAATAGAGCCCTGCATCACTAATTCTAAGCAATAAAATGAGCTGTTTCTAAACCCATTCTGAGTGCTATGAAGACAATGTAGGCTTCTTTTTTTTTTTTTTTTTTTTTGACTGACAATTCTGCTTTTGAACACCATAGTAAGTATGAAAACAAATTTATCACCATGTTAAGAATGACACTAATTTCTATCTAAGCCAATTTACAAGTCAGGGTTGTAACAGAAAATCTTGACACTGGCTACATTGAACTTGGGCCAGGGATCACTAGAAAAACAGGACATTTCTCGGATCTCCTACATACTCAAATCAAAACAAAATGCAAGCCGCACTCTAGTTAAAAGGACTCTAGCTGGAAATTCTCCATACAGCATGGATTTGCATGCTGGATGTAAATTTTCTAGGATGTTTTTCCAGAAATCTGCATTTAGATAGAAGTATTTTACAATGTCTAAGCCCTAAGATTTTATATGTATTTTGATCTTTATTTTCCATTTTCATTTGTCTGTGTGTGCTGCAAATACATAAAAAAGAAGAAAGATGGTGCTTATCTGACTGTTTTGAATACAAAGAATCCAGAAAAAATCCCAGTATATTAGAAAAACTGGGGGGGGGAAAAAATCCCTCTTTAAATCCTGAGCCCATATGAACTAAATATTTGTGATCCTTCAGCCAAATAATTGACAAGTTTTCTCGAGGACCCAATTCACTTAACCTTAAACAATCTAAACTTGGCTTTTTCTTTCATCCACAAGAGAAATAACACCAAAAACAACCACTAAGCAGAATAGTTTGGGAGATTCTTAGTTAATGCACTTGTCTTTTATATTCAAACTCCTACTATTTGTTTTTTACACTTTTACACACATTTGGAAAGCTACCTACCCCTCTGTAGCAACACATTTTTTAATGCAGCAACACATTTTTTAATTCAGGGGAAAAAAATTAACCTTGTCAGATTTTTTAAGGTACTAACTTGATTCCCTTGCAATTAGGTTTTCCATGATATTATAAATATTTATCTTGAATTTTTATTCCAGGCCATTCTTCTTCTCCAGACACTGTATGTCTCTTTAGCCTGCTCCATACAAATTTCCTGTTGCCAGAGAAGTCTCGGAATTTATTTTTAATTCCGGAACTCCTTCTGTCCTCTTCCATCTTAAGCTATCAATCTTTTGAGGTGCTGTGTAGTCTATGATTTTGAACCCAGTGAGTGGCACAACTGATGCGCATCAGAGCTTGTATCTCTGCACAGTGCAATCAATAGCAGGGCATCAACTGTGGGGGCAGACACAAGCCTCCTCTAGTGCCACAAATAAGGAACAAAATTCAGCACGCCTTCTTCAGAGAGAAAAGCCATGGGCTGTCTATAAAACCAGTAGATTAGGTCTAGACTAGCAGCCATGTTCCCTGACCTCTACACAAAGAGGACATTCCCAGAGACTTGGAAATGGATATACCATAGCTTCCCTCAGGGAAAAAATCAAATCAACCTGTTGGGTTGTTTTGTAGGTCAAAAATATATGGACCATTTTTAAAAAAATTATTTGTACATTTCTTCTTGGAAATAAATATTCCACTCTTGTCTTCTTATATTCATGACTTCATAGAACAATTCATGGATATCTCTGAGCATATCAGAACTGTCTGACCACTCAAACAACATTGTTTACATGCTAAAGATGAGGGCTCAGAGTGAGAAGTTCAGTAGAGAGATCTGTTCTGTTTTGCAATAATCTCCATCTCCAACCTCAGTCACTGACATCAGTTTGCAATGCAAGCTGAACAGGATAATTTATTCATTATAAAGCACTGTAAATCTGTACTGAATATATTCCTGGAAAGTCTAAGACTAGTTAAAGCACATATATTCCTCTGTGTGTGTGGCAAGTGAAAACATTTTTAATAGCATTAAGGGCTCTAACCTGGAAGGTGCTAAGTATTTTCAGCAATGTGTTTTGAGCCCTTCAATCTGAGGATGACTGACAGCTCTTAGGATCAGGCCCTCATTTTTCACCTAATAAATGAAATAAGACAACAGTTTAATTTGAAATGACTTTGCCATGAACTTGTTTCTCTTTCATTATGGGTTGGATATAAATAGGATTAAATGTTCCGACTATAGAAAGAAATTCCCCCAAATGTAAGCTTTTAAATGCCCCTTCAAACAATGATCAGATGTGGAAAGTTGAGATCTGTTTTCAGTGTGTGGCAGACTGGCAGCAACTGGACCTCGGCTTAAAATTTCTGCCTTCACTAACAGAATTTTGTTAATAAGTCTGCCAAAACCAGGAAATTGCTGGCAGCTTTGGTGGAAAATGGAGAATTCAGTGGGTTTTTGTCATCATAAAAGGTCTGTACTTATGAGGCGATCTCTTGTATAATAAAGCCCATTTGTCTGATGTAAGAGGTTTCAACAGCTTGTCAATGTTCCACAAGAAGCAGGAGAAATTTTTCAGTAGATGCTGTATGTAGCGGTGATAAAGATGCTGAAATGCCGTGCTTTGTGTTCTCTCATTTGATGTATCAAGGATATGTAAGCAGAGTGAGGATGTAATTTAATTTAAGGTCAGCCACAGATGTTATGTGAGGCCTCATAGAATGAACAAATGAATAACAAACAAAATTAAAAGTATCTATGACTGTCTTTTACAGTCTGCCTCTTTGTTTAGCACAGTGTATTGTGGAAAGTGCTACAAATTAGCTTGGTAGGTCAGGTTCTTTGCATGCTTTTTTGTTTATTGATAGTACTTGGTAGTGGGGAGACAAGAGATGAGCCTAAGGATAAGAAGTTTAGAACTGGTATCAGAAAGCTTTTATTTTTAGTTTTTTTGGTAGAAAAATCTGTTCATCTTCCAAAGGAGGAGACAGAAATCTGGTTGCTTGATTCAATCTAAACTTGAAGCACTCTAATGTATAGATAGAACTGGGACATTCTATGCTTTTGAATCTTCTCCAGCTCTACTTGCCATAGGCTATCATTTATGAGTCCTTGCCACTCGTATTTGGAAGAGTAGAATTTAACCTACAGTTGAATGCAAACACTTTAAAAACCCCCACTGAATTATTTTGCCAAGAATGATACTGTTATATCCTAGAAAAAGAGAAACCCATAAAAAAGAATCCAGGTTACAAGACATTATTTATTTTTCATTTAGAAGTAGTGTCAAATAGCCCACTAGAATTTCTGAAGAGTTCTGTGGGCTGCTGTGCCTCCTGTACATAAATATTATCAGACAAAACTCATGTGTATAAACATTCCCAGACTTGGACTCGTTGCCAATTCAAATCCTTTTATATTGCTCTTTTCCTTATGTAGATCTAATATTCCCACTGCATTTCAGCAAAACAGCAATTTCTATTTATAGTTTCTCTAGTCTATATTTGTTATAATGAATATGGATAATATATGCTCACAGAAGTTATTAATACTACTGCTACTAGATGCATAGCAATTGCATGGTCCTGTTCTCTCAGGCATTTAGATGGAAAGAATAGGAGAAAAATGTTTATGTTTCTCTACTTCATGAAAATATAACAGCAGCAGGACACCCAAAGTGATGATGCCTGGATTACTGTGGGTTGTATGTAGAAAATACTTTTTTTTTTTCCACTGGAATACACTGTGTATCACTAGGGTTCCCAACATGTATCAGGGGCTTCTTGAACATTTCATGTTACACCTATGAATGAATATTGACTAACAGCACTGTATCAACATTGTCAAAATCCAATCCAAATATTTGACAACATCAAAGGGAGATAGAATGCATTTGCTCTGATGGAGCTTGGACATGAGGGATGATGTGTAGAAAGAAGGAGTGGAAGAAAAGAAGCCCTTGATATCAAAAGATGAACGTTCAATGTTCTTAAAATATCCAACATTAACTATTAGTGAAGTTGATTTAAGCAAAGCTGAAATGTTCAGCATAGCACATTCCTAATGTGTCTGCTTAACTGAGCCAGTTTGTGTTATTGTCGAGCTACTGTACACAAAGAACAAATAAGGCTGTTTGTTTTGGGTTTTTTTCCTTTTTAAATTTTTTTTTCTTCAATATTCTCCTGAAAGAGTTGCAGAAAGCTGGGCTGGATGGTCTTTCTTAATATAAGTCACTGATTAATAAAATGTATTATAATAGGTGTGACATGCACTTTAAGACTTTCAAAGCTATGTAGTCTCCCATTAATTCAAGTGCAAATTGGAATATGGTTACATTCTGTTGAAATAAAGTGACTGAGACTTCAAGGGTCCCATTTCACTTACATTTATGAAGTTTGTGATAATTCACCACAGCAGCAAAAACTGGAAAGAACAGAGAGATTCAATTTGGTCTCTCTCTTTCTCTCTCTTCCCTGTTTCCTAATGCTTAATAAATTTTCCAGAAGAGAGATACACATACTATCTTCTCAGGACTGTTAGTTTAAGAAATGTACTGTTTGCTTTTTTCTTTTATAAATTAATTACAGTTGAGCTTTCTCTCAAATCCAGAGAAAATATTTCTGTTTGTAAAAAGGTTTTTCATACATTATGGCCTAATCCCGTATGATTTAACTGTGGTCGTGATCTTTTTCTCACTCTGTGGAAAACATGATTTCACTACAAAACCTTTTCTTTTTTTTTTTTTTTTTTTCTCTGATGTACACTGTCTTTCTGGAATTATACAAGTTGTTTTTTCTTGGTTGTGTGGGCAGAATCTTGAGGAAGAGCTCAGTTTAGCCCTATTCAGCCTAGGAGCCTTTTAATCCCATTCTAGCTGATGAGTTTGTGCCACTTGTGGGGTTTTGTCTGAAGCTGTATGCTTTTCTCATACTTTTCTGTGTGCAATCCAATCAATGTTTAATTTCTGAAACCAACCTGCTGAGAAGATTTTTTTTCCTGGTCGATAACCAAGAAAGGTTATCAACATACTTCAGAAAAAAAAATGAACAAGAGGAGGTTTCCTTAAGCATTCATTTTGATCTGCATGTTAAGAACACCTTGAGGTCCCGGGAAAGGCTGAGATTTCAAAGAGCAGAAGACTGTTCACTGAGAGTGTTCATGAGATATCGGTTGTTTGTAGAGTGGTTGTCTCACAAACACGAATGAAAAATATTTAGGAGGACAAATGGGCATGAATGAGTGACCAGATGTGGCTGTCATAATTCACTTGAAATCGGAAAGCAAGGTAAGCCCATCCACATTTTAGAGGCAATATTTGTGCCTAAAATAAGTGAAAGCATTAAAAATTGTGCGAGGGATGGACCTTCCTTAATCTTCTACATTTAATTTAATATGCTGATCTCATTACACTGCATGTGTCATACCTGGTATCTGTAGATCAGGGAAGCAAAAAATGGTCAAGGCATCTAATAAAGAACAGTTTCAAATTCCTATTTTGCTCCTTATTAATGCCCTGGCTAACAGTACTTGCATAGCACTTTCCAGGGGGAATCTCAGACACTGCATGGCTTCCCAGAGCACTGGTGAAATAGCAGGTGATACTTTGCCCACCTCTGCCTTGAGAAAGCAAAGGAAGTTAGTTGTGTGTCCTTTTTTGACAATAGCTTGTGAAATGAACCCTGGAGAATGCCACTGCAAACTAATTACCTTAAAATTTTGGTCAAAGTTTGGGATATTTAAAGAGTTCTCATATTTTTATAAATCAAAATATTTTAACTTATTAGAGCTGATAAAATTCATGGAAGAACTGTGAGTCTGGGAGCAGCACTCCAGGCTCCTGCTCTCTTGCTCCAAAAGATGTGTAATCCTGCCTTTATATCAAATGTGTGAGTGAAATGAGGAGAGCAAGGTGATCCTGCTGGGCTATATCATACTGCTTTGCAGCATGTATGGAAGGTACAACAGAGGCAGAGGTTATGCCACTGTTAGTGAAATGTGTTTTCAAAAAGAGCTGTGGTTCATAATGAGACAGTAAACTGAGCAGAGAAAAATGCCAATACCTCCTTCATTTAGTAGGAAATACTTTGAGCAGCCTGCAAGCATTATTTTATTTGGTGGGTAGATATGTAATTGCACTATTTAGTGTTTAAGCATGAAGATGAAATAGCCCCACATGAAAAGGAAAAAGTCCTTTTTAGTGGTTATGAAAATAAACTGTAAAGCACCCAGCAGTGAAAGGGTCAAAATGGTTGTATTAACTGAACTCTCCTGAGGACATATGTTGTTTACAGTATACGTTTAAAATAATATTCCTGGCTAGTCAGGCTTTCCCCCAGGATAATGCAATTACAACAGTAACAGAGGATTAATTAAAGACTCTCCCATAGGTGTTGCTAGAGATCTTGAATCGACCGAAGGGGGATACATTACCAACTCAGCACAGAGGTGAACAGACCAGAGCTGTTAAAAATAATTAGTTAGGCACAAGGGCAGGGTTGAGCTTTTTGCCTCATTTATCTGATTTTGATTAATACTGTAATTTCTTTTTTTTTATGCAGAAGAGGCATATTGGTTCCCATTTGTGTATGAGAAATGAGTAAGGAAGATCAAGCTTCTGAATAAGGAAATCAATAGCAAATGAATTTATTCTGGTCCAGTGTCAAGTAGGATATAATTTTCTTTTCTTTTTTTCTTTGACACCTGGTTTAAATGCTTGGCACCAAGGGGTAATTTTTCTGCCATGAAGGGAACAACAGTCCTGTTCACTCACAGTGCAGGGAGTGATGAAGTTGCATCACAAGCAACAGCAATGACATGAGAGAGTGTTAGAGCTGGAGGCTCATCTCCCTTTTTTTTTTTTTTTTGCCTTCATGATCATCCATGCACGTAGTTACAGAGTCCTGATAGAAGCTGAGTTATAGTACGTAATCTGGCAAGGCCACTAATTTAGAATTATGCAGTAAAGTTGAAAAAAGTAAAGGTAGTCCCACTCTCCAAAGATGTTTTAAGACAGAAAAAAATTATAACAATCCACAATGTGTTATTTTTGAATAAATGGTTATTTTTGGTTCTTTTCTGTTTTGAGGCTCCTGTTCTGGATAAACATTGAACAGAAAAGAAAAGATAGTGATCAAAGTTTAGATGAAGTGTACAGAAATCTGCATTAGAAATGAGTGAGCACCTCTCTCCAAGGAGTGACTGGGGAGATTTGGGCTAGGTCTCTCATGCATCATAACTTGTCAGCAGACCTACTTTAGGCTGTAAAGCTAATATTAAAATTTCTGGAGCTGTTCTGGACATATATGCCCTGAGGTGTGTCAAGGTACTCTCCCATTCTGATGTTATATATTTGTCACATTTTTTCCATACAAAATCTGTACAGCAATCTAAAAAGAGAATATTTAAATAAATCACAGAATAATTTATTTAGAACCTACATGAAAAAAAATCTCATTAAGAAAGTGATGATTTCTTTGTAATGAATGTTTTAATCTCAAATCTAGAGGTCAGATTCTCATATGGAGCATACTATGCCTATCTAAGAATCTGATCCATTTTAAATATGTGGGAAATCTCTTTTGTCCATCTGGGCTCATTTTGACATAAGCAAGTACTTTTAAAGGTGGTAGAGTAAGATGAAATGAAAATTAATTTGTGTAATGTAAGTATTTTAGGTTTACAAAGTTTTCTTTCAGATAATATCAATATGACGATTAGAATAATACAATATATTTCACTTATTTAGCCCTAAATCTGGAGTCAACTCTGGTGTTCTGATTTTTCTTAATGGGTAGGGATACTTTTAGTTCCTGAAGTAACTTAGGAGAAAGAATAGACTTCTGAAATGGCATAAGGATATTTTTCAAATTTAACTCAAAATGGAAGAAGAATTGTAACCTTAAAAAGGAGAAGTTAGATTTATTTATTTGTAAAGGAAGTCTGAGAAAAGTGTTGCCTGTTTCACTGCATGATAAATGTCCTCTTTATTAACATCAAGGCAGGTTCAGTAAAGAGTATTCAAGAAAATGCTTCAAGGGGAAAATAAAGGAATTGCTAAGGAAAATATTAACATCTACTCTACCCATAATTTTCAAAGTCAACTGTTAGCAACACAACCCTGGTGGATTTTTCCCCTTGACAAAAGAGAGACATTTCACTGAGAATCAGGAATCGTGTGTGTTCATACTATCACGCATTTTTAGTGATCTAAGAAGGTACAGTGTCCTGTAAGAACACAGTTGTGTCCCACTGATGGAGTAGGGGTTTGTTCACGTTTCTGTTTGTGTGTGAACAGCAGGTTTTTCTGCCTATGATGCCCGTGCCTTGGAGGGTTTCTTCTGGCTCTGTTTCAGATCTTGTCTTTGTATTGCACATTTGCACATGCCCATCAGTTCCTCCAGGACTGATTTCACCGCTCAGCTTGTGAGCAGTGTGCATGGCACATTTGACCTGCCTGCTAACATTGGAAGCACGTGTCAGCTGTGTGTTTGTGGAGAGATTGTAGATCACATGTGATCACAACCTGACATCTGCAGAGGACGCGTATGAAGCTGTGCATGTGGAACTTGCTTTGATAAAGGTAGGACAGTGCAGGCAGGTAAAATGCTTTCTTTTTCACAAACTTTTGCGTTTCTGTTCGTTTCACAGTCACATAGGTTCTCATGTTCTTGCCTACTGGAGGTCCCTTTGACAGCTGTCACTAGATGGTGCTGTCTGTATAAAAGAGGTGTCCCCCTCTTTTCCCTCTCCAATTCACACCTTGCTCTCTCAAGGACCCTGAGTGCTTTGGCACAGTACAAGAGAAGTATTTCCACTGCACCCTGGGAATCCAGAGTAGCTGCTTTCTCCCTAGCAGCTAATAGGTCAGTAGGGATTAATTACGGAATTGCCAGAGGTTTGGATTTACCTTGCATGTGGGTTTCTTATGAACACAAAGGAGATTTGTTGTTCTGCCAGTGTCTTCAAGGGAGCTTAAGATAAGTAGAGGACCACTAGTTTTATTTTAGCATTGTCTCATCTTTGCCCAGAAAGAGGTTTGTCCTTTATCATGTCTGCTAGAAACTAAACTTCTTTCTCACAAAATACAGGGATCTCCCATAATTCAAAAACCAGCCTGGCAGAGGACTGGGAGGGTCTGAGTGTGACTGGCTGCTGGAGAGGGGGAAAGAGAAGCACTGAACCTCAGAGAAATGAGGTTGGTCCATATTTTTTGCAGGGTATTAGGGTCTATTTGAACAGTCCCTTTACATCCTAGCAAATACAAAAGCAGACCTTAAAAAATTATCTTTTACTCAGAAAGTGTTTGGAGTAGGCCCTGATTTGAGCATGGTGGAAAGTATATGGAGGATAGAAATGGAAGAACTAGATAGAGTAAACTGAGTTTTCCCTCCTGTAGGTTTTCCTCACTATTTTTAATGGTATCTGGCTGAAAGACAAAACCTTCCAGAGTCCAAACCTTCATGTCCTTGGCCTCAGGAAGAGCTTAGCTAAAGAAGGCAAAGACATCAGGTTTTCACCCTTAGCAATAAAAATCTTCTCCTTCATGTTAAAGCAGGGCACATTGCACTCCAATGGGGAGAGAAGCTAAATGCAGTGACAATTGTTTCCCAGGGAGAATGTTTCGGCAGGAAGCCAGTATTTAATCACATAGCCACATCACATCATTACAGAGCGTCACTCAGTGCAACCACTTGATGCAGTGCACCGCACCTCCGCAGCATAATGCTGGCTCCCTGCCAACAATTTAGAGAAAACAGCTATCAGCTTTTATAATTGCTTTCCTTGATGAAACAACCCGGTGAAATGGCAGGGCTGGAATGGGGACGAAAGGGACAGTTATGAGACCACAAAGTTCCCAGACTTCCAAGTGGCACCCATTAGCCCACAATTAATTTATTGGCCAGCTTCAAAAGTCCACCACAACTGCTACTCATTGTCAGTCTTGCTGTCAGTCTCCTCACAGAATCTGAGGAGTAAACCTACATAGAGAAGCTCACTTTACCTCAAAAATGATGTTGGCATTGGGCAATATTTGACCATTCTGCATGCATCTTGTAGTTGAGCTGACTGCTTAACACAGCACAACACCATAAATGCATGTTTGCATTATTATTGCAAAACAATATTGGCCATACATGGAGAGTAAAAACCCGCTAGAATTATTATGACAGTGTGGGCTCTCCCACATGCTATCTGCATCATTTTACATGTGAGCCAGCAGTATCATCTCTCCCCAAAGGTGGCTAGAGGTATCCTGGACCACATTAGACAAAGTATTTCCAAAGCGGGGTGAACCTTCTCCACTCAGCACTGGTGCGGCCACTCCTGGAGCATTGTATCCAGTTCTGGGCTGCCCAATAGCAGAAAAATATCCCCAGGTAAAGACAGATGGGGAGCTATTGGAAAAAGTCCAGTAAGCAGCAAGAAGATGGTTAAGGGACTGGAGCATTTCTCATAAGAAAACTCTGAGAGAGCTGGGACTGTTTAGCCTTGAGAAGAGAGGGCTCGAGGGGATCTTATCAAAGTGTACAGATATCTGAAGAGTGTGTGTAAAGAAGATGGAGTCAGGCTCTTATCAGTGGCTTCCAGTGACAGGACCAGAGACAGTAGACAAACTGAAAGACAGGAGTTTCTATCTGAACATCAGGATATGGGGATTTTTGCACAGGGAGAGTGACCAATCACTGGCACAAGTTGTGCCAGTGCACATAAGCAAGAGAACTTGTTTCCACCCGTGGAGATATTGAAAAGCTGTCTGGACATAGTCCTGGGCAACTGGCTCTAGCTGGCCCTATTTCAGCAGGAAATAGGTAAGTAATCCAATTTTAAAACCACAATACCCTTTCCTGGTCCTGTCTGGCCAAATCTTGAGCACATGCAGTTAACTCTATAAGAGCACATATTGATTCAGGCTGAAGTCAGAACATTAGTCTGTTAGGACTACTCTTCTGTCGGTATTTCTTCACTCTCATGACCAGTAACGTGAATTAAGGAAATGATATGAAGTGGAGTCAGAGGAGGTTTAGTTTAAACATCAGGAAAAGGTTTTTCATCCAGAGAACGGCTGAGCACTGGAACAGACTCCCAAGGGAAGGGATCACAGCAACAAGCCTATGTGAGTTCAAGAAGCATCTGAACAATGATGTCTCAGGCACACCGTGTGATTCTTGGGGTGTCCTGTGCAGAGTCAGGACCAAGCCTCAATGATCGCCATGGGTCCCTTCCAAATCAGCACACTGTATGATTCTACAACAGTGGTGAGTAGATAATACATACAAAGTGGGAAAGGACAGGGTTTACACAAAGGGATACTCTCAAGATATTGCTGCCCAGCTTCTCGCTGACATAATCTGAGGAATTTAATCAGCCTGGACTTGCATCTACCCCACTGGGCTTAATAGACACCAATGGTCTTATCATCCACCAATTTATCTAATCCATTCTTAATTTTCTTTTTACTTCTAGCTATCTTTACTTGACATGACAATGAATTTCACAATTTAATTTTTTTGGTGTATGGAAACGAACTTTCTTTTTTGTGCATTTTAAGTCTGCAGGCTTAGAGTTTCCTCAGTTCATTGTAGCATTCTTATTCAAATCCAGAGGAAGGAAGATGACTCAGTGCCACTGTGTTTTAATTACATGCATTTAGTGTCACTTGGTGTCAGCAGAGATGACACCATAGTAGACCCCCAGTGGGCCTAACATTGTCCCCCACTGTCCTTATCCTAAGCAATGCGCATACATGGATCAGATTCTCCAACCCCACCTCTTCCCCTAGAGCTTGCAGTCCGAATATAAGACACAGTATAGCAGAGTGATAGAAGGAAACGTGTAAAACAGCAGCCCAGTGTGAGTCACCATGACTGACAGTATACCCACCTATTTTTCCTGAATGTTGCTGGTTGTTTCAGGACAAGCCCAGAACCTTGAATGCAAATCTTCTGTGGTAAAATCATTTCCGCCCACCTTTCAATATTCCTCTCTAGAAAAAAAGTGAAACAAAATCCACCTTGCATTCCTGAATTATTGCCTCTGGGCTCACACTTCTTGCCAGATTTTGAAGGAATCTGCAGTTTCACTGCTGTTGTGGCCAAAGAGGAAAAATAGCATAATCCTAAGGAATCCTGATTAGGATTCAAGCAAGCATCCACATGACCAAGAAGATGTGCACCACTGCCTTCTGTTCCCTAAAGGCTGATGTATTAGTTTGAAAAGGGGATACATGCACAGCAGAGTTTAAGCCAGACACAAAATAGATCATCTCCTTTGCCAATGCAATAAAATGACCTCTCTCAAGTCTGGACGCTTACAACCACATCTTGTTTTAGATTACACAAGCAATTTGTAAAAATGGACATCACCATCTAGAACTAAGATTTTTCCAGACTTCTGTTTTTTGGCATATATTAATTGGGTTTTGGTTCAGTCCTGCCTTAACATATGATAACTCTTTGTTTTGCAGCACAGTGAATTGCACATACCCAATATGTCTAAAATAATAATATAGGCCAAAAATTTTTGATAGCTCAATATATTTTTTGTTCCTTTTCTCCCAAACGTAAAAATGCAATTGCCTACAAACAGAGCAGTCTTGACAAAGGAATGTATATGTCCTAATTCTAGTTCTTGATTAAAACAAAGCTTGCAATATTGTTTTATGACTGTATTTGTCTAATATATGAGTTTGCATAGGAGACAGTCTTAACCATTACCTGTTTATCTATTTAAAGCAGGGTAGTCTGTTATTCATTGCACTCAAACAATACATGAATATATGGGCATATTTATTGTTAAGGTCAATACAATGATAGGATTTGATCCCCTTTGCTGCTTAGGAAAGAAAATAAAATTCCTATGAAGTCTGTGCTGCTTTTTCTTTGCACCTGACTCTAGTAGGCTATACTTTAAGTACGTATTCTCTAGTGGGCAAGGCCATCAAATACATAAATTACATTAGGGCAAGGAAGACAGCATGAAGGTCTGATTTTATACAGATCTCAACATGATTTTCAATTTGTAAAGCTAATCAGCCACTTTTCTTAGATATCTACACCACAGAAATGCTTGTCTAACCAGCAGCTTTCAAATGTAATTAGCCAGTGTGCCCTTTCAGCTACCATTCAGTGATAACCTGTGAGATGGTTCTGGTGTCCTTAGAAATGTTTATATAATATAGACATTCTGTTCCAGGCTTATAGCTATTTCAGAGGAAAACACCTGAGAATTATTCTTAAGTGAATGTTTTATTTATGTAAATGTTTAGTTCTTAATATCAATGTGGATAATTGGAAATTTATGTGTATGTGTCTTTCTGGTATAATCTGATGCTTTCATGTTTTGTATGGCCTTTTTGAAGCAAGGTATGCTGACCCTATGATACCACTTAAAACAAAATGTCCATGGGATAAATGTAGTGCTATAAATTATCAGGAAAGTCCAGCTGGTTTCTCTTTTCTAATGCTTTGAAAATATCATCTCTTGATTTGATCAGTCTCTGAAAGACCCTACTAGACTACATCTCAGTCCATGCCTCAGCAGTCCTTCTCTCCTACATTATGAGACTGCACATCTTCCCCCTAACATCAATGGAAATCTGAGCAATTGCCATCTGGCAGTGAGTGAAATCCACCACTGTTGAATTAGATGGGATTAAAGTATGCACCAGTCCTTGTATTTCTGGAAAATTCTGACATGATATGCTGACATCCTGCTTCCACAGTTAGTGATGAGGGGATGAGGGAAGAGAATGAGCTCACAAGAAGTAATTGCTTGTAGGAACCCTTTAGTAGCTTCTGGTGCAGATGTACATGGAACAACCTTATTGCCATCAGGATGAAGAATTTGTGCCAACATACTTAGGGAGGCCAGAATCACAGATTTTTCAGGGAAATCTGAAGTAATTTGATTCAATAAAATGTATTTGGCTGACCCAAACAGACTTTATGGATATTCTTTATTGCCTGCCATAAATATATGTCTTCCATTCTGCCCCAGGGGAACTGTGAGTTAGCAAGAAACTGAAGTTTTCTGTCTAAAAAGGCTGTGTCTCTTACCAGCAGGTGCTGTTGATGTGCTAAGCAGAGATGACAAACCAGGGAATGTAATGAAATCCCATCCCACTGCCTGCTGCTTCTACCACAATCTCCTCCATCTTCCAGATTTTCTTTTATCATCAAGAAGGCTAGTGATATAGATCTTGAGAAGTAAACCTTTCATACCCACTATAGTTACTTGGGATTTGGCTGAAAGTGGCCAGCACACAGGAGGCCATGAGTCTGGTTCAACCTCATTGGAGTTTCTCTGTTCTCATTATTAGTCTTTGTAATTATTGTTATTTTCGCTTAATGTGTTCCATCTGTATTCCTTTAACACTTGCTTCTAAATTATTGCACTGTACTTACCACTAATAGATATCAGGTGGACCTTCATCCTTTGCATCATTTCATATAATCCCTTCTGCCTTCTGTATATGAGACTTGGCTCTTTGTAGAGCTGTACTGATGTCAATTAAAAATCTGACTTTAAATTCATTTGGTTAAGATAGTACAGAAGGTTCTGTATGGACCCTCATATTTTGGGTTATTTGTAAGTCACTTTAAATAGGCTTAAACTAAACCAACTAAAACAGAAGGATGTCCAAATGGAGGTTGGCACCAGTTTAATTAAACTGCAGCAACTATGTATATAAACAAGGCTTAAATCTACAGACTGTAAATTACTTTTGACTGTAACATTACTCATTTCATTTTACAGCATCACAGAAAAAGTTCAGTTGTTCTTGTATTCAGCCAAAATGTGGATCAGTCACTCCATGCTAGCTTTTGATGAGCCCCATATGGATGTACAGAGAACTTACCCTAAACAGAGGAAATACCAGAGCACTGTCATTAAGTAACCTTGAATATATGACAATACAGTTTCTTATACAAAACACTGGTAAAAATTCAATGCTTCTAGCCACTCAAGTACACCATTTGTAAAATGAGTATGTACTGAATCTATCCTGTCATCTTTAATGTCAATTGATTATTCATGAAAACTTAGTGTTATTAAAAGTATTGTAAATATGTTTTGGTAAGCATATTTCATACTCTTCCAAACAAATATTTGTTTTATCTCTTGAATATGCAACTATTATATTAACTCATTTCCAGTTAAATATTCCCTGTAGCAGCGGTCAGGTGTCATATGAAAGTTAAGGAAAAAACTATAATTTTTATTCTTAGCTTTAGTAATATGATATTCTATTAATTAAAGACACTGTGGATTTGCCATGTGAGATTAATGACAGCCTGGTGTGCCAGGCAAACCTGAATTTCAATATTGTTCTTTCTTACAGCGCATCACAAATTGAAGTTTTGGAAACAAGCTGTCTTATTCAGCTGAGTGTATTGAATTTAATAGAAACACATATGCAGTGAAAGTTAAACAAGTGCTTAAGTTTCTCACTGAAGCAGTGCTTCTAGACTGGCGAACAAAATAATTTTCTTTCATTGTTTCTCCCTTCTCCTTTTCTTTCCTCCCTTTCTTTCATAACTTTCCCATGAAGCTTGTCATATGAATTTTACAAAGATCAGAAGTAGCAGTATTCATGCACTCTTCTTACTATATGAACATGAAAAGAAGTTTGTGGAAAATAGAGCCTATTGTTTAATTCAGATTTCAGGCACAGCACTAAGGTCTGGGTTTTGTCTGGTACTGCCCTATACCACTTAACTAATAAAATTAGTACTTATAACCTCTTTTTGTTAAGATGGACCTGACTGTGTATATTCAAAGAGATGCCTTATACAAATTCTATCCTTCTTGCATGGAGACATTAGTGCACCAAAAAGTTAAGGGCAGAGTGATTTGACTCCATAAGATTTTACCCATAATATTTCATTAAAGGTTCCTATTCCTGTAGTTCTGTTTCACAAGAAAAATAATGTGAAGGATGAAATAGGCCTGTAGTATTACTGCTGCACCTTGACCACAGAAGAATTTGATTTACTTTCAAAGAAAAAGTATTCTTCATGAAAAGTGATGGAATGAAAACCCATAGAATGAATAAATCACAGAATATCTGGGATTGGAAGGAACTTTAAGGAATGTCTACTCCCAACTCCTCCAATGTAGGCAGGGGTATCTTTTGCTTGACCAATTTGCTCAAGCTCCATTCAACATGGCCAACTTTAAAGCTGTATATTAAAAAACAGTTTGTGTTTTTCTGTTTGTTTCCTTGCTCTCTCTCTTTTCCCTGGTGATTTTTACTTGTTAATTTAGCATGATATTTAATAATTTGACATTATATTTAGCTGGTGAGAACATTTGTGAGTTCAAGGCCAGGAATCTGCTGATGTAGTTGGTTCCAGTGGGGTTTGATCACCTTAGCCCCTTGTGGGGAAGACAGGCACTGTATTAGGCAAAATTAAAGATTAAAAAATCTTCTGCAGTGGACAGCCCTCCTGTAAAATCAGGCTTCTTTGTGTCCATATTGTTTTTCTTTTTTTTTTCTTTTCTTTCCCCCAGGAATACTAATTTTATCAAAGATGTGTTGATTTGCTTATTCTGACAGAATACTTAATTTTTTATATATATACTTCTCTACTGGAATCCTGCACCATTTTTTTGCTAATGTTCTGCCCCTTAAGAAGGCCTCACCATAAGGTCATAAAACACTTTGGCGAACGTTTGGCATGTGCTGCTATTTCCTAAAAATATCTTGACATATTATAAATCCTGAAAAACGAACTCATTCAGAAGAAAACAAGTCATTCCCTGAAGAAGGTTCATCTCTTACTTGGATTGGGGAGATTCAGTTTTGCCATATGCCTTCAAGACTGGATGGAACCTCAAAAACTCACAGAGCTCCAGAAGAGGAAGAAAAGTGCTCTGGAAGAGAAGGCAAGGTAATATGTCATATGCCAGGTTATATCTTGCTGAAGGAAAACTACTTGGTTCCTACTGCCTCAGACACTTATTTAGAAATTTATCTGTGCTTCATCAAAAGCAATAAACTATTTTTCATTGATTGCAAAGCGCCCGGCTGAATTCTTGGGCAAGGGCAGTTGTAGGTTACAGCTAGTCTTGGAATCATCATGTGGTTATGGAACTTGACTGGAATTCAGAAATTCTGGGCTCAGTTCCCAACAATGCCACAGCCTCCCTAGAGGTAAGCAACTAAAGCTCTTTGTGCCTCAATTCTCAGTCCAGAATTAGCCTTTGACCTTGGAGTTACTGCTGCCTTTCCCAAGTAGTGGTGCCCTGAAATTCTTTTCACAGGTCTCTCTAGCATTATGCTCCTGCATGAAGTTTTCAGAGTTTCAAATTATAAAGAAAATTTTAGCTGAGGAAGAGACACCAAAAAACAGGTATCTGAACAAAGTTATCTGCAACTGATGCCTGTAGAGCTGTTTGAGTGAATAGTGTTGGGGTCAGTCCTGCATGTCGGCTTGAGACTCAGCCCAACCATAGAGAGTCCTTCAGTGGGCATAGACAAGCCACTTGATCTATTTCATGTTCACCATTTGCAAAATGGGGCTACTAATGCACTTCAGAGAGAAGTGTTTAGAGGATTAATTATCTGGGGTCAATTTTGGTGTTAACTCATAGTCCAGGTAACTGGGAACTGAAGAGAGAGGAAGGGAGAGAAGTGGTAGCAGGACCTCCTGCAGCTTTGGTGTTTGTGGCAGGCAGGATGCACCAACACTTTGCAGGGGCATGGCTGCCACGCCATCACTGCAAATAGCATTGTGCTGTGCCAGCTCTGCTGCTCAGGGCCCACTCCTGCTTCCAGAACGGGCTAGCATTGGCAGCCAGTCAAAAAACAGCAGGTTGTCATGTCCCATCAAACTGGTCTGTCTGGCCCTCATCTGTGCTCACAAGGTGAAAAGTACCTATGTTGTCTCCTTGACCTACAGTCTTTCAGACCAGCCTCTGCTTTTTAGAAAAGCAGTGAAGAGGGAAAAGTTGTTATCACAGGCTTTATGTATTTTGTTGGTAGTAGGAAGGAGAGTCAATTTCTGACTTCTCTTCAACTTTGTTTATTTAGATTGGGTACAAAATAAACCATTCTGCCCCTGTCAGGATGTTATTTTTCTCTATGGGGGCTATGCAGCCCTGCTTTGATAAGTCGCTCACATAATAACAGGTGATGAACTGGCAATGCAATGACATTCACTAACCAAAGCTCTCTCATTTCAGTACTCCAAGGGGTAGCCAATTCTGGGGACAGCCCTGCCTCTCAAACATCAATTCTCTGGAATAGCTGCTTTTTAAAAAACATTTGCCCTGAGTGAACCAAGTTAAATACAAACATATAGCAGGGAGTCCAATTTTGCTGTGGGAACACATCCTTGTTACAGCATTATTTACATAGAATTTTCCATGCTAGCTACACATACTCTGGTGCAGCACTAAAAAACAAGGCTGTTGTGCTAGTCATCCTAAAAAAGAGAAAAGCTTATATATTAAACAAGCAGACAACAGTACTTTTATCTGGTTTGTAAAGATATTCTTCTATGGGCTTTTCAGAAACCTCACTTGAGGATGCAGCATTTATCTATCAAACATGTATTTAATAAGCAGGGCATGTTATACTTATCTCTATTCCCATCTACACAACTGCATTTTATTTGTGGCCTTGTCTGTCCTTAGATGCACAAATATCTGATTACCTACATAACAACTGTTTGAGCAATTTCTGAAAATTTGTCTTTTATGTCGGAGCGATCAATTGCACATACCGTGATCTCAACACAACTACAAAATACTAGTGGATGCCCTTAAATTAAGGTAGTTGAAATAAATAATGAATCACACTATTTTTTTAAATTTGCTGCTCTGTGAGGTAATAATTTTAAACATTTTCTTGGCTATATAAACAGATATTACTACTATGACTACTAGCGCTATTACTACTACTATCACTATTATTCAATTAAAAAAAATCCAATTTTCCCTAGCACTGGAGATTTCTTCTCTGGGATTTCTAGTAGGGGTTATTATTATATTGTGTTTGTGAGACTACTGAACTTCAGGAGCTTTGCTATGATACTTACTGCCTGGGATGGTGCTGTGACGGGCAATGAGTAAATTCTCAGTGAACACATTTGTGCATGAATTATATTGTACTCCGTTAAGTTGTCTCTAGAAGTGTGATCCAGAGCCAATTATACTTAATGGGAAGATTTCATCTTTCAACTATAACAGATTTATACAACCAATGAAGAAAAAAAGAATAGCATGTCACCAATCACACCCCAAAAGTTACTCAATGCAAAAGGTAAGTAGTTATAGAACATCAATTCCTAGTACAGTGGTTTGAAATATTAGAGAAAACACAGTGAGTAAATAACTCACTAGCAGAAATTAGGTATGTTCAGTGAGCAGTTGCAAAAGGTCTGTTTTATCAAATATTTTATTTGATAATGCTACACAATAATTTTAACTATGCTCTCACAGGAAATGTAGCTGTCTTTAATCAAGTAGCAGAAAATCCTACCTGTTAAACATTGAATGAATAAAGCAAAACAAAGCATGAATCATTTAGCAATTTTACATTATTTAATAATAATACAACTACTTTGTGTCCCCTCAAAAGAATATTGATCTCCCTTCTCTGCCATGTCATACTGACCTCAATAAATGTATTCATTTTTTGTGCTTGTAATTACTTTCAGGCCTGCTTAACTCCTTGAAGAATGAGAAGTTGTATTGAAGACAACCCACTGAACAGACAAATCATACCCATCAAGTCAAGCATTAATCTAAGCTGTTCCAGGTTCAGAGTCTGAAATTGTGCTTAGTTCTGATCTGGCATTGGAAGAATGGGAGTGCAGAGACTATAATGCTGTCAGCTTTATTTAATTAAAAACAAAGACCACATGTTGACTGAATTATTAAAAAAAAAAGAAGCCAACCAGCAATATTTACATGCTTTGCTTTCCTTCTCAAAGCCTAATATATATGGACATTTTAAAAGTGTAACTGCATAATTTTTATTAACTCTTTCTTTAAAAGGAAAGACCAAATTTATTAAATTCTTGTTTTGCCCTTCATAGACCAAGAATCTACAACTGTAAAAAAACACCTCAGCATTCTAGTCCTGATTTTTATTTCTAATAAGTTATTTTATTCCATTCTTGTGGTACATTAAGAGATTTCTAGAGGATTTGAATGCACTTTTTACCATCTAAATACTATAAAATACTGAAAGTAAGGCCTGAGAACATTTATTTTAGTTTTGTCTCATTGGTACTTTTTAACTGATGAACTTTCCTGACTTTGAATAAATTCTGCCCTCTGCAAGTGATGCAATTTACATTTTTCTTGGCTAGTTTACCAAATGGTGGATTTATGACCTAGTGAAAATAATGAATGAAAAAAAGAATTTAAGTGGCCGGTATGAACTGTTTTTGTCTGCTGTCTGCTACAGTAATCAAAGTATTTCAGCCTACAGATTTTAATACTAACCATAACGATGTGATATCTCTAAAACCTGGAAACATTTACTTCTGACATGCAATTGATTTATAAGTCAGGTATTATCATTGAAAGTTTTGGTTTGGTTTTTGGTCCTTAATTTTGGTTATAATTTTCATTTTAATTCTATTTCTGGAGGGCTTATTTAAACCTAGCCCAGGCTTGGGGGACTGTGTTGAAATCAATTGGAAGAGATACTTACATGAAACTCACTGCAAATTCTAGGTGCCTTCTTTGTAAAAAGAAACTTCAAAAAATGGGCCCAGGTCCACCCTACATAGAAGAGCCCAAAAGCACCAATTCAGACTTCATTTTCCTAGGGACAGGGAATACAGCACAGGGTTTGATCTGCATATGCTGTCTAATATATGAGAAATCTTGGAGTCCTGATAGCCTTAATCCCTGCTGCAGAAGTGTATAAAATTTCACAGCTAAGCTGCCAGAAAAGCCAAGACCACACCAGGAAAGCCGTCTGCTTACAAGAAGATACCTGCCAGGTCTTGTCTGCCAAAGCCTGGACTAATGAATGAATACACAATATCCCAATCAATCAAACTGGATTTGTCTTTGCCCCAGGTCTAGGTGAGGTCTGGTATGAGGTGACCATATCTGTCAAGCATGCAGTAGCTGTGGCCAAGAAACTGTCTGTACATTTATGCATTTATCAAGGCAGATATGAATAGAAGTCTTTATTTTTTAACGAAATGTAGTATATATTCACACTGGCTGCATGTATCTCAATGTATAGTCACACAAAGGGAAAGTCCTATCTGCAAACACACACTGCCAGACAGAGGCATGTCTGTATGCAGATACCTACACATACATAGTCATTTTATTTTTCTGCTTGGTTTTGTTAAAAATTTCAGTCAGCATACATTTTTCAGCACAAGCACTAGGACTGTGATTACCTGAAACACTGAAAAATTCAAAACCATAGATTTCCGCTTTTTAACTGTAGTGGAAACTCTTGTTTCTAGACTTATAATCTTCTGTTACAGTCATTGCTGTGTGTTTTCACAAATATGTATTTATATGTGAAAAGAAAAGGTGTCGTGTGACAATGAGGTAAAAACTTATGTAGTCCTCACAGTCTTGTTAGAGGTTATAGGCACTAGTTTAGTGTGTAGGAGTTCAGACTGGCAATGGTAGCAGACTTCGTGGTTGCTCTCTTGCACAGGTCTAAAGCAGGCACTGAGCATTTCACCCAGGGGTGTGAGCAATGCCTTTGAACCTTGGTGTGCTGAAACTGATGACTAGTCCCCACTTCCTGAGAACCTGCTCCTAGGTACAGAACAGGGCAGGGTGAGTCACAGAGGGGGCTGATAAAAGATAATATGGTCATAGAGTAATCACAGATAAGTCATTGCCAAAGGGATGGGAAGATAGTTAAATGAATTGATAGCCAGATATGTTTTAAAATATAGAAAAGACCTGACAATAGAGTACCTTCCCACTCTGTCATCCTTCACTAATTCAGTTCTATCTGTGTGCCTGTCCTAGCTCCAAGGTGGTCTAATGACACAACACATAGTGGTTCACTGCCAGCATAGCTGTTTGCAGAAGAGAACTGTACCATAAAGCCTTGAGGACTCCTTGACTCATTCTCATGATGACTTAACAGTGCCTTGGTTGATGCATGCCTAGATAGGGCCCTCCTCTAGCCACTTAGCTGAACATATCATCCATGTTCTCTTTCAAAACTCAGAGCAACTTTGATCATTTTATTGCTTGTACACAGTAAAATGTATCAGCATAAGCATTTTAGAAATTTAAGTTTGAAGTTTCCACTGTGAAGCGATGCTGCTAAGGGCCCGAGTTCATCCCCCACTTCTGTCTGGAGTTTGGCTCTCTGGACCCAAGACCAGCATAGATAGTTATGGTGCAGGTGTCTGACCTGCAGTTGAGGCAGGAGCCTGTTCCTCCTTCATTGAGTGCTGCCATTAAGTTCAGGCCATCACCTTTGGCTCTTCCTGAGCTACACAGACTTGGCTTTCTGGCATGACTTTGGTCCTGCCTCACCTATACGGACTCAAGGAGGATCACTAGACATTTGTTGAACCAGTAATCATCACTGCATCTGCTCTTTTCTTCTTGCTTGGACTGCCCGCCCACACTGTCCCACTTGCTCTGCCCCAACTTCCCTGCTCTTCCTGGTCCTTGGAAGTCACAGAGAGTCTGCCCAGGGGTTTCAGATGGAGACTTTAGGTAGATGGTGAAAACTTTTAGAGTTATAATCTTTAATTAAAATAATCTAAACCATTGCTTCATAGCATCCATATAGAGAATGATTATAATTGTACATGTGCCAGGCAGCACCTCTGCAGCAATGTTTTACTGTTGCACAGAGAATATGCTGCTCTCAAGAAAAAAGCTGTTGAGCATCACAGAGGTTATTTTCATGAAAATATTACGTGTGCAAAGATAGGAAGGTTTCCAGGGATCTAGAGTCATTATCTAAAAAGGAAAGCAATAAGGTGGCTAGAGCAGTTGCACTGGTGCTTGAAAACCAAGGTTGAGTACCTCATGCAGCTACATATGTATTGTAGGACCACGGAGCAGTTGCAGACACCTCATGTAATCTGAGTGTACTCTCCCTGTTCAGCCAGCAGAGGCTGAATCATCTTGTCTCAACACAATCAGAATCTATTACCCACTTTAGGTCTCTTATGGTCCCTGTGAATCATAAAAAGAATCTAGTAAAGGAGATTAAACTGATCTTTAGACTACATAAGTTAGATGAGGTGGTTTCTTGTCTCTCTCATGAGGATGATTTCCTGAGCATATTACATAAGAGGAAGGGATGAATAATGAATATGACAGTTTTGGCTTAGGTGGCCTCCACTGTAAAAATATGCCATAGATCTTTCTGGGGGAGGTTTGGAAGAAGGGAGGATTTTCTGTCCGATGTATTTTGGTCACACAATATGGATTGTGCACTATGTCCAGTTGATTTCACTTGCTGCTCACCTATTGATTTGTCATAACTTCATTGACATTGTTTGGGATCCCAAAGCTCCTGCGGAATTTGCTCCAAGTACACTTTCATATTAAACAGAGGGTCTGTTCTCCCCTAACTATTCAGAAGTAACTCCTATTAACATTAATGAGATTATACATATGCATCAAAGGGAGAATAGACCCTGAGGGCATCGTATGGACGGTCCTTCAATATTCTGTGTCTCTCAGTGGGACTTTGTACAGTATGGCACGAAATGTAATGGGTCCATTGACTTTGTATCACTCTAGGTCACTAGCCTTAATACAATGTTAATAGAAAGCTTCTCATTAAGGTCCTAATTATGTGTGTGGTAACAAGACACACACTATATCTTTCATATTACTGCTTCCAAACCACTACAGTGCCTTCTCTCGTAGGAGCAATAGAGGAGTGACCATATGAGGTGACCTCTGCTACATGTGAGCAGCGTTCATAAATCCTCATCTGTCAAATTCAATCGCTTTTGGCAGCAGAAGGACATTTTAAATCTAGATGCTTCAATCCTGAATCTGAGAAAGAAGCGTATTAAAGTAGTGCTAATACAGCTATCAGATCAAATACATTTTCCATGATTCTGCCTGGGATGGATTAAAATGTAGGTCCCTGTGATCAAAGGGCAGCGAATGAAAGCACAAGACTTGTCTCTCTGTCCTCCAGTTGCATAAACTCAATGTATTTGTTTCTTTTTTGTTCAGAGTCTGCGGTGTCTAACACACTGCATTTGGGGCTGCAGGTGATGTTTCCCAAACTCCCTGTATTATGTAAATGAACTGCTAAAACAACTGAAGCGTCTGATCATTATCAGTCTGAAAGTGGAACAATCAAAACTATAGAAGCTGAGAAGCAGAACAGTTCCCTGCAATTATCTGTTTTGAAGGAATACATTGATTTGACATTCCTAAGAAGTCAGAGATGTCTGATTTCATAATATAATTTGTAGAAGTAAAAAAGGCAAGTTAAACATTTGCCTACACATATCATGTTTACATGTGTTCAAAGAACTTCCCCAAAACTTTGCAGTCTCACCCAGCAGTATTATTTTTTGAGAGTTGTTCACTGTCGCAGGTTTGCAAACAAATTCAGAAATATGTTCCAACTCAGCTTCCTTTGCTTTTGGGGTTCTCTTCATATTTCAGCGCTTCTGTGTGTTTGTGTGTGTCTTTAATGAATACACAGATGCAGAAAAAGTACAAAAAAATAGTTATTCTCCCACGGGACACATGAATATAGCATTAAGAAAAGCTATTTTGCCATGTAGCCTCAAAGCTAAAAGAAGGTGAAATAGATGTAATATGGATTTCTGCAGTATATCAATTCATTCTGTAGTGAGCTGAACAAATAATTTGAAATTCATAAATCATCCAATGAATGTATCTTTTTTTTCCTGCTCATGAAAAATCCAGAAGCAAAACTTACTTGCAATAAAGAGTTTTGAAATTAAAAATATATTAAACTGGAACTCCTTTCGAAAATTATCCCATATGCTTTCTATTCTCTTGTGTGATTTTTTCCACATTTCTAAGAACCAGAACTGATATGTGCACAGGTCACAACACTCCACTTCCAGACCACTGTCCTTTCCCTATCTGTATGGCTTTTTATACCCAAATTTCTTCCCATTTATCAATTGAGAGGTGATATCCATTGACAGAAGGAGTAAAACATCTCAGTTATTCCTCCCACTGTGCTTTCCTACTCTGCTCTGCTATTTATTTGCTTAGTTACACATATGCCTGAGTACCTTGCTGAATGAGGGCCACAAGGAAGAATGTAAATATTTAAAAACCTTTCTGGGTTAATCATGAACAGCTGTCTCCAAATATTCCATATACAGTATTCAAGATGTGTAACTGAGTTATGAGTGCTTCCCCAAGTCAGATGGCATGGTTTCACTCTTTGGTCTATGAGCAATCTCCTGTGTGACTACTCATGCATGTGAATGCCTATGTGTGACTTTGAAATTCACTGCCCATGAATTTCAAGAGAATTAAGCTCCACTGTGTGAGTACTTAGTGAATTTGGAAATGAAAGTAATAGTGAATGTGGTCCAAGAGGTTGTGCTGATGAGTGCCAAGGAACTTCAGCAAGAGGCTTTTTTGAGCAAAATCCTCGATCTGTGTTTCTCCCAGCCCAGGTGGAGCTGGCCACATGTCAGGGTCTCATCTTCCAGAGTGAAAATGCAACCAGAGCAGAGGGAGAATTTTGAGGGAACACTTATTTCCCAGTAACACAACTTCAGATCTATTGAGTACTGAAGAGTGAGTGCCTCAGAGGGTTTAGGCATCATTCATTTTTTTTATTGAAATCAGCCTGCATGTAAGCTACCTAGCTTACCTAGGTAAAAAAAGGTTATATGGCAGTAGATGTGCTTTTTGAAACAGGAAGAGAATTCTTCTTAGATAATTATTCTTAAGGATAATTTATTCCAATAACCTGATTGAGACATTTGAGTGATGGGTAGGGGGGCAGTGAAATATTCCTCCCACACTTGAGAAGTGAGAAGTGTCCACACATTCAGAAATATTTATGTTTTTCCAAACTGATTCCGCTTTTCTCTTCTTCCAATGTCCTGGGGAACACGCTGGGAAAAGAGCACATCTGAAAATGAAATAGAGAACTGCTTCAATTAAATGTAATTTTAAGTGGCATGAAATTAAGCAAACCAAGAGTAAGAAAATAAACAGAGCAGCCCTAGATTTTCCTTAGTGTAAGTCCTTTGACTTCAGTAGAGTTACATGAAAAATATAATTTTACTCCCTCCCTCTCTGTCTCTCTGTTTCTGTGCCTGAATTCTTGATGTCAGCTTAAAAAGGAGAGGGAGAGAGAAAAAGAGAGAGAAGAGCGTATGGAAATTAACATTTCAGCTTTCAGAAATGTACATTTAATGAAAAGCTTGGAAATAACCAATCTTTCATGGCCCAAAGAGTTACTGAAAAAAAGATCTGTGTTTGCAACCTTGTTGGCAGTCAGGCTGTCTTGGGCAGCAGTAATTTTCAGTCAGAGGATTGCCATAAAAGCCTGAAAACCCACAGAGCTAATAGAAAACAGGCAGAGAAAGTGAAGTCTAACCCAGGAATTCATAGGCTGAGGCTTCCAAGCTCAGTTCAGCTGTGTGAGGTCTGGCTGAGTCACGCACTGCCACAGATTGAACTGGTACATCTAGAATAGCACCAGACTGAAGAGCTTGGCGTGTAAAGTCTGGGGTTAGGCTCCAAACATTTTCCTGGTGAGATTTCATCCAAGGGAGTATTAGCCAGCAGCCTCCCTGCCTGCTAGGGAGCATCCCTGTTTTTAATTCTCTGCCCTTCTATGTTTAAGTTCCCATAAATATCATGGGAATTAATTTGTGCTGGTCCCTGCTTTAAACTGAGGCAGTACTATGCATGATGCATCTTTATGCTTTCAGAGACTTTCTGGTGTGTAAATCAGTCACTGTGGACTGATACAGGCAAACCTTTGGGGAGTGCTACAAGAAGAGTAGTGAAAGAAGACATACTAGGAAATCAGGGGAAGGACATATGTATGATTGCATTAACATATAAACACAGACTGAGAATAATATCAGTACGAGTAATTTAATAGAAGAAAACAAGTTTGGACATTTGCTTCTAGACTTATTTTCTTTGTAAGCTGTTGAGAAATATTTTAAATTAAACACAATCCCCCCACTAGTAAACAAGAAAAAAGAAAACTGAAAATTGTTAATGTAATTTAGTAATGGACCAGACAACCCTTTTTTATTAAATCATTGGCTCCTAGAGAACACTATATTTTATTTTTTTAAGTACAGTAATTTCACGATTATAAGCCGCACCTTTTTCATTGAAGAATCCAGTCTACCCCAGTAGTGCGGCTTATATTCAGGTGCGGCTTATCTATGGACAAATTCCAGTGAAATGCCAACCCGGAAGTGAGAACCGGCCGGGGAGGGTGCCTGGGGCTGCCTTTAAAGGCTTCGCTGGTCTATGAAAACTGTTTGCAACTTGAGCACCTGACCTCAAACCCTGTGCTGGCGGATTCTGTTGCTAATTCGTTACTTTGTTGCACCCGGATCCCTGCTTAAAAAAAGGAAAAAAAAATAAAAAAGCGTGGCTTATAATCAGGTGCGGCTTATATATGAACAAATCCTGTGCTCTACCCGGCTACCCAGATGTGCGGCTTATAATCAGGTGCGGCTTATAATTGTGAAATTACTGTACATCTTCCCACTCTTCTGAGGAAATGGGTGGAATCCTTTATGATCGCACACATGATGTAATAACTTTACTTTTAGCCACCACGTACATCATGGCCCTAAATCCACACTTCTTTCTCTTGCACTGATGTAAGTGGCAGAGAGGCTGAAATTGGCTGGGTTTCCTTTTCCTCTGCAGTACCTGACAGTTCTGTACATCTCTTAAGTCTATTTGCATGGTTTAGGACTCTGAGACCACTAAAAACAAATAAAAGAAAGAAGAAATGGGCAAACACATAGTAAACCCACAAAAATGTAAACATAGGTGCCTGTGTATGTGAGCTCAGTTAGGGAAGGCTAAAGCTAATCATTAAACAAGACTGTTGGAAAGATTATAAAATAAAGGGTATTTTTTAAAATAGAAATGAAGTCGACGTGAACACAAAAAAAAAAATCAAGACATGCTCTACCTGCACACACCTTTAGATGCTGACAGTGAGAACAGTTATGGGCTGGGTGCTGCCTTAGGAATGGAATCACAGGTGGGAAAAGGTTATGCTGGGAAGAGAGACTTCAGGACACAGTTGCTCACCCAAAGCAGACAGCATTCATATCTGATGTATTTGTCTGGCTCCTACATCCACTACACTGGGGTAAATCTCAAGTACACAGCAGGTCCAGTGCTGGGAAGGTTCTGATCCCCATTTGCCTCCCAGCCTCAAACCACCTTCAGCAGCAGACACTGTGACAAGGAAAACTTTCAGTGCACTCTAGCTATGAGATAGAGAATTTCTTAAGCAATGATTTTCTAAACTTCAGAAGAACTGAAAATGGAAATGAATATGAAACCTTTAGGTGGGGATCAGGGGGGTTATTGATAAATGGATAGAAGTAAAAGCACATTAAAAAACCATTGAAGAGTGAGCCTCTGAAACTGGGAAAGTTTCAGAAAATCATGTTGCAGGCTCAAAAAGTTCTGCTCATGTGAAGCTCCAAAGTATCTCTATCATCTTGGAATGGTAAATGCTTGCAGGACAGGATTTTTTAAGGATTTTAGAACATCAGCAAAGTTAGATGAGCTTTTTTATGCCTGAATGATACTTTACACAGTGTTTATCTCCACTCTCTCAATGGTTTTGGACTTGGTCTGGTGTTTGGATTAGCTCTTATTTTATCTGGCTGCCCTTAAGAAGAGTACATTTACATTTTGTTGCCTGCGATATAGAACTATGTGGCTTCCCTAGGGAGCCTGGTAGCCTCATAGTCTGTTTCTCAGCACACTTACTAGTTTGAAGAGCTTTTCAGGACAGTAAATAATTTAGGGCATTTTTCATCGACAGCAAAATCCTGAAATCAGCAGCAAGCCTTCTATCAAAACCAGATCACCTTTTCAGGACAGTGCCCTCTTACATTATATGTTGTCCTGTCCTTTGTTTGGCAGGTTTATGTCCTACTTTGAGGTGACAAAGATGCTAGTGTTTGAGCTAGGGTGGCTGTCACCCTCGTAAGACTTTGAGTTAACAGCTGTGGATTTTTTGCTGTTGATGATTCTTGATTTAACTATGTTGTAGGAAGGTCAAATTAGTATGATTTGGGGCTGTCCCGATGTGTGTGGCTCACTTCAGCTGGAAAGAATTTCATAAATACACACTACAATGTAAGATACAGCTATGGACACAGAAAATTAATACTGTGTTAACCTATGGCTCAAGCTAGAATCTGTCCTGTTGACCTCTTGGGCTGTTATCAGCTTTTACCATCCACTCATGACAATGCAGTATGTGTCATTATTTGCAGCTTTTGCTAATAAAAATATGGGAAGGTTGAATTTGTTCTTCCATAATTTTCTTCCTCTAATTTCCCTTCTTGTAGTGATTATAAATGCTCTTGTAGAGCCCTATAAAATTTAGTATCTACAGGACCAGAGCCTGAATCTGCACTGAAGCATTGGCAAAGATAGTAGGAAAGACCAGAACAGTTCCTGCTCACCTTCCAATCCCTGCACACACAGGGTGGGCCTAAGTTGAGCTGCATTTTTACTTACTATGTCCACTCTGAAGACAAATGCCTAGAATGGCTTATTCTGTTCAGCTTAGAAAGAGCAGTGCTCTATCAGCTGAGTTATGAATTTTTCTCTGTTCAGGAAGTCCCATGTTTAAAAAAAGGAAAATGAAAAACTACTTAGTCCCTCAAACTTGAAAGCCAAGATATTCCCACACTGCATAGGCCAAATCCTGAAGGGATTTATGATACATTTTTCTTGTGCAGGGACGCCAAACACAGGAGGAATCTCTACACATGCACAGCAGAGAAAACTCTCTGGCAGCTCTTCACATTTCCTTGTGGAGGGAAGGGGGAGGAAGTAGATGTTTTGGGGCCCAAGTCAGTAGCTTTGGACAGCACACAAAAGCTTCAGAGCCAGTGTCAGGGTGGGGAGCAATGAGCAGTGTCCACTAGGCTGCAGCCAGTAGGCACAGCAGCCTGAGCCCAGCTGAGGGCCAGGTCTGTGGTTTGGAGGCCCCTGAGCTCTTGGGACTGAGGATTCCTTTCACTCGGGTTGGCAGTACTACAGCCATCAGATTTTTCTAAAAGTCTCTACCTCGTTTCTCAGGATTTGATTTTGAACTTTTTAGAAGGCAATTTTCTCTAAGACAGCATCTTTTGATTACATTGAGAAAGCGTACTGCAGTGTTGTTTTTTCCTTCCTTTATGAACAGTTTTTGTCTTCCAATGTATGAAATATTTGTTTGGGGTTTTTCTTGGACTTGCATTTCAGTGGCATGACAGCAAATCTGCCTGCAGAAGTCCAGTAACTTTTTACACTTTGCAGCCTAAGTGGAAGCCTCAGTTGGGCAAGTTTAAAATGAAAAGTTCTGGTGCTCGTTACAATAGCAAAACCTTTTAATAGCACCAGAGAGGCAGGGGAACTTCACCAGATAACTAAATCCATTGATCTCTAATCCTTTGGGCCATACTTACTGTGGAAGACTTGCATGCATGGCTTCAATCCAGAACTGCATGCTGCCAAAAAACGCTTAGTACGTTAGCAGCCAACAAAAATGTAAGAGGTCTGCTCTGCATGTGGGAAACAACATAAAAAGAAGTGGTTTTTTAGCTTAGTCTGGCAAACGTTAGCATATAACACTGATATTAAAATGAAATGGCAGAAAGTCTCAATCATATCTTGGATGTTGGGAGACTTCTATGTGCTAATTAAAAGGGACTGGGTGGCACTTTAGGCTGCTCTGTTGTAAGTTTCTTCTCAAGTACTCCAGTTCAAAACCGTCCTCAGGGAAGAAGCTGCTATTAATGTACATTTCTTGCAGGCTGAAACATTAAAAAGAGACATCTACTAAAGACAGATGCATTTCCTCCTCTATTTAGACACAAATACAGATGTTATTCATATCAAATATATAGATCATTCTCTGTCTCTGGTGACTGATCTTAAGGAACTATAAAATCTAGCTAAATATATTTATAGCTTTCTAGTAGTGTCCATACCCAAATAACTCTTAATGCACTTCTTTAGAAATATCAATTAATAATGCACATCAGAGGCAGGTCTGTATTAAATAAAAGTTCATGTTATGCTTTCCAGGTACCACTGATTGTCTCAGAGATTCTAAGACTCAGAGACTCTATCACTGTCATACAGACCCTTGTGGTTTTCACCATATACATGACACTTTCCACTTTTCAGCTTACCTATATTTTATTTGTGTATGTGTACACAACACATGCACACATCCCATATAAACTCTATAACAATTACCTTTCAGAGTCCTTTAAAAAAAATTAATTTTTTGTGTTAAAGGACCTACCCATGGAATTCTTTTCAGCAGAGAATGGCAGGCACTGTATCAATGGACAAACACCCCAGACAGGACAAACATTTGCTTTTGTCTGCATCAGGGTGACATAAAAACCCCAAGGATTACTTCATTTCTCTGACTAAGTTCAGAGCATTCAGAGATATTTCTTACAGGCAAGTTCCAGCTTCCTGAGGGCTTGTGCAACTCTTTTGCCTGTTGGAACTTTCTTCAAATAAGGGGAACACCAAGTGAGGATGGTCACAGTTGAGGTGAGGTCATGGACACACCTGATACCTTCCAGAAATACCCCTTAATCTGGTACTTGTTCCCATTTGTACAGAGGTGACCTAAGAAACTTAGACACATTCTTCAGCATGTATCTCTTAAAAGTCTAGAGCAAACACCGTAATACCAGGATTTGTGAAAGATTTGGTCTGGAATTTGTACACCCAGTAACACTGGTCTATTTGTAGGTGCAAACTAGACATGTCTAAAATGTATTCTGAGCAAATAGATTTCACTCAAGTTCCAGCCCATATTCACAGTCACTTCTCATTCTATCACATGGACAAAAGCCTTTGAATAGGAGTAAGGTTTTAGTCACACAGGAGTAATCATGACCTGAGCTACTCCCTGGAATGTGCCCAAAGCACACGACAGCCCACTCCATGGATGGGCAGGGCATGCTCACTTAACATGCTAAACCTGTGGTTCATGTCACCTATCTCAGCTCTGGTGCCCTTCCAGAAATGACTTGGAGGTTGCACATTTCAAGACATGTGGAATTTATGGCTGAGCTGAGCTTTGATCACCCTACAGCAGAGTAACTCTGCCATGCTGTGATCAAGTGTCCAGTGTTATCCAGTGTCCACCAATGGAAATGCACAGACCTGAGCCAGGGAAAATACCAGACTTCATCCTGCTGCTGAAGCCAAGCTCTCAGGGTGCTTTGCAAGGCCTGTTTCAGATGCCTCTCTTCACAAATCTTGCACAACACACCAGCTCTGTAGAGCCAACAATACTAGGGAGATGTAAATAATTTAGATATTCTCAGGAGACAATCAGCAACTCACAAGCTAGGCTATTAAGACAGACTTTTGGTAATGTTTCCATAAGTTAGAATGGAGCCACTAGGCACCATTGACAAACATCTCATCTGCCTCAATGTGCTTGGAATTAAAGACATTTCACAGAGAAAAAGTAAGCTATTAATATCCTGTGTTCATAATGCTGCATTTCTTTGCTTTTTTTTTTGTACTTATGAAAACCCTACAATAATCTCCAGTTCTAATTCTACCAGATCCCTTTCTTCTAGTTCACAATAATGAGATATTACAAAATCCTCTGGAAGACAGAGGCACTGACAGAATGCACTCCAGCACTGTGTGTTCTACCATACCGCAGCACAATGGGACACCATTACTGGGAACCAAGTCTGCTCAATCTTGTTATGTCCTTCCAGAGCCAAATCCTGCTTGACTTACTCATGAAAAAATTCCTATTGGATTCAGTGGGCATTTTGCCTGAGAGGGGAGCAGTGAACCGCCCTCTCTCACTTTTCAGGCTTTTCCCTGATGAGGGACCCGAGCATTCAAGATGTTGAGTTGCTGCTGGGTGGCCCAGGACTATGTATCTTCTCAGGAGAGCTCCAGTAACCCCTAAGACAAATTAATCAGGTGATTAACAAACTGTGATTTCCGATGAGCTTTCTCTTTCTAGTTTTGTTCTGTTAATCCATTAAAATAAACCTTCAATCAAATGCTTTTTATTTAAGGTCTTTTGAAATCATAAGGTTCTATTTACTTGAGATAAATAATACTAGTTGCTTCTGAAAGCAGATCATTCAAAACCAAAAGAAAAACATTTCCTCTGCTTACCCAAGAGTTGTAAGCTGCCAGGAGGGTTTTCTTGACACAGAAGCATGTTTGTGCTATAGCCCTTCAGACCAATATCCCCTCCCCACATTATAGTGAGTTTTTTGTCCAAGCAGAGAAAGCTTCAACTTAGACTGAGGGGAAAAAACCCCAAACAGATGCAACAGAACCTTCCCTCCCTTCCTCCCCACCATTTAAAAAGCATTAGTAGCTTCTAACTGAGCTGTTGAAAACTCAGGGTATTTTCACTTTCTTATGATTATTTAATCTATCAAGTTCACATGACTTGTTTAACCAGCTATTGCCATCCTGATAAAATACAAACAAACCTACTAATGCAAAAACTGTATGTAGATAATGATCCATCAACATTCCTTTTTGAACCTCAGAATATGGCCTGTTGATTTTGTATGATATAGTAGTTCATCAGATTTCTGAAAGAATCCCACACATGAACCTCCAGATTAGACGATGGACTTGACATATGTGAGAGAACAACTGATGACTGCCCCTCAAGAACATTTGGAAATTTTCATAAGTGGATTCCAGTAGAATCAGTCATAAGATTAAATCTCTGATTCTTTCTCTCACCAAATTTAACTTAAGGACTAAAACTGTAGATTTGTCACTTAACAACACCTTCTGCAGCTTCTTTCTTTTGTGCTTGCACAATGATTTCCAAACATTTGGTGCCTATTGCTCACCCAAGAACCTTAACATAGCAGCCAACCATAAATCTGTTTCTTTTCCCAACAACCACAAGAGTTTAAAATCCCGAAATCTTCCTTCACAGATTCTAAGGACTCTTTCAGAAGGTCAAGTCACCGTCTGTAGACATATTACTGTTGATGCATTTTCCAGTTCATGTTATCTAAGAAACAGTGAGCAGTTACCGCCATTTGATTATACTCTCCCCTACAAACCCCCTCAATACAGCAGGATAAATATACATATTGGTTTTGAAGGATAATTTTGGTCAGAATTTCCTGTAACAGATCAGTTCCTTAGCGTGTGAGTCTACCTTTTCCTCTCACTAAATATGCTCCAGCTGGTTCTGTGGAGAATTGTGACGCATGTATAGAGTCAACAGGAGTGCCCTTCTTGGAAGGGTAATGCATAAATTATATTCTTCCTCCCTATTCATTTCTTCTGATGTTTGAGTGAATGGTTGCAGCAGTAATGATTAAGTAACATGGACTTATACAAAGGAGGTATGGATCGTGTCATTACACTTGAATGCATATAAAGAACCCCTTTTTATGGGAAATGAGATATTACTGCCAAAGATACTCATAAACAAGGAAAATGAGGAGGATGTTCTCCTCACCCAGACTCCTCAAGTTAGCTCCATGTCACTCAAACTCTACAAGTAACAGAATACTCACTACGACTTCTTTTACGTTGTTTGGGATCCCATTTTGCATAAGTAACTATACAAGGGGGAGATATTTACATCAGAATTAGTATGCAGGATTTCAGAGGATTTCAGGAGTGCATGAGTTTTTAGCATCCCATTTATTTAAGCTGTATCTGCATTTTCTTCCTTGACTGAAGACAGTATCTTTCACACAATTGAGAATAACTGAATTCTTAGGGACTGTTGGAAGCCGTGAAAAATTTCTGGCTGTAGATTGGATGGGCTTTTGAGTGACCTCAGACACTGATCATCATGGCTGCCCCTTGAGTAACCTTCACTGGTTAGAGGACCAACTCCAGAATGCATTTAGATTGACTAAAATACACATGGCTTGCACAGATAACCAAAATTAAGCTGCTGAAGCACTGAAGAATACTCCTCCAACACAAAAATTAGGGGTCACCATAGGACATACTCACATAATTTTGTTTATATTAGTTAGCTTGGACAGCAAGGTGTGGCCACACATGCCTTAGCCCTGGCTGTGTTGTCCTGTGCTTGCAAGCCTAACTTCACATTGTTGCTGGATGGAAAAAGGTCAGGCATGCTGGATAACACGCCTTTATTTTGCTGGGCAGGCACTCCCTCAAGAGCTCTGCAGTGGGAGCCCTATCTGCACCAAGTCATTTCCAGAGCGATTTCTACAGCTCTCTTTGATGAAGTTCTTGGTTCTAAACCAGCATAAAGAGTTCACTGAAATGATGGGGAAAAGTAACTTTGCCTTCATTTTTCTAAAGCATCAAGTGTAGCAATGTTTTGCACTAATGGAGCTCTTAGATATGTTTCAGTTTAATACCACAGCGTTAGCGGTATGTACATGTTTCCTGTTAAACAGTAAAGTAAAACCTAACCCCAAGTCAGTATCCTTAATTTCCACCAGGGAGTATAATAATAATTTCTTCTTTTTTTCCCCCTCCTTAACCTGGTGAGCTGTGACAGAGTTATTTTGCAACTTAACAAGTCTGCAAATCATTCTCATTTCCTCTTTGGCATTACTCCTCACTGAGCTGATATAACTAGTTTTTAGTAAACACTTTAGCAAGGTAAGGTTTGTATATTTACAAAACTAGAGAAATGCACAAAAGCAATTCCTGGAATTGGTTAAACATCTCAGCTACAGCTAACTTTGTGAAAGTAGGATTGTTGAGTTGAACTATTAGGTGCTGAAGTGTAGAGCAAGAAGAGCCGACATCTTTCGTGTGATAATTGAAATCATTTCAATTCATTTCCTTCTTGGTTGGACAGAAACATGTTTTTAATAGTAAAGAAATCTTGAGGGAATCCATTGACCTAACCAGTCTTATAATGCAAGAAGTTAATAGACAAAAATGATATTCATCTTCAGTTTATAATAGCATTTTCTTTTCACAGAACTAAAACCATACAAAGGCAAAGTATATTATAAGAACAACTGCTACTCTGGTAGATACATGACCTTTGTTTTATGTAACAATTACTGGGCTGGTGGAAAAATAAAATAAAAAACCCCAACAAATTTTTATGCTAAGATAATAAATTATAAATTATGAAAGTCTAAGGCACTAAGCAACTTGTAAGCAACAGTCCTGTCTCTTAGCAACGAGCCATGGAAAGCAGCTTGTTGATACGAATAGAGCAGACAGGATTGTTTTGCAATGATTACCACCAAGGAACTAAGAACAACATTTTAACACCTGCCTCAGGGCACTTCTGCACCTAGCTATCCATCTCTCCAGTGGCCCACAAAGCCTGGGCTGGATGCCAAGCGGCTTCTGAGTCCTGCCTCCTTCCCAGAGCTGGCCCACTGCAACAAAAAGGACCCTAGAGGAAAGATCAAAGAGGTAGAGTTCAGGTGTGTTGCACACTTGTGCCCGCTTCTTTTTCTTTAAATGCCTTTTTACCAAAAAATGCATGATCATTAGTGTAAATGTTTATTTTTTTCCTCTCTCTCTGCCCCTTTAGTGCTGTGTCTAATCTATACTTAGCATTATGAATGAACGCAGACAAGTTTTTGATATTAAGCCAACATTTTTTTACTGTAGTTTTATTCTTAAATACCCAGAATTAAGAGTTGGAGGAACAGTGCAATCAGTAGCACCTTCTTCTTGTTTTGCCATTGTGCTGGTTTCAAAAACATACAAAGAAAATATTTTCAAGAATAAAGAGTCTCCTAGGTCCCTGAACTAACATCAGTGGTGGCTCATTCATTCTCTCATGTAGGACATTACAATAGTAAAGAAAAGCTGTAGAGAAGGATGGTAAAAGTTAAGGGGGGAAAAAGGATGATATGGAATCCAGGCAGATAAAGAAAAAATCTTAGGAAAGGAGTGAAAATTAAAGAAGGGAAGGGAAGGGAAGGGAAGGGAAGGGAAGGGAAGGGAAGGGAAGGG
>VRYO01002775.1:8390468-8417652 GCA_009812075.1 Sialia sialis | reverse complement strand
TTTTTTTTTTTTTTCTGTATGAAACTGCCCCATACTTGCTAAGGATACCTGGAGTTGAGTTGGAATATATTTGTTTCACATGAGGAATTTACATGAAGGCCAGAGACTCACTGCAGAAAGCCAGGGTTTTGTTTTTCCTTTTTTGAATTCCCTATCAGAATTTAGTAGACTGATTTAAACTAAACTTTCTAAATGTAGCTGCTGCCTGTGCTGCATAGGCACATTAAAGAAATGCATGGGTTGATCCACCTAAAGAAACTATTTGTTCTCCCTGATGCAAAATCCTGGAGGATTTGGTCATTGTGTCTTACACACCGTTAAGGGTCACCAGGCAAAAGTAGGCTTTCTCCTTCACTTTTCTTTTGGGTGATTGAATATGAAGTCCAGCTCACTGCACATCCTTGTGTGAGATAGTTTAACACGGTACCTCGAGGCTCTGCGGTCCCAGAATGCAGCGCAGCTCACTGGCAGTAGTTCAGCTGAAGACTAAACATTTGGCTCAGTGACAGCAGAGCTGCCAAGAGTTGGCAACAAGAGACTCACAGGGAAGCAGCAGGCTGCTAAACCCTTTCACATTTTTAATTAGATCCACACACCCATGTCTTTGAGCTATCATAAATATACAGATGACATAGAGAGCATTATTTGGGGTAAGGGAAAAAAAAAAAAAGGGAAGAAAAGAAAACTGTACTGTGGTATCTCTTACCTTATTAAAATAATTTACCTACAGCTAGTCTGTGGAACTAAGGGGGGAAAGAAAGGGGTTGTGACATTTAACTCAGATAAAAGTCTCTCCCTGCCTAGAGCCGAATTCACCCTGCACACCGAAGATGCGGGGTCCTGCGATGACTGACACATCGCCTTAGCTGCAATAGCATTGCCAGAAGAGGGCATTATTGGCAGCAACTCCACTGTGCAATTTCCCACAAGAGCTATGCGTTCAAGCGCTAAGTATTCTTAAGTGTGTATGTTGCGATGATGTTGCTGTTAAAATTATTTTTTTGGGTTTTTTGTCGTTTGCACTGTTGTTACTACTTTCTAAAAACACTAGGATATACTAAAAACTAATTTATTTTTTCTTATTAATTTCTGTGCAAAGATATTTTCCAAGTTCAGTTCTTCCTAAACTTTCTTTCTTCCTGACTTTCCTGTTAAACTCTTTCCTTCAAAATAATGAAGAATAATGAAATTAATTTGATTGATTATTTGATTTAATTCCTTTAACTTTTTATTAGTGATTACACAGAACAATTCCCCTGGCACTTATTACTTTTTTTTTTTTATCTGACACCATTGAGAACAACAGTAATAAAGACATACATCAAGTATATTTTATACTGGAAATTGACATCATCATATAGGACAATTCAATGCATAGGGTTAAAAGATCTCTTCTTATGTCCAAGGACTGTGACACTCAAAGTAATGTCTCTTGTCTCTTTTGTTGTAAAGCCTTTACATTTTATTCAAAATAAAAACTGTAGCTGTATCATCCACCTGCAGTGTAAAAACATGCACAAAGGATCTTTGCAACTGGCCTGGAAAGGCTAGGATTTTCTTCTTGTATTTCTCCTAATTTTAAAGAAAATCTAATAATGAAACAAAGTACTTGAAATACTGCAGGGGGAAAAAGGAATCACATGTTGTCTCGCCTGGAAGCACAAATTTTATAAATAGACACTCTAGCAAACATCAAAAAAATTTCTGTGCAAAGAAACCAACAGATAATGTGTATTTAACATTGCCCATTTATTCCAAACTGTGTTAGCCATACACTGCCAGTTAACTCTGAACATGCAAACCACAAGAAAGTCTCTTCATCCTGGATATCTGGAAAATTGTTCATGTCGTCCTCGTTTTTTTCTCCTATATGAGTTAAACTTAGCCATGTCTTACTTCCCTTGATTTTTCTCCTGTGGACTTCACCACAGAGTGAGAGGCACAGAGTGACCCAGTACTTTTGTCTCCTTGTGCACCCAGGGCAGGTCCTGGGTAAACATTTCTGCCAACAAGACCTGTGATCATTGCCAGTAAATCTACTCTGACTTCATGTCCCCAGAAGCTTTATTCCTCCCTTTGTATGGACTCTGCTCTGCACCAAAGAGCTGAATGTATAGGAAGCACCTCTTACAAATGGACTGGGTCCACAAGGTTGTGAAGACACGTCAAGACTGTTAAATCATTGTGTGGGGCACCTTTTTAACATTTGTGAAATGATTAGCAAAATAAGACTTCTCTCCTGCTTTGGGCTACCAGCATCCAAGTAAGTGAATAAAAATAAAAAAAAAAATTAAAAAATACAGGTAAACATAATTGATCCTCTTAACAATTTACTGCTGCTAGTAATGAGGTACACTTATTAGGGGCAGATTCTAAAAGAAGTACTTATGTGAAGTAAAAATAAAAATAAATTAAAAGTAAAAAAAAAATACAAAAAGATGATTAAAGAATCAGCCTAGAATATTAACCCCACGTTTCCACCAAACTTCCACATGACTGAAGCTCAAGAACACTGCACAGGTACAGACATAGAAAAAAACATCTACTAACAATAGTACTAATACTACTGTTTCTCTATATTAGCTATGTTATAAAACAGATTTCTTTGATAGCAAAACCATATTGTTAATATCTTCTGTGTCAGTTGTATCATTATTAAATAAGCAAGTTTCAGTGTAATTAATACAAGTGATCTTGTATCTCAGTTACATGTATCTTATCAGGAAGAAGGCATTTTAACAGAGATGTACTCTTTAATGAAGTCTGGGCTTTAGTTTATCAGAAATTTAAAAGAATGAGTGGTGCCTCTTTTCTTCCCTCTCACTCTCTTTCTTCCTTATTTTCCTCTGGAAGGTACCTATCTTGATACTAACCAGCCCCAAGCATGTTTACTATAACTGTCCAACAGTGGTAAATACCTGTGCTGATTCATTAAAATTCTTGTTCAGATCTGATCAAAACCTGGATGTCAAATCTGCGGTCTGCCCATGCAGGCTTCCCCACGCCAGCCTTCTTCAGACCTGCCAAGTTACCAGGCCCCCGGCTATTAGCAATTTTATTCAGAGGTTTCAACAGAAAAATGGACAAGTGAGAAGCAAGAATGGAAAATCCTGTTTAAATCATCTACTCTATTTCCATGTCACTGCTGGAAACTTTGCTAAATTTACAGACTTTGCTGTCATCAGTGCTAAAAGAGGTTTCTGTGTACAGCTTTTGCTGCATCAGATCCATGCAGCAAGCTGTTAAAAAAGATGGGGTAGATGGGTGTGATTTTGACCTTTCAGGAATAAGCTGTGCCTCTCTGGATATAGAAAGACCTAAAGCAGAGTTTGTGCACACTGGTGTGAGTATTTCCACAGCTCCGCTGAGCCTTGTGCCAGCCTTGAGGGGAAGAGAAACAAGAATGATGGCTTGTGGAAGAGAAACAAGAATGATGGCTTGTGCTTGTCCCCCTCACCAACCTCCCATACCTACATACCCAGAGTGAAGTGACACTCTATAGACCTGGCCTTGGACTGTTCTTGTGGCAGAGGGGACAGAGGTTTCTCCACTGATGTTTTGAGCTGTCTAGGAAAAAGATATTTCCCCAAAACTGAAACTGGATAATGCAGCACAATGGTACCTCTCAACACCTTTCCCCGCAGAGATTATTTGATTAAGCATGACATGCAAAACCTAAAACACAGGTCATTTGTTTCACAGGGTGTACCTATGACACCAGGAAAATTGGCAGAGCGCATGTCTGGCTGTAAGACATGGTCAGAAGTCTGCAAGTGAGATGTTACCTTCCAGTGCCCAAACATAACTGAGTTCTTCTGTGTTTCCCCTTTCTGGCACTGAAAATGAAAGATGGGAGAAAGCAAAGCAAAATATGTGTCTTTTTGCCAAATCTGGTTCAGAGATGCTCTCCTTTGGCTCGGCCAGCAATCAGCCTTTCTTGGATTTCTTTACTTACAGAAATGCCTGAAGGACATGTTTGGCACATCCTTCTTTTAGTCCAGCCCTCCTCCTGACATGCCAGTCTAGAAGCAGCCTATGGCAGACCCGTGATGGCAGTATTCAGAAGGGAGCACAGCACAGACAACATGCCTAAGAGCCCCTTACCAGGCTCTGCTTGGTCCAGCTGCACTGGAGAGGTCAGATTTGTGATCTGACAAACTGCAAAAGCAAGTGTAACTCTTACCTGCCCCCAGAACTTCCATTATTGGGCTCACATACTGTAATAACATGCTAAATTTTTTTGAAAGAGTTTTTGGCTCTGGAAAACACATTTCAATCACATTGATTTCCCTTTGCTGTTCTACCTAAAAAGGCATGTCCAGGAAGTATTTATTTTCAGGTAAAGAGGCAGCTTTCATAGTCTCTTTCATCTTTTAATGAGACACAAAAAATATACTACTTTAAATCAACAGCACTGAATCCAATTAAAATGTATAAAAAATCACATCTAGTTTACTGTCAGACTTTGCAGATGTTGTGCATCTCACAGACAAAAAAATCCTATACACTTGCTTGTCAAAGAAAAATAATTTTAATATTAACTTTTTCCTGGTTTGTTATTTAAAAGAATCATGTTTTTTAATTGCTAGCATATATTCATATTGTCCTCATTTCTGTCAGCAAAACAGTTCTAAACAACCCCATTTTAGCAAGCAAATTTATTACAGTTATAAATAAAGTGATTATTTCAGCAACTGTAAAATGTTCCAATATACACTACAACTACTTCTCCAGTAAAACGTCTAAAGGCATCATTTTGTTCATTCCATGCTATGAGCAGTAGTAGACCAGGGTTAGGAAAGCTACTTTTCCTCAAACCAGTTTTAATGAACCCAAAAACTACACTTAGTCCCACAAAACTCACAATAATAAAATTCCATTCAGTACTACCTTAACTAGTAGTTAAGGTAGAAACTAATAGAAATTCTTAAACAAATAAAATGGACACCAGAAGTTTGCTTCTTGATGTGAGCAAGCACCTTCCCCTGCCCCATCCTTCCACAAAAGCTCCTCTCATCCCTAACACATTAAAAATCAGGAAAAATATTTCAGGGATTTCCCTGTAATAAGCATATCATTTTGAATCTATGTGGTGTTTTCTTCTTGGTTTTTTTGGTTTCTGGTTTGGTTGGTTTATTTTTTTTGGGGGGGTTTTTTGGTCTTGTTTTTTTGGGTTTTTTTTGTTGTTGTTGTTGTTTTGTTTGTTTGTATTTTGGTTTTTTCGTTATTTGTTTTTTGTTTGTTTTTTTGTTTGTTTGTGGTTTTTTTTTTTAATCAGGTGTACTGCAAAGGTTTTGTTTAGTGTGCCTTTATTTCAGCATAACAAGAAATATCTGATTTCAGATCACCCCTCTATTCTATCCTGAAAATAGGATCAGTTCACTGAAGGCCAAGAGAAAAACAAAATCTCAAGTGCTGTTGCAGTCATTGTGAATTTTGTCTCTAACTTCAGAAAGGCCAAGATTTTTCTCTCAATAGTCCCTTGTTTATAGATCAATAGTATCACCTTAGGCCTTTTGGCCATAAGATTGCACTTTAGCTTGGAAATTTTATTTAGGTTTCTGCCCTTGCTTCTCCCCTAGCTCTGATTCATGCTCTTTTAATCTGAGTTTAGAAGAGTGGAGGAGCAGAGTCAGTCACTAAGGACAGGACTTGGAGGTTCAGAGAAGGGAGCACTAGCCTTTACCACAAACACATCTGTGGTCATTAAATTTAGTGGGGTTCAAGGAAGACTGTCAGGACAAGCTCAGTTCAGCCTTCCTCAGCCTTTTCTCTGCTAGAAAAATTTGTTACAGATCCCTCAGCTGCCTGTTCCAACTATCCTATAAAACTGAATCTGAGCACACATCCAGACACCACTGACTGATGCCTGTAACTCACTGCCAAAACGTAGGAGCAGGAGCGTGCAAACTAATCATTGCAGCAACTATGCATTTAAAACTTAGCCTGTTTTCCACCAACAAGCAGAAATAACATCCCATCCCACTTCCATCCAGGAGCTAGTAATACTGCCAACTAAACTTCCTGAGCTCTTTTCAGCCATGAGCCACAGAATGCTGAAATCAATAGGAACTTTCCCTAATCCAAACACTGTTTTGCAAAGGACAACAAGTCTTCTCCCACCCACACCCAGAACAAGGTTCCTTCATTTATGAAATGCCCATAACTAGCAAAGATGTTTTCATTCCTACCTTCCCTGGCAAAGTCCCAGGTACAAGCAGCAACAAGCACAGGAAGCCTGATAATCTGCCAAACCTGGCTCCAGCATTCCTCACATGACAGATCAGATACTTGGTCAAAACATCTCTGACAATGCTTTTGTCCTTCCAATATTAAGGTAGCCTGATTTTTGAGTGAAAAGCTAGATCTGTTTGTTACTACCTCTTCTATTTGCCCCGCCTATCCTCTAGACACCCACTGTATTAATTACCTCTCTTTCCTTAATTTCTATGCACCATTGCCATCCTTAAACACAGACAACTTGTCATTGATAGTCACTTTCTCAGAACAAAGCGTGATCTTTTTTTCTATTAAAATAAAGTATTCTGTGTCCAGTGACCCATCATTTCACTGATTCTGAAATTTTTAAACCTGAAGTGAAAGCAACAGTACAGTTTGAGTGTGCCAATATGGATATTTTGCCAAGTTCAAACCGTCCTATTTACCTGCATCACCTTCTAAAGAAACCAGACACAGGTTACATACTCTCATTTGAGTTTGAAAGTACCATGAATGATGTTTTGTTTTACACCCTTCTGTTCTATTTTCCTGCCTCTTCTCCAAGGTCCAGGTCTGACCCTACTGACACATTAACCTGGTCAAGAGAAAACCTGGGCTCTAATTCCAACTTTTCATTGCCCTTCTTGGTGTCTTAGGAAATCACTTTACCTCTGCCCTTCTGCTTCCAGTGTCACTTCCTACTTGCAAACACGGACAAGACCATAAGTTTCACTCTGTGTTTTCCCAATGCATCCAAATGGGATGTTGGTGGAAAAAGTAAAACAGCTGCTGTATAGTCTCAATAAATAATCATAACACCCCTAATCCATGCAGTGCCATGAATGTTGGGGGAGAATTAAATAAATCAGTGCTTTATTTGTATGAGTGTTCTAATGAGGAGGGAACAGTTTCATCTTTCTCATCTAGTTTGTGTACATGAAACTTAAAATGACAAAGCTTAGATATATAGTCATTGTAGCATGGAAAATTCAATCAGTAATTCCATTATGTTCTTTTCTAAGGAAAGGAAGTCACTGGCAATATATATCATGAAGAAACACAAACAACCTAGCAAGACCTCTTCTCTTTTCCCCTCCTGAGGGTCAATGGTTATTTCACAGGCCATTTCAGTATCTGCACTGGAAAAGGTGCATGTGCCTGTGACCTGGATGAATAATGGTGGTAGTGCTTTAACCCCAAATGAGTTGCAGCACTGAAGTGTCTGACATGAGGCAGATGCCATAATGCTGATGCCACCACTGCAGCTGTGGGGGTTAAAAGGGCTGCTCTTTTCATTGTTTAGACAATTCATTAACAATCAAGGCACAGCACAACTGGTGAGCACCTTGCACGGTCACTTCCATGAATAAACAAATTTGGATTGTCTGGTGGATTTCAGCACTGCACAGCCAGGTTGCTTGAATGTGCCTGGCCTGACTTGAGCATCAGTGTCTGCTGAGAGAGGGGTGCTGCTGAGACAAGCATGACTGGAAAGTGAAGGACAATGAAGATGCTCTGTTTTACAGGATCCTTTTGGGAGATGCACCAGTTTCATGGGAAGTTTTGTTTCTCCCAGGACAAAAGACACTGCATTGGCTAATAGAAGGAGGAGTGTTACATGATGATGGATGTGTGAAAATGACACACCAAAACAAAACAGCACACCCTGTTTCTTCCCTAGGGGTGAGAGTGGAAGAACAAACCGCATGTGACAGTGTCAGTCATGCTACTTAATGGACTGCTCTGGGACTTCCAGATACTACAGTGATGTGGACAACATAAGAACCTGCTTGGGGCTGCATAGCATAGCAGGAAAATGGGGAAAACTTGAACATCATTCTCCAGATTTTTAGAAGATAGCCTGAAAAAGCACTGTCAGCTCTTTGGCATGTTTTTTTTAATCCGCATGCTGGCCTAAGAGCACCCCAGAGGAGTCCTCTATATGGTCTCTATACAAATCTGTGAAAAAAATGAAGGGATTTATGAGGAATTAGCCTTGAGTTATTTCAAATTGGAGGCAGGAAAAAAAGCACAATTATTGCCATAGTGTTCCATTTCTATATTTTCTAAATGAAAACGGAAATGTCCCATTTACTGATAATCTTCTCTTTTGGGATCTTAGTAATTTTAATATTAGAAAAATAGAATTTAAGAGATAAAATTTAAAAAAAATCTGGAATTGTTGAAGAAAAAATGATGATTACATGCATGCTTTTCTCCATCTAAATTATTTGGGAAAAAAACTTATATTTCTGTTACTGTTCCTTATTTAATTTTATCTTAATGAGGAAAATTATTTCTCATCCTATTTGTCTCCAGAATCTCCACTCCTGTGTCTCTGTGATATAACATTGAGGGCTACCATAAAGATGACTATGTGAATTTTAAAGTATTTTAGATATTTTCTATAGCAGAGCAGTCCTTTGCCACACTCTTTTGATTTGTTAGGACAGTGTGCTCTGACAAGTAAAAATAGAGTGCATTTAAAATTAGCCTGAACACCTCATAATTTTTCTGGATCAGGGTATGGATAGGAGACCACAGAATAAAAAAAACAAAACTATATACAATCATGCTCCAGATCCTTCACAAACACAAGAAGAGCTATCTAAAATTCACCTCTGCTTTTAATAATGAAACTGTTTACACAAGTATGAACTGGATTTTTACAATGATGCTTACAATTTGGGTAAGCGTTAGCATAAAGCAAAAAAACATATACAATATCTAACATGAAACCTGAACATTTCTCAAGTAGGAAAATCTCAAAAGAAAATTCAGCTAAGGTTCAGTTCATATGTATAGTCAATGTCAAACACTTTTATAAAAATTTAATATTGTTCTTTCATCTTGTTCCTCTACTCCTCCAACTCAAAAGATAATGAGAAATGAGGGGCAAGAATGCAAATGGCCAATGGTAAGCAAATACAGTAAATAACAGAATACACATACACAGCTGCCTATACTTTTTAAAGTCTATTGAATAAGTGTTTTCAAAGGAAATGATAAGTTAGAGTTCTTTTAGAATAACACAACATATAAGTTTCTGGGCACAAAAGGGAGAAGAAAGTGAAGGGAAATCTGGATATTTGCTGCAAAGCATTAACCACATTCCTTCCAATAACAATTATTGAAAGGCAAATATGTAAAGAACCAAGCTCAGAGATATAACTTGCCTTGAAATTGTAAAGGTCATATCTCAAAACACACATTATCTATTTAAAATACACTGATGTTATCCACCACCTTGATGGTATTTATAAACCCTTTCTCTCATTTTTTCTGTAATTTTATTTTAGATTCATGGCTTTTCCCAGACTTCAGTCCTCCAGTAAGGGAAAATAAAAATAAAAAAACTTCCCAATCTTAGAAATCTATTCAACCAGAATAATTTTCAACTAGAAAATGCCTATTCAACCACCTTCAGCCTGCAATTTACTAGAAGAATAAAGAGCCAGGCAATCTTTAAACCATTTTAATTGTTCTCTGAGTGTAATAGAACCCTCAGGAGACATGACCCTAAGTTGGCTGTAAATCATATTTGGTTCCATGGACTGTGCTATTTCTCCCTGTCTATGGTACATATATGACATAAAAGCAGATTATTAAATCACACAGATGCTTATTTTTCAAACAGATCCTATAACTCCCTTTTTTTTTTCTGTCCTGTCTTTTTCCAGAGAAAGGCACGAAGTGGATGTGAAAATGGCAGGGGAACAAATGGTTTCTTTAAAGTTAAAAGGGGGTGAGAAAACAGTAATTAATCTGCCACAGCTCTTACAAATTTTTTTTCAAGAAGGCCTAGTCAATCAATCTTCTTCCAATCTGCCTACCATTGTCCTTTTACCACCAGTATATCATCCATTCACCCACAAACTCATTTACCAGTTGTCTCCCTTCCTTTCCAGAATTAAAACTCCGCCAGCCTGAAATGGTTCAAAATCCTCCTCCAAGTTATGCCAAACAGCTTCTCAGAAACCTCAGGCACACACCTATGCTCTAGGCTGAGCAGCATTCTCTCCTCATTTAACCTCGAGGAGCTCACACCACACCCTTGGCTCTGGTCCGGCGCAGGAACCTCCTCCTGTCTGCAAGAGGATCACACCAGCACACCATCCTCTGTACAGATAACCAACCCCAGAATGGACGGCTTCCTTTTCTATAAAACAGTCCTGAATGAATTTAGATCCTGTGATCCTGTTCGCAATTAGCGCTGAAAATAGAAGAGTATCAGGAAGGAAGAACTGAAGAGCTTAGGCTTTGCTTGTAGCTATAAGGTATAGGGTTTTCTTCCCAGCAGATTGATCTTTAAAGGGCTGAATAAGCTCCAAACCAGAAAATATTGGCCTGCTATAAAAGTCTAACAGCAAGGTGATAGCTGTGACTTAGTTTAGCAAATCTTCACTAATCATCTGCCTCTCTTCTACTCTGCACATTTTGCAAATATGCTGTCCATCACAGTAGTTTGAATGGAATTGTGAGGCACCAACCAACCAGACCCAGAAAAATCAACCAGCTCCAGTCAAAAAAAGTGTGTTTATAAAGTTGTATGCAAGCAGACAAAAAAATTCATGTGCATTATTTTGTGTAGAAACATTTTCCAGGAAATTCAGTTGGAATTATATGGTGAAAGTCCCAGTCACTAATTACAATATAGGAAATAATATTTAAATGTAAGAAGCAGCTTTTTTACCTTTAGAGTGATAAAACACTGGAACTAGTTACCCAGAGGGGTGGTCTCCATCCTTGGAGATGTCCAAACCCGCAGATGGACATGGTTCTGGGAAACTTGTTCTAATCAATTCTGCTCTGAGACGGAATTTGTTCTATCTGGTCTTTAAAGATAAAGATCTCTAAAGATCTTGTCAAACCTCAGCCACTACTACTTTTGGTCCTGTGGATGACCTTGGTGCTCTAGTATTTTCTCAAGGGCAAATAGATCTGCCATGAGGCCAGACCATAGAACTGTGTACATATAGTCTCTGTCTCCCACTGTTGCTGTGGTGGTCCGAAGCAACCAGTGTAAGAGGAAGAAAAAAGAGGTGTTTCTTTAAAGATCCTTGTTGTTGTAAGCTGAAAGGGCAGATGGAGTTGGAAGGAAAGGGAAATGTAAAGGTGCACATGAACTGCAATGGTGCAGAGTGCAGTTGGTTCCCAAGTATTGCCAGGCATTATCATGCCTGGTTTTGGGATCGGCACTACAGCATGGGAGAGAGCTGTGACTCCACCTGTTTGGTGCACAGCTGAAGCGGTGCTGCCCTGCAGCGTGTGGAGCAGGGCAACAACATCCTGAGGCTCACCATCTCCTAAGGTGCCATGCTCTCTCTGCAATTTCAAAGGCAATCTGAGGTAAAAGCATTCAATCCCTAGGACAGTTGCCTTACTGAAGAGCCTAAAGACACTTATGTAATGTGGACTGCTAGGTGGCACAAATCCTCCTAAAGCTGCCTTAAGGTGCTCAACATCCACACCACACCAGTTCAAGGCTCATTTTAATGCTGCAAGTCTGGCCTCCCATTTGAGGAAAAACAGTATTACCATTACAGACTCATAAACCAAAACTTTTTCTGAAAGGAAAGCAGAAGGGTGGGAGATGCAAAATAAGTACTGAAGAAGCATAAAGCACCCACCAGGGTTTCCTTAGCAAAGATTAAATGCCAGAGATTTAGTCAACAATAAGAACAACTATGGGGCAGTATGTCTGCAGCTCTCTTGAGAGCTCAGTATAGCCTGCTATCACTTTAATATTAGAATTAAATGAAGAAAACCAAGAAACCAACTCAGATTTGACCTCTGGGTATTCTGCTCAATTAGTCCAGCATAGCCTAAAGGCACATAAACTAATGAAAATTATTAACCCACTAGCTGCGGTCTTAACACATGCCAGGTACGAAACAAGCATCCTGCAGTTTCAAGGCAGTTTATTTTGGTCCCAGGAAGCATGTTATGTATCTCACTTCCCAGGAAGACAATGCAGTTCTGACATGAGGTTACAGTACAGATGGAGTGCTGGTTGATTGCATAATGGTCTGGTGTAGGAGAATTCAAACGTGAGCTGTCTCTATAGATTGGAAATGTCTGTCTTGCACGATTTCCAGGTTTGTTGTCACTCATAATATTTGAGGGAATGCTTCATGAACCAATAATGCATCTGCGCTGAAAATGTTCCACAGGAGCTGTCAACCATCCTATTAGCACACTCACTGCCACTGGCCACAGTCTTAAAATAAAAAATAGTTACATTGAAGGATGTACTTGAAATTTTTCCATATTAATAAATAAATGATGGCATGTTTTCTGTTAAAAATTTAAAATGCAACTGTATATACCAGAGCTCACTTTGCAGACACACGTTAATTCATTTAGATACAACATCTGAAAATCTCTGAACATATAAGTAATGTGCATCTCTTGGTGAATTATAGCATTCCATATTTTCAGTTGCTAATGACCATTAAAAGCACTATAAATACACACTCTATATAAAATGTAAAAACAGGTGGATTTTTTCCTCCTAAATTTAAGCCTATTTTTACCTTGTCATACAATTCTTCAGAATAAGGAATTCTGAGATGTCCAAGACACACTTTTCTACTTCTAATCAGGAAAAATATATATATTGTAGCCATTTTAAGGAATACAACCTGAAGACTTCTCAGAGTCTGCAGTGTAATCTATGTGCCTTTCTTGGTGCTGTGTTATCTCCAGAATTATCTAAAAATACTACTATTTAACTGTCTTTACTAGTAAGTCACTGGGAACAGAACAGACTTCCAGTTTTAGGATGAAGCTTTTGTGACCGAGCTCTGAGGAAAAGATGGGAATAAGCAATCTTTGTTTCCTGGCTGACCAGTCTTGTCCTTGGTATTCCTTGCCCAGTATTCTGAAGGTGCCATTCTCCCATGGAGAGTCATGCTTAGTGAAGAAAAAGCTGCATTTAATCAACTCATGTTCAGCAAGTTAAAAGCTTTGAGGAATCAGACTGAAGCTGGGTTGGAAATTATTTTTCATTCCTGAATATTCTTATTATATCAATAATTGTTATCTAAACAAAAATTAGTAATGTGATGCCATTAAAAAGTGATAATTTACTGGGGTGTCTACCCTGTGTAAGTCACAGGAGCTAATTCTTTAATTGCAATTCTCAGGCTTTGGGAGTACACTGAAGTACATAGGCTTTAGGAATTCACAGGCAGACTGAAGAGATTTTTGCCCATGAAGAATGTTGGAAGGAAACAAGTTCGTTTAGGTAAGAGCAGGCAGAAGGGGAATATAATACATTTGTTCTATTCCTTAACTCAGTTTATCTTTTCTTTTCCTAGTTTAAATCAATCACAAGACATTGGATTTATAGGGCTTATTCCACCTAAAGCATCTGGAAACACTAGGTCCCAGACTGTCCTTTTCCTGGGCTTCGGCAGCATCAGTGGTAGCATCATCCTTGCTGATAATTTGACCAGAGATTGGAAAGAAGTAGGCAGCTCCTTTTGCAGCAATGGAAATGAGGCTTGAACATTAGGACAAGCCCCTCAAAGCAAGCAAACCTCAATCAGAAGGTGTGTAGGAATAGATCACATGCTCATGGTTTACAAGCTTCCTTCCTAGAAGCCTTTTAGATTACATCACAATCAGGGATAGCATGGGCCCAGCTGAGTATGCATCAGCTATGATCTTGGGCAGGGCAATCTCTTGTGACTCACAACTGATGCAGCTCTGGATTTCAGTGGTGATTTTACAATCCTGGCTCCGGATGAATACTGAAAATTGTAATTAGTTTTTGTCAAAAAAGAAATCTAGGGAAAGAAAAGGAATTTATTCTAAGTGCTTAGTTTTAAAATTCAAAAATATTCAATTAATTTTGATGTAAAATAATTCTGTATTGTTATTTTTCTAAGCACACATTCAGGGAAGCTACAATTTCTCTCTGAGAAAATATGGAACATGATTGAGTTAAAAGTCTTTTTCAAAAATATTTTCAAGTCAAATTGTTTAAAAATGCTTGTTTCCCAAATGCAATGAGTTCTTCGCTAAAGTATGTAACTAAAAAGTTAATAATCAGTGTTAATCATCACAAAATATAGACTTTTAATGGATTCAGTGACAAGGCAGTTCCTTCTTCTAGTATACATGTCACCTAGGAACAGCACACACATGGAAGCCCTGAGATCATGGATTACTAATTTGAAGAAGAATTTGAAGTAGAATTTGAAGTAAAACATTCAACTTGACTGGAGTACTGTGGTTTTGGCAAGTATCTACTTTTGCAGTGGTTGCTAACACAGCCTAGATTGAGCTTGAGCTAAATCTGTTCATGAGCACTGGTCTCATTCAGGGTCCAGAATAGTGAGGAGATAATAATGTTATTGTAAGTATTAAACATTTTTTCACCAAATGCTCCTCTGACTGTAGCAGATATTCAAATGTATCCTTTAAATAATGCCTTTCCTCTCAGTGCTCTCAAACTACTATGCAAACTACAGATGTCATACCACTGAGATGAAACTCCTTTTTCAGCTTTGGAGAACTTGTGAAATGTTCATGAAATGTTATTTCCATCTTTAACAGAGAGGCTGTTGTAAGGCCTTCTCTATATTTCAACATTTTAGAATTTATATGGTCCCACTGGCATTTAAAGGAGCGGTTATGACCTATTCCCAGCTCACTAAACACTCCGCTGAGAATTCCAGATAGTTACAAATGACCCACAGCTTCCCTCAGTCCCCACCTTCCTTCATCCTGAGCAATGGTGGAAATTGGGACTCTGCCACACCAGCCTTTTCCAATGCCTCTTTGTATTAAGACAGGTCAGAAGGGGTCACTGGTCTTTGATCTACTCTATTTCTTCATTCTTGTTTTAAACTACCCAACCTTTCTCACACTCCCATAACTCATGGCAATGAAAGCAGCAGCTGTCTGCTCCACTTTCTAACTAATAACTTCTGTTCAGAGTGGGAGGGAAAACCAGCTTTATTTTAAATGCAGGATTTTCCATTGGAGAACCTAGCACTAATTGCTTTATGTTGTGCTCTCATCTCGCCTCTTACTCCAGGAATACCTACAGACCACCTCTGTTTTTTCCTTTGCCTGTTTCTACCCCTCTTCATCTCTGTGCAAGAGAAGAAGCAGAACTTTGCTACCTTTATGATTATTAGCAGCCCTGGGTTCATACTGATTAGTCCCAGTGGCACAGGGTTAATGAGTCAAGTGTGCTTATTCAATTAAGCCACCTCTTTGTTTTAGCTCACATAAATTTTAACCTGATCGCTTCAAAATTACCTTTGGCACTATTCAGTAATAGAATAAATTGAATAAATTGAATCAAAAGAAAAATGAAAGCCTTCTTAGTTCTTAAGTATGTGTGTACTTGATTTGCCCTCAGTAAAAATAAATGGATAGAAAGCTTAGTAGAAGCATTCTGATTGAGTTGATCTACAGTTTACATCATGGAACGCAGGCAAACTGGAATTGTTTTGGGTCCTGGCCTAATGTTTGGAAGAATTTGGCATGCTTACAATTTCTAGGTTGTTTTCAGTCAGAGTTACTGTTATCTATTTTCTTCAAAATGCCCTTGGACTATACCTTACTTACAGCAACTACCACAGTGCATTAACTTGAACAGAGGATGAATGAGCCATTTCAGTGGAACACCTTTTTCTAACATAGCTGCAGAACACAGCAATTTACTTTTCTCAAAGTTGCATTTTTGGGACTGTAAATTAGTAGTGGATGTCACCCTGCAGGATGGAAGACCAGCTGATGGCTACAGTTAAAGCACAGCATACCGCAAGGTTTTTTTAATCTGTAAATAAGATGTTGAAAGAACAGCCAAAGTTTCCTGCAGTGAGTCTTTGGCATACTAAAAAGGTGTTTGATTTCAAATGCTGATTATCATTGAGAAGCATCACATTTGAATCTCCGCGATTAAATGGAGGACTTTCATAATGGCATTACTAATTACATTTGTATACACACTGACTGCCCTTAAAAATACCCTCTTAAGGTAAGATTCACCTCATCTAACATTAATCATTTAAAAATTAGGCACCTAGTCTAAGCCAATTATCTCAGCTACCTCTGTTTTCAGTAAGGAGAGACAGACACTTCCAGAGCATGATTCATCCCACGAATCTTAGAAGGGAATGAATCCCTTGGTAGCTTGTTCCACTTATACTATGATGTCATCAAACACAATTATGTGAAATTACTTCTGCCCTGACTACAAATGAGAAGCTGGATAAAAATTTTAAAAGTCAAACAAAACTAAAAACCACAGAAAACCCACTAAATGAGTCAAAAAATATCGTTCCAGTAATGACATCTGAAATGGGGTGTTATGAAAATTAATGCAATGTTATTCATCCATTTTATTTTTTTCACATATCAAGGATATTGTCCTTAGAAATGGTGACACTTTGATTATATTCAGTGGTGTACAGAATGCCCTGACCTGAAAAAATGAACTTTTTGTACTACAAAACTTTTGGCAGGCAAGCAATTTCAATCTCCCTGCATTCGAATGATTTGAGTCCATTCTCCTGGGGATGATTGCTACCCAGATTTCCATTGGACTGCAGTGATTACAACTTGGAAAATATCTGACATATTTTGATGTTTCCTCTAACATTTGTAGCTTAATTTCCAACCGGAGTATACTAATTTTTTTTTTGTTAGAAACTTTAGGAAACCTTGCTGTTTGGTGACTTGCTGCTATCGGTAATGTCACATAGAGGGACATTTACCTGATTCACTCCCTGTATTGCACATAACCAGCCTTTCTTCTAGACTGTGTTCTTCTTAATCATATGCCTTTAAATCAACTTGTATCTTCTCTTGGGGAACATTAATAAAAAAATATTTTACAGTAAGTGTTTCAAGGGGAAAAGAGAGCTTGTGTGTCCTGTAAAAACATAAAATAAAAATATAAATTAAATCGCATTAGGGTCCTGCACAGAATAAATTCAAATTAAAATAGTCGTAGAGATCACTTACTGATTTGGCAGTTCAATCTGGTCTAGGATCCAGAACTGATTGCTGAACTATCTCCTAGAAATGTGATCTTCAAACTTCATCTTATTCACACAAAGACCTTGGCAGCACAAACAGGCAGTACATCACTCCAGCTGTATCTCTGCTGCATTGGCCTCTGGTTCTGAATTACAGCATCTATCACATTCTGGCTTTTGCTTGCCAAGCTTTTAAAGGTGTGCTCTTGCTCACTGTACCTTATGAACAGCTTTCCCTTCCATCATTGGGCCTGCTTTTGAAGTTTACTGATATCGACTTATAAAATATTCTTTCTCTGCATGCCTGCCCCTCTGACTACTGTGTAACTGAGACATGCATGCATATCGCAAGTGTCAAGTCCCAGTTTGAAAGTACTTTGTCTTGCTCATGCAGACTGTGAAAACTTCCACCCATAAATATCTGAACCTCATATGCTTTTAAATCTAGACACAACATACATCCTTTGGTTAAGATCTATTTATAATTAATAGGGTGGCATGGACTGGCAGATTCTTCACTGGAAAGACTATAGACATAAACTCTATGTATATATGTATACATATATATCTGGAGACATGCTCTATTCCTCTTTTCATTTTTAATACCATCATATATCATATTTGTTTTAAATTATGTTTTGCTCTGAATTTTTATGTTATAATAAATAGGTGAATTTTGCATGTTGACAGGATCTGGTCTCAAAGTCACATTCTCACTCTTTAGCAACCTGATCATGAAGAGAACCCTGCAGCTTTCAGTACCCTGTTCATGATTTTTTTCATATTACACTGTTGTGGTTTAACCCCAGCCAGCAGTCAAGCTCTAGGCAGCCGCTGCCTCAGTCTCCCACCAGTGGGACTGAGGAGAGAATCAGAAGGGTAAAAGATAGAAAACTCATGGGGTGGAATTAAGACAGTTAATGAGGAAACCAAAAGCCACACCCAAACAAAACAAAATAAGGCATTAATTCACTCCTTCCCATGGGCAGGAAGGTTTTCAGCCACCACCAGGACAGCAGGGCCCCATCACATGTAATGGTTAATTGGGAAGACAAAAACTATCACTCCAAATGTCCCCCTTCTTTCTCTTTATATACTGAGAATGATGGCATAGAGTCTGGAATGTCCCTTTGGTCAGTTTGTGTCACCTATCCCAGCTGTGTCTCCTCCCAACCTCCCATGCACTCCCAGTCTCCTGGACAGTGTGGCAGTGAGGGAAAGCAAAAGCCTTGGCTCTGTGAAAACACTGCTCAGCAATAACAAAAACATCCCTACATTTTCATCACTGTGTTCAGCACGAGTCCAAAACATAGCCCCACCCATAACAGTCAATGGGAAGAAAGCTAACTCTACCACAGCCAAAACAAGCACACATTCATATAAAATATTGAAAATCACTGAAATTAAATAACTGTTGACTCTTCAGAATTTTTTTTTTCTTTAATTCTGATTTTGCAACTCGGTGATTTATATACACTAGGCATTGAAATTAAACAAGAATAATTGGGAAGAGTTAAACTGCAAGCCTGGAAGAAAATAATGTATTCAACCCACTTCAACCCACTCTATTCTAGTCCGCTGATATACAACTGCCCGCTATGAGAGGCTCTGTCACCACTGCTATGTCTGGGCATACTGCCCAGTCCTCTCTTCTGGGGTGTGTCCCTGGGGCTCCAACTCTGGGAAGTACTCAGAGGGACCAACCTTCTTCCCCATCCTCACTGCAGAGAAAGCACATAGCTGGACCACAAAATTGGAATTGAAAAGGTCTTAAGACTCCATTAGATCTTTTATTTTAACCAACTGGGGTATAAACTTTGAGCACACAATTCAGGTCTCATTTGTGAAATAGCCATATAGCTCTAAACAAAACATGCTTTTGAGTACAAGTGCTGTTTGTCTTTTATTAATGAACAAAATGTTTGTGTGTCCAAAATGGTATTTTTAATGTCAATTTCTGACATCTTTCAATGCTCATTGATTATATAAAGATGTTTAAAAGGGATTGCTAGCGATAGTTGATGAAAAATATCTTTGGAGCATGCAGGAGACAGGAAATCTACAGAATGGATTCTAAGGTCTAAGCAGAAATAGAAATCACACTTGTAGCTTATGACTCAAACTCTAATCATATCCTTTTAAAAGAGAGAGGATGAAGAAATAAGTTTGGGCATTTCTTTGAGACAGAAAAAGGAGCACATTTACTATCACTGGAAGATATCACACAAGTTCTGCTTTCTCATGGAGCTCTTTCTTACATGCTTTGAAAAGGCAGAAACTGACTGTTCCATTACTGCCACTTTTCCCTTTTGACAGGACACAGTGATGTATTACCTCACTTTGTGGCATAAATGGTGCAAATGACAAAGTTTGGAGAGCACAGGTATTCCTAGAAAGTGCCAAGCAAACCTCAAATCATATCAGCATAATCTAAGGACTTGAACAGAACTGTGAGTTGAGTAGTTTTTTGTGGCTTATACTTTTGCATCATTCATTTGCTGGCTGCATCATTGAGCACTGAAAACAAAATAATGCCTTAGATAATGTAAAAAAAGACTTCACCTACTTTTCCCTTGTAATAATCATAGGATCATGGAATAGTTTGTGTTGGAAGGGACCTTAAAGATCATCTAGTTCCAAGCTCTCTGCCATGGGTAGGGACACCTTTCATTAGATGTAGAAGCACTTATGTATTTATTATTGTATATTTATATCTTAGATACACCAAGAGATTCCTAGAAGATATTTAGTCTGAATTTTAATAACAGAAAAAAAAAGAAAAAAAATTATTCTTGACTCAATTCAGAAACAAAGTGAAAGACCACAGGTAGATACAACGTGAGAGGAGAAGGAAGGTGACAGTTACAATTATTGCAATAAACAGTAGTCAACAGTTACCTAGTCATTGTTTAGCTTTCTATGCAAAATACAGTACATCTGAAAGGCTGCTAATCATTATATTTAGATCTGTCTTTAGTTCCTGAAATATAGCAGTATTCTTTACAGCTACTTGGGAAATTATTTTCCCAAGTGGAGAAGCACAGAAAGCTTCCTCTTTTGCCTGTTTGAAAAAATTGAACGCAATTCACACATTTGGAAATATTAGGGTCTGATAGGAACAAGTTGAACATCTAACCTGACTTCTCATACAACTCAGGCAATCTATTTTCTCTTAATTATCTCTTTATTACTGTAATTTCGCAATTATAAGCCGCACCTGATTATAAGCCGCATTTTTTTTTTTTTTAAGCGAACATCCATGTGCAACAAAGTAACAAGTTAGTAGCAGAATCACGGGATCCCAGGGTTTGCTGTCAGGTGCTCAAATTGCAAACAGTTTTCACAGACGGGAGCAGCCTTTAAACGCAGCCCCACACGCCCTCCCCGTGCCGCGGGCCCCGGAACTCGCACCCTCCCAGCCCTCCCCCTGCAGCCCCGCTGCCCACAGCACTGGTTGCCCGCAGCCCCGCCGCCCGCTCAGCTTGCCCGCGGCCCCACTCGCCACTGCTCACCTGCGGTGCTGCTTGCTGCCACTTGCCACAGCCCCATCGGCCATTACTTGCCGCACCCCCGCCGGCCGCCGCGACTCCGCTCACTGCCGCTCGCCATAGCCCTGCCGCCCCTCCCATTGCCAGCATCGCTCAGCCACCCACCGCTGGAACCTCTCCCCCGCCCGCCAGTGGCACCACTCGCCAGCCCCGCGAAGCCTGCTCCCCGTCCGCCTGGCCATTGCTCCACAGCAGCTTCCTGGCCGGCCGCTTGCCGCGGCAGTTCCCTCTCTGGCTGGCTCGCGCTTCCAGGTTAGCATTTCGCTGGGATTTGTCCATAGATAAGCTGCACCTGATGATTAGCCGCACTGCTGGCGTAGGCTGGATTCTTCAATGAAAAAGGTGCGGGTTATATTCATGAAATTTCTGTAATCAAAATAATATATTTGAATTACTGAAGAGATTTGTCCAGTCTTGATGCAGAAAAATTGGTACATGAAGCTTTAAAAAGTGCAAAGGTACAAATGTTTAATTTGCTTTTGCTAATTTGCTATTCTGACTTTTGATACTGATTTACTATTCTGATATTTTGATATCTTCCTAGTTTGAGTTTATCTGTCTTAATTTGTCAGTCATTTGTTGCAGTTTTGGTCTACTGTTAGATTTAAACGTTCATTGGTAGCTGGAATCATCTCCCAGGAAGGTAAATCAGGGTAGTTCTCATCCAACTTTTAAATAAATACAGCCTCTCAGCTCAAAAGGCATTTTTCGTATTCAAAATAAATCTTCTTTACTTTTTTCCACTGTCACTCCTTAATCTCTTCCTGAGAAATTAGTCAGGACACACTGTCTGTTTCTCAGAATGATGCTGCTTGTTCTAGATTACAGCACACTTTGCTATGCTAAATTGCACATCACTTGGATGAACCCACCTTGCTTTGTCCTCTCCTGGTTTCTATGGCAAATGTTGCCACTTTTCTCAGCACTAATTATTTTTCACAGAATCACAGAATGTTTGAGGTTGGAAGGAACCTGTGGAGATCATCTAGTCCAACCTCCTCGCTAAAGGAGGCTCCCCTAGAGCAGGTTGCTTAGGATCGTGTCTAAACAGACTTTTAATATCCCCAGAGAGGCAAGACTCTATAGCCTCTCTGGATCAAAATAAGGTGCCCATGATGGTACACACACAGTATGTCCTTTCTGACAGTGTGAACTTAAAGTGAACCCAACATAGTCTAAAGGAACATCTTTAGACAACAGCCCATATATTTTAATATAAAGGGCACGAAATCACAAAGGGATGATGATTATGTGGCTAAACACATCACAGTTGGCTGGGAGAGATGTCAGGAACTTCTTAGTGAGGGAGGGAGAACTCAAGCTGAGTAACTCAGAAGCCAATTTTCTCAGATTTTCTATAAATACAACTGCTCTGTACTGTGTTTAAACACTTTGGATTAGTAGCTGCAGTTCTCTGAATTGTGCATTTATTTGTCTGAAGGAGGTAGGTGCCGGAAAAGCAGAGGTTCAATATAACTATTTCTGCTGGGTTTTGTACTCTGTACTGAGGTCCTGCCATGAACAGATTCCAGCAGGGAACTAACATTACAGTATCAAGACTTAGGACCTGATTCAAGTTGCAGTCCAGTCTACTACAGAATGAAATCAGCTGCACTTCACACTTCTGCAATCTCTTCTCATCTGCAGAGATCACAACCTTATCCTCTTTCATTCCCTTTTTGGGGTTGAGAGGAGGAATAACGGAGCTTTTCCAGGCCCTCTATCTATATGTAGCTTGAGCATATATCTCCTGCTTTCCTTGTTTTCCTCTGAACCAGGAGGAAAAGTCTTTCCATTGAAATGCTAATAGAGGAACAAACTGTATAATAAGACTGCATCCCCTTTGGGCCTACATGTAATTTACACATAAAATGAAATTGCACATGGCCTTGTTTCATAGCATATTTGTTTAATTATCTTTCTTAAAAGCCTTTTTCAATTAATTTTCAATATTTAAAAAAGGAATAAAAATGCCAATTTATCTGTGTACCTGATAATTAAGTACAGTTTGGGGAATAATTATATTATCTAATAGCAGAAATTTGTCCAGCTCTAATAACTGGCATTTTTCAATAATTTTCCTTGCTTTCTTGTTCAACTGCTCTAATTCAAAATAAGTTTACATTCTGCATGTATCAGTCAGTCCTCACTCACCACATCAGACACTAAAAAGTTGACCGAAACAGCTCTGCCTTTGCTGACAATGATAAAGGAAAGAATGGACAGATGCAAGAGGGCTATTTGTACAGCTCTATATTATATCAGTAAAAGTATAACCAATAGAACCAAGAAAGTATCAAGGTTTTCATCACCTTTCACTGAGTTTGAGACACCCCAGTCTGACACACTGTGTTGAATTCTGGCAATCTTTTTCCATGAACACCAGAACATTCTTGTTCAATATCAGTGGGAACAGAGTGGAAGAGAGATATTCAATAGATAATCACATGGCAGTGCACTGAGAAGGAAAAAAAAAAATGTTTAGCATAATCGAGAAAGTACCAAAAAAAGATAGAATTACTGTGGAAAATGTCCTGCCTGGACACCCATTTCCTTCCTTCTCCATATGAGTAACCTAAAATTGGCCATTACAGCCTGCTGTGAAAGGGCTGAGGAGGTTTGGGGTGGGTTCTCCTGCAGGTAAAGCACTTGAATCTGCATGGTCCCAACTGCTGCTGTTGCATCAGGTCACTACAAATGTGGGAGCCTCAGTTCTGAATTCAGTTTATTCATCCGTGAGAGCTGGAGCAATCCGATCTGAACTAAAGGGATATAGGAAATGGGGTGAACAAAAGCAACTGCTTGGGGTTTCAAGGTAAGTAAATTAAATTACCTCCTGGAGATAGCTGGACATTAATAGCAGCTACTATTGCATGCTGTGGGCAGAGCAAGACTCATTGGTTCATCAAGAACCCAGAGAGTTCATTTAAGTCATTAAGGAACAGCCTAGATGTGAGACAGACTCCACACAGAAGGAGCTGGAACTTTCTCATATGGGCTAGATACCTAATATCAAGGATCTATTCTATCCCCATAAATTGAACTGCTTCTGTACTTCTTACCTACAGACCAATTACGGTAGCACATGGGAACCACTTTGTCATGTAAAAGATTTACTGAACAGCAGGCAGAAAGTTTCACCTTACTTCATTTAAGGAGAAGATTTTCTAGCTTCATGAGCTGTGGTGTTTGGTATCTACAGCTGAGCTAGAGGCAGTAAGATGGAAAACAGTTATGTCATATATTTCACCAATCTCAGCGTTGAGAAGGAGGAGAAAAAAGAAAGTATTAATGAAAATTCTTTTCAGTCAGTTTTTCCAATGCCATTATTACTAGTTGCCAAGTTTAGTTTCTGTTGCTGAATCATGTTAGGAATGCAAGGGGAACAATAGGGTTTCAGGTCAAGTACTTGACAGCTGCCTGACAAGGTAAAGATCAGGTTTTATTCAAATAGCACATATCTTAAGGCAAACCTTGGTTTCTCAGCTAGTGCTCTCTACTCCCCAACAACACAATACTTCTCTCAGCCTGCACTCCTGGTAGAAGAAATAATACAAAAAAAACCCCAAAAAACAAAAAAACCTCCAAAAACTTGAGAAACAAGCTTAGCAACCTCATTTAAGCATTTCTCTACACTTTTTGCTGCTTCTCTCTCTGCTTCTGGTTTATATCACTTCACCTTGGAGTTAATCAGGCTGGTGCTGACAATTAGGCTTGTTAACACTTTCCTTTCAGAAGGCTTGTTCTCCAATTAGGCTGCCTGCCTCCTTCCACGTTCCACGAAGCCAGATGATAATGTGATTGCTCCCTTATTTAGTCCCAACAGCATCTGCAAGGACACCTGGCAGCTAAGGGTAGAGCTTTTAATCTCTGAACTGTCAAGGCCAACTGGACAATAAACTAGCTCAATTTATAATTAAAAAATAGTAATATTTTTTAAATGTACAAATTTGTGCATGTGTGGTTTGGGGTGTTTTTGCTGTTATTTTCTTCTTTGTTTGTTTGCTTTCAATAGAACTACAGTTCCAGCTAAGTACCTTGTAGAAGTCACAAAAGGGCCTGTTCAAAGTCTGTTACAGAAAGTGCTTGGTATTCAGTGGATGTTAAATACCTAAGAAGCTTAGGCATCTAATTACAAATTTAGCTACTTACATATGTGGAAAACTTAGCTTTGAATTCTTTCTGTGCAACTAACACTCATATTCTAAGTTCAGTCGCTTACCTGAAAGACTAGTTTCATTTTTTTCTTAAAAAGATACATTCCTTCTTTATTGCATATAGTTCAGTCATTAAGCAAAAGTTTGTATTGCACCCAGAAAACTACAAAAATCTGTGATCCTTTTCCTGTCCCAAGAGCCATCCCTTGTTATTTAAGGGATGCCATTATAACTGACAGAAGCAGTAATGACAAAAGGGTGAAATAGATGATTTGCTGTACATTATCCTGCTTCCCTTTCTGGTCCTGGAATGGAAGGTCTGTGTGATTACAGCTGCAGTACAACTGAACCATAATACTATCTTGGGTATGTCACACATGCAATTCCATCACAAATCATTTACCTCTTTTGCCTTGCATAAGGTCTCACAGATGAAGGTCTTAATTCTGATTATAGCTGTTCTCCATGCAGTCAACATCTTATTAATCCTCCCAAGCTTGAGCACACTGTGCTGTCTCCGTGCTGATTGCTCTCTGTTAATTTGGTATATGACTTCTGGCCTGCCTCAGTAAAGAACTGTAAAGTATTTGATGATGATGATGTGGTCCTGAGAAGTTTCATAGCCAGCAGGCAGTGAATTTTATTTGGATCAAAGAACATAAGCAGGCTGGGGCCATGGCACCAAAACTATTCTGAGGGGAATACTGTTCATCACACGGCTTGATTTTCAGGTCATAACCTATGGGTTTTTGTTTGGACATACTAACAATAATCCATGATTGCTGATGACACAAGAGTGTATCTGTAGGCTGAGTGGTCATGAGCAGTGACTGCAATTTTTTTTATAGCAGTACAGTCTAGAGTTTGTCAGTAAAATGGCTAGATGTCAAGTAATACCTGTCAAACACAGAAATGTTTAACTCTATTCTTGTGTTAGTATCCGTACTTTCAAGGTAACAAGATTACTTCTTCTTCTGGTGAAGCTTCTGACTAAGTATTTATAGCCTTATTAAAAATAAAAGGATACCTGAAAAATGCTATAAAAATAAATATTCTTTGAATCAGTCAAAGTTTAACAATGTTTATTTTATTCCTTACCATATTTCCCTCATGCTCTGCACCTGGGGCCCATTTTTTATGGAAGTAATTATAAAAGCTATTGATAATGCTAACATACAAATATCAGCTGCTTTCCATGCTGCTGGAGACTTTGTGGTTCACTTTCATGAAGACTTAATTGAAGAGCACTACTAAGGAAGGCAAAATAGACACCCCTTAGCTTGGTTTGATGAGTTGAAGCTTCAGCGATTCTTTTGTGGAATACTAACAATAGCATGAATACAATTCTCAACATATAAAAATTTAAGAACAGCTACTCTACAGTCTCCCAGTGGGTTAGCTCCTACTTAAGTTTGGTTGAAAAGGATGTTATAATCTTGCATTTAGTTAAAAGTAAAATATTAACAAGTATTTAATCTCTTACAGTTATGCAATGCCGAATGTCCATCTAAATCAAGCTGGCTTCATTCGCTCCAAAAAATTAAATTTCCCCCAAAGCTGGCTCTATCTTAACACCTCTGTAATTCAACTTTTTTCTTTAGGAACTGAAACACTGCTGACAGGTTTTAGTGGCATTGAATATAATTTTTGATTTTGATAACACATGGTTAATAGATTATAGAGATACTCCCTGGCGTCAAACAAATCTGCATGATCCTTCTTTTTTTCAGACACCCATTCCTATCCAACTCCACTGCAGAGAGGATAGCACAAAAAAGTATTGGACACAGGAATTGTGGAAGAATGTAGCATAATGCAGAGAATATCAAGGGTGTTGGTCGAAGCTGAAAGCAAGGGAAAGAACTCTCAGATATGGATATGTGGGAAGAGTATTTTGTAAGGTGGTCAAAGATGTCATGCTCAAATGTCTTTTTCCTAAGACAATGGTGGTTTTGACAGAACAGCAATTTTGATGAGAAGATTTGTCATTTGGGGGAGCATTTTACATTGCTGGTGTATTTCAACAGGACAAAATGCAAAAATTTTTATAGATGAAAATTTAAACAATTTTTTTCCTGGCAAGAAGTTTTGAGGAGACTATAAAGTTCTTGGGTCCTTTTTAATGGAATAAAGAACTATTCACTTCAAAGCAATTTCTACAGTATTAAAATGAAAACACGGAGGGGAAAGGTGTTAAAAAAGACAAATTAAAAAAAGCTGGAAAGGAAAACATGAAGAAAAGAAGTGACATGGAATA